>CAWUFW010002654.1:1200000-1800000 GCA_963921515.1 Calotriton arnoldi
TATGTATAAAGTTCACCCCTGACGTCTTCCTCATGTCTAACAAAGACCAATACAAACCATACTGAGGGACGAGATACTTTAGGGTATAAATACACCACATCTTGCCACGGTAAGATAGAGGGAACCAAGACTTCCATGTTGACACACTGACCAGAGATGCTGAGGCTCCTGCATGCAGTCGCTCCAGCTGATAGCGGTCTAATACAGCCCTTGCGGGGTGTCCAACTCGAGACCAGGACGGGGTCCCACACTTTCTCTATTCAGGTAATGGGTTTCGACTAAATCCTAGAAGGATTCTTGGCTCTTAGGCTTTTAGACCTACACACATGCTAGGTACACTTAGGTACATCTAGTTAGGCATCGTAGGAGTACGCGCACTTTTATAATGCTTTTTATATTCATGTATGTATTCATGATTCTTGCAATATGTTAGAACTGTACTACCCTTTCACTTTTATTGTACTGCTGATAATATATCTCTGCTATTGTCTGCTGGTTGCTGCAGCACATTTATTCTACACCAGAATAACAACTGTTCAATAAATACTTATTGAAACGCCCAGACTGTTTATTCTGTGTAACTCTCTGAGACAAACCGAACAAGTAAGCACGAATGACTGAGCGAAAAGTAGTAAATTGTTTCCACGCTTCTGAGGGATCAGGGTTGTCATGATCTAAGGTTGCCAGGAACTAATCTCTCCCTGATAAGAGGAGATTCTAGTGGCACTGTGAGCTAGCTAATGCAAATCAGGCTAACATACGCTGTGGGGGTGCACAGAGCCAGTCGGTCACCAAGCCCACAGTTTATGTTATCCAAACGTGCAGGTCCTGCAGGGGTACTATAGGAACTACACGACATGGCGCCACCAACGTTGGTTGGGTACTAATTTAACAGTAGAATCTGAGTAGTTCAGTTGTGCTATTCTCAGAGAACCTACTCACAAAACCCCAGAGACATCTGGAGTGGGTGGGCACAAAATCCGCCTCAGCTGAGTAGTACGAAAATACTATTTATTGGCTATTGGTTATTCAAGCTTGAAAGGACATAGTGTTCCTAAAGTTGTGCCTAAAACCTTATCATAGTTTCTTTGAAACATTAGTCTGTGTTCTATACACGATGACTACCGCGGTCTTAGATCCACTACAAATGCCACTGCCCCCGTCAGACGACGAGGAAGATCCTGCGGATGCAATACAGATTGCACCAAAATTCAGAAGGGCAATCACCATAAGACTATTCGAAAATGGTTACAAGCCAGGGGTGGCATGGTAGTTTTCGTGATTGAGGCACACAAATCAAACAAAACAGAGGTATTCTATTCATGGGTTACACTCCCAGCAGCAAATGCAGTAACAAATACATTTCACTACTATATAGAAGGAGATGCACCACGGGAATATGGTCCTTTTCAGGACATAGAGATTCCACTCACTTACCAGGAACATCATTACTGGTTAATGGCGCCCTACCCCACGTACAAAGAAGAGTAAGGTTAGGCCCACTCGGAGGAGAAGGAGCCACATGGCCAATATTAGCGGCCTACACACCACATCCTGACATTGGCACAATGTCACCAGGAGACTTACTAGTACAACACACAGATTTAATTAAAATCTACAGAAACTTAACACAATTTGTCATGAGGACTTTAACAATCCAACCTGCACCAGCAGGTGCAGCAAACAGTACTCCAGCTCAGGGTACAGGAAATAAAATTACTCCTCAAACATTACACGCAGTAATGGGCAAAATGCCCGCAAAACGCGAACAAATACCATTCTGGATAGCACAGAAAATAACTCAGCTTGAGGCAGTATTCCTGAATACTACCACCTGTGATAAACACAGAATTCTAACAATCTGCTTGCCCATGGGGATCACACCACAAGTAGAGGACTGCACCTCTTGGGGTTCAGTCTTTGCTGCCATATATACCAGAACGCATGGTATCTCGTCCTTAGCAGTAGTACCTGACGTATTGAGACAGATACAAAATGAGTACAGAGCAGAGCCTGCCCTTGACTTAGGGATGGAGTTACTAAATAACTTTGATCAGGTATCAGCCATAATACTAGCTAACATTAAGGGGGAAGCAGCTTCAGTGGCGATCCGCCAACGCCTAAGGGAGTTCAGTCCAGTGGATCAACAACACGAACTACCCAAAATTATTGAAACTGCATATGCAGAACTAGGCAGAGACAGTCTAGGTGGGAAAGCATTAAAACCACAACTAGTGGGCAGTTCTGAAAAGGACACTACAAAGAAGACACCTACTTCTTCTAAAAAGAAGTGGGAAAATAAAAAACAACAAAAGTCTAAAGACAACAGATCTCAATCTAGAGGTAGGTCTCCTCAACAGGAGCCCTCTGACAGGAGGTATAACCTCAGGAATAGGGATAATATTAAGAAACCTGACAGGTATCAGGATACTGATACTGGTTCCTTTCAGGGTTCATCAAAAAACTCAGAGAGGGAAGGACGGTCAGAGGAGCGTACAAAGTCCAGAGACACACAACGCGCTGCAGACTACGCACCTAAAAAAGAAGATAAACAAAAACAGAAACCTCAATTTAAAAAGAAGAAGGTAGCAGGTCTCAAGATCAGACATGCCCAGAATTCTGAGGACACAGCTTCTGAACGGGGAATGGGCTCTGACGATGCTAGACAGCGCAGCAGAAGTAACGATAGCTCGCCAGAACCTGAAGGAATTTCTGGTGACAGCGGAGTTGAGTGAGTATATCACGGTGGAAACACCTGATACTCGGGTAAGTGTCCCACATAAGTTACATGAGATAACACTCCGGCTGGAGGGGGACAAGCCCAGGAAAATTAAAGGTCTGTTTTGGAAAAATCTGTCATCTGGTTATGACATTCTATTAGCAGAACAAGACTGGCCGCCAGCATTCGTCATGGAGTGCCCTAGGGGAGAAACGGTAATTTTTCCAGCATTTTCCGACCTCGTTCCCATACATCTGAAACATACATATGCGCAGGAGTGGGCGGTTGCCCTAGCTCCAGCATTGTACAAAAATCATGTTGGTTGGGATGAGGATTCAACCCACCACGTGATCCTGTTAAAAGTTTCCCCAAATGCTCAAAGGCAATACCCTATAAAGCAGGAAGCTAAAAAACAAGTCAGGGAGATCCTAGATCAACTTGAATACCAGGGGGTGATAGAAAATTGCACTTCACCTATGAACAATCCTTTGTTTCCCGTAATGAAACCTGACTACACATATCGTCTAGTTTTGGATTACAGACATTTAAACACTTGCACAAAGACATTTGCAGTTCAAAATGCACACACTGCCGCATTAATGAATAACATTGTGCGCAAAAAATACAAAACAACACTAGATATCTCAAATGGATTTTTCTGCCAAAATATAGCGCCTGAAAGCAGGTATCTGACCGCATTCAGTGCGTTAGGGTCCCAGCGACAATTTTGTCGACTAGCCCAAGGGTATAAAAATAGCCCTGGGGTATTTTCAGCAAGAGTAACAGAGTTACTCCAAAATTTAGATGAAGAAGCATTGTCCTATGTGAATGATATTTATCTGACAGACGATGGCTTACTGAGGCACTTGACCAGGGTGAGCACCATTATTATGGGATTTGCCTCTAAGGGCTACAAATTTAATTTAAAAAATCAAAAATTGCCCACCTCAGTGTCCTATTTTTAGGGTATGAGCTGTCAAGTGAAGGAAAAAGCCTAGCAGCTAACTTTTAGAAAAGTGTGCGCTGCTCCATCCTCCAAAATCATTAAAGAATTTACAATCAATTCTGGGATTCCTAAATTTTGGTCGAACATACATTTTGGATTACGCAGAAAGAGTAAAACCTTTCTACGACTTAATAAAACCTGATTTTTCAGTCAGACAATGGACACAGGAACATACAAATCTCCTGCATTCCCTACAGGAAGACATGATAGCTTCCAAATATTTACAGACATGCGTAAACGTATGCAACTTAGTGATCCGAGTAATAGCGGGTCAATGCGGGTACACTTATTTGACTTTCAATGAAGGCGAAACAGTACCAATCGCATACAAATCACACCTGTACACAAACACAGTGATGCGTTTCACTTCAACAGAAAAAATCCTGACAGCAGTGCAGACCGCTGTAGCAAGAGAAAGAGCTCTGGCTCAGGGTAAACGCATAATTGTCGTGACCCCAGTACCAGCTTTAGAAGCTGTTACAAAAGCTAGCATTCCAAATGCGAAAGCCTTACATCCCAGATGGATACAATGGGCTAATTCTCTTACTGCAACGGATGTTGAATACAGATTTGATCCAAGTTTAAAAGCACAAGCATTCCTGCAATATGAACAAGAATATCCTCTACCAAATGAAATTTTGCCTCTAGATCAGTATGAATACATTATTTACACTGACGGATCTGCTCAACCGGCCATAGGGAGTAAGCAAGCTTACAGCGCAGCGTGTGCGATTGTTAAAGGTTGCATGCACGATGGAAAGTTCCATCCAAGTTGCACTAAAATGCAATCTCTAGGAGACTGCACGGCTCAGTTGGCAGAGTTAAAAGCACTGATACTGGCACTTGTAAACACGGAACACGAATTCCCCACACTGATTGTGTGTGATTCCTTTTACTGTGTACAGTCGTACAATGAATATCTACATCATTGGGAACAAAACGGGTTCAAAGATGCAAAAGGTGGCACAATTAAGCATAAAATGCTATGGGAACAGGTAGTTGAGTTGAGAAACGAACTACCAAGGGCTCACGTGATACATACACTGAGTCATCAGCGTGATGGCGTTCACGTTGAAGGGAATTCATTGGCTGATGAAGCCGCAAAGGGGGCTGTTTGCACGGCTTCCGTAGCTGCAATCACTCATTCAAAAACGAGAATAGACGGCGAGATTATGGTAGCTGTCAATGCTTCACGCAAAGGCAGCACAACAGTACCTAAAAAATTTCCACTCAAGTACTCCTACAAGTTAGATGCACAAAACATTCCATATGCTCAGATTCCTGGAGCGGGGGATAGAGTAATACCAAATATGGATCGTAGGCAAGGTTTAATTGTGGCAGCACACGAAGGGACAGGTTCTGTACATTCGGGACTTAGGGCGACTGTTTCTTTATTGAAGCAACGCTACTGGTGGCCTGTAATGAGGAGGCAGATAAAAGACTATGTCTGGAACTGCGACATCTGCAAGCAGATGGAAGGGTCCACCGCAACACGTCCAGTACAGATACCATTGTTAGACAGCATTAGGTTGTCTGTCCGTGTGCGTCCAGCTCAGGTGTCCTCAAGGTCCGGCCTCAGCGCTCAGCTGATGCTCGAGCTGTTATAAGAGTTTTGCAAGTCTTTATCGGCACATACGCAGTTGGCACGTTACATTCTGACTTTGGCCTGGCGTTTAGCTCTCAGGCTTACAAAGAGGCCATGGAAGGAATGGGCGTAGCATTGCGGTACTCCTCTCCGTACCATCCTGAGGGAAATTCTGTTGTGGAGAGGAAAAACCGTGACTTAAAGCAATCTTTAACAGCTAGGGTATTAGGCAAGGGCGGTAGATGGGTCGATCACCTTTATGGGGTACAACGAGCAATAAATAATAAGCCAAGAAGCTCTCTAGGAGGTGTCACTCCTTACGAGGTCCTATTTGGGACAAGAATGTGGGTACCTGATCTTGATTGTGAAGGCACAGTGGCGGATGAAAAACAATTTGATATCCATGATCGTTTGGCTGTTTTACAGGATCTAAATAAATCCAGAACACAACAAAGTAACATGCTCCAGAAACAGGCCGCCACTGAGGAAGTCAAGGCAGTAATGGCAAGACCTGTCTGGATCCCAAAAATCGGAGATCTGGTTGGTCAGAGAAAAGATTGCAGACAAGAAAGAATTTGGGCCGTCCTACAGAAAGCCTGTACCGGTCCTAGCAATCCAAGGCACAAGAACTGTACTTCTGCCGCCTCTTGCCGGAAAAAAGGAGAAAAGATCTGTCTCATCGACTTAATCAAACCACACTATGTGGCCGATACTAAACAGTAGGCCACGTGGACTCCACAGTAGCAGACGCCCTCCTCTCGCTACAATCCAAGAAGTTCAAACAGAAAGACTCATCACGTTTGAAGAGCCACCTGTACTGAATAAAGGACTAAGCAACAATGCTATGGAACTCGTTCCACTTCAACAAGAAATTCATCTTCAAGAAGAAAATCAACTTAACAACCAAGTTGCAATCAGACCGACTACCGATATCTACCTCAACATGCCTCGTCAAGAGCAAAATCCGATTTCAACAAATCCCGATGCAATTCCAACAATTGATCGAACTGCTTCTGGCTATTTCATGAACTTTGATACGTTTTCACTGGATCCAAGCGAGCCGGAACGACGCCAGCCAAAAAATCACTCAAACAGAAACTCACTGACTTTTTGAACTTTTTTAGAAAGACTTACCTGGTGTCACCTTGGATTGAACTATGGTATATCACTGGGATTTTCTTTTTCTTTTCTGGCTAGGTTTAATTATAACTTTTAGTATGCTTATTAATGGACGATACCTCCAGCAGAGCTCTACAGCCCAAAGAGTCAATTTGATTTAAAAACCACACCAGTCTTCACATCGTGAACCAAGAGACTTGTCTTCAGTGAACATCACAGCAGTTCCTATACCGGACGGTATAGTATGGGACAAGATTGATTATGATATATTCGGTCCGACTGAACTTTTAAAGCTTAAACAAGTATTTAAAATTTCTCTAAGTGATATCATTGCCACCAGTACATTTTCTGATGATTGGGACACTGAAACTGTGCATGATTTAATGTCTGATTTAGAAAAAAACTGCTGCATTTCCGAACAATGAAATGTTGCAAGGTACTTCAGACTATGATACATTGTATTGTTACCAACATTATGGTCATCATTTCTTACACAAATCTATAACACCTAGAAATGTATTTGAATACCACCAGTGGGGACACTGCCCAACACCTCCAAAAGGTAGTTCGCAAAGCTTTGCACAGAAATTCACATACTTTTCAGGGTTTAATACATCTGACCCAAAGTCATTTTATTACAAAATGGAAAAAACATCAGCACAGAAAATTATGTTGACTAACAACAAACAGATTTACTCTGCTTCCTTTATGGCCCAGTTGTCTACACAGGGTTTACTTTCGACCTATGGAAGGACACTATAGATTCAAAATCAATCTGGGGTTCTAGGGACTGGCAGGTCCAGGGAACAGAAGCGCTTTTTAGAGCATGCCTCATTCCACAGCAGATAATATTTCTGAATGACACTGTGCAACAGACATCCTGTCTTGAACTAGCCAAGAACAAGGAAGTGAACACACCGGGGTTTCCAACACCATCACAGATGGGTGGGGGGCAGAATTCAACTACAAATGGGGTAAGATTACACAACATTCTCCAGTACAACAGATCAGATCCCAATTGGACAGAATGGCTGATTTGGCACATTGACACGAACACATGTCAACAGAGATTCTTAGGTATAACCAAGGGATTTAGTATCCATAGGCCAGATCCTCGCTATGTACAAAGACAACACCCAGGGGTAGTGACATCCTATAGTGTTGGGAAGTTGTGCCTTGATTGGCTAGAGAACTCAACACTCACAGAAGTAAAACATCACTTAACCTTACTCACATCTGATGTAGACCTTAGGGATTTTTTACTAGGCCCAAGGAAAACACGTCAGAAACGTTTAATATATTCTGGCATTTATGCCTATTATAATGAAAACTGAAAAATATCCCAACAAGAGGCCGCAGAAAGAATACGGGAAAAAGACCGTATTAACCTAGAAAAGGCATTCGCTGTAGTAGATAATGGGTTAAGAACTTTGACCTCCAGGATTTACTACTTAGGCAACATTGTGTCTTCGGCAATCGACATATTAGAACAAGATCTGGCCTTGTTACAACACGGGCAATCTCAGCTGCGTTCTATTATGATGCTAAGCTGGACGCTACAATATTTGCGTGCAGGCTATGTGCCCTGGCGTGTCATAAACACCACGTCTCTGTTTTCGAAATACAATCTGACTGATAAACAGACAGAAATGGCACAAAGGGGAGCCAAATATACAATGCTACGTATTGAGAAACTGGAAAGGTTACCATTCACTGTAGCCGAATCACCATCAACTGAATGGCTAATTCATGGCCAAATCAATCTGCCGGTCACTACGTTTCAGTTTCAATATTGCCTTGAGCAAAGGCAGGCAGGCAAATATGAAAAGATGGGTAAGGGTTACATTAAGGAATCTTGGGAGTTACCATATCGATGCCGGAATGGGGATCGAGAAGTATTTCTGAGCGGTGCAAACTGCAATAACACTTTAAGCGGTTCTCTCATGTGTCAGGATATTTCTCTGCATGGAGCCTGTAGCGGTTCAGTAGCAAACCTGTTGTGTCACATGACAGGGACCCCAGCGGCCATGATCACACCGGTTTTTCAGCTGCTCTCGAATGGGAGTTACTTGATGCTAAATGATCAAGGTTGCTGTGGGATGCTTCCGGGCATCGCTTATCTGGTCACTGTTAACTCCAGGGTTACTTGCTCTATGCAAGTATTGTTTCCGCCACTGAACATAGTCAGGGAGGCACCGCTATGGCCTTCACTGAACGTTTCTTTCATACAATTTGATACTTTGAGCAGACTGCAAGCCATGCTTTTACAGCAACCCGTGCCCTTAACCTCTGCTCGAGAAACCTTTGAACTTCAAGTTGCAAGGACCTCGACTGAGATACAGGCGCTTAAACGTACAAACTGCCCCTTTCATTTCGTAGAAATGGTGGGACGTATCTTCAATATGTCTGATACGAGCGGTATTGTACACCTATTTAAGACCATAGGGTCAGGACTGTTAAGCACCTTTCAGACAGTCCTCGGAGTAATCCCAAATTTTATACACTCCGTATTGGGAAGCGTATTTGGAGGACTCCCGCTTATCCCATTGCTGATTGCAGGAATCCTATTTATAATACTACTGCTACACAATGGACGGCCCAATTCCCGAGGGAATGGTGAACATGCTCCTGGAGCGGAAATACCGTGAACGCATGGTACAACTTCTGGGCATTTCTTGCCTGCGAGAACTCAATGCCTCCTGGTTTCTATCCTTTCGACCAGTCTGGGTGGACTGCATCTTACCTGTTCTTCGATGCCTGTTTGCGGAGAAGAATGCACGTTGGATCTTTGTCTAACATTTCCATCAGATGCGCCTCCGGACTCTGATGCAATGCTGGACCCCATAAAGGCCCATGCTCTGCGTTGACCCCAGCGGCTTCCAATTCTGATGAACGCATTCCTGGAGAATCCACAGGTGCCGTTTGCTCCTGCTGGGTTAGGTGACTCCTCCACAGGCACCCAGGTAACAACTGCCGCACAGGCTGCCGCAGCATTGACTGTTGGCAGTGCTACATTCCATCTATGTGCGATTGATGTTCTCTGTGAGGCGCTGGATTTGTCGTCTGCAATAGCTGACACAGATAATGTTGTGCTTCCCAGCCAGGACACTTAATCTCGAATTGGCTCATCGCGTCCTGGGAAAGAATTTGGCTTCTCCACTCGTTTTCATAATAAGTGAGAAAATTTGGAACATTTCCTAAATTGACACTTTCGCTTGAGAAAAGCATGGCCTTCTTCCACTTTGAGTGAAGCAACTTATATAAAGAAACAAAATAGACATTTCTTTTTTTAGTGGCAATTGGAAATAGCTGAATTGTAACATTTTTTGAGGTTTTTTTTAACAATTTTAGAACCATGTTTTTACTTGCTTTTAAAATGTTTTTAAATTGTCCAGATTTTAAGCATGGTC
Source organism: Calotriton arnoldi (assembly GCA_963921515.1). Lineage (NCBI taxonomy): Eukaryota > Metazoa > Chordata > Amphibia > Caudata > Salamandridae > Calotriton > Calotriton arnoldi. The sequence goes on from CAWUFW010002654.1 coordinate 1,209,840, forward strand.
ATTGTCATCCTGTTCGGAAGAGGAGTGGGTGTTATGTCCCGTATAGAGGCCCTAATGTAGACCCGTTCATACATGCCCTCAAATGGATGTATTCATATTTGCCCTAATACGGTCATATTCGTACTTGCCTTATTATGGTCAAAGCCGCATATGCCCTATTACGGTCATAACTGTACATGTCCTATTATAGTCATGATTCCTTATATAGGCATGATCTTTCACCTACATTGGTCCTCACTAGTACACAACGTGCTCTGAGGGCTGAACGTTATCTATTCTGTGGTTTTGAGCAGGGTTTTTCCCAAACACAGGCCCACACTGTACTCATCAATTATGCATGGCTCTCTAGGAATACACCACCTGCATAATATGTATGTACAAAGTTCACCCCTGACGTCTTCCTCAAGTCTAACATGGCCAATACAAACCATACAAAGCAACCAGAGTCTTCAGGGTATAAATATACCACATCTTACCCCGGTAAGACAGAGGGAACCGAGACTTCCATGCTGACACACTGACCAGAGATGCTGAGGCTCCTGCATGCAGTCGCTCCAGCTGACAGCGGTCTGACACAGCCCTTGCGGGGTGTCCAACTTGAGATCAGGACTGGGTCCCACACTCTCTCTATTCAGGTATGGGGGTTCGACTAAATCCTAGAAGGATTCTTGGCTCTTAGGCTTTTAGACCTACACATATGCTAGGTACACTCAGGTACATCTAGTTAGGCATCGTAGGAGTACGCGCACTTTTCATAATGCTTTTTATATTCACGTATGTATTCATGACTATTGCAATATGGTAGAACTGTTCTATCCCTTTGCTTTTATCATACTGCTGATAATATATCTCAGCTATTGTCTGCTGGTTTCCGCAGCACATATATTTTACACTAAAATAGCAACTGTTCAATAAATACTTATTGAAACGCCCAGACTGTTTATTCTGTGTAACTCTCTGAGACAAACCGAATAAGTAAGCACGAGTGACTGAGCGAAAAGTAGTATATTGTTTCCACGATTCTGAGGAATTTGGGTTGTCATGGTCTAAGGTTGCCAGAAACTAATCTCTCCCCGATAAGAGGAGATTCTTGTGGCACTGTGAGCTAGCTAATGCAAATCAGGCTAACATACGCGGTGGGGGTGCACAGAGCCAGTCTGCCACCAAGCCCACAGTTTATGTTATCCAAACACGCAGGTCCTGCATGGGCTCTATAGGAACTACACGACAAAACCTTTCTACGACTTAATAAAACCTGTTTTTTCAGTCAGACAATGGTCACAGGAACATACAAATATCCTACGTCACTACAGGAATGCATGATAGCTTCAAAACACTTACAGACACGCGTAAACGTGCGCAACTTAGTGATCCGAGTAATAGCGGGTCAATGCGGGTACACTTATTTAACTTTCAATAAAGGCGAAACGGTACCAATCGCATACAAATCACACCTGTACACAAATGCAGAGATACGTTTCACTTCAACAGAAAAAATCCTGACAGCAGTTCAGACCGCTGTAGCAAGAGAAAGAGCTCTGGCTCAGGGAAAGCGCATAATAGTCGTGACCCCAGTACCAGCCTTAGAGGCTGTTACAAAGGCTAGCATTCCAAATGCGAAAGCCTTACATCCCAGATGGATACAATGGGCTAATTCTCTTACTGCAACGGATGTTGAATACAGATTTGATCCAAGTTTAAAAACACAAGCATTTCTGCAATACGAACAAGAATATCCTCTACCAAATGAAAGTTTGCCTCTAGATCAGTATGAATACATTATTTACACTGACGGATCTGCTACACCGGCCAGAGGGAGTAAGCAAGCTTACAGTGCAGCGTGTGCAATCGTTAAAGTTCGCATGCGCGATGGAAAGTTCCATCCAAGTTCCACTAAAACGTAATCTCTAGGAGACTGCACGGCTCAGTTGGCAGAATTAAAAGCACTAATACTGGCACTGGTAAATACGGAACATGAATTCCCCACACTAATTGTGTGTGATTCCTTTTACTGTGTACAGTCGTACAATGAATATTTACATCATTGGGAACAAAACAGGTTTAAAGACGCAAAAGGTGGCACAATTAAGCATAAAATGCTATGGGAACAGGTAGTGTACTTGAGAAACGAACTACCAAGGGCTCACGAGATACATACACTGAGTCATCAGCGTGATGGCGTTCACGTTGAAGCAAATTCATTGGCTGATGAAGCCTCAAAGGGGGCTGTACGCACACCGTCCGTAGCTGCAATCACTCGTTCAAAAACGAGGATAGACGGCAAGATTATGGTAGCTGTCATTGCTTCAGGCAAAGGCAGCACAGCAGTACCATAGAAATTTCCACTCAAGTACTCCTACAAGTTAGATGCACACAACATTCCATATGCTCACATTCCTGGAGTGGGGGATAGAGTAATACCAAGTATGGATCGTAGGCAAGGGTTAATTCTAGCAGCACACGAGGGTTTGGGTTCTGCGCATACAGGCGTTACAGCGACTATTTCTTTACTGAAACAGCGCTACTGGTGGCCAGGGTTAACAAAGCAGACCAAAGACTATGTCTTAAAGTGCGACATCTGCGAGCAGATGAAAGACTCCACCGTAGCACGCCCAGCACAGACACCATTACTAAAATCAGACAAACCTCTCGCATGTGTGTATTTGGACCACTGCGGACCCCTACAATCGGATGGGGCCAAGAAATATATCATGGTTGCAGTGGATTCCTGCTCTAGATTCCTATGGGTCTGGCCTCAGCGCTCGGCTGACGCTCGAACTTTTATCAAAGATTTGCGAGTCTTTATCGGCACATACGCAGTTGGCACGTTACATTCTGACCGTGGCCCGGCGTTAAGCTCTCGGACCTACAAAGAGGCCATGGAAGGAATGGGCGTAGCATTGCGGTACTCCTCTCCTTACCATCCTGAGGGAAATTCAGTTGTGGAGAGGAAAAACCGTGACTTAAAGCAATCTTTAACAGCTAGGGTATTAGGCAAGGGTGGTAGATGGGTCAGTAACCTTTTTGGGGTCCAAAGAGCAATTAACAACCAGCCAAGAAGCTCTCTAGGGGGTGTCACTCCCTCCTATTTGGGACGAGAATGTGGATACCTGATCTTGATTGTGGAGGCACAGTGGCGGATGAAAAACCATTTGATATTCATGATCGTCTGGCTGTTTTACAGGATCTAAATGAATCCAGGACACAACAAAGCAACGTCCACTTAAAACAGACCACCACTGAAGAAGTCAAGGCAGTAATGGCAAGACCTGTCTGGATCCCAAAAGTCGGGGATCTGGTCAGAGAAAAGATTGCAGACAAGAAAGAATTTGGGCCATCCTACAGAACAGCTGTACCGGTCCTAGCAATCCAAGGCACAAGAACTGTACTTCTGCCGCCTCTTGCCCGGAAAAAGGAGAAAAGATTTGTCTCAATCGACTTAATTAAACCACACTATGTGGCCGATACTAAACAGTAGGCCTCGTGGACTCCACAGTAGCAGACGCCCTCCTCTTGCTACAATCCAAGAAGTTCAAACAGAAAGACTCATCACGTTTGAAGAGCCACCTGTACGGAAAGAAGGACTAAGCAACAATGCTATGGAACTCGTCCCACTTCAACAAGAAGTTCAACTTCAAGAAGAAAATCAACTTAACAACCAAGTTGCAATAAGACCGACTACAGACGTCTACGTCAACATCCCTCGTCAAGAGCAAAATCCAATTTCAACAAATCCCGATGCAATTCCAACAATTGATCGAACTGCTTCTGGCTATTTCATGAACTTTGATACATTTTCACTGGATCCAAGTGAGCCGGAAACGACGCCAGCCAAAAAATCACACAAACAGAAACTCATTGACTTTTTGCACTTTTTTAGAAAGATTTACCTGGTGTCACCTTGGATAGAACTATGGTATATCTCTGGGATTCTATTTTTTCTTTTCTGGCTAGGTTTAACAATAACTTTTAGTATGCTCATTAATGGACGATATCTCCAGCAGAGCTCTACAGCCCAAAGAGTCAATTTTATTTTAAAACCACACCAGTCTTCACATCGTGAACCAAGAGACTTGTCTTCAGCGAATATCACAGCAGTTCCTATACCGGACGGTATAGTATGGGACAAGATTGATTTCGATATATTCGGTCCGACTGAACTTTTAAAGCTTAAACATGTATTTAAAATTTCTTTAAGTGATATCATTACTTCCAGTACATTTTCTGATGATTGGGACACTGAAACTGTAAATAATATGATGTCTGATTTAGAAAAAACTGCAGCATTTCCGAACAATGAAATGTTAGAAGGTACTTCAGACTATGATACATTGTACTGTTACCAACTTTATGGTCATCATTTCTTGCACAAATCTATAACACCTAGAAATGTATTTGAATACCACCAGTGGGAACACTGCCCAACACCTCCAAAAGGTAGTTCGCAAAGTTTTGCACAGAAATTAACATACTTTCCAGGGTTTAATACATCTGACCCGAAGTCATTTTATTACATAGTGGCAACAACATCAGCACAGAAAATTATGTTGACTAACACCAAACAGATTTACTCTGCCTCCTTTATGGCCCAGTTGTCTACACAGGGTTTCGACCTATGGAAGGACACTATACATTTAAAATCGATCTGGGGTTCTAGGGACTGGCAGGTCTAGGGAACAGAAGCGCTTTTTAGAGCATGCCTCATTCCACAGCAGATGATATTTCTAAATGAAACCGTGCAACAGACATCCTGTCTTGGACTAGCCAAGAACAAGGAAATGAACACACCGGGATTTCCAGCACCATCACAGATGGGCGGGGGGCAGAATTCAACTACACATGGGGTCGGATTAGATGACATTCTCCAGTACAACGGGTCAGATCCCAATTGGACAGAATGGCTGATTTGGCCCATTGACACAAACACATGTCAACAGAGATTCCTAGGTATAACCGAGGGGTTTAGTATCAGTAGGCCAGATACACGCTATGTACAGAGACAACACCCAGGGGTAGTGCCATGCTATAGTGTTGGGAAGTTGTGCCTTGATTGGCTAGAAACCACAACACTCACAGAAGTAAAACATTACTTGACCTTACTCACACCTGATGTAGACCATAGGGATTTTTTGCGAGGCCCAAGGAAAACACGTCAGAAACTTTTCATATATGCTGGCATTTATGCCTACTATAATGAAAACTGGAAAATATCCCAACAGGAGGCCGCAGAAAGAATACGGGAAATAGACCATATTAACCTAGAGTAGGCATTAGCTGTAGTGGATAATGGGTTAACAACTTTGACCTCCAGGATTTATTCCTTAGGCAACATTGTATCTTTGGCAATCGACATATTAGAACAAGATCTGGCCTTGTTACAACACGGGCAATCACAGTTACGTTCTATTGTGATGTTAAGCTGGACGCTGCAATCTTTGCATGCTGGCTATGTGCCCTGGCATTTTATAAACACCACGTCTCTGTTTTCGAAATACAATCTGACTGATAAACAGACAGAAATGGCACAAAGGGGAGCCAAATATACAATGCTACGTATTGAGAAACTGGAAAGGTTACCATTCACTGTAGCCGAATCACCATCAACTGATTGGCTAATTCATGGCCAAATCACTCTGCCGGTCACTACGTTTCAGTTTCAATATTGCCTTGAGCAAAGGCAGGCAGGCAAATATGAAAAAATGGGTAAGGGTTACATTAAGGAATCTTGGGAGTTACCATATAGATATCGATGCCGGAGTGGGGATCGAGAAGTGTTTCTGAGTGGTACATACTGCAAGAACGCTTTAAGCGGTTCTCTCATGTGTCAGGATATTTCTCTGCACGGAGCATGTAGTGGTTCAGTAGCGAATCTATCTTGTCACATGTCAGGGACCCCAGCGGCCATGATCACACTGGTTTTCCAGCTGCTCTCGAATGGGAGTTACTTGATGCTAAACGATCAAGGTTGCTGAGGGATGCTTCCGGGCGTCACCTATCTGGTCACTGTTAACTCCAGAGTTACTTGCTGTATGCAAGTATTGTTTCCGCCACTGAACACAGTCAGGGAGGCGCCGTTATGGCCTTCGTTGAATGTTTCCTTCATACAATTTTATACTTTGAGCATACTGAAGGCCATGCTTTTACAGCAACCCGTGCCCTTAACGTCGGCTCGAGAAACCTTTGAACTTCAAGTCGCAAGGACCTCGACTGAGATACACGCGCTTATACGTACGAACTGCCCATTTCATTTCGCAGAAATTGTGGGTCGTATCTTTAATATGTCTGATACGAGCGGTATTGTACACCTATTTAAGACCATAGGGTCAGGACTATTAAGCACCTTTCAGACAGTCCTCGGAGTAATCCCAAATTTTATACACTCCGTATTGGGAAGCGTGTTTGGAGGTCTCCAGCTTATCCTGTTCCTAATTGCAGGAGTCCTGATTGTAATCTTACTGCTACGCAATGGACGGCCCAATTTCCGAGGAAATGGCGAACGTACTCATGGAGCGGAAGTACCGTGAACGCATGGTGCAGCTTCTGGGTATACCTTGCCTAAGAGAACTGAACGCCTCTTGGTTTCTATCATTTAGACCAGTCTGGGTGGACTGCATCTTACCTGTTCTTCGATGCCTGTTTTGCGGAGAAGAATGCGTGTTGGATCTCTGTCTAACGTTTCCATCAGATACGCCTCCGGACATGGATGCTATGCTGGACCCCCTAAAGGCCCATGCTCTGCGTTGTCCCCAGCGTCTTCCAATTCTGATTAACGCATTCTTTGAGAATCCACAGGTGCCGTTTGCTCCTGCTGGGTTAGGTGGCTCCTCCACAGGCACTCAGGTAACAACTGCCGCACAAGCTGCCGCAGCACCCACTGTTGGCAGTCCTGAATTCCATCTATGTGCGATTAACGTTCTCTGTGAGGCATTGGATTTGTCGTTTGCAGTAGCTAACACCGATAATGCTGTATCTCCCAGCCAGGACACTTAATCTGGAATTGGCTCATCGCGTCCTGGGAAAGAATTCGGCTTCTCCACTTCGTTTCATAAATAAACGAACTAAATTTGGAACATTTCCTAAATTGACACTTTCACTTGAGAAAGAATGGCCTTCTTCTGCTTGTAGTAATGCAACTTTTATAAGTGAGACAGAATTGACTTTTTCAGGTGGCAACTAAAGAATAGCTAATTTGTAACATTTTTTATCATATTTAAATGTCTTTTTAAAACCAAGTTTTTAGCTGTTTTTAAGAAAAAATTTAAATTGTCCGGATTTTAAGTATGGTCATTGTCATCCAATTCGAAAGTGGAGTGGGTGTTATGTTTCGTATAGAGGCCCTAATATAGACACGTTCATATATGCCATATATGGTCATAATCGTATATGCCCTATTATGGTCATGTTCATATATGCCCTATTATGGTCATGTTCGTATATGCCCTATTATAGTCATGATCTCCTATGCCCTAATATAGGCATGATCTTTCACCTACATGAGTTCCCTACAGTACACAACGAACTCTGAGGGTTGAACGTTATCTAGTCTGTGGTTAGAACACTGCAGGTTTTTTCCCGCACACAGGCCTACAATGTACTCATAAATTATGCATGAGCATTCACCAGCTACATCTCCCGCATAATATATATGTACAAAGTTCACCCCTGACGTCTTCCTCATGTCTAACAAAGACCAATACAAACCATACTGAGGGACGAGATACTTTAGGGTATAAATACACCACATCTTGCCACGGTAAGATAGAGGGAACCGAGACTTCCATGCTGACACACTGACCAGAGATGCTGAGGCTCCTGCATGCAGTCGCTCCAGCTGACAGCGGTCTAACACAGCCCTTGAGGGGTGTCCAACTCGAGACCAGGACGGGGTCAGACACTTTCTCTATTCAGGTAATAGGGTTCGACTAAATCATAGAAGGATTCTTGGCTCTTAGGTTTTTAGACCTACACACATGCTAGGTACACTTAGGTACATCTAGTTAGGCATCGTAGGAGTACGCGCACTTTTATAATGCTTTTTATATTCATGTATGTATTCATGATTCTTGCAATATGGTAGAACTGTACTGCCCTTTCACTTTTATTGTACTGCTGATAATATATCTCTGCTATTGTCTGCTGGTTGCTGCAGCACATATATTCTACACCAGAATAACAACTGTTCAATAAATACTTATTGAAACACCCAGACTGTTTATTCTGTGTAACTCTCTGAGACAAATCGAACAAGTAAGGATGAATGACTGAGCGAAAAGTAGTACATTGTTTCCACGATTCTGAGGGATCAGGGATGTCATGATCTAAGGTTGCCAGGAACTAATCTCTCCCCGATAAGAGGAGATTCTAGTGGCACTGTGAGCTAGCTAATGCAAATCAGGCTAACATACGTGGTGGGGGTGCACAGAGCCAGTCGGTCACCAAGCCCACAGTTTATGTTATCCAAACATGCAGGTCCTGCAGGGGTACTATAGGAACTACATGACACTCCCTGTAGTTTTGCACCCCCAGTTCCTACTTGGGAAAGAATGCACAAAATGGTGCATTCCTTCCTGTGCAGGAACGTGCACTTGTGCGGTCCCCCGGCGGTGCAGTTTAAGGCTCACTATGAGCATTCAAACTGCATCACTGGTTGACCGCCATGCCACCCACCCACCAGACCACAAAATACTGGCCTATCTTCTGTGAGGTGAAGGTGGCAGCACTGTTTTTTTGTGTGTAACACCACCTCCCCTCCATGCTGGCAGCAGGATACCCCCTGCAGGAACTTCGGATGCACTGGGGAGGGTGTGCTAGTTTGTGCAACACACCAGTCAGGTTCAGCGCACTGTCCAGCAGCTGATGCACCTCTGGGTGGATATTTTTGACCGGGAGCAGGACCTGCTCCACCTGCACATTATTGAGATTCCGGGGTTCAGTGAGTATTATTTTTGTGTTTGTGTTCTACAATGCTAAAAAAGTTTTTACAAATAGCATGCTGCTCACACTCAGAGGTAAGTTACATTTACTTTACGTTTGAATATTATTATTATGTGATCCAGTTTCAGCTAGGCAGGTGCTCGGCGCTACCTAATCATGTTTATTGGCGCTCACTTTGGCTGATTAATTAAGAAGCCATTGCAGACTCTTCTGTCGTCCTGTCACCATAGTGAATTAGTGAACCAGTGATATCAGTGAATTAGCGTTCTCTGTGACTTTCTTTATGTAGCTCATACACTCCCAAGCTATTTCACAGTGATGTGTATTATGCATCTATGCATTTCAAAAAAGGGAGACTGAGTTGGTCCATCAAGGGGCTTGAGAAATGAGACTAGAATCATAGATCATTAATTGCAATGCATTAGTTCCAAATGTAGGTTTCGTTAAGGACCTTCGGAATAGGGATGTTAGGATTAGTATGGCTAACTCAACGGCAATCGATAGACTTGAATGTAGTATTATAGGCGGTCTGCTTTAGATAAGTACAGTGTGACTGCATTTGCCTATCATAATAATTTTATGGAGGTTAACTCTACCACTAATCTATTTTTTTATTCTCTTTAATTTCTTACATCAGCACCCAAGGGAAAGAAGAGGGCAGTCCAGACGAGGGTCTGGGAAGAGCTGGGGAGGAGGTGCCAACCACCAGCACCACCAGTGAGGGCTCTGCTCACCCTATTAAGTCCTATTATTTATTATTATTTCCGTAATGTTGATTTTTGTGAATGTGTTGGGCTTAGGGTAGAATTTTGGGGTATTGGAATGTTGCTGCTGGGTTCCAAGACGGAAGTTGCTGCCTGGTGCTACTGATGAGAAATAAAGTTGCTCTCACACCCTTGCCTACCATCTTCCTTTCACATGGTGACGAGGACCGGATACGAACCCTCGCATGCAAAGCACAATGGGTTAGCTAGTTTTCTTCTGCCCACGGTGCTACTTTAACATTTTTCCTTGTTTATTTTTTTATACGGTCCCTTTTTTTCCAACTCCCCTATCCAATTTTTGTTTCATTCCTGTTATCCCTGCTTTTTCTTTTTTTTCCCCTTATTTCATGTTTTCTTTTTAGTAACTGACTTTTTCCGCTCTATACTAGTCTCCAGTTCACTTATCGTCTGCTTTGTTGGTAATCTGTCCCTCTCCCCTCTATATTTTGTAGTACTGTAAGACTAAGAACACATTTTTGGTACTCTACTGTCTACGGTGAAGATTGCAGGCCCAAGTAAGCTAGTATTATAAATAATATTCACCATGTAGGAAGGCTTTCTTTTTCTTGCTCACACTCAGTTAACAAGAGAGTGACCAATGTCATGGACCCCCCATGGCTGCAACGTATGAGGTCCCATTGCATCTGCCAACCAACACCATATGTTTTTCCTTGACCATTATTCCACCCATTCATTGTGCTTCAATGACTGAGTCATCATCATCATAGGTTATAGCTCTGCCCCTCTATTATGAAAGGTTTTTGGCTGGCTTCACTACCTGGCTTTGCCCAAAGTGATATTTTTGTTGGAAGATACTACAGTGCTAACCAAACTGTAGTAATGTATTGCAGTAGTATTTTTTTGATTAAAAAAATTAAGGAGAATTGTATCTGCCATCTAAAAAATGTGTATTGTTTTTTTCTGGCCACACTGACCACCAGCGCTGCCGGCTCAAGTGCTGCTGCAGGAGGAGGAGAGTCTGTTGGAGGGGTAGAAGCGGTGGCAGGGACACGCAGTGGTAAGTCACAGTGCTTGCTTATTGACAATTACTATTATACTCACTAGCTACAAGGGCATCTTTGCAGCGGTGGTTGAGTTATGGCCTCTTCTATCTGCAACTCAGCAAAATCTCTCATAACAAACGGTAAAAATGATGGCTTGAGGGAAACAGAAAAAAATGTAAGGTTAAAAAAAAGGATGAGTGAAATGGTATATGAGTGAAAGGATGCATGGGAGGGTGAAAGGGTGCATGGCTGGGTTTTGGGTAATGGGATGGATGGGTGAAAGGATGGATGAAAGAAAGGATAGATACTCAATGGATGGATAATGGAATGGAAATTTTGATGAAAGACTGGGTGAGAGAAAGTAAAACTTAAATCATCATGGCTATGTGTGAATAAAGAAGAATGAAAGGATGAATGAATAATTTGATTGCTTGGATGAATGAGCAAGGGAGCTCTTCTGGGGAGGTGCATGTTGCTCACCTATGTCACTTACTTTGTTTTATGGTTATCAAAGCTATGGTTCAAAGTGGGGGGGTATTTAAAAAAAAATCTACTCCCTTGACTAACTGTATCTATCAAGCGAGGCAGATATGTATCCCACCCATCATCATTCATCACACACCATTTTGCCACCCATGAACTAAGTGCAGTATGGTTCAAATTTGTTATTGCAGTGTTAGCTGTGCAATATGTGTCTGCTTCAGTTAAAGCAGCATTTATAAATTTCTCAATGCATTGAAAACTGAACACACAAGGTGTGTTTCCCATCGCCCACTCAGGTACCTCTTAGTACTTCACTCCTTTATTCTGTCCTAAGTTCTTCCATCCCAACCTTCCAAAAAATTGAAAAATCCATTCTTGGCATGTGTCACATTTTATGGCAATGTGAAGTGATTCCAAAATATATTTTATGGTTTCCATTAACAGATTTATTTTATGCCTGTTCAGCTTTTTACCTTTCAACTTACATCAAATACAGTGAGTGAATAAACCAAAGCTTAATAGTCACATTGCAAATCGATGATCAGTGACAACCCTCTATTTCAACAGCTCTACCTACCTGCCTAATCCCTTTACCTTACCCTGCAGTAAAGTAAGTCAAGATGCCTTTCCTTACTGTCCAGCAAATGAATTTGTTTGAAATAATTTGTGGTGGTAGGCAAGGCCAGTGAGTAAAGTGGGACTAAGTGCCTGATTTGGTTTCAACATTTTGTGAGAACAGTGGTCCTTGGTAAGGAGCTAATGTAAATAAACAATCAATATAGACTAGAATCAGTGCTATATTACTCCTGTCCAGCCGGACAGTAAATTTTAATGAATAGCGAAGTTGGAAATCTAACAAGAAACAATAAAGTGGGACACAGTCCTGCGTCCTACACATTCACAAAAACATATACATTAAACAAAACATTCAGGCAGGGCAAGAAAAGCTTGCATGCAATGTGGACGGTTTAAACAAGCATGAAAACGACAACCGTTACACTAAAATATCAATTAGGTTTGTGTGTACGGTGTTCCAGCAAGTCGACGACACTTCGATCCTTTAAAACAATACTAGGATCATCATCAGGACAATTTTATACAAGCCTGAAGTATTTGGTGCCTGTAAAACAATTAAGAGAGAGGGGAGAGGAAGACAGGCAGAAAGAAGGGGGTAGAATTTTAGTTAGGGTTAATGAAATAACAATCCTTATGCGACAACGTGCACATAGCAACGTGTAACTAAAATTAAACCGGTCTGTGCACAGTGCAAGTGCTCTTAAAGACTAACGAAGAAGGTTTACGCTGAGTCAGAAATTATGGGTTTGCAACCGCGCAGATGCGCAGTCAGAGTCAGTGTTCTCTAAGACTTAATCAAATGATGAGCACTAAGTGAGAAAAAAATATATTTGATTTCAACTTCAAGTTTGCCATTTGGTATACTCTGTTACGAAAGTGCCAACTACAATCTATATAGCCCTTTGCTTTCCCTGTAGTGCAGTGCATTGTTTTCCACAGCGTCTACTTACGGCCAAAAGGTTAATAATATCCGCATTTTTTATACATGAGGTGTGTGACGTAGTATCTTATTTATTATTCATCTGTCTTTTTGGAGTCGGTAGAAAGTGAAAGTTATGTGAAGAAGAGCAGTGCCACTGGAACTAAAGATAGATAATTGTCAACTACAGCTGCCCCAGCTACAGACAGAAGCAAAGTACCCAACGCGCTGTCTAGCATGCCTTCATTAATTTAGCACAACACAACTTGTACTCCATAGTGCATAATGCCTTACTCATTAATGAGAGTTAATTTATTTTTCCCGGTGCTATGTAGGCCCTTTTGTGTCTTTTTCTCCTTTCACACATAGAGTGTGACTACAGGTCCTGCCCTCCCTGCGGGATTCATGTTGCCTCAGATGAACATTTCATCGTAAGCACTCTATCCTTTCTACCTCAAGTAAGACCTACATAGCACCGGGCTTTTCACTGTAACGTATATTGCTCAGCATCGCGGCCCGGTCACGCACAAGCGCTGCACCACGTTCTCACGCTACCATTTTTCCGCATAGTGCCCGGTTTTGACAACGCTGCAACCAGCCACTTATCATGATACGCGCATAATGAGAATACTCGTGTTTTGGAATCACTACATGTTCCTGTGTATGTTTGTCCTGTTCTGTTTTCTTTCTTACAGGTTTTAGCAACATCGGGAGGATTTCTCCCATTTTAAAAGCGCAGCTTAGCGAGTGCGACATCACTTTAGGTCCTTTACAATCTCAATCGACCTTTCACTTAATCACCTTTACTACTTACACATAGGTCCTGACGAAAGCCAGCATACGACGGAGTCTGGCTGAAACACGTAGACCTGACCATAATGGATATTAGAGACATTCCCTTTACACATATCCACCATTTTTAAGTACTGCCAGAGGGCCCATTACAAATTAAATAAACCCTAATTTCAAGGGACCCCGTGGACAGTTTTTTAACACACTCTAGCTCACTTCACAGCACCATCACCACACCAAAAAACCAGCTCCGCTGTAATCAGGCGTCGCAGCACACCCGGAGTGCACTCGGCACCTTGGGTGGGACCCGATGATGAAGCATGCCACCAACTAGGTTGGTGGGTGAGGGTTTTCATTAAAAACTAATGTTTGTTTCTAACACATGAACATTTAGCTTCTTTGTGGGAGCTAGTTCTTCTTGATTTTGCCTAGTTACTAGAAAAACCTTTAAAAGAAAAATAAATCAAATCACTGTTTTTTATTCCGGTGTTATTCTGCCTTAATACTTTTCTGCCAGACAGTCAGTGCTTTTTATGCAAGGCATGTGTGGGTAAAATATAAAATTGGCCTTGTGAATTTCAATGGCACTATGGGACTAGCAATGTACTGCTACTGTGGCACCCACAACATTTTAACAATTGTTTGTACAGAGCATTATTTATAAGTTCTCATTTTCTTTTCTTGACATAGTTACTCCTGCTGGTCCATCCATACCACCGAACAGGTAGGAGATAGTGGCCCGTCTGAAGCAGCAGAGGCTGGACCTGGTCCTGCAGGAATATCGGTGGCGGGTGGCCCAGGTGGATGAGGAAGAAGACTAGGCTGGAGCATTTGCCTCTCAGCCAAGCCCGATTGCAGCCAGCCAGCCACAGACTCCAGCCTCCCGGCCATCCCATCGCCACCGCTGCCACCAGTCAAGGGCTGTAACTTGATCTGCTGCTGCCTCCTTCAACTCTGACACAGACAGAAGATTGCTGTGGTCCATCCAGCAGTGGCTGGACCTCATGGAGGGGCATGTGGAGAGCTGGCTGGACAGGATTGAGTGGAGCCTGGAGCAGCTCCGAACCCAAATCAACAATGCCCTCTTTTATCCCTTTTAAAAAAAAAAATTGTTTTGGTGGAAGGGGCTTGTTGTGGGTGGATTTGTGGGAGGGGAGTTGGGACCGGGGTATTTGTTGAACATTTGGACATTGGTTGTTGAATTGCGATGGGTCAATTTGTCTGGGGAGAATGTGGGCCTGTTGTGGGTGGAGAGGGAAAGATTGTTTGTTAAAAAAAGGGGGTCATTTGGTTTCTTCATGAATTATCCCTGAAGTAGTTTATTTGTGTTTTACTTTTACTTTGTACTGCTGCCGTTTTAAGCAGCCTGTTTTGTTTCTAAACTTCTTATAAAAGTATATACTGGTTAGTTATAGTTAGATATACCTCTGTAACTATCTTTACCATTAGGGAGGATGCTGCCATGACCTATGTTGCTTACAGTTACTTGCTTACTTACTAACTTAACTAGTTCACTTCACTCCATAGTTTTCCTACCTGAATATAGATGAAGCAATAACAGAGAAGGCAATACAACTTCACAAGCGAGGTCCCACTCCCACCTAGGTGAGCTCCAACTGTAGGATAAATCAGAAGGATTATTCATCTCAGGCAACTAAATTGAATTAAAAAAACTGAGTTAGTAGATTGTATATTAATATATCATAGCTTTACAAACAATTGAGACCAGACTACTACACAACAAATAATATCTGGTAGTGAAAATATAACAAAAAATACCAATAGTTAATTCTTCAGAGCAATGGTGAGCTATTATTTTAATTACAGCTAAAGTTACAAAATACTCGAATCATGAAGTGAACTCAAAGTCTGGATTGGAAAAGGTTAAGCGTTTACGCAACACAATGCCTGAATGATGCTACTGACAAATAATGGTCTTCTATTTCTAAAATATCAATCACTTTTTATGTGCGGGTGGGTAAATGGGGCCAGTGTGGGCTATTGTTAAGGTAAAAGAACTGAAGATCCTGCAGTGAGTTGGCGTTGCTTTCACCACATCCACCCCACCAAGTGTGTGATCAATTAATGGTGTAAATTAAGTCACACCTCAATAAATCCCACAGCCCGGGGGAAGAGGATTAGGGGTTTGATGAATGGATGGGAAAGGGGATTTGAGGAAAGGTGTGTGTTGGACTTGGCCCATTTTGCAGGGTCATCCCTGAACTTTTTGCCTTCCTCCTGTATTGTTTCTGTCCTGTTTTTGTTGGTTTTATGACTCTGGGCACTTTACCACTGCTGATCAGTGCTAAAGTACATATGCTCTCTGTGTAAATTGTGGTTATGGATTAGTGATTCCATGATTGGCATATTTGATTTAGTAGTCAGACCCTAGTACAGTGCACTGCATGTGCTCAGGGCCTGTAAATAAAATGCTGCTAGTGGGCTGCAGCACTGATTGTGCCACCCACAGAATCAGCCTGTAAAATGTAACTTTGGCCTGCCATTGCAGAGCCTGTGTGCAGTCTGGGACTGCCATGTCGACTTGGCAAGTGCACACACTTGCCAGTCCCTAACGTTCCCTTTTCTTATATGTTAGTCACCCCTTAGGTAGGCCCAAGGTACCCCTGTGGGCAGGGTACATTGTATGTGAAAGGTAGGACATGCTCTCATGTGTGTAGCATGTCTTAATAGTGAATTACAGGCAATTTCGTTTTTTACTATTGCAAGGCTACCTGCTCCCATAGGATAGAATGGGGAGTTTGTTTATAACATCTTATAAACATATCTGCCCCTGGGAACAAGGTAGAAAAATAAAGTTTAGTATGCCTGAACTCAGAATGTCAAAGCGCATCTTTTAGTGAGGGTGATTTTTACATTCTGTGTTTGAAAATACCACTTTTAGAAAGTAGGTATTTTCTTGCCTAACCATTCAGTGTGCCTCTGCTGGGTTTGTGTATTGCATGTCTGGCTTTAGAGTGTCAGGGGCTGGGAAGGAGCAGTGGCTCCAGAGAGCCTGATGAGTCAGGGCTGGGCTGAATAGGCCTGGTCTGCATTTGGAGTGGTGGGAGGAGTAGAATCTGCACCTGAATAGGGCTGTGCCTGCCTTCCACAATGATGGTTCCGCCCCCCTGTGGTGTGTCTGTAGCCAGGGCTCAAACTGACAATGGAGGTTGTTGTTCACTTGCAAAGTGCCCCACAGAACTGGTTTTGGCTGGGTACAGACACTCTCTGCCTCCAGAGAACAAAGGATTTTTGGGTATAAAAAGAGGGGCCCAGACCCCAGACTTTTAGATCACTTCTGGGAATAAAGAGAAACCTTTGCCAAGGAGAAGAGCCGGAGAAGCTGAGGAGGAATACTGCCACTGTGCTGTTTGCTGTCTGGGGTTGGCCTGCAGTGGCTACTTGCTGCCAAGGAAAGGAGAAAAGGACTTTGCTGTTTGCTGTGTCCCCTTCTTGAGGAAGATCTCCAAGGGCTTGAAACTGAGCTTGCCTCCTGTTCTGAAGTCTCAGGGACACAAAGACTTCACCACCAGCTCCCCTGAACTTCCTTGCTGGGAGTTCTGACCTGCAAAGAGGTGCCTGCTGTTGTTTTGGACCTCTAGAGACTGTTTTCCGCTGGAAGAATCCATGCATCGTCCCAGATCGTCACATCGTATCGAGGCTCCAAGTTTGTCGCATCGTTGGGGGATGCAGTAAGAAACCGATGCATCACCTCCCCACGCAGGAAGAAACCGATGCATCACCTCCTCTCCAGTAAGGAACCGACGCATCATCTCCACAAGCGCAGCAGTAAGGAACCAACGCATCACCTCCCCCGGGGCAAGGAACCGACGCATCACCTTCCCTGAGTGTAAGGAGCCGACGCATCACCTTCCCTGCGGCCCGTTTTGCTTGTTTGCGTGACGCATCCCAGGTACTTTGTGTGAAAGGTGTCGCATCTGCAATTTGCTTTGAACTGAACTATTTCTACCATCTGAAAGTCATATTTTTATTACTGTATTGTGGATTTTTATCATTTGGTCTTGTTTTGGTTTAGATAAAGCTTCCTTATTTTTCTAAACTGGTATGGTGTCCATTTGTAGTGTTTTCACTATATTACTGTATGTGTTCACAACTGCTTTACACGCTGCCTCTGAGATAAGCTTGTCTGCTCGTGCCAAGCTTCCAAGGGGGTGAGCAGGGGTTATTTTAGAAGTATATCCCCCTTACCATGACTAGAAGCAAGGGTCCCTATTTGGACAAAGGTACCTACCTCTGCCAACTAGAGACCCCCATTTCCAACAGTGTGACAAAGACAAACTCTACACAAAGACAATATTCATCTGGGTGATTGGCAGCCAACCATCATCAATCTGTTGTAGAATGAAATGAAGGAACGCATATGACACAGTTAAGTTAAATGCATTGCAAACAGTCGATCAGCCCAAGAGACCCAAGTTATTATAATATTATATATCTAAATGTTCTGTCACCTAGGTTTGAAAAATAGTAAATACAAATTATGGAGGAGTGATGCGAACCCTCACAATTCTAAAAAATGATCCTTAATCCTTAAAAGAAAAATTATACTGTATTGCCAAATTGGGCAGTACATCTGCATTCTTCTTGAACTGTCTGTCAATCTTAAGGCCTGGCTGAAACGGTCCGGTAAGGTAAGCAGCATGAGTGGTACGGTGCTTTTGCCTTTTGTGCAGGAGAAGAGAAGGTTTGCGGATTGTAAAACAGAAATTATTTTGTAGAGTCAAGGAGAAGGACAGAAGATAAGCTTCATGAGAAGTGTACCAAAAGGACTCAGAGCAAGAGCATAGTCCTTTGCAATCATTCATTTTATGACTCATGTGCGATTAATTAAGTGAGAGCAATTACAATAACCAACAATCACAGACAAGTGGCTGAATGTATGGGGCTGATCAAACTCATAACATTTAGGCTAGTGCATGCATAATGTGATGATGTGACATCATTACATCTGTCTCCAGTTGCCTACAACAACAGACCCCCATCCAACCACATAGTTTTAAACTTGAGCCAGCCAGCACATACACTCAGCAGCATTGCATTTCCCGAATCAAGTAATCAAAGCACCTCTTACCAGTCAACAGAGTTGAGTAGGCCGCTTAGAGTCATCACCATGTTGGTTTCCGTGAAGTTGATAACTTCCTTCTTCTGTCAGTTGTAGTCACGCCCTGAGTCCTACCATCATCCTCCTGACTCTGAGTAAGGAAACGTCCAACTCAGTTCCGACTCCTGACCCAAATGAGAGAGATCGACCTGTAGTGCAATGCTGTTGATGAACAACAAGAGAAATATTAAGTACTTTTTGTGAAGACTAGATTTGTGTTTGTTAGCTAAATGGACTGGTCGGGTCTTTGAGGAGTGTGAACCAGAAAAGAAAGCAGATGTGACCTCAGAAAACAAATCTCGCTAAGTGTCAAAGGGGAAGGGAAAAATCACCTTCAGGAAAAACAAAATCACCCATTGGGCCACCAACATTGTAAATCATCACAAACACAATCAAGCTTACAAATTATAGTTAAATGTCTGCCACCATATGAATCATCTCAACATTCACAAACAATCACTCATATATCACTCATTGGTGCATTACTTACCTGTTCCAATTCAAGCACTGTGGTACATTGCTGATCCTCTTTAATTCACAAAACACACATTGGCCAATTATGTAAATCAAATATTCTGGGGCAGTCCTGCTAGAGAATGAAAGAAAAGATAGGTACAGAATGGAGGCAGGCATTGTCTCTCCAGTGTCCTTGAAAGGAATGGGGGGGATGAGGCTTCTTCACTGCACACTGGTCCAACTCCAATCAGGCCATTTTTTTGTCAAAGCAGTTCGGCGAAAGAAAGTACTATGGTGACTCATGCCTATGCAGTAGTCAGGGAAGTAGAGTTCATCTTCAAACTCAGGTCGTTCACCCAGAAGTTGGCCAGCTAGCACACTACCATAACCTGAGTCTGACCAATCACCATCATCTTCCTCCTGTCGTACTTCAGGTATGGTGTAATTTGATGGCATAAAGTACTGATTCATTTTGATCATGGTTAATCTCTACATGTTTTGGGGATGAGAGACTGATCATTAACACTGTGACAACTGCACCAGCTGCACTGAACACATGCTCAGCAGACACACTGGAATCAACACAAGCCAAATACTTTA
Organism: Calotriton arnoldi; assembly: GCA_963921515.1. NCBI lineage: Eukaryota > Metazoa > Chordata > Amphibia > Caudata > Salamandridae > Calotriton > Calotriton arnoldi. Next base: position 1,229,490 of record CAWUFW010002654.1, read on the forward strand.
TTGACAGCCTGCTGAACACTGGCCATTGGCCCCTCTTCTCATACCAATACACCAATGGGGTTTGATCCAGATAGACTCTGTTGGGTCATCCAGATAGGTCTGGACCATCTTCTCAATAGTCATTGATGCTCCAACTTGCTCAATCTCTTTTGCCTTCGCACCTGCATTGGACTTAAGCCCTGCCTTTAGAAACCAATCAAATGCAGATTTTGGGGGCTGATGCTCCTGTTCCTGTTGTTGTTGTAGGTGTGCTTGTTGTTGCTTTTGGCTGGTGTGCATCAACAGCACTGCCCTCAGGCTCTGTGGAAGTTGAAGGCTGCACCTCAGGACTTCCTCTGCTCGGGAGTGGGCCTCTAATTTCCACAACGAAAAAAGGATGAGGTCCATTATTAACATTTTAGCCACCTTCCCACTGTACAAAAGTGGTTGTGTTCTTACTGCCACTCCTGTCTAAACATGCCAGGAATAGTAGCTTGGATTTTTCTCTTTTCTGGTGCCACTGATGCAGGGGACATCTTGAGAGCAGAATGTGGTAGACTCAATGTGCGTCTCAGCGGGAGAGTCACTGTATGCTCCTGCCTTGGTGTCTTGTGCCATTGTGATGTGCCTGATGTGGACGATACTACTGCACTGTTGGGGAAAGGGCTGATTTGCATAATGAAAATGTCACCCTCTTATTCACCTTCACCTTCCACTGTGATTGGAGCAGATTCCCTGCTCTCAGCTCCTTCACCAACACCACTTGCAGTTTTTTTGAGAAGGTTCACCTCCCAGCTGTGTTTTCTCAAATGGGTTGTTAGGCCTCCTGTACCATAGTTTGTTCCAAGCTTACCTCGACTAACATTTGGCTTGTAAATGGAGCATATGGCAATGTTTGCCTCCTGCTTGCTAACCATAAATAAGTCCCAGACTGGGAAGGTACACTTTCTGACACTTGTGACACTGCCAATGTCCGAAGAAGTGGTGGTAGGTGGGTGTTTCGATGTTTGCCTCTCTGCAGTGCCTACTTCTACTGAGGTGGTTGTCGATGTATGAAAGCTGGCAGTGGTGGTAAGTTTGTTTATGTCTGTTTGTCAACACACAGTGGTTGTTTTTGTGTGTTTGAGTAACAGAAAGGTAGCACATGGGGGATGGTTTTAACACGAGGCGTTAGGAGATTTTTGTCTTTATTTTCAAATTGGTAATGTTCCTTGGGGATTCTTTAGTGAGGGGATGATAAAATAAGCCTTTGTATGGTATTATTTGATGGTGAATACAGAGCATTAGGTATTACAGAAGTGTGTTGTTGGGTCAAACATGATATTTTACTTTGACTCTGACTGTATGTTGTTTTCAATTTTCTGGTTTCAGTTAACTCCTGAAGAAGAAATGTTGTTCTTGAAATGCATTGGGTATGTTACATCATTGATGAAATTGTGAATTTTAATTGTAAACTAAAAGGCATCGTGGACTGTCATTTGTTGGAATCATTGTTTGGCGAAGAAAACACAGAAGACCTGAATATCTCATTTCATCTCTTTGTACTCATATAAACTTCGATTACAAATGGATAAACATGTAAAAAAGAGAAAAAGAAAAGGTTAAAAATGTTTAGTAAAAAATCAATGAATTCAGAGTGGCCTATTGGCCAGTTAAGGGCTGTGTTCCTGAGGTCTGATGTTCCAGGTTTTGGGTCATCTATTTTGTTTCAGGTGGCGGTATCTGTGCCACATCTCTCAGAGCAGGTTGAGATGGGATAACGTTGGTGTCCTCTGGGGCTGGGTTAACATCTATTATGGCTGGGTTGTCATCACCCTACCCTTCTTCATCCATAACTCTAAGGCTTTCAGGAACTTTTGTTCTCCCTAACCTCTCCTGGCGTGTCTCAGACTGAGGCGGTATCCGAGTGGAGTCTTGATCATCAGAAGGGCAGCTTGGCGAAGAAAATGGTGGAGTACCTTTCATATTTTTCTTGCTGGAGATCTGGATCACAATGGATCTTATGAAAGAGGGGCTTCTTCTACTATATGCAGGCCTATGGAAAAGCACACTGGCTACCTATACACAATTGCCACCAGCCACATGGTCAAACAACAACAACCAGCAAGGCGGCATGGCCACAACAAAGAACACATGCTATGGCAAAAAAGCACACTGGCTGCCTACACAAAATGACATGTAGTCAAACAACAAGCAGAAGGAATGGAAAATAAAGAACAAATGCAGGCCTATGGACACTGACTATACAAAATAACCCCTGGCCACGTGGCATGGGGAACAAAGACACATGGTGGCCTATGGCAATCACACTCACACACTGGCCAGACAAAGGAAGCATGGTAACACAGGAGAAAACAGCATTAATTCAGCAATGCCAAAAAAGAGAATTAACTGGGCTAAACATTTTTACTACAACACACATCCTCCAAAGGCATCAGATATATTATCCCACCTATACACTGTTTGCAGAAAAAAACATGAAATGCCCCCAAAAAAACACATTTTGTAATTTCATCCAATGCCATCTATGGCCTAAATGATGTTTCAATTCAACAGACACCAAAGAAACAGTTGTTTTCTGCACCCATGACTAGTACTGGGCCTACTGGCTGGAAGGCCCATTGGCATACTAGGCCACATAGTGAATTAATTGAATATTGCAAATTTATTTTAAAACATGGAGAAATTGTACTGAACTGTGCAACATTTTTCCTTTATAAAAGAAGAAAAAAATATATGCAAAAAATAACAAGGCCCTTGCTGAAACTGCAGGCCACCCACCACAATCAGTTTTAAAAATCGAATAAAAGTATAAATAAATCCTGGTGCATGCCCTCTATCAAATAAACAACACCCTTATATAACAGTTTTTGAACTTGCTTGTGATATTACAAAAATGAAGTACTCAAATCCATTGGTATACATGTGGCAGACAGAGTGATCCTCCCAGCTCCAAATCCAAATGAGAAGTGACCAGGAGGTGGACAAAGCACTGGGAGGAGCTTGCTGGACAGAAACAGGAAGTTGGAGTCTCTGGTGCACTTACTGCTTGTTGAAAAAAAAGTAAAATAAAACCAGGGCTTCTCACCCAAAATACCAATGCGACCGGTCCATTTGAGAAGATTTTTTAACTCTAAATTGTCCTTTTGAGGAGATTTAGCTGCTTCTCGAGGAGTGGATGTTCTCCAGGTACTGCTGCGTTCAATCGCGCTTGATCATGCTCGCATACGTTGCAAAAGTAGCGCCGGAAGTAGCTGGCGCTGCCTAAAGCCACGTTAGCGGCAACAAAATCTCACAGGAGCTGCCAGGCAGCTAGAAAATCTCGTCGCGCTCCCAGCTCGCACAAAATGACATGACAAGCGTGCCAACAGAAAAAAAACTCTGCTCCGTTGTGGAGTGTGGAATTTATCGGTAATTCCACAAACTCCACGAGCGAAGCAGAGTTTTACGCTGAGGCTTACTGAGCACAATTTGTACTGGCCTAACTCTGACTGCCTCTGTGTAGCACAAGGGACCCCTGGTCTATTGCTGCCACAGCTATACTGCCACAAAATGAGATAGCCATTGGTGGTAATGGGGTAACCCTGTGTCCCTCAGAACATGGGTATTACTAATACAATCTACAGTTGGCTCTGTTGGGTAAAAACAATTGCTTAACATTCAATAATAAATAAAATGCAGGAAAAAATTGAGAGATTATTTGCAGGTATAAAGTCTAACATATCACTTTTTAGACATCCACCAAAACACACCAAAGAAAACTATTCCTTAGTTAAATGTAACTTTTACTTTTTCAGTATATGGCTGTCACATATACAATAGGCCTGGGTGGTGAACTTCGCTCTGTTCGCGGAGTTTGCGGAGTTTTCTGCACTCCACGGAGCTAGCGGAGTGCAGAAAACTCCGCTTCGCGATGGGCAGCGGAGTTTATTCCCCGCTCGTGAACAGTAAGTTCGCGATAGCGAACGGTAAGTTCACGAGCGCAAGCTGCTGCTCGGGTAGAATTTCTACCCGAGCGGCAGGAATACCACCACAAACTGCAGTTCGCACTGCACTCCTCCACTCGCAGAACTTCGCAGAGTTTTTTTGTAACTTCGCGGAGTTCCGCGTGGCAAAACTACGCAAACTACGCCCAGGCCTGATATACAACTTCATTAACAAAAGACATAAGTAGAGTGACTTTCGTGAGTCAAGTGAAATAGAGTGACAAGGTGATCTCGTAAAAGAAATATACAAAACATATAAATAACACACATATATACAATGTATGAGTCAATAATGGCCTGTCCTTTCACAATTTAATACATGTTTACACAACAACACAAAAAGATTCATCTATCTGGCCTTGGGGTGAGGAAACTGATGGACATGGGCTGGATAAAAAATGTTGACGTTTTGACCCAGAGGTATGCGCAAGTCAACAAGCGTCACAGCGGGTCTTCCTTAGGACTGAAGACACAGGAGTGGACAGCCTATATGGGGCAGAATTATTTTAACACGAGTCTTGTGTGTTTCAAAAGGGAAATATTATATAAGGTGGCCGTAGTAAATTTGGACTCACCTAAACACCACAAAACAAGTTTTGTAGTGGTAAAAGACAAGGGTAGCTTCAATCAGCAATAATGACATATATATATATATAGAAACAATTACGCAGCACTCAGTGATTCCTTTGTTCTTTCTTTTAATTATGGACCAGCACTACTGGAGTAGCGCTGTTCTATAGTTAAAAGAAATAATGAAGGAATCACTGAGTGCCGCGTAATTGTTTATTTGAATTGTCTCAGGGCTCTAGGGTTCAGCCCTTCGCCAGCTCCCGCAGTGAGCGTGCCTGAATTGAACCCAATTGTGGAAAAAAAAAAAATATATATATATATATATATATATATATATATATATATATATATATATATATATATATATATACAGATATATATATATATATATAACCTACTGGCGGTCGCCAGTAGGTAGTTATAGTTAGGACCTATTTTCCATAGGAAAAGCATTTTTTGATTTGCCAATATCTTTGGTGCCGTTTGACGAACCTTCGCGAAATTTTCAAAACTAAAGGGGCGCTCCGGTCAGCTCCTGTCTTGAAAGTTTCAGGGTGATTCATCAAGCGTGGGCCGAGAAAAAAGCGGGGTCCCAAAACGCATTTTCCCCATGTTCATTTCCATAGGAAACTTTAGACACGGCTACAGCCCGAACTGCTGAACGGAATTACACCAAATTTGGAAAAGGTAGCTCTTGGTTCAGAAAGCGACCTTTTTTAAATGGTGTAAATCTGTTAAGTAGTTACAGAGAAATTCAAGAAATAAAACATTTATATATCTGAGCCTTGAGGAAGAGTCGCAACTCCTCCCGAGCACGAGCTTCATTCTAATTGGCTGCCAACACTCCAAACCAGGAAGTGTTGGCAGCCATCTTGTGACTCGGTAACCGAGTCACAAGAAACAGAAAAAAGAAGCTGAAAAACAAGAAAAGGTGGCAGGGTAGAAACACCCTGACCCCCTGGGCTTGCTCAGGGGGTCCCACAAGGACCCCCAGGTACAAAAAAAGCATTTTTTTTAAAATAATTTCAGCCGAATTCGCGCTGGGTGCGCGAATCCGGAAGAAATTAATTTAAAAAAACGAAGCCCGGTTTCCCACGCTTCGTTTGTTAAAAAGCCCCCGGGTGGGCCAGGTCCCGGGGGCAATACTAAATTATGGTGCACGGGCCCGTGAGGGCCCCCACAGCCCCGGGGACCGCCACCTTCCCGGGCCTTTATAAATTATGCACTGGGGCACGTGGCCCCCTGCAGCCCCTGTGACCACCACCTACCCGGGGCTTTATTATAATAGGGTGGGGGCCTTGCAGGCCCCCCCAAGCCCCAGGGACTGCCACCTCCCTGGGGCTTTTCAAATAATGGGAGAGGGGCCGCACGGCCCCCCTCCAGGAGCCCTTGATGGCCCTGGGGACCGCCACCACCCAGGGCCGGCTCCTGCAATGTCCCGGGGTGCCCACCCCCGGGACATTGCTGTTTGCTATGGCTGGGCGGGAGCACAGCTCCTGCCCTGCCATAGCAAACTCTGCTTTGCTTCGTTGAAGCGAGAGCAGGAATCCTGCTCTCGCTTCAACAAAGCAAAGCAGGATGGCTTTTGAGCAAGGGGAGCTGCATGTCAGCAGCTCTCCTTGCTCAAAAGCAATGCCGGCTACCGCAGGAGGCGGGGAGCCGGCGGGACCCTGGGGGCATTGGGGCTCCCCCCACGGTCCCCAACGCTAAGGCTCGGCCCCAGGGAATGGGGTACCTGGGGCCAGAAGTGGCCTGAGAGGGGGGCCACGTGGCCCCCCTCCCTTTACTTTTGAAAAAAATGGCTGGGCCCCAGGGCATTGGGTCCACAGGGCCAAAATCGGCCTGGGGAGGGGGGCCGCGAGGCCCCCCTCCTCACATAAAAATATTTAAGAGATTGGCCAAGCCCCGGGGACTGGGGTCCCCGGGGCCAATAGTGGCCCAGGGAAGGGGGGCCACGCAGCCCCCCTTCCCTGTAAATATTTAAAAAAAGAAGAGACCATGCCCCGGGGAATGGGGTCCCCAGGGCCAAAAGTGGCCCAGGGAAGGGGGGCCATGCAGCCCCCCTTTCCTATAAATATATTAAAAAGAAAGGAGGCCATGCCCTGGGGGATGGGGTCCCCGGGCCAAAATCAGCCTCGGGAGGGGGGCCGCGCGGCCCCCTTCCCGTTTTTTTTTTAAAATAAAGGTCAGGCCCTGGGGGATGGGGTCCCCAGGGCCCCAAAAATACTAAAAGAAGGGGGGCCACACAGCCCCCCTTCTAAAACTATATTTGAAAAAAGCCGGCATCTCGCCGGAGGCCCCGCCCCCTTCCTGCAGCACTCCGCAAACGCGCCCCCTGGTGCATTCTAAGTTGCGGAATTAAGTCCCCTTGCCTCCTGAGGGTCCCTGGGGGCCAACTAGACCACAAGGTACCTCCAGTAAGCACCACACAGCTGGATTGCAGAGTGGTGGTCTGAGGCCACGCCCCTTTTTACACCACTCTGCAAACGTGCCTCTTGGCGCACTGCTGGTGGGGTGATGAGGTCCTCTTGTGTCCTGAGGACCTCAGGACACAAGTGGACTTCATGCCCCGAGCAGCAGTGCACTAGGTGGCACGTTTGCAGAGTGTTGTAAAAAGGGGGCATGGCCTTGGACCACTCTCAGCAATCTAGCTGTGTGGGGCTTACTGGAGGTACCTGGTGGGCTAGTTGGCATCAAGGGACCCTCAGGAGGCAAGAGGACTTCATTCCACAACTTAGAATGCACCAGGGGGCATTTTTGCAGAATGGTGGAGAAAGGGGGCGTGGCCTGTGTCCACCTCTCAGTAATTCCACAGTGTGGGGCTTACTGGAGGTAAGAGGTAGGCTAGTTGGCCCCAAAGGACCCCCAGCAGCGAAGGTGACTTCAATGCCCATCCAAGAGCGCGCCAGGGAGCGCGTTTGCAGAGTGGTGGGCAAAGGGGCCATGGCCTGCTATGAGAACTTAGCAATCCTGCTGTGTGGGACTTACTGGAGGCAATAGGAGGGGTAGTTGGCCCCCAAGGATGTTCTTGGGGGCCAACTACCCCTCTTGTTACCTCCAGTAAGTCCCACACAGTGGAATTGCTAAGACGTCTTCTGAGGCCACACCCCCTTTCTCCACCACTCTGCAAACGCGCCTCCTGGCACACTACGGGTTGAAGATTGAAGTCCACTTTAGTCCTGAGGGACTTTGGGGTCCAAGAAGCCCTCCTGGTACCTCCTGTAAGTCCTACGCAGCAGAATTCCTGAGCGCTGGTCAGAGGCTCAGCCTCCTTTCTCCACCACTCTGCAAACGCGACTACTACGTTATAGTTATAAATTAGCATTTAAAAAACCTTAGAAATTAATTGAAAAAACCATAGATTTCAAGGACGTAATAGTTAGTAATTAGCATTTAAAAAACCTTTGAAATTCACTGAAAAAACCATAGGTTTCAGGGACGTTATAGTTAGAAATTAGCATTTAAAAACCATAGAAATTCACTGAAAAAAACATAGGTTTCAGGGACGTTATAGTTATTTTGGACATTTCACTCGTACAAAACCAGAGAAATTCGGCTGTTATAGTTAGTTGAGCTAACTATAACTCGCACCCCCGCAATGCACTGCTGAAAAACATTAATCAAGCTTGCAAGATAGCCACTGAAAGAGATAGAGACAGTCTGCTCATGCCAAAGAAACTAATCTACCCACTGAAACCAGTGTGAGATTTATCACCACCTTCCACAATGAAATGAATTTCGTACTTGTAAAGCGCACTGCTACCCCAACAGAGGCGTCCTGGCGCTATACGCATACCGCTGTGGAACCCTTCTTGGCTATTCCCTGTGAGATGTCCACTCCTGGGCACTCCCAAGGTGAAGCCAGGCATCCCAGCACTGGTGGGGCCGTTGTGGAGATTAAGCAAGCTATTGTCCAGAGTTGCAGAGTGGGACCCATGATTAGAATAGGCACCGAAGTGAGAATTATCAGGTCTGAGGAAATTGAGCCCAAGACCCGCCGAGGCGGGAATTGAACCCTGGTCCCGGGCCAGATATCTGCATCAGGGTCTGCCGCTCTAACCATTGAGCCACACTTCTCCACTATCAGTCTAAAGAGGTCCGTGGAGCATTAAGAAAATACTGGAATGCACTTAGAACGGACGCGGACCTGAATAAACATGTCAGAGCTTATCCTCAGATTACATTTCGTAAGGCTAGATCCCTGAGAGATAGTATCTGCAGCACCTTAACCAACAATGAGGTGACCCGCAGTACGATACAAGGATTTTTCACGTGCCGTAGCTGCATGGCGTGCAAACACAGCACAAACTGCAAAGAGGTCAAATTATCCAAGGATCTGGCCCCTTTCAGAATTAAGAAACATTTGTCTTGCAATTCGGATTATGTTGTTTACGCCCTCAGGTGCCCATGTGAGAAATACTATATTGGTAGTACCATCCACAAAGCCAAAAAGCGGGTATTGGAGCACCTGAGGGCGATTAGACATAATGACAAACAATATCCAATTGCAAGACACTTTAAAGTTGCACACAACCAGAATAGTGACCTGCTGTCATTCTGTGTGTTAGAGAGGATCCCTACACGGGAAAGGGGAGGTGACAGGGTGCAGGAATTAAGGAGACGAGAGTCCAAAATGATTATACAATACGGCACCATGTACCCAGCTGGACACAATAACGATGAGGCACTCTCAGTACACTTGGGTTGAAGGAATCAGCTTTTTAATCAAGGCCTAACAACACGTAGGAGGCATTACAGGAGTATTAATAATAGCCTGTTTTTAATTGTGCACTATCACTAACTTTCACCGTTTTTTAATAAATTGTATATAGGGTAAGGAAGCAATGTATGCATTAATACATCTGTGACTTTGTATCTGATTTGTTTTATTTTTTTATTTAGGTCCCAAAGTAATGAACTTCTGGAAGTGGAAAGCAAAAAGAAGCCAAAATATCTGTCAAGTAAATGCTTTAAGCATGCAGGTTTCAAGGATCGAATGATTATTATTTTTTGGTGTGGTATAGCCACTGTTGTAGCCATTATAATTTTGTGTATGCCCACAGGGGCAGAATTGAGGCGGTGGTTTTCCGGACTTATAGCGCATAAACTATGTTTTGCGCCTAGAATGATAGATGGTATTTAACCAGTTATTCTTAGCATTTGACTATGCCCGCTAACAATTGAAAATAATTCAGGGAACTATGGGGCACATGCATCAAAGGTTTTTGCGATCGCAAACGGTGCGATTCGCAAAAATCGGCCGTTTGCGATCGCAAATTGGCCTTTGGAGATGCATGAAAGTGTTTCCTATGCGCAATTTAAGAATTCGCAATTAATTGCGAATTCCTAAATTGCGATTGCATTTAAGGAATCGCAATTTGCGATTCCTTAAATGCAATGCTAGAAGCACTTTCAAATAGCGATTTCGCTGTTTGGGACCGCAAATTACAGACAAATAAAACTTGTCTGTAATTTGCAAAAACTTCGAAAAATGCTCTAAAATGCATTTTTTTAAGTTTTAGGTTACACACACACATGCCCTTGGGGCATGTGTGTGCGCAACATGGGTGCACATCACAATTTCAGGGTGCAACAGGGTGTCATTTTGACACCCTTGCACCCTTGAAATGCATGAGCAATTTGCGAGTACCTACTGGTACTCGCAAATTGCGCATGCAATCTCCCATTCATTTCTATGGGCCTGTAGGCCCATAGGAATGAATAGGAAGGCATTCCTTAATTGCGACTCGCAATTTGCGAGTCGCAATTAAGGAATGTTTAGGAATCGCTATTTTTATAGCGATTCCTACATGCATAGGCTTTTGCGATTCCTTAATTGCGATTCCTTATTAATCGCAATTAAGGAATCGCAAAAGCCTTCCTTGATGCATGTGCCTGTATGCATCTTTGTAAATGCTCTTGTAAAGAGTAGCCCACTTGGGCAGAATTGTTCATGCACACAATCATTCACTGCATTAAGTTGCATTTGCCATGTTTAAGTAATGTGAGGTGCCGACCAGATACCACTCTAATAATATGCATAAATAACAACCATTTTTACTTGAGGGTACCTTATCAGCACAATGTAACAATCAATTGTGCTCGCGAGTATGGATGATATGATGTATCAGTGTGAATGCTCCGGCAATGTTAGCCCACTGGGGCTGAATTGTTTGTGCACGCTATTACGGACTGCATAAAGTTGTAATTGATTTTAGTAAAAAAATGCGAGGTGCTCAATGGACTACCCGAATAATATGCAATATGTGTCTCTTGTGTGTAAATACAATTTATTTAACGTGACGATGGCTGAAATAATTACAAATGTATAACTTGCCATATGAAATGTAACCAATTTCGGGAGTATTTCTTTTATGTCTATTATTTTTTCAATGTCATGTGACTATGTTTTAAGGAAGTCATTGTGGGCATACCCAACTACCCGTGAGCAAGGAGCGCTGCTCCGAAACGCGTAGGGTAATTTGCCAATAAAATCACGAGTGCAGCAGAACGAAGGGCTCTGGCGTGTTTGTTTTCTACTACGAACGAACATTTGTTGGAATATATATATATATATATATATATATATATATATATATATATATATATATATATATATATATATATATATATATTCACTGAAAAAACCATAGGTTTTAGGGACAGTTATAGTTAGTTGGACATTTCACTCGTACAAAACCATAGAAATTCCCCCGTTATAGTTAGTTCAGCTAACTATAACTCGCGCCCCCGCAATGCACTGCTGATGACGTCACATATTACATCACTCATGACATGGTCAGTGACATCACTAATGACATCTCAAATGACATCACTGATGACATCACCCAGTGACTGTGTGTTTCTGTAAAGTTTAAATATGTTTAATATATATAGGGAAAGGCGTATTGAAGAATGAGTGGGTGTATAAGTGTCTGAATGGATGATTTAGTAGGTGTGTGACTGACTCTATAAGTGAGTGATTAAACGTATCTTACTAAATGCATGGGTTAGTGACTAAACTGTGTGAATGTCTGTATCCGTCTGTTGGTGTGTAAGTGGATGCATGGATTTGCGAATAGCTACATGAGTGTCTATATGGGTTATTGATTGGTTCTCTGAGTATCTGTATGGCTGTCTGAGTGTTTTTGTGGGTGGGGTGTGTGTGACTCTGTACATAGATGTGTGAGTGGGTGATTCACTGGGTGCATAATTTCAAGAGTGCATCTGTGATGGACTGCTTGGGTGGGTGAGTGTGTGTATGGGTGTGTTAGTGAGTGAATGTATATCTCTGTGGTACATGTGCGAGTAACTACATATGTAAAAGGCAGTATATATGTGTGTTAGAGTATTTAAATGGCTATAAGTGAGAGTGTGTGATAGTGAGAGTGGCTGTATGGATGCGTGTGTGCTTGTATCAGTTATAGTATAAGAGCGTAAGAATGTGCTAGTATTTGTATGAGCAAGTGAGCTGGTGTGTGTATAACTGTATAGGTGAGTAAATGGGTGTGTGATTAATTTTTGCATGACTGACTAGGTGTGTGAGTACCTCTATGGATGAGTGGCGGTGTGTGAGTGTTTATATAGGTGTATGAGTGCATATGATAGTCCTGTACTGAGTGACTGTAAGTATGAGTGACTGTACGGGTGAGTGAGTGGATGTGTGTGTAGACCTAAGAATCAGTGAGTGGGTATGTAGTTTTGGTGTTGGAGTGTCTATGGTTTTGAGAATGCAGTCTGTAATTTAGAGTGGGTGTATCAAAAGTTATATTAGGGTGTGAGAAGATGCATGAAATTATCACATGGATGATGTCATCAGTGATGTCATTTGAGATGTCATCAGTGATGTCACTGACCATGTCATGAGTGATGTAATATGTGATGTCATCAGCAGTGCATTGCGGGGTGCGAGTTATAGTTAGCTGAACTAACTATAACGGGGAATTTCTATGGTTTTGTATGAGTGAAATGTCCAACTAACTATAACTGTCCCTAAAACCTATGGGTTTTTCAGTGAATTTCAAAGGTTTTTTAAATGCTAATTTCTAACTATAACGTGTCTGAAACCTATGTTTTTTTCAGTGAATTTCAAAGGTTTTTTAAATGCTAATTTCTAACTATAACGTGCCTGAAACCTATGATTTTTTAAGTGAATTTCAAAGGTTTTTTAAATGCTAGTTTCTAACTATGCCAACAGAGGTAGGACATGTGAAGAAAGAAGAAAAAATGCATAGAAAGAAGCAAAAGAAATGCAGAAAGAAGCAACAGAAGTCCACAAAGACGAAGAAAAGTGCACGAAGAAGCAAGACATGTGCAGAAAGAACCAACAGAGGAGCAGAAAGAGGTCTTGTTGCAAAATCATCCTGTGCCCACAACTTTTTCAGACGGGTACTGGTGGTAACTGACTCTGAGTAACTAGGCCTAGAGCCAGTGCTATGCTAAAAGACACTTAGAATACAGTGAAAACACCTACATACACTAGGGAACACTATGCGTTGGGGTATCCCTGTGATTAGCATGACCTCCTCTGCAAGTCCCTAGTACGTAATAGGGCAGGGGGATTAAAACTACCTCTTAAAAGGCGCTACAGGGCGCGTTTGCACAGTGGTGAAGGGAGGTGGGGCCTGAGGTGACATGTGTGCAAACGCGCCCTGTGGCTGCACCTTAAGTTGCGGGATTAAGTCCCCTTGAATCCTGAGGGTCCCTGGGGCCCAACAAGCCCCCAGGTACCTACAGTTAGGACCACAGAGCTGAGTTGCAGAGAGGCGTTCCGAGGCCACGCACCTTTTTCACCTCTCTGCAACGCAATTCTGTTGTGCTTACTGAAGGTACCTGGTGGGCTAGTTGGCCCCCAGGGTCCCTCAGGATTCAAAGGAATTAATTCCCCAACTTAAAACGCACCACAGGGCGTGTTTGCGCACATGTCACCTGAGGCCCGCCCCCTCCCTTCACCACTGTGCAAACGTGACCCGTGGAGCGTTTTAAGTTGGGGGATTAGGTCACCTTGAATCCTGAGGGTCCCTGGGGCCCAACTAGCCCACCAGGTACTTCCAGTAAGCACCACAGGCCTGCGTTGCAACGCCTGTAACAAATTGTGCAGTTGTGTTTAGGTAGTGAAGAGGGTCGTGCTGGGGGTAGTGTTTTAGGGTTTAGGGTAGTGCAGTGGTGTTTGTGTAGTGTAGGGGGTCATGCTGGGGGTAGATTTAGGGTTTAGGGTAGTGCAGTGGTGTTTGGGAAGTATAGGGAGTCATGCTGGGGGAGTGTTTTAGGGTTTAGGGTAGTGCAGTGGTGTTTGGGTAGTGTAGGGGTCGTGCTGGGGGTAGTGTTTTAGGGTTTAGGGTAGTGCAGTGGTGTTTGGGTAGTGTAGGGGGTCGTGCTGGGGGTAGTGATTTAGGGTAGTGCAGTGGTGTTTGGGTAGTGTAGGGGGTACTGCTGGGGGTAGTGTTTTAGGGTAGTGCAATGGTGTTTGGGTAGTGTAGGGGGTACTGCTGGGGGTAGTGTTTTAGGGTTTAGGGTAGTGCAGTGGTGTTTGGGTAGTGTAGGGGGTACTGCTGGGGGTAGTGTTTTAGGGTTTAGGGTAGTGCAGTGGTGTTCGGGTAGTGTAGGGGTTCGTGCTAGGGGTAGTTTTTTAGGGTTTAGGGTAGTGCAGTGGTGTTCGGGTAGTGTAGGGGGTCGTGCTGGGGGTAGTGTTCTAGGGTTTAGGGCAGTGCAGTGGTGTTCGGGCAGTGTAGGGGGTCGTGCTGGGGGTGGTGTTTTAGGGTTTAGGGCAGTGCAGTGGTGTTCGGGCAGTGTAGGGGGTCATGCTGGGGGTGGTGTTTCAGGGTTTAGGGCAGCGCAGTGGTGTTCGGGCAGTGTAGGGGGTCGTGCAGGGGGTGGTGTTTCAGGGTTTAGGGCAGTGGTGTTTGGGCAGTGTAGGGGGTCATGCTGGGGGTGGTATTTCAGGGTTTGGGGCAGTGCAGTGGTGTTCGAGCAGTAAAGGGGGTCATGCTGGGGGTGGTGTTTTAGGGTTTAGGGTAGTGCAGTGGTGTTTGGGTAGTGTAGGGGGCAGTGCTGGGGGTAGTGTTTTAGGGGTTAGGGTAGTGCAGTGGTGTTTGTGTAGTGTGGGAGGTCATGCTGGGGGTATATTTAGGGTGTAGTGTAGTGCAGTGGTGTTTGGGTAGTGTAGGGAGTCATGCTGGGGGTAGTGTTTTAGGGTTTAGGGTAGTCCAGTGGTGTTTGTGTAGTGTAGGGAGTCGTGCTGGGACTAGTGTTTTAGGGTTTAGGGTGGTGCAATGGTGTTTGTGTAGTGTAGGGAGTCGTGCTGGGGGTAGTGTTTTAGGGTTTAGGGTAGTGCAGTGGTGTTTGTGTAGTGTAGGGGGTCATGCTGGGGGTAGTGTTTTAGGTTTTAGGGTAGTGCAGAGGTGTTTGGGTAGTATAGGGGTAGTGCTGGGGTAGTGTTTTGGGTTTACGGTAGTGCAGTGGTGTTTGTGTAGTGTAGGGGGTCGTGCTGGGGGTAGTGTTTTAGGGATTAGGGTAGTGCAGTGGTGTTTGTGTAGTGTAGGGGGTTGTGTTTTAGGGTTTAGGGTAGTGCAGTGGTGTTGGTGTACTATAGGGGGTCATGCTGGTTTCTAGTGTTTAGGGTTTAGGGTAGTGCAGTGGTGTTTGTGTAGTGTAGAGGGTCGTGTTTTAGGGTTTAGGGTCATGCAGTGGTGTTTGGGTAGTGTAGGGGGTCGTGCTGGGGGTAGTGTTTTTGGGTTTAGGGTAGTGCAGTTTGGGTGGTGTAGGGGGTCGTGCTGGGGTAGTGTTTTAGGGTTTAGGGTAGTACAGTGGTGTTTGAGTAGTGTAGGGGGTCATACTGGTGGTAGTGTTCTAGGGTTTAGGGTAGTGCAGTGGTGTTTTGTGTAGTGTAGGGGGTCATGCTGGGGGTAGTGTTTTATGGTTTAGGGTAGTGCAGTGGTGTTTGGGTAGTGTAGGGGGTCATGCTGTGGGTAGATTTAGGGTTTAGGGTAGTGCAGTGGTGTTTGGGTAGTGTAGGGAATCGTGCTGGGGGTAGTGTTTTAGGGTTTAGGGTAGTGCAGTGGTGTTTGTGTAGTGTAGGGGGTTGTGCTGGGGGTAGTGTTTTAGGGTTTATGTTAGTGCAGTGATGTTTGGGTAGTGTAGGGGGTAGTGCTGGGATAGTGTTTTAGGGTTTAGGGTAGTGCAGTGGTGTTTGTGTAGTGTAGGGTGTAGTGCTTGGGGTAGTGTTTTAGGGTTTAGGGTAGTGCAGTGGTGTTTGGGTAGTGTAGGGGTTCAAGCTGGGGGTAGTGTTTTAGGGTTTAGGGTATGGCATTGGTGTTTGGGTAGTGTAGGGGGTCGTGCTGGGGGTAGTGTTTTATGATTTAGGGTAGTGCAGTGGTGTTTGGGTAGTGTAGGGGGTCGTGCTGGGGGTAGTGTTTTAGGGTTTATGTTAGTGCAGTGGTGTTTGTGTAGTGTAGGGGGTCATGCTGGAGGTAGTGTTTTAGGGTTTAGGGTAGTGCAGTTGTGTTTAGGTAGTGAAGGGGGTTGTGCTGGGGGTAGTGTTTTAGGGTTTAGGGTAGTGCAGTGGTGCTTGTGTAGTGTAGGGGATCGTGCTGGGAATGTTGTTAATTTCAATGGCAAAATGAACCCCCTCATTTTGTTCCTTTTTAAATTAAATGTTTTAAGTGTTACCAGTTTATTCCAATCAAGATGGCTTCAGGTGTGCCATAATTTTGTCATAAGTAAGACTGTTAGCTCTCTAGTTGTTATTTAGAACACCCTGGGAAGCTGCAGTAGAACACAAAGGCATCAACTGACAGGCTGCTCCTGTTGAAATATAACAGGAAGATATTTGAGATCACACTTGAAACATGTCCTAATTTTTCTTTCTACAGCACTAACCATAATTTCTATGACAAAATGAACCCCCATCATTTTGTTCCTTTTTAAATTAAATGTTTTAAGTGTTACCAGTTTATTGCAATCAAGATGGCTTCAGGTGTGCCATACTTTTGTCATAAGTAAGGCTGTTAGCACTCTAGTTGTTCTTTAGAACACTCTGGGAAGCTGCAGTAGAACACAAAGGCATCAACTGACAGGCTGCTCCTGTTGAAATATAACAGGAAGATATTTGAGATCACACTTGAAACATGTCCTAATTTTTCTTTCTACAGCACTAACCATAATTTCTATGACAAAATGAACCCCATCATTTTGTTCCTTTTTAAATTAAATGTTTTAAGTGTTACCAGTTTATTCCAATCAAGATGGCTTCAGGTGTGCCATACTTTTGTCATAAGTAAGGCTGTTAGCGCTCTAGTTGTTCTTTGGAACACTCTGGAAAGCTGCAGTAGAACACAAAGGAATCAACTGGCAGGCTGCTCCTGTTGAAATATAACAGGAAGATAGTTGAGATCTCACTTAAAACATGTCCTAATTTTTCTTTCTACAGCACTAACCATAATTTCTATGACAAAATGAAACCCCTCATTTTGTTCCTTTTTAAATTAAATGTTTTAAGAGTTACCAGTTTATTCCAATCAAGATGGCTTCAGATGTGCCATAATTTTGTCATAAGTAAGGCTGTTCGCACTCTAGTTGTTCTTTAGAACACTCTTGGAAGCTGCAGTAGAACACAAAGGAATCAACTGACAGTCTCTGCCCTTGTTGGATGTACATGTTTTACTGAGAATGTCAGACTTCATTCTCACATGACTGAGAAAGATAATGTGAATTTACAGAAAATATGCTCTCATTTTAGCTTCTGGAGCACCTTCCAAAACTCTATGGGACAAGCATGTGAAAATAGTTTTCTCTCAAACATGATTCATGATATCCCAGCAGAAGGTTTTTCACAGGGTAAAATCACCTTAGAACACACCACAATTCCTGAAATTAGTATGGTACCATCAACAAATGAATTCTAATGTAACTAAAGTCTGTTATCACCCTTTATAGTTCTCCTTTTGGTAACCCTCAAAATCTTTGATTCACTACAATGCATTTCAATGGGGTACTATCATGTATATTGGTCCCAAGATGGCTGCCAGCAATTCCAGGATGAAGTGCTGACAGCCAATCAGATCTCACAATGACATGTGTGGTTAGGCTCCGCCCAGATATATATGTGATTTTACTTTTGATTTTATCAGGAACTACTGAACGGATTTACACCATTTAACAAAAGGGTTCTTTCTGAACCAAGAACTACCTCTTTGCCAAATTTGGTGTAATTCCGTTCAGCAGTTCGGGCTGTAGCTGTGTCTAAAGTTTCCTATGGAAAATTGCATGGGGAAAACACGTTTTGGGATCCCCCTTTTTTCTCAGCCCCCACTTGACGAATCACCCCGAGACTTTCAGGATAGGAGCGGACCGGAGCGGGCCATAAGTTTTGAAAATTTCGCGAAGATTCCTCGACCGGCGCCAAAGTTATTGGAAATAGAATGTTGTGAATTTCCTATGGAAAATAGGTCCTAACTATAACTATCTACTGGCGACCGCCAGTAGATAATATATACACACATATATATATATACAAAAGTAATGCATGAAAGGATTTAGAAGCTTATATATTTAGGCACATAAGGAATTCATGCAGCTTCTAGAGCACGTGGCCTACCTTCACTCAGGTAGAGTAGAGAGCGTGAAATAAATAATGTGATTTTAGTTATGGAATCCACCCTACAGTTGGAATCTGAAATCAAAAGATTGGAGAGTAAATAATTACTAAGAATCCTTCAATACGAAAGCTTGCTTCAAAATCACACTCAACTATTGTAGTGCGTTACCTACCTCTTTTGTGCTATTTCAAGGAATGCAAGCTTGGGACTCGAGACAAGCGATTGAATTAATTTAAAGGAGTTCTCCAAAAGAATCCAACAGACATTTGGAATCTAGAAACAAAGGATTTTGAGGGATTTACACTCTGAGAGGCATACCAGTAAACTAAAAGTACACGCAGCTCTAGGGCGCTTGTCTTACCTTCAATTGACTCACGAAAGTCACTCTACTTATGTCTTTTGTTAATGAAGTTGTATATGTGACAGCCATATACTGAAAAAGTAAAAGTTACATGTATACCTGCAAATAATTCTCTCCTTTTTTCCCACATCTTATTTATTATTGAATGCTAAGCAATTATTTTTACCCAACAGAACCAACTGTAGATTGTATTACCAAATGAGACAGGCCAAAGTTTCCTTCTCGCCTCCTTCCCCCAGTCCCCAGTACCAGTATCTGTGCCTGCCCCCTACCGGGTCACTGGAGCTGCTGCTCAGGGCCCCGGGTTCGTAGGTTCACTAAGCCCAGCTACTACCCAGCACGTAAAAGCAGGAGCATTTTCTAATAGCTGATCCTGCCTCCACTTTGGTCCTGTTTTAGATAATTATAGAAAAGATAGAATATTGCATGTTTCTACAAATTCTTATCTGCAATTTTTTTTAAAATCTGATTTATATTAATCTGATTATAGAATCTTATTGCAACAAATATCTAACTATGTTTTTGTTTATTTAATTTGCAATACAGATTCCAATTTTGCTTTTCATGTCTGAAAACTTTCCATATCTTCAACATGAAAGAAGAACAAATTAAGCATTTAAGCTGTTTGTGGGAAGGATGATGGTTCACTTATTTGGTCTAGGAACTCTTTGGTGACTTGCAATATCCATATTGTGTGTGCATTTATGAATAATATAGTCAACCAAGTGCCCAAGTGCTCCTTGTCATCAGGGATACCTGCCAGTTCATCCTTCCTTTACACACAACTGAATTTGTTATGTTTAGGTATTATTGAAGCACACTTATACTAAAGCTTCTTGGCACTACATAGACTAAAGCTTCTTGGCACTAAGCTCAGCTATTAGGTCACTGAAACAATAAAGTATGTCTTATGCAATCTTAAACAGTAAGGTTTTAAGTTCATTTTTAATCCAAACCAAGCAAGGTTGGGTGTGTTTTTTGACGGGCAATACAATTCATTGCTTAGCTGCTGCAAAGGAGAAATCTCTTCACCCATAAGAAGTGAATCATTTTTTTAACAACTAGTTGTTTTTTTAATTACATAAATATATGTAACTCATCTGGAGTAAATGGTAATTTCTTTTGCCAAGACATATGGAATATAGGACAAATTACATTATGGTCAATGACAAGCGATTTAACCTGAATTAATTGAGTACCAGCCACAGTGAGATTGGCATCTAGGGCAATCAGGCACTGCCCAATGGGCTGGTTTTAATGGGCAGTGTGTGAACCAGTGTGTAGCAATTTGTTGGCCTGTTTTATGGCCAGGTGGGTTTGTTTTTGTTTTAACTGTTGATTTCCCTGATATTACCTCAAAGATTGTCTGCAGCAAACACAAGTGCATGCAGTCTCCCATACCTTGCAAAATACCCATACAGCATGCCTTTACAAGTTCAAAATTTGCCTGATTTGCAAACATGGGCCGCTTTTTTAGTTATATGGTTTGCTAATGGGGGCTACTTTTATTTTGGTGCCCAGGCCTATTTCTGGTCCCAGTCTGACCCTGGCACCAGCAGTCAATGAAGCTGTTTGAGAACAGGCATGATGTGCTGCTTAGAGGGAGTCTTGATCTCAATATTAGCATGTCCATTTTGAGTAAGCTCTGGTCTTCTAATTAGCTTTTGATCAGAGCAGGTTGCAAGAATTAGCATAGTCAAGCCAGGCCTGAATAAGGGTGGTGATGGCCTGCTTATCGGCTACAGTAAAAGTCAGATTTTCCTTCAGAATTTTGAAATACCAAGAGCATGTAACCTTATTGATTTGTGACTCTAGGGAGAGGGTAGAATTTAGATAAAGCCCCAGATTTTTCAGAGTTAACATAATGGAGACAATTGACAACGATGGAACGCAGGTCTGATACACTAACCAGGTTCATCCTGGTCAAATGATTTACCTTCTGACTTTTAGCACTTTAAATCCCAATCCATAAAATATATATGCTTCTAAGGCCCCCCACTACCTCAGGGAGGCACTTAAAGACTTGCAGGATGTCAAGCAGATGGCACAATATGGTCCAGCCCAGGTTTAGTCGCCTCCGGTCAGCTGGGCAGTTGCAGGAAAAGGCCTCTTGTACCTTGCTGTGTCCCTGTAGCTTGAACATGGAATCAGCCTTAAGATCCTTGAAGTCTACTTCTTTGTCCCGGGTACAAGAGGGAGAGCAAGTCTAGTCTTCTAGGCTCTTCTTGGGCAGCAGGTTCAGTCCTTTTCTGATTGTCAAAGATCCAGGAGTGTTCTGAAATGGGTCCCTGCAGATGCTATATTTATACTTGGTGCAAGCTTGCAGGTATGAACCCTGGGAACGCACTTCCGGGGGCTAACCCTACCCACTATGGACATTTCCAAGATGGCTGAAGTCTTCGGCCACATTAATCTTGAACACTGAGGGTTGGGGTGGTTGTATGTAGGGAGTGTACTATGCTAATCTTTTTGTCCTCCCACATCTAACACCAAAATCCAGTTTGATGCAGCCCTTGCATACCAATAATCGCAGTCTGGTATATCAAAGCTGAGCTTTCAGCAGCCAGACAGTGGACACACTCAAACTTGTTTGGCATTTTATTTCCCTCCTTTAAAGAGTAGGTAAAATGTTGTTATAGCTGAACAGGCAGCCATCCTCAAATGTCAACCAGTGAAAACCAAAAAGTGAGTTAGAGACATCCGTGACCCTAATCCAGGTATTCTTTCTGCTTTCAGCCTCAATTTCGTGTACCTGCCCACTGATATGTCTGACCCTCAAGAACTCACAGAGCACTATTTTAGCTCTATTTCCAATATCCTGTATTCCATTGCCCCCAAACAATTAACGAGGGTCCTGATAAAGAGGTCTAACCCTTGGTTCAACTGTAGCCTTAATGAGGAAACATTACCCATAGACTTGTGGAAAGAGCATGGAGAGTGAGCCCTTCTCAGATGAACCTCCTACACCTGCGGCAAAGATGGAGCACCTACAAAGGATGCATTAGAAGCTCCAAATCATCTTATTTTGACAACAGTTAGACATGGCTATTAACCGATCCCAAAAACTCTTTGAAATTGTTAAAAATCAAATCAATGGGAAACACAATTTCCTCTCCTTAGTCATTAAAACTCTACCAAATTGCCAAAAATGTGCCTCCTTTTTTGAGAATACTAATTTAATTGACATTGATCTCAAGAATGCTGTGAATCTCCTACCAATTAAATCCCACCACTTCACACCTCCATTTTGCATGAAGAATGCCCTTGAAGT
Source organism: Calotriton arnoldi (assembly GCA_963921515.1). NCBI lineage: Eukaryota > Metazoa > Chordata > Amphibia > Caudata > Salamandridae > Calotriton > Calotriton arnoldi. The sequence continues at coordinate 1,251,252 of CAWUFW010002654.1, forward strand.
CACTTCCTCCATCCTAAAAACAATGCCTTGTGGTCAATGTTCCAGACATTTGACGAAAACGACATCCTAAAACTACTGACATCTACAAAATATTCTACCAATTTCTATGACCCTCTTCTCTCCAAACTCCTCAATGAAACCCTACAACTTATGTTCTTCTTATGAACTAGGATTATCAATGCCTCTCTTACACAGGGCTCCATCCCAGCTGCCTAAAAAGTGGTCAATTCACTCCTATCCTAAAAAAGCCTGACTCTGACCTTTCTGATACCAACAATTGCCACCCAATCTCCAGCATCCCAACCCTAGCCAAGCTTTTGGCAGCATTGCAATCACATTGTCCAATTCCATCCAACTCCTCGACCAATACCAATCTGGCTTCAGACCGAGTTACATTACTGAATCTACCATGTTCCACATTATCGATGACGCTTTACATTTACATGATCAAAACTAGTCCTGCTTATTAATCCTACTAGACCTATCAGCGGCGTTTGACGCGGTCAATCACAACATTTTTGTGAATCTCTCAGAACACAGGATGGGTATCTTCAGCATTATACTAAAATGGTTTACTTTATTCCTACAAAACAGATCCCAAAGAGTCCTGATCAACCACAACCTATATGACCAGACGCCAGTCTCGAATGGCTTACCCCAGGTTCTATGCTTTCCCCCACCCTGTTAAACATTTACAAGGAACCCCTGACTGAAATCCTCAAACTCTCTAACATCTCATACCATATTTATGCTGATGAAACACAATCTTACATGAACATTGCATCACCAGAAGACATTAGCACCCTCAAAATATCCTTGACTAAAACTCAACATTGGCTGACTTACAAGCACCTCAAACTTAATGTCATGATTTCTCTGCAAGCCGCAGAGTCATTAATATATAAAAAGCCCTCCCCTATCCTGTGCAACCAGCAAAACCGATGTATAGGTTATGTGTGATGTTTAACGTTATTGTGACTGTTTATGCATTGTATGTCATATTCTGTTTATGCACTGTGAGTCATATTTTGTAATGAGCATGAGTGTTTTTTGCACACATAGGAGATTCCTGTGTTAAGAGTATTATTGCGGACTTTTGATGTTTACAAATATTGGCCAAGTACATTGTGAAAGCAGATTGCCAGGTACGATGTAAAAGCAGATATGAAAATTAGACATTGAGTAATGTGCGCACGTTAAAGAAAAAGCTGTGTCTCGGACCGAATTCAGCTTTGCGTCCGCTCCACAGCTAATGCACAATTAAAGAAAAGAACTGAGCAACGCCGCATCACGCAGAGCGTGTGTCGGCATAGCAGCCATCTTGGGTGTGGCACTACTATTTAATGCCACACCCAACTTAAGGAAGGTGCTTAGCCTTCCGCCCGTTGCCAGGAAGAGAGGTGGTATCCAGGGATGCTTACCTGGAAATCGTTGCGGCTTCTCTTCGGCTCCTGTTTTTCGCTTCAAGTGGCATCTCTGCTTCGCTGTGGCTGCAAACCTGTGAAGAAAAACAACAGAAAGCTAAGTGACTCTAATTATATTACTGTGCCCATCGCAAGACAGCAATGCCTGCTTCAGCGTTTAAGTAAATAATTTATAGACAATTTTTGGAACGTTTTTCTGAAGAAAGAAAGACATTTTCAACACAAAGACTCTTTCAAAAAGAAGCTAAGGCAACAATATTTATGAAGACAGTAAAATGTAGAAAGTTTGTTTGTTTTCTTCCTTTGATTTTTCTTTAGTGATGGAACATGTAAAGGGCGACACCTTATAGTAAGTAATATGTAAAAGAAGTGAAACAAAAACTTTATGATATGTACAATATTGTTATAGATCACAAGAGTAATATTGTTGTTTATTTCTTTAGTAATTACATAAGAAGAAGAGAACTGCAGTATACCACTCTTTAAAACACGCCCCATAAAACAACGCAGTGAGAAGCACACCATCACAAGACTATTAGGACTCGGTGCCCAACATCTCTAGTTCGCAGGTAGGAGAGACGACCAACATCAGGATTATTTAGTATGAAGGGGGGGAACTAACTGTACTCTATCACAAGAGAACAGTATTGATAGTTCAACCTTGTTGCCTCGCAGGTCGACAATAAGAGCCTTCCAAGCGTCCAGTATCTGACCCTCCTCCCTGAAACCTATTGCATAGCCCAAGTGGGAGTTAAAAGTCACTGGTTATAAGGTAGGGTACTGGGAAGTTGGTCCATAGAGTCTCTGCGAAACTCAAACGTGCGCATTAAAGGTAAGATTGCATGGTTGGTCTGACAAAAGGCTAAGCCCACGTTAAAAGTTTCGCCCAGACGCTGTGGATCACTCTCAGCAAATATCTCTACAGGATATCGCCACAATCTTAGCTGACATTAAGTCAGAAAGTGCCGCGTTACGGAGAGATCTCTCTGCTTTACAAAGTAATATGCAAGATCGTTCTGCTTGGAGTTTTCCTGCAACACAAAAGCCACTCCTTAAACCACCTAGTTTTCAACATGTAATGCAGGGTGTAAATTGCACTACAACTACTCCACCTACACAAATACTAGTTGTAACCCCCATCTCCGTTCCCTTAGCGCCCCCTGAAAGATTTCATGGGGATAGTAATAAGTTCACCATTTTTCTGAATCAATGTCATTTACATTTCATAGCAAAACCAACAGCTTTTCTTGACGAATACTCCATAGTAGCATTTATTCTGTTTTATTTGGGAGGAGACGCAGCCTTGTGGTGAGTTCCTTTAGTTGAACGAGATGATCCGATCTTGTACGATTTTAGATGGTATAAAGACACTGGGCAAATGCATCCTATAGCTTATTATTCCAGAAAATTGTCCCCCGCTGAACAAAATTATGCTATCGCTGACAGATAACTATTGGCCATAAAAGCTGTCTTTGAAGAATGGCATCACTATTTGTTAGGAGCAAGACACCCGATCACAATTTATACAGATCATCATAATCTCCAAACTTTGCGATCTGTCAAAGCTCTCTCTGCTCGTCAGCTTCGTTGGACATTGTTTTTCAATGATTACAATTTTATCATCACATATCGGCCAGGAAAAGAAAACAATAAGTCGGACGCCTTATCACGCATCGGCATAGGTGATGACATTTGTAAATAGCAAAAGGAGTCACAGGCAATTCTACCAACACATTGCTTTTAAGCCAGCATCTCTAATAAAGATGTGGTACTAGAAATACAGAAATAACTAAAAACAAAAACTTTACTAGAATGGCAAGAATTGTATCCTTCACTTCAGTGGAAAGACGATTTGTTGTGGATGAATGACCTAATATTTGTACCATCAAAAACGTTACAAAGCCAAGTCATACAATTACATCATGATACCCCTTTGTCCGCACATCCTGGAATTACTAAGACTTACCAATTAATTAAACGAAGATTTTGGTGGCCTTCCATGTTTAATGACATTCAAGAGCATGTTGAAAAGTGTATCGTATGTATTCAAAATAAATCCTCACACCAAGCCCCTAGTGGTTTATTACATCCTTTACCAATACCTCCACAACCATGGCACACCGTTGCCCTTGATTTTATTGTTGAACTTCCTATTACCAAAGCAGGTTACACTACCATTTTAACTGTGGTTGACCATTTTACTCGTATGGCTCATTTTATACCTTTAAAGAAACTCCCTTCTGCAGTAGAATTGGTTCAGGTAGTTATGCAGGACGTAATCCGTTTACACGGAATTCCTTCTATCATTATATCTGACAGAGGCCCTCAATTTATTTCCCATTTTTGGCAAAACCTGAGTAAATCATTAAACATGGAAGTGCGAACATCATCAAGTTATCATCCGCAAACAGATGGTTTAACTGAACGCACAAATCAAACCATTGAACAATATTTGCGTTGTATGTTGACCAATTGTGATCAAGAATGGGCAGACATTTTGTGGGCTTTGGAATTTGCTTATAATAATATGGAACATTCATCCATTGGTATGTCACCATTCTTTTGTGCACAAGGATTCCATCCAAAAAACATTCCGGGAAAACTTTTGTCTCCTTTGATGATCCCATCTATAAGTGACTATGTAACTAATTTGATATCAATTCAGCAGCAAGCCCAGTTTCATTTGGCAAAAGCAAAAGAAAACCAAAAACGCCTAACAGACTTACATCGCACTCCGCAACCATTGTATGCCATAGGAGACACGGTTTGGTTATCCACAAAACATTTACGGATAAAAAGTAATAAGAAATTTTGTCCTCGGTTTTCTGGACCGTTTCCTATTGAAAAAATTATTAATCCAGTAAGTATTAAATTGACGCTCCCACCAAAATACCGTTTTCACCCTGTCTTCCATGTATCCCTTTTGAAACCGTACAACCCCATGACTCGTACAAAAGCACCTCCTCCTCCTATTGATATAGAAGGTGTACCTGAATTCGAAGTGAAATCTGTACTTGATGCTAAGAGAGTGCATGGAAAGTTATACTATTTGGTGGATTGGAAAAAGGTACGGTCAAGAAGAACGGTCCGGGGAACCTGTGGCTCATTTGAAAAATGCCCCACGTTTGGTAAAAGCTTTTCATACACGATACCCAGACAAGCCAAAACCGATTCCTCGGGTTTTAGAGGGGATTTTGAGAGGGACGTACTGTCATGATTTCTCTGCAAGCCGCAGAGTCATTAATATATAAAAAGCCCTCCCCTATCCCGTGCAACCAGCATGACCGGATGTATAGGTTATGTGTGATACTTAACGTTATTGTGACTGTTTATGCATTGTACGTCATGTTCTGTTTATGCACTGTAAGTCATATTTTGTAATGAGCACGAGTGTTTTTTGCACACATAGGAGATTCCTGTGTTAAGAGTATTATTGCGGACTTTTTATTTTTACAAATATTGGCCAAGTACATTGTGAAAGCAGATTGCCAGGTACGATGTAAAAGCAGATATGAAAATTAGACATTGAGCAATGTGCGCACGTTAAAGAAAAAGCTGTGGCTCGGACCGAATGCAGCTTCGTGTCCGCTCCACAGCGAATGCAGAATTAAAGAAAAGAACTGAGCAACGCCGCGTCACGCAGAGCGTGTGTGAGCGTAGCGGCCATCTTGGGTGTGGCTCTACTATTTAATGCCACACCCAACTTCTGGAAGGTGCTTAGCCTTCCGCCAGTTGCCAGGAAGAGAGGTGGTATCCAGGGACGCTTACCTGGAAATCGTCGCGGCTTCTCTTCGGCTCCCGTTTTCGCTTCAAATGGCATCTCAGCTTCGCTGTGGCTGCAAACCTGTGAAGAAAAACAACAGAAAGATAAGTGATTCTAATCATACTACGGTGCCCATCGCAAGACAGCAATGCCTGCTTAAGCGTTTAAGTAAATAATTTATAGACAATTTTTGGAACGTTTTTCTGAAGAAAGAAAGACATTTTCAACACAAAGACTCTTTCAAAAAGAAACTAAGGCAACAATATTTATGAAGACTGTAAAATGTAGAAAGTTTGTTTGTTTTCTTCCTTTGATTTTTCTTTAGTGATGCAACATGTAAAGGGCGACACCTTATAGTAAGTAATATGTAAAAGAAGTGACACAAAAACGTTATGATATGTACAATATTGTTATAGATCACAAGAGTAATGTTGCTTATTTCTTTAGTAATTACATAAGAAGAAGAGAACTGCAGTACACCACTCTTCAAAACACGCCCCATAAAACAATGCAGTGAGAAGCACACCATCACAAGACTACTAGGACGCGGTGCCCAACATCTCTAGTTCACAGGTAGGAAAGACGACCAACATCAGGATTATTTAGTATGAAGGGGGGGAACTAACTGTACACTATCACAAGAGAACAGTATTGAATGTTCATTCTTGTTGGCTCGCAGGTCAACAAAAAGAGCCTTCCAAGCGTCCAGTATCCGGCCCTCCTCCCTGAACCCTATTGCATAGCCCAAGTGGGAGTTAAAAGTCACTGGTTATAAGGTAGGGTACTGGGAAGTTGGTCCATAGCGTCTCTGCGAAACTCAACCGTGCGCATTAAAGGTAAGATTGCATGGTTGGTCTGACACTTAATGCCCTCAAAGCCGAATTCCTATTAATATCTCTGCCCAGTTCCACCTCTAACATCAATGATTGGCTCCCACTTCTTACAGCCTTGAACAATACCCCACATATCGTTGAATCCACAAAATCCCCCAGGAATTATACTGGACAACAACATCTCCATGCAGAACCATAAACTTAAACCCTTTCTGCCCACTGCAGATCTGAAAATATCTGTTCAATTAATTGTGATCGCCAAACTCGACTATGGGAATGTTGCCCTTGCGAGTCTACTGAAAACAAGACTAGCACCTCTGAGAGCTACCCTGAATGCAGCTGCTCGACCCATCAGAGGCACCAAAAGAGTGCTCATATCACCCCTGTCCTACATACCCTGAACTGGCTACTGCTTGACCCTAGGATTAAGCCTGGGCGTAGTTCGCGAAGTAGCGCTACGCGAAGCTACGCAAAGTGCAGTTTGCACTACGCGAGCTACGCGTAGCACTACGCGAACTGCGTAGTGCACTGTTCGCAATGATTTCACAGTGCCGGATGCTTGTCTGCACTGTGCAATCATTGAAAACGGCATCTTGCACAGTGCGAGCTGTCTTTTACTGCCGCTCGAGTAGATTTTTACTCGAGCGGCAGCTTTCTCAACGCGGACTGGTAGTTTCTCATCGCGGCGGTCGCGAGCATACGCGACCACTCGCAGTGAGAAACCTGACCTCCCCGCGTTGAGAATCTCGCCGGGATGTTTATTTTCCACGCTCGCGATCGGCAACTTGATGTTGCTGATCGCGAGAACGAGAAAAAGTCTCGCCGGGATGTCATTTTGCTTGCTCGCGGTCGCCAACTTGACGTTGAGGACCGCGAGCAAGCAAAATGACCGCTGCACTACGCTACGCTACGCGTGTTTGCACTGTGCTACGTGCAATTCGCGTTGTGCGAAGTAGCGCAAACTTCGCAAACTACGCGAGCGTAGCGTAGTGCTTTGCCCAGGGTTACCTAGGATTCATCTAAAGATTGCCTGTGTGATGCACAAAACCATTCACTACACCTCTCCTTGCTACCTGGCCAAAAAATTGGTTCTATCTGGTGGGAATATATCTTCTCATAGCACAAGCTCCCTACTGCTGAATCCCCAAAAATTCAGCAAATAGAATGCCTACAAGCGAACCTGCCCCGGAATTGCCCCTAAAATTTGGAACTCTCTTCCCTTGGAGATCAGGACCAACCCTTCAATAACCCTCTTCAAAAAAGAAGTAAAAACATTACTACTGAATTGTCCTCTTCCTCTCTGATGTGATTAACTGTACCATCTTGAACCCAATTGTTCCTGCCAATTATTTTCTCTTGTTTTTCCTTGTCTGACATTCTATTGGTTATCTTTATGACACCACCAATTATGTTCTTGCTGATATCTCGCTCACCACAAATTTTGGGCACTTTGCATTACAAAGCCATGGGGCTCAAAATACCCTTGTTTCTTGACGTCACCCTATGACTCTATGTGTTACTTTGTGTACCTTTCATGTTATTCTCTAATGCACAGTGCTTTGATATCATCTTATGATTCTTTATATTACCCTGTGTACATTCTCTGTTATTTCCATTGTACAGCACTCTGATACCAGAAATGGTCTTGTTCACACTATATAAAACTTCATAAATACAATAAAATAAATAAAATTAAGTAAACCTAGCGGGCCTATCAAACAGGCTATGATACTGCAATGCCAAACTAGGGTCTCTCAGAATGGGGCCTGACTGGTTGGGGAGACAACAGAAGGGCCCCGTTCAAGTTTCAGCTAACATTTGAGTGTGACAAAGGAAGCCTTTTTGAAGTGCACCCCAAGTGTCATGTGAAAAATCCCCAGCAAACTTGTTAAGCAAGATGTGACATTCATGCAGGACTTGAAATTTAATGTCAAGAAGAATCCTCCTAACAACCCATGCATGTTCTTCCAGGTTCATAGGGGTCATGTCTACCATTCAGGTCACCCTATTGTTTTGCTCCTGGGAGCAATTTCACACCACATTCATACATATTTAAATGCTAATTATTGGCTGGCCAAAGTGGGAGAACAAAATACAGATTTATCTATCTGGGGACTTCAGGCAGGACAAAAATAATTTCCTAAAGGTTCATTTTCCATTGTGTTCAGAAAACAAATATGCCTTCACCATTGAATTGCATTTTTGTTAACTCTTAAAAATAGTTGTTGAATTGTTTTTGTAGCTAGTCTCATTCCTGAGATCCAGTATTTGTTTTTAATACTGCATCCAAGTGTTTTCCTGTGGAACAGCTAGTCTTCCTACATTGGAAATAGCTTTGAGGTTCTGGTGCCTGCAAGGACATGCTTATCATTAAACTTTTACATGTCCTGCTTTTAAATATCATGCACATTGCCTTTACGGGAAATAAGACCTACTTGGGGGGACTTATAAATATTTAAAAGGAAGGTTTAGACCGGTCACAGAGATATTTTGATAGGTTAAATTTGCAGTTCAATCCTGCACAGACAGGCTCCTGGTAGCATACCTGCAGTCCTGTTTACATTGTCACCATAGTGGATACTGGTTGCACACCTGCAGGCCTGTTTACATTATCACAATAGTGGGTAGCACAAAGAATTCTGCAATCCACTTCTGAAAGTTAACTTACAGTCAATGAATACACTTGGATACCATGTATTAAGGTAGGTTAAATATGCTAATTAGAATTATACTAATTTCACCATGTTTAAAGTAGGAGCACAAGCATTTTACCACTGGTTAACAGGCATAATGTGCACAGAGGTCTATAGCCATCAAAAATAGGGTTCAGAAAAAAACAGAAGAAATTCCACGGTAACCCTGCAGAAAGGGCAGATTTCTAATAAGTGATAATTGTTAACATCATCTGGGGGCAGCCCCCGTTTCTTCATTGGAGGGTTTACTTATGTAAATTTCCAGACATCCTGTCATGTAATTCCTATAAACCTATATAGGATCTGTGCGTTTAGACAACATACACTGCGGGATCGGTGTCCAGACTAATTCCAGACACCCTCACCCGGTATGTTAGCCTGTATACCAGCTAGCTCACAGTGCCACAGTGCCACTATAAACCCTTCTTACCAAAGAGAGAATAGTTCTTGGCAACTATCGAACACTCTGTCCCATCAGGGATAGTGGAAACAGTACAGTACTTTTTGCTCAGTCACCCGTGCTCTCTTTTTTCTCAGAGGAATACACAGAATAAACAGTGGGGACGTTTTTCAATAAGCATTCATTAAACCAGCTTCATTCTAATGTAAAATAGGTGTGCTGAAACAACCATAAGACAGAAACAGAAAGACAGAAACAGATATAAATGATTATAAGCACCAATAGAGTAAAAGGATGGTAGATTCCTACCATAGTGCTAGAACAATGAATACAGGCAAGTATATAAAATACATGACAGTAATAAATGCGTACTCCTACAATGCAACCCTATCTAGATGTACCTACGTGTACCTAACATGTATGTAGGTGTGGAGCCAAGAATCCCCCTAGGATATAGCCAAACCCATTACCTGAAGTGAGAGACTTTGGGACCCTGTCTTGGACCCGAGATGGACACCCAGCGAAGGATGTCAGACCACTGCGAGCTGGAGTGTCTGTGTGCAGGAACCTCAGCATCTCGCGTCAGTGTGTCAGCATGGAAGTCCTTCTTCTCCTCTCTCTGCCTCAGCAAAGATATGATGTTTATATATCCAAAGTGGTACCCTCAGTGGATCTACCTTGCTGTGTCATGTCAGACTAGGTGACGGAAGGAATGACCCTTATACATAATTATTATGCAGGAGATGGTAGTCCTGCTGAGTTTCCAAGAATCCTCGTGCATAATGAATGAGGCTAGTTTTCAGAGACAACCCCACGTCCTTTAAGCAGTACCGTAACTAGGTGAAAGATCAGTACCAAGAACCGCTATGTAGTGTAATGGCAGGGAAAATATAGGTGAAAGGTTTGGTTACTACCTGAGCCAATATTGGGGGACCTGTATGAAACATAACACCCACTCCTCATTTGACTGGATGACATACTAAAACGGTCTAAAAATTTACTTCAAAATACGCAGACAATTAACAAGTCCATAAAAAATGCGTAAAAAATGCTCAAATTCTGGCATAAGCTGCAGAAGTCTATTAAAATATGTTCGTATATAGGGTCCAAACACTATATAAAAAGGAGTGTTTTTGTTTTAGAATTCCAAGTTTGATTGTTTTTGAAAAAGGCCAAATTCTTCCCAGCACAGGATGAGCCAAAGGTTTATGTGTCTTTTGTGGTAGACGCAACATCACTGCTGCTTGCCATTCCAGACGATGGTCCCTGCAACTCCTCACAGATCAGGTCAATCGAGCACAGATGATCTTCTGTAGTGCCCACAGCCGATGCTGGGGAAGCCTGTATGATATCCAACATCTGGATGCCTGTAGAGGAGCCGGTCTCCATTCCAACAGGAGCTGAAGCATCCTGTGGTGGCTCTAAGTATGCAGACATCAACATGGAAATACGCTGAGAACAGAGCAGCACATGGGCCATTAACCGGTACAGTAAAGCATCCACATCTGGTGACGCAACCAATGAAAGTGTTAGACAGAGATCCAACATGCACTCTTGTCCGCAGAACAGGCATCGGAGGACAGGCAGAACACAGTCAATCCAGACTGGTCTAAATGAGAGGAACCAAGAATCGCTCAGTTCCCGAATGCGAGGTGTGCCCAGATGGAGTACCATGCGATCACAGTATTGGCGCTCCAAGAGCGTTTTTTCCATCTCCTTGGTGACTGGGATGTCCATTGAGGAGCAGAAAAATTACAATCAGGATTTCTGCTATTAGGAACAGGATCAGCGGCAGTCCTCCAAAAATGCTTCCGAATACAGAGTGTATGAAGGCTGGAATCACTCAGACGACTGTCTTAAAGGTGCTTAACAGTCCAGAACCTATGGTCTTAAATAGGTGTACTATACCCTTCATATCAGACATGTTAAAAATACGTTGTACCATTTCTGTGAAATGGAAAAGGCAGTTCGTTCATACTAGTGCCTGTATCTCTGCTGAGGACCTTGCGACCTGAAGATCAAAAGTCTCTCGGGCGGAGATGAAGGGCACGGTTTTCTGTAAAATCATGGCTTTCATTTGGCTCAGAGTATCAAACCGTATAAAGGAAACATTCAACGAAGGCCATAACGGCACCTCCCTGACTGTGTGGGTCGGTGGAAACAATACTTGCATAAAACAAGTAACCCTGGAGCCTACAGTGACAAGATATGCGATGCCCGCAAGTATCCCACAACAACCTTGATCATTCAGCATCAAGTAACTCCCATTCGAGAGCAACTTGAACACCGGATTAATCACGGCAGCCGGGGACCCTTTCAAATGACAGGATAAGTTTGCAACTGAACCATTACAGGCCCCGTGAAGCATGATATCCTGGCAGATGAGAGATCCACTTAAAGTGTTCTCACAGTCCGTACCGCTGAGAAATACTTCCATGTCCCCACTCCTGCATCGAAATCTAAATGGCAATTCCCAAGATTCCTTGATGAATTCCTTACCCAATATTTCATATCTGCCTGCCTGTTGTTGTTCTAGGCAATACTGAAACTGGAAAGTTGTGACCGGTAACGTTATATGGCCATGAATTAACCATTCTGTGGACGGTGACTCTGCCATGGTAAAAGGTAATTTGTCCAGTTTTTGAATAGGCAGCATTGTACATTTTGCTTCTCTTTGTACCATTGTTATCTGCTTCGTAGTTAGATTGTATGCAGAGAACAGGGAAGTACTGTTGATAAATTGCCAAGGCACATAACTGGAATGCAATGAATGTAGCATCCAGCTTAACAACATAATAGAACGTAACTGAGATTGTCCGTGCTGTAGTATGGACAAATCCTGTTCTAGTATATCTATAGCAGAAGATACAATGTTGCCTATTGAATAAATCCTGGATGTTAATGTGGTCATACTATCATTAACCACTGCTAAGGCCTTTTCTAGGTTAATCCTATCAATTTCACGAAGTCTCTCCGCAGCTTCCTGTTGAGAGATTTTCCAGATTTCATTATAAACAGCGTATATGAAACGTTTCTGATGTGGCTTTCGGGGACCCAATAAAAGTCCCTTAAATCCATGTCATCTGATAGTAAGGATAAGTGTTGTTTCACCTGGGACAGTGTTGAGGTTTTTAGCCAATCGAGTGTTAGAACTGGGGGTCTCTAGTTGGCAGAGGTAGGTACCTTTGTCGAAATAGGGACCCTTGCTTCTAGTCAGGGCAAGGGGGATACACTACTAAAACAACCCCTGCTCACCCCCTTGGTAGCTTGGCATGAGCAGGCAGGCTTATCTCAGAGGCAGTGTGTAAAGCATTTGTGAACACATACAGTAACACAGTGACAACACTACAGATGGACACCACACAGGTTGTATTATAAAAATAAGTATTTTTATATAGACTTAACACAAGACCCAAAACGACAAAAATCCACAATACACTGTGAAAAATATTTCTGTCAATGGTAGAAAATAGTTCAGTTCAAATGCAGGTGATAAATGCGACACTCTACGTTCAATGTACCTTTGGATGCTTAACGTGATACAAACACAAGAGTTGCAGGGAAGGCATACTTTCTCGGCGATGCGACGACAACTGCTGCGGCGGCGACACGCTCCTTCTTCGTGAGTCGCGCTTCCAGCTCCCAGCGACACACAGTCTCTCAGAAGGCCCAACACAACAGTAGGCACTTCAAATTCCCAGCAAGGGAATTCAGGGGAGCTGGTTGGTGAAGTCTTGTATCCCTGAGACTTCAGCAGGAGGCAAGCACAATCTTTAAGCCCTTGGAGATTTTCTGCAAGATGATGAAAGTAAGCACAAAGTTCCTTTCTCCTTTCTTTGGCAATCAGGCAACCACTGCAGGCCAATCCCTCAAACAGCACATAGCATAGGGATAGTCTCCTCCTTCAGATTTTCTGGTTCCTCTCCTCAGCAAAGGTTCTTCTTGTTTCCCAGAAGTGATCTAAAATCTTGGGGTCTGGGTCCCAATATTTATACTAGCAAATCCTTTGTGCTCTGAAGGCAGAGGGTCCTGTTCCTAGTCCAAACCAGTTCTGGGTGCATTCTGCCAGTGCACACCTTCTTCCTTTGTCAATGTGGGCCAGGGACATCAGACGCACCACAGGAGGTGGAGCCAGCATTGTGGAAGGCAGGCACAGCCCTATTCAGGCCCAGGTGCTACTCCTCCCACCACTCTACATGCAGATAGGTCTATTCAGCCCTGTGCTGACTCACCCTGTCTCCTGGAGTCCCCCAGCCCCTGTCACTCACAAACCCAGGCATACAATACACAAGCTAGCAGAGGCAGGCTGGATGGTTAGGCAAGAAAATACCTACTTTCTAAAAGTGGTATTTTCAAACACAGAATGGTAAAACCAACTTCACTAAAAGATGTATTTTATCATTCTGAGTTCAGGCATACTAAATTCGTTTTTCTACCATGTTCCCTGGACAGTTAGGATTATAAGATGTTATAATCAAACTGCCCATTCTGGCCTATGGGGACAGGTAGCCTTGCAATAGTGAAAAACGAAATTGGCTGTAATTCACTATCAGGACATGCCACACACACCAGGGCATGTCCTACCTTACACATACAATGCACCCTGCCCTAGGGCCTACCTTAGGGGTGACTAATATGCAGGAAAGGGAAGGTTTGGGGACTGGTAAGTGGGTGTACTTACCAAGTCAACATGGCAGTACCAGACTGCACACAGGCTCTGCAATGGCAGGCCTGAGACACACTTTACAAGCTGCTCCTGTGGATGGAACAACCAGTGCTGCAAGCCCACCAGCAGCATTTGACTCACAGGCCCTGGGCGCAAACAGTGCACTGTACTAGGGTCTGACAGTGAATAAAATGGGCCAAACATGGAGTCACTAATCCATACATCAATTTACCATAGGGAGCACTTGCACTTTGGCACTGAATAGCAGTGGCAAAGTGCCCAAAGCATCTAGACCAGCAAAAACATATCAACAACAGTGGAGGCATAGTGAAAAAATGGAAGGGAGACCCACGCCAAGGATGCCAGGTCTAACATCAAGGCACAACTTCCCAACACTGTAAGATGTCACCACCCCCGGATGTTCTCGTTGAACATAGCATTAGTCTGGCCTATGGATACTAAACCCTTTGGTGGTACCCCTGAATCTTGTCTGATACCTATTTGCGTCTGTAGGCCAAACTAACCATCCCTTCCAACTGGTGTCTGATGAATTGTATGAAACTGTATGTAGGATGTCATCTTTTGTATCCCCAACATGGTTTGTACTGTTTTGCCACCCCTCAAAGTGTGAGGGTGAGGGAATCCGAGGTGTGTTCAAATCTTTGTTCTTAGCTAGTGCAAGACAGGAAGTCTGTTGCACAGTGCCGTTCTGAAATATTATCTGCTGTGGAATGAGGCATGCTCTAAATAGTGCTTTTGTTCCCGGAACCTGCCATTCCTTTGAACCCTAGCTGATTTTATGTCTATAGTGTCCTTCCATAAGTTGAAACCCTGTTCAGACAGTCGGGAAATAAAGGATGCAGAGAAAATCTGTTTGGTGTTTGTCAGCATATTTTTCTGTGCAGATGTAGGTGCAACCTTATGGTATATGAGGTCGGGTCTGAAGTGTTAAACACTGAAAAATAAGAGAACTTCTGTGCGAACGTTCGTGAACTACCTTTCGGTGGTGTTGGGCAATGTTCCCATTGGAGGTATGTAAAAACATTACGTGGGATACTGGATTCATGTAAAAAATGATGACCATAATGTTGGTAACAGTACATTGTGTCGTAATCAGTTGTGTCCTCTAACATTTCAATGCTTGAAAATGCAGCGGATTGTTCTAAATCAGACAACATATTATTTAGAGTTTCAAAATCCCAATTATCAGAAAATGTACTGGAGGTAATGATATCATTTAAGGAAATTTTAAATACATAAGGTATTTTCAAAAGTTCAGTGGGACCAAATACATCATATGAAACTCCGTCCCAAACTATACCATCAGGAATTGGAACAGCTGTATTGTTCACAAATGACAGGTCTCTTTGTTCACGATGAGATGACGTATGAGGTGTCAGGACCAAGTTCACATTTGATACTGCAGAGCGATCTGGGAGATAGTTTCCATTCATGAGTGAGCAAAAGACAGTCACTAGGCCAATCCAGAATAGAAAAAATTATATTCCAGTAATTATCCAGAGCTGTAGCCATGGTGAAACTAGGTAAGTATTTTTAGAAATCATGAAGTTATTGTTTACAGGAAACTGGAGCTGGCGTTGTTTCAGGTTTACTGGGATCAAGAGAGAAGGTATCAAAATCGATAAAGTAGCCAGATGCAGTTCGATCTATCTTTGGTAGCTCAACTGGTTATGTTGAACTGGTAGACGTCTCTTGTAGAGGCATATTAATGTTGATATTGGTGGTAGGCCAAAATGATATTTGTCTTTCATTTGTGTTTTGATGTTCTGTTCCGGTAGGAAGGAGTTCCATTTCATTGTTGGAAAGTCCATTATTTTGTATTGGTGACTCTTCAAATGTTATGAGTCTGTCTGTCTGAACTCCCTGTATGGTAGCCAGAGGAGAGCGTCGGCTACCCAGGAGCCCACAAGGCTTACTATTCAGTATCGGCCACATGGTGTGGTTTGATCAGATCAATGGAGACAAATCTCTTTTCTTTTTTGCCTGCAAGAGGCGGAAAAAGTACTGTTCTTGTTCCTTAGACAGTCAAGACAGGGACTGGCTTTCTGTATGATGGCCCGAATTCTTTCTTGTCCACAATATTTTCTCTGACCAGATCCCCGACTTTTGGGATCCAGGCAGGTCTTGCTGTGACTGATTTGACTTCCCTAGTGGCGGTGCATTTTACTTGCACGTTGATTTGTAGTGCCCGGAATTCATTGAGATCCTGTAAAACAGCCAAACGTTGATTGATGTCAAATGGTTTTTCATCCGCCACTGTGCTTTCATAATCGAGATCAGGTACCCACATTCTCATCCCAAATAGGACTTCGTAAGGAGTGACACCTGCTAGGGAAATTCTTGGCATATTATTCAGTGCCCTCTGGACCCCGTAGAAATGATTGACCCAACTACCACCCGAACCTAATACCCTTGCTGTTAAAGATTGCTTTAAGTCCCGATTTTTCATCTCCACTACCAAATTTCCCTTGGGATGGTACAGAGAGGAGTACCACAGTGCAGCACCCAAAATTTCCATGGCTTCCTTGTAAGCCCTAGAGCTAAACGCGGGGCCGCGGTCAGAATGTAATGTGCCAACTGCGTATGTCCCTATAAAGACTCAGAATTCTTTTATAACGGTTTGAGCGTCAGCCGAGTGCTGAGGCCAAACCCACAGGAATCTAGAGCATGAATCCGCTGACACCAAGATATACTAGTAAGCCCCATCTGATTGTAAGGGGCCGCAGTGGTCCAAATAGACACAAGCGAGTGGTCTGTCTGATATTAGTAATGGTGTCTGCTCTGGACGTGCGATGGTGGAACCCTTCATCTGCTGACAGAAGTCGCACTTTAAGACAAAATTCTTTGTCTGTTTAGTTAATCCTGACCACCAATAGCGTTGTTTCAGTAAAGAAACCATTGTGGTAACTCCTGTGTGTGCAGAACCCAGACTCTTGTGTGCAGCTATTATTAAACCTAATCTGCGATCCATGTTTGGTATAACTCTATCCCCCACTCCTGGAATTTGAGCATACGGAATGTTATTTGCATCTAACTTGTAGGAGTACTTGAGTGGAAAACCTTTCGACAAGGCTGTGCTGTTTTTGCGTGAAGCGATGACAGCTACCATTGTGCTTCTGTCTATGCTCGTACTAGAAAGAGTGATTGCAGCTATGGCAGCTGTTCGTACTGCCTCTTTTGTGGCTTTATCAGCCAATGAATTCCCTTCAACGTGAACGCCATCACGTTGGTGACTCAGCATGTGTATCACGTGAGCTCTTGGTAGTTCGTTTTTCCAATCAGCTACCTGTTCCCAAAGTAATATATGCTTAATTGTGCAACCTTTTGAGTCTTTAAACCCATTCTGACCCATGTAGTGAAGGTATTCATTGTATGACTGGACACAGTAAAATGAATCGCACACTATCAGTGTGGGGAATTCTCGATCCGTATTTATTAGTGCCAGTAACAGGGCTTTTAATTCTGCCAGCTGCACTGTACAGTCTCCTAGAGACTGTGTCTTCGTACTGCTAGGATGGAACTTGCCTTCCTGCATATGACATTTCACAATTGCACACGCAGCGCTGTATTGTTGTTTACTTCCTATGGCCGGCTGAGCAGATCCGTCAGTGTAAATAATATGTTCATACTGATCTAGAGACATTATTTCATTCGGAAGAGGATATTCTTTTTCGTATTGTAGGAATGCTTGTGTTTTAAGTGTAGAGTCAAATTTGTAATCTACATCTGTTGCAGTGAGAGAATCAGCCCATTGTATCCATCTTGGATGTAAAGCTTTAGTATTTGGAACGCTTTCCTTTGTGACAGCCTCTAAGGCCGGTACTGGAGTTACGACAATTATTCGTTTCCCCTGGGCCATTGCTCTTTCTCTCACTACTGCAGTCTGAACTGCTGTCAGAATCTTTTCTGTGGACGCAAAATGCATTTCTGCGTTTGTGTATGTGTGATTTATATGCTATAGGTATTGTTTCGCCTTCATTGAAGGTTAGGTAAGTGTATCCTGATTGACCCGCTATAACACGGATCACCAAATTTGTGGTGTTTACACTTGTGTGTAGGTGTTTGGAAGCTATCATGTCAGCTTGTAAGGAACAAAGGATATCTGTATGTTCCTGTGTCCAATGCCTAATTGAAAAATCAGGTCTTATTAAGTCGTAGAAAGGTTTCACTTTTTCTGCGTAATCTAAAATGTAAGTTCTGCCAAAATGTAAGAATCCCAATATGCATTGTAAGTTCTTCAAAGATTTAGGAGGTTGGAGCAGCGCACACTTTTCTAGAAAGTTAGCTGCCAGGCTCTTCCCTTCACTTGAAGGCTCATATCCCAAAAATAGGACATTGAGGTGGTCTATTTTCGATTTTTTTAAATTGAATTTGTAACCCTCAGAGGCGAACCCCAAAATTATGTTGCTCACCCTGGTCAAATGATCCATTAAATCATCATCCGTCAGATAAATATCATCTACGTAGGACAATTCTTCTTCATCGAAATTCTGAAGTAACTCTGTTACCCCAGCTGAGAACAACCCAGGGCTATTCCTATACCCTTGGGGGAGTCAACAGAATTGACCTGAGAACCGAGCACTGAGAATGCTGTCAAATATCTGCTTTCAGGCACTATATTTTGGCAGAATAATCCATTTGAGATATCTAATGCTGTGTTGTATTTTTTCCACACAATGTTATTCATTAATGCAGGACTGTGTGCGTTCTGTACTGCAAATGTTTTAGTGCATGCGTTCAGATGTCAGTAGTCTAAAACTAGACAGTATGAATTATCGGGTTTCATTACAGGAAACAAAGGAGTATTCATTGAAGAGGTGCAAGTTTCAATTACACCCTGGTATTCCAGTTGATTTAATATCTCCCTGACCTGTTTTTTGCTTCTTATTTTACTGGGTACTGTCTCTGTGGAGTTGGAGTTGTTTTTACTGGGATTACATGGTGAGGTGACTCCGCATCCCACCCAAAATGGTTGCGATATAATGATGGATCCAGGGCTACTGCCCACTTCTGCGCATATTAGTGTTTTAAGTATACTGGAACGAGGTCATGCAAAATTACCATTTCTCCCTTAGGGCACTCCATAACTATTTCAGGCAGCCAATCTTTTTCAGCCAAAAGGATGTCATATCCTTAAGTCAGGGACTCCCAAAAGCGACCTTTAATATTTCTGGGTTTGTACCCCTCCATTTGGAGTGTTATTTCATATGATCTATGTGGGACACTTAACCTCGTATCAGGTGTCTCCACTGTGATATGTTCATTCAACTATGCTGTCACCAGAAATTTCATCAGGTTCTGGCGAGCTATTGTTACTTCTGCTGCACTGTCTAGCATCGTATGAGCCCATTCCCCATTCAGAAGTTGAGTCCTCAGAATTCTGGGCATGTCTACCTTTAAGACCTGCTACTTTCTTCTTTTTAAATTGACGTTTTGATTTTTGTTTTTCTTCTTTTTTGGAAGTATAATCAGAAGCGCGTTGCATGTCTCTGGACTTTGTACTCTCTTATTGTCTGTGCTCTGACCGTCCATCCCTCTCTGAGTTTTTAGATGAACCCTGAAAGGAACGAGAGGAACGTGTATCAGTATCCTGATACCTGTCAGGTTTTTTAATGTTATCTCTATTCCTAAGGTTGTACCTCCTTTCAGAGGGTTCCTGTTGAGGAGATACACCCCTGGATTGTGACCTATTTTCTCTATTCTTTGGTTTTTATTATTATCCCATTTCGTCTTGGAAGAATCAGGTGCTTGCTTGTTGTTATCTTTTTCAGGACCACCAATGAGTTGAGGTTTTGTTGTTCTAGCTCCCAAATTATCTCTACCTAATTCTGCATAGGTATCTTCGATACTTTTAGGTAATTCACACTCCTGTTGTAAAGGAGTGAAATCCCACAGGTGTTCATGTATTGCCACTGCTGCTGTGTCCCCTTTTATGTTTGCCAATAGTTCTTGGCAACTATAGAACATGACAACTATGTCCCATCAGGGATCGTGGAAACAGTACAGTACTTTTCGCTCAGTCACTCGTGCTCTCTTTTGTCTCAGAGGAATACACAGAATAAACGGTGGGGACGTTTTTCAATAAACATTTATTGAACCAGCATCATTCTAATATAAAATAAGTGTGCTGAAACAACCATAATACAGAAATAGATATAAATGATTATAAGCACCAATAGCGTAAAAGGATGGCAGATTCCTGCAATAGTCCTAGAACAATGAATGCAGGCAAGTATATAAAATACATGACAGTAATAAATGCGTACTCCTATGAAGCAACCCTATCTAGATGTACCTACGTGTACCTAACATGTATGTAGGTATAGAGCCAAGAATCCCCCTAGGATATAGCCAACCCCATTACCTGAAGTGAGAGACTGTGGGACTCCGTCTTGGTCTCGAGATGGACACCCCACAAGGGATGTCAAACCACTGCGAGCTGGAGTGTCTGCGTGCAGGAACCTCAGCGTCTCGCGTCAGTGTGTCAGCATGGAAGTCCTTCTCCTCTCTCTGCCTCAGCAAAGATATGGTGTTTATATACCCAAAGTGGTACCCTCAGCAGATCTACCTTGCTGTGTCATGTCAGACTAGGGTGACGGAAGGAATGACCCTTATACATAATTATTATGCAGGAGATGGTAGTCCTGCTGAGTTTCCAAGAATCCTCATGCATAAAGAATGAGGCTAGTTTTTAGAGAAAACCCCATGTCCTTTAAGCAGTACTGTAATTAGGTAAAAGGTCAGTGCCAAGAACCATTATGTAGCGTAATTGCAGGGAAAATATAGGTGAAAGGTTTGAAGAGACAGTAGAAATAACTTTGACTTTGGATAGTAGACAAATAACAAACTTATCATTATGAGGGGGAATCTTATATAGGCCTTTGGCATAGAGGAGAGAGTACCAATTTCCCTTTTTATGTTTGTTCTAATTTTTATGTTTTTAGACACACAATGATCTGCAAATTAGTCACACACGATTTGAGGGGACTCAACAGGAGGGATATTAGGTAAAGGTAATGAAAGATCCATTATAACTGAAAAAAGGTCCATTGACAACTTGGGGGCCTTAGTGATCCTTACAGTATAATTTTCACTTTTTGCTTGCTGTCTGGTTACAAGCCTTCTACTTAGACAGCGCCTGACGATAGGCTGGTTTGGGATTTGGGCAATATGAAACTCTCCAGCATCTTTCCGCTATGCACACTCCTAATTTAAGGGTAGTAAGGTTTTTGTAAAACATGGGATTACATTTGCTTTTAGGTTTACCCTATCAAATTGTGCTTTTTGTGGGAATATTTAAGTTAAATTTTTTTTATTTATTTTCAATGGTGGATAACAGTGTATTATTTTTTTGTGTTTAAGAAGCTTTATTGAAGCAAATAACAGTGTATTATTGAAGGAAACAAGGATGGTTAGGTGAAGCGTAGACTGTATCTAAATGGTGTGCTGACATAAAAGTAGATTTATTTTTTACAAGGAAGAGAATAAAAGATGGCATGTAATTTAGAACATTTGTGGCAGAGACTTGTTTCCCCACAAGAGGATAATTGGAAGGGATTTGAGCTTATTTTGATGTGGTCTCTGAAGAGGAGGGCTACACCGCTGCCCCTTCTGAGAGGGGCGCTGGAGGTAGGGATGGGAATGTTGCTGCAGGACCCCCAAGATAACCATGGAGGAGTTCAGTAGGGGAATGAGCAATCTGAATGCATTTACATTTTGTTTTGGAGTTCAAATATAGAAGTCAAGAATCACACAATATATTCAGTCAAACTAATGTTTATCACACATATTTAACACAGGTGTTTAGTTTTCCTTTCCTTGATTGCAAAGTGAGAATATTTTGTAAGGTGAACCAATTGACAATCTTGCTGGTCTACCGGAAGTATGAAAGAAAAAGCTGCAGCATAATAAATGTTTTCTAAAACATAACAAAATGTAAGAACAAATATATCAGAAGCAAGAAAAGTTCAAATGTGGCAAATTTTGTGTAAATCTGAAGTGTGATTTTAATAGGATCAAAACAAAGCAAGACACTTTACTTGAGTGGTGCTCAAATGGTAATAGATGCACAGAAATCTGATTATCACATATTGTCATTTGTGCACCACATAGGTTTAGCAGTAAAGCTGGATGGCTGATGAAAATGTAGTGGTCATTTCAAGAGGCCATTTCAAAGGAGAATGTGGTCTCTGTAGAAAGCAGTATGGTAGAACACCATGCTTTAGCAATATACTTGGGGCAAAGTGCTCCAAATGCACCACTGGACACACACTAGTCACTTACCATTGTCCTGCCGGATATGTGGGGGGTCATTTGCAACACTTTGGGGAGCCCCTGTATCTTTCTTTACAACCCCAATGACTTCATTGTCGTAACATTAACAGCAGAAACACCCCTCCTTCAAATGAAAATTGTTCCAGCGCCGCCACTTCTGAGGCTCCAGGCCTTTCTTATAATGGAATAGGTAGGAGGTCATCAAAGGCCCAATCCTTGTCTCATCCAGCCACGTTCATTGAGAGAGCAAATGTTGTAGCTAGTTGATTCACATAAATCTTCAAATTAAACCAAATGCCTAATATCTTACCTAGTGTTACAGAGCAACAAATTGATATTTTTCCTGTTGTGGCAGGATGGAGAAATGCAGCATGAAAGGTTACTGGTGTGAAGTTTCAGACGAGCAGGGAGAAAGAGATTTTCTCTGTTTTAAGTTAAACCAACATCTGAGGGGAGAGTATATTCTGAACTGAAAAAGAGAACTTGGGCACAAGTAGGGTGTTTGCGAGTGGGTTCACCTAGTCCATTGTAATGCTCAAGTTACTTATCGGTTCTCTTCATTACCCTTAGTCCTTCTTGTCCTCATCAGAGTCATTACAAATGAGGTGGCTGTCATCTCACGACAGGAATAAAAATAGGTGGATCCTAGAATGCAAGCCCGCCTACCCTCCCAATTAGGGTGACATAAAGAGGGCTGGCATTCCCGGCTCCTCCGGTATATATCCTGTATATAGCCAAGACCTCCGCAATAGATAGAAAGAAGGGTGGGTGTGAGGGATGTAATGACTGTGCCTAAGACGAGAAGGGCTAAGGTACTGAAGATTTCAGGTAAGTAAACTGATGCCCTTTGTCCTCATCCCAGTCTTTACTAATGAGAAACACCAAAACTGAAGTATTTTGAGCCATAAAATAAACAAGCCAAAGTATATTACGGAATCTCAGATATGCAACACAACCAGTTTAAGGCATATAAAAAACCAAAACAAGGGCAAATTTCAAAAAAATAAATGGCAACATTCAAAACCCCTGTCCCCATAATCAACTGTTAGTCTGAGACATAATTTAGATGATAATATCTATTAAAAGTATATTCTCATGATCAAGTAGCTGCCCTTACAGTCTTGTGGATAGATACTCCCTTGAATTCTGCCCGAGAAGCAGCCATTACTCTTGTGGATCTTACCTGAGCTGGAAGGTTTCCCAAACTGTGCTGCCCTGCTAGCAGAATGGCCACCTTAATCCATCTGCTCAGAGTCATTGTTGTTCTCTTCTTACCCCTTCCAGATTAACCAAACATCACAAATAAGTGATTAGTCTTTCTGTAGTGTTGAGATCTGTCAAAATAAATCAAAAGAGTGCTTTTCACATACAAAAAACCCAACAACTCTTCTTCAGCATTAGAAGGAGAAGGATAGAATGAAAGAAGAATTGTCTCCTGAGATCCATGAAAGACAGAGTTACCCTTCAGAATAAAAGTAAAGTAGGACCAGATTTTAGAGTTAAACTATTCTCCATAAACCTGATAAAAGGAACAACATCTGAAAGTACCCAATTCAGCAATTCTATGAGCCAAAGTAATAGCCACCAAGAAAATGTCTTTGAAAGATAGATATTTCAGATTAACACTCTCCAACGGTTCAAAAGAGTGACCCTGCAAAGTCCTTAGCACTGAAGGAAAATTCCATTTAAGAGAGAGAAATGGTACAGGTCTAATGAACCCAACGCTTTTGAGCAGCCTACATGCTAGAGATTCCATCTCTGATCTAGGTTCAGAAAAATCCCTGAAGGCCTTAATTGCAAAAAATTGAGACTTCAAGTTTGAAAGAGACAAATTGAGTTGAAACTCATCCATGGAAAGCCAAAACTTCAGAAGATGTAATGGAAAAGATGTGAGTAGAACACCATGTGTCAAAGAACTAGTATTGCAGGCCTCCTAGAGCTCTAAATAACCTCCACTGAGGCAAAAGAAAGGCCTCTTGCTAAGAGATTGGACTTCTCAACCTCTAAACCGATAGTGCAAGTTTGAGAGGGAGGGACAGAACAGAAGGTTTTAGAGGCGATGGAAATTGCAGAAGTACCCATTGTGAATGAAGCGCCACTGATTTCAGCAGGAGATTCAAGGACCTCCATGACCAACAGGGGATCACCAATATCAATTCTCTTTTCTCTTTTTGCAATTTGGCAAGAACTTTCTGTGTCACTGAAAATGGAGGAAAGGCATTAAACAGACGCTTCGCCACTTCATCACCAAAGCTTCCACTCCTCTGGTTTCTTCCTCCAAAAACAAGGATCAGAATCCTGTAAGGAAAGCATTGTTCTCTGCTGCATATGATCAAGTAAGGAACCCTGAATCATTTGCAAATTCTGCTGAATGTCATTCTGGATAATGTAAGATCCCGTGAAGAGGGAATCTTTCTGCTCAAGGAGTCCTCTATCAAGTTGTTGATTCTTTTGAAGTGGGCTGTTGAAAAATTGAACAAGTCCTTCTCTGCCCAAGTTGTCAATTGAAAAGCCACCAAATTGAGGCTCTTCGAGCGAGTACTCCCCTAATGGTTTATGTAAGACACCTCAACCATTTTGTCTTCCTTAATTAACCATTTGAGTGAAACAAGAGAGATAGAAAGAACTTCGAAGCACAGAATACTGCCTTAAGCTTTTTCCTATTCTATGTTTTCCAATACTCCAGGAATGACCATTGGCACAGCAGATTTTGTTCCAAAACCATTGTTCCCAAACCCAGATGACTGGCATACATTGTTAGAACCACTGAAGATTCTTGATGCACCCTCACTCCTTTTACTAGATTCTTCACATTCAACCACCAGGAAAGACTTTCCTTGACTTTTGAGGATAGAGGAATCAGTTTGTCCAGATGATAAATGGTTCATGACTATAGGCTGTTGAGATGCCACAGGAGAAGACGTAAGTGTAGTTTTGCCTACTACATATGTGAAAACTTACTGCCTTGTGACCCTAGACCTCTAGCCATAAGCTGTCTGGAGCTTCTAAGGAGAATAAGAACCTGAGATTTGCTGATTGAAGTTGAATGAACTTGCTTTCTGGAAGAAAAACCTTTCCTAGACCCATTCTGAAGCGGGCCCCAATGAACACCTAATCCTTTTATGGCAATAGCCGCCACTTCGGGATATTGATCAAAAGACCCAGACAGATAACCAATTGTGTTTGCTCTCAAATATATATACGCTGAGATCAATTGCACTCTTCGAGCATTCCAGGCCTTGAGATATAGGTTGCTTCTGGTTGCAATTGAGGTCCCACCTGCAAAGGCAGTGGACCTGACCACATCAAAAGAAATGTCCAACAGAAATTCTATCTGCCATGTCCTCAAACAAAGGCAAATAATCCAATCTACCCTGGATTGCCTAGAACAAATTTTTGAAATCTGAGATCAAGGATTGCACCATATAATCTCCCTAAATTCCTGCTCACATCAGAGCATTAGAAGACTTTCTTTAGTGCAGAGTCTACTTTTTTGTCTGCTGAATCCTTTGATTTTTTCTTCTGCTATAGAAGAATGTCCCACCAGACTACCCACAGCATAGTCCACATGTACACTCCCTGTTAACATGAATGCTTCCATGTTTTCCAGGGTAATTTTTTGCCCTAAATCTTGGTGAAATAATCCTGTCAGAATCCTTCAATTCCTGTGTAACTGCATCCATGACAAATTAGTGAATTGGTAAATCCACATTAGATGGTTTCTGGACCTGCCTCAAAAGAGATTCATCTGAGGGTCCCGGTCTTTCTACAGGAGGGAAGTTCAGATTTTCTCTAATTTGGACTAAAAGCTCCGGCACAATGTCCTTTGTAATATACTTGCCTTTTTGGCCAATGGTGGCAGGAAGTTCATCATATTAATTGGTGTCCCAGGAATCCGATGGAACAATATTGACTCTCTTTTTAATGCTGGTCTCCTCTCCTTTGAGAGCAGTCAGGGTTTACATCACAAGTCTGCAAAGTCTCACGTCTTCATCATCGTTCCCATGTCCCTGGTGTTTTGGAGAAGAAGACTGGTCAGGAGAGTGAGAGGAAGCCGATGAAGGTGCAGGGGAGACATGTCTCCACTTGCTACAGTATTGGGCTAGTATGAAAATGAGAGCTTCAAATCATAAAGTCCCCCAAAAACAACAAAACAACAATAGTCCCAATCACAATATGCCCAGAAATGCTTACCCGAGGTTTTTAGATGCTCTGTCAATGCAAGTCTGAAATGAAAGGAAGCATTTGTGACATTGGAAATTCCTCTATCACACATGCGTGAGGGAAAACTCAACATACATGCACTTGAATCAGATGTTTTCCTTTCCGTCAGTCCGCTTTTCACTGTGGTGAACATAAAACAATGGCCAAAATCTCCCACATCAAAAATGGGGGAATAGACAAGCAACCACGGTAAAAGAGCAATCCCCAGGGGATTGCTCTTAACAGACTGATCGAAATATCTGCCTCTAATTAGTGCAGAATAGGGGAATTCCTGGCATTCATCCATAGTCCGATACAGGTCCCTATAAAACTCTGCGAATACTTTTAATATTTCTTGGGGTTCTGTAGCCAGGGTCCCATCTTTCCTTTTTAGCCTCAAGATGTTATTTGCTGCTGCCCTTTGTCTTAACCGTAGTGCCAAATGTTTACCTGTGGCCTCCACATACTCATAATTATCCCTCGTAAGAGTTTGAAATGCTTCCACCACTAATTTACTATAAAATCCATTAATTTCTGCCTTTATCCTTATAACCTCTTGTTCGAGCTGAATTTGTCGCTCAGCCTGTTTTTGGGCAATAGCAGCCGTGTGTTCCTCCTCACACTTCGATAGTCGGTCTGTTAGTTGGTATACTTCCTCTCTCTTCCTCTTCCTACGTTGACTTACAAAGCTAGCAATCTCGACCCTTAGCCCCACCTTAAACGTATCCCACACTATTTCTCTGGAGGCACTAAACCTATTTATATCAAAGAACTGTCGGGTCCACCCCTTCTATGCTCTATGAACCCCTCCGTGACCAACAATTTCTTATCAAAGGTCCACTTTGTACAAGATCGTTCATGCCCCTGTACCATTATTTCCAGCATCAGTGGGTTTTGATCCGACAACACTTTTGGCAACTTCCTGAAATCAGCACCCTCCATAAGGGAGGCGGAAACAAAACAGTAATCAAGCCTGACGTATTTCCTGTGAGGGTACGAAAAGTAAGTATACCCTGAATCACCTGGCTTCCTAGAGGACCACAAATCAACTAGTCCATGACTAGTGATCAGAGCATCTAGTGCTTTAAACACCTGTGGCTTCGTCCCCTGATATTCCTTAATAAAGGGGCCCCTTGCCTCCAAATGAATATTGAAGTCAACACAAATAATAAGGGGAGAAGGCCAAGAGGCTAACTCTAGCTCTAGTTCCTCCAGCAAACCAGAGTCATCTAGATTCAACCCGTACACCGTATATACTGTTGGCCCACTTGATAATGAAACTATTGCCCACCGACCCCATTTATCTGATAGTGTTCGTTTTACGGGTGGCGTTTGATTAGAAACATGAATTGCAACACCTCTGGTCGTGGTGGACTGGGATGAGCAAGTTACCTGTATGTACCCTGGGATTACGTTGAGCCCTCTCTTTTGCCACGGGATATGAGTTTCTTGTTGGCAGATCATATCTGCCCCCAGGGATCTAAGTACTTCACTTACCCTGCCTCTCTTCCCCCTATCATTTAGGCCCCCAACATTTAGAGAACAAATGGTTAGCCTACCCATCACTAAAACCTTTTAGGGACCCAAGATGAATATCATACCATTTATACACACTTTTTTCTACCTCCTTCCTTAGAATATAACAATCATTCTGCCTTTCTGGGTTTTTACTCCCCCCTCTCCACCCTCCCCCACTTCCCCTCTTGCCCCCCTCTCACCCCCTGCACCCTCCCCCCCACCCCCGCCTGCCCCCGCCCATCCTGATGAAAAACAGACCTGAGCCGGTCTGTGAAGGATGATCTGTGGTGCCCCTCCCAAGTGGTGGCTTACGTTATGATATAAGTGTCTTCTCTAGTACCCCCATACACCCAGGGTTGCCTCCAGACAATAATAGATAATAATAGCAAATGCAGTGTAAACTTTTAGTCCCCTACCCTATATATATATATATATTTTTTTTTTATCCCCCTTCTCTCTTTTCTCTATTTTATGAATATTTTCTTTCTTTTCTTACTCTTCCCCTTTCTTTTATTCTTATATATTTGTTTTTTTACCGCTTTTTCTTTCCCGTTTTATTTTTTCCCCCTTCTATCTTACTCCGTCCATCACTTTAATTCCATTTTTTTCCTTATTTGGCCCAACATATTGCTCATCATAGAGTTAATCCTTTATTCGTTACATAAGTTATTTGAGTATTCTCAGCCCCATTTTTTCCCCTTTTTTTTTTCTCTCCAACACCCCTAGATTAAATTCTGCCCTTCTGCATCTGTCGTGGCCCACTAGGGGACCTTAGTTCACCCCTGGTTTCTCCTAGTGTTGTTTAGAGACAGAAAACAAAAAAAACAATACATATTTTCACCAGATCATACAGTCATATAGACATAGAGTTATATCCCGCCTGAGGTTAAGAACTCTTTTGCCTTGATCTCGGATGTGAAAAATCTAGTGTGGTCCCCCCAAATTACTTTCAGCCGGGCTGGATTTAAGAGAAAAGCCTGTGCCCCCTTCTCTTGAGAAGGTTTAATCATTTGTCGTAGGCGCTATCGACGTTCGACTGTGATGTGGCAGAAGTCCGGTCTGGAGAAAAATGAGAACCCATCCTCAGAGCGCTGAGCCTTGGGTCTAGCTTTTTCAAATATATTCTGTCTCAACAGGAAATTTCCAAAATACACCAGTAGTGCTTGTGGTTTGGCGTCTGGGTTAACTGGTTGACATAGGGTGAATGGGACTCTATGCACTCTTTGAATCTCGTGCGACCAGTTCCAGCCTTCAAGTTCCGGGAAAGAGTTCTGCAAAAACTGAACCATGTACATACGTGCGTCCGAGCCCTCTTTCCCTTTAGGGATTCCCAAGAACCGCAGATTATTTAGTCTCTGACGATTTTCATTGTCCTCGAGCTTCCACTGAATGTCTATTAGTTGCGCCTCGTGAGCTTCTGATTGGCCCTTTGTGCCGGCAATTTCTATCTCGAGGGTAGCTGTTCTTGTTTCAAAATCTGTCATCCGATCACTGCAGGCGTTACAGGTTTTAGCAATTTTCCTTACTGCCCCCTGTAATTTACGAGCCGCGGTCTGTGATCGTCTACTTTCCAGACGGGCTTCTTCCCGGTGCGCAACTACACACTGCAAAATGGAATCCAATGTAGGGGGCATTGTGGGCTGACCATCGACGGGGGTCTTATTGTTGTTCCCAACCAGTTGTTCCCCAGGGGAGTAGTCCCACTTTAGGTCCCTATGACTCTGGTTGTCTGTTCTGCCCACTCTGGTGTGCGTCTTCCGAGTTGTGGCGATGGAGTCCATACCGCTGATGCCTGGTATGCTCTCTGTCTCACTTGAGTCCGAATTGGACCCTGTGCCTGACCCTACATCAGACCAAGTAGCATCCGAAAGGGAAAAGAAAAAGTCACTAGCCTCTGAGTCCAGCTCGCTCTCAGTACGTATGCCTGATTTCTTGGAGTTTCCATGATGTTTTGGCTTTCCCCATAGCTCCTGGCTCGGAAGTGTCTGCTCAGGCTCCCCTGCTGGTCCAATATGCCCTTTATTGGTGGCCTTGCTAGTACCGGTATCCTTAGCCTTAGTTATTGGGTCGCCTTTACTATAAGGATGATCAGGTTGAGCAGATTCCATCCCCCG
Organism: Calotriton arnoldi; assembly: GCA_963921515.1. Classification (NCBI taxonomy): domain Eukaryota; kingdom Metazoa; phylum Chordata; class Amphibia; order Caudata; family Salamandridae; genus Calotriton; species Calotriton arnoldi. The sequence continues at coordinate 1,281,161 of CAWUFW010002654.1, forward strand.
AATCTGTGCTTGAAAGGATAGCCCTGCAGCTGCCCCCTTACAATTACTATCCACCTCCTCTAGATTCACTACATTGCTGGATTCCACTACCGACCCCTGGACTGGGTTTTTCATTCCAACTTCAGGATACGCTTGTATTGCCAAAGTATTCTCCCCAGTCCCAGACTCGGAATCAACAGGCAAAGCTGTACATTGTCCCCTCAAAGTCTCGTCCGCCACAGGCCCCCAGATTCCCCACTGCCCAGTATGAGCTTACCGGTCTGCGTGGAACACTGACTGCCTACCTGAACCAGGGTTTCGGTCTGCTGCACAGATTCCATAGTTGATGATCCGCTCCCAGCACGCCTAAGCATCTCGAGCACCGAGGCACCGGTCCGATGCGGCTGGGGCTGCACGACAGCGCCAATCCCCTTCCCATCTGGGATACTCTCAATCCGGGTCTTCTGCCGGCGTCCTGACTGAGCTGTGGTGGGGGCTGCATCGAGCATGGTCGTTTGATGGGGTATCTGGGGGGCTGTATGTTGAGTGGTGCCTCTTCCTTTCGCCATCGTCTTTGGTCCCATTACGGCCGCAGGTATGCCCAGGACACGCTGAGCTGAAGCGTGGAAAAGCTCCTTCTCCAAGTACCTGCACCTGGCTATCAGCAATTCCGCCTGCTTTACCACTGTCGCGATCCAAGGTAAAGCCCATCAGAGTTCTGCCAAACTTCTGGTCTGCTGGAAGTTCATCATTGTCCAACTCTTCCTTTCATATTGTATTTCTTGCCGCCACCTTGTTGAGAGCCACCTACGGCCGAATTAAGCGGCCGCCATCTTGCTCCTCAGAGAGGATTTGAGTAGTATATTTTTCTTCCTTGAAAGCTTTGGTATTCCACAGCTACTACCGACAAGAACATGGGGAAGAAAACCTGATATTGGAATGGAAATATTACAAAGCGGGTCACGAAAAACGTATATCATTATACCTACTATCTGTATTTATTTTGTAATGTTTTACACTGGTGGACAAAAGGCTCAATACATTCGTTTAACTAAACGAGAGTACAATGATTTAAAGGTCACCAATATATACAAGATAATTTCCTGATGCCTACAAAACCCATGTGCTTTTTTAGGTCTCGCTGAGCCAGCGCATGCGCTGTCTGCGAGACATTTAGTAAGGGTTTTTGAAAGTGCTACCAAGCCGGCCACCAGCTTGCTGTTACGCGCACAAGCGCGCGCGACGTGCACAGCAGCTGCCATCTGGCTTTCTACAGCGCGTGAATCCCCTCCCCTACCCCCTCCCACTCCCTCCTCGTCAGCTTCATTTTTTTTCCGAGCGTGTTTTTCAAGCATTGGCCGCGCGCGCGCGCACACAACTCCCGCTTCTCCCCCTCCCCCACCACATATCGTGTTTTGCGGCCGCTCACGCGCGCGCGGCCAATTGTTGTTGTTAAAGGTGGGATCTGTGTGCAGGGACCTTTTCTCCCCACTGCCATCTCTGCTCTAGACATCTGTGTTAGGGTCATCAACACAACGGAGCAGAAGCGGGGTACTCAGAAGATTACATAATTCCCACCCACACACCCTGCACGCTGCACAAACCGCACTTATATCAAGTGCTGTTGTGTTGCTACATGCTTTGTTTCTACTGATAAGACCCCTCAGGGTAACAGGGTTTAGCTTATAAACAAACATAGCTTTTCAATGCTTCCTCTCTTTAAAACGCTTTCGGTGCTGTTAGTCTCAGCGTCGGCTTAACACCCTAAGATTCTTGACACATCACGTAATCTTCCTGTCCCTTAAAAAGAATATAAATGCGACCGTGTGTAATGTAACTTGTGCTTATGTATAGCGCTACAGTACCTTCAACACTTTTGGTGCTGTTAGTCTCGGCGTCGGCTTAACGCCCTGTGATTCTTGACACAACACGTAATCTTCCTATCCCTTAAAAAGAATATAAATGCGACCGTGTGTAATGTAACTTGTGCTTATGTATAGCGCTACAGTACCTTCAACGCTTTCGGTGCTGTTAGTCTCGGCATCGGCTTAACACCCTGTGATTCTTGACACATCACGTAATCTTCCTGTCCCTTAAAAAGAATATAAATGCGACCGTGTGTAATGTAACATGCTTATGTATAGCGCTACAGTACCTTCAAGTCGAGTTGGCACGATAGGGAACTGTCAAAAAAAAATCACTGATGTTCCTTTGACCTGTTTCATTCTATAAGCACATTTGAAAGTGTAAGATACTTTCTTTGCTTTTAGCACTCTATGAAAGTGCAAGTGTTTGCTTACCCTCTCACTACCGTTGGCTGCTTCCCACTTAACGCTCCCATCCCCATGTGCCTTCCAGGTTGTTCTCCCACCCCTCCACAATTTTCGTAAAAATAAAAAACAAATGCCACTGATTCCCAACGCAACACTGTGCACATCAATAACATTTACTTCCTCCTGCCAAATTCCTCACACACTGGACCCCTGCCTCCAGTGCTGCACTCTTCACTCTCACACCGCAGTCCCGCCTCCAGTGCTGCACTCTTCACTGTCACACTGCACAACTGCTCACCAAGCGAAATCTTACAACAAAATAAAAAATATTAATCAGATAGGCGAAACCTAATGTATTTATGTGTTGTCTCGGGTCTGAAATGCACAGATTGCACAGATTTTAGCACAAACTTTATTATCTTTAATGTCTAATGTAATCTGATCAATAATATGCTGCATAGTTAAACACTTATAAGGTCCCAAAGGTGAGACCTATTGCATTGCAAATGCTTGTGTTTATTTGTAGTGTTTCTATTTTTATTTTCTTATGTAGCAAACATTGGTGGGCATAAAGGCAAGTTACTGCATTACTGTCTAAATCAGCAAATTCTTATTTATTTACAGTTTTTATAGAGTGCAACACTAATCCCAGTGGGATATCACGGCGCTAAATAAAACAAGCATTGGCATAGCCAATAGGTCTCGCCTTTGGGACCTTATAAGTGTTTAGCCATGCAACAGTTGATGTTGTTGCACCAAGGATATTGTGCTGCATAACTAAATACTTATAAGGTCCCAAAAGCGAGACCTATTGGCTATGCCAATGCTTGTCCTTCACCTCTTGTGACCTCTGGACATCCCATCTAGAAGCCGAGGAACCGCCACTCTTGGAGAGAAAGAGTCACCTTTAGTGACGCGTCCCCGGTTCAAACCGCGCTTCAAAAAGTGCACTTTGAGAGACCCATGAAAACATGCCGGAGACGGGTATCACAGAAAGAGGGGGGGGCTGTTAGCCCGCAGTGCCCTGTATATGGCTCTAGCAATACTCACCCTGGTCCTGGTACAAGTATCAGCCACCAGATCAGAGTAAATTAGCAGAATAAACAAAAACCCTATACGGTGTTTTTAACGCCTTGTACTTTAATGCATGTCTTTTCTACTTTATTGAAAAGATGTGGCTTGGACGGGGATCGAACCAGCGACTTAGGCATTTTTGGCACTATGCTCTAACCAACTGAGGTAACCAGCCAGCACTTTACTAGACCATATAGGAGTTTCTAATGAAACTGAACAGGCTGTCACAGTACACAGAGACATTTAATAGACATACAGACAGGCTATTACTGATCCATCATAGTTTGAGGCAAAGATATTAAGGGGGCTCAGATAATCCTGCACCAACTCGCACATACCGGGGAGCGTCACCAAAGAACACGGATATTATTTAATGAGCTGCACTGAACGCACTTCACTAACAAGAGCTGCATGACCATCACTCCCCATAAAAGATGGATTGAAGGCTAGAATCACTCCACAGACCCTCCCTCCTGCCACACTCACCCAGAAAGGTACTGGTCTCGGCTCAGCCGCACTGCGCATCCTCAATGTTCTGCAGGATCTCCTCATACCCGAACTTAATCCACACCACACACTATTACTCACTGGGCTGTCAATCCTAATCCCTTCCCTTCCTGTACCCTTTTCCCTGTACTCCTTCCCCCATCACTCACTCCTCCCCCTCCTTCAACTTTCATAGACATGGAACCGTGCTGCACATACTTGTGTGGTTCTCCAGAGTACACAGTTTATCACTTTCCAAACGGGATGTTGTGCTCTATATTCTCTGCGCCTCCGCTTCAATTAACTAACTTCTTTTACCCATACTTAGTATGCGCACAACGTGACATTCCCTCCTCCCCAAATTCCGTCATCTTACCGCCCGCTACGCCCAAGAACTCTCAGAATCAGGGTATATTGTCCACGGTGTAGCCTTTTATTTACATCAAACCTAGAAATTTACCACAGACCATTACCAAAGAAAAGTATCTTTCTTGGATATATGAATTATTCACAGCATCACACTTTAGCTGCATCAACATGTCAACAGCAGTAAGGGAATTAAGCACAACATTACACTTTAATTTTAACTCGGCCATACACTAGAACAACTTGGCCGTACATTTGAACTTTAAACTTTAACTTTTTTAACTCGGCCGTACACTAGAACTTGGCCGTACATTTGAACTTGGCCGTCTTGGCCACCAATGTTCCACTCCGCTGCGCACATTGTGCCGGCAGGCCCCAACGCGCTACAGCCAACAGTTGCACTACTTGACATCCAGGGCACTGCATACCGCACCGGCCCACCGGGGTACCTGAACACAGGCAGCCTCCCCAAGATTCTACTCAGTCCATACGTTGTGGGTTAGGGCAGTAGAGTCCAGGACTACCGGCAGGTCAGTCCCTCCTCCCCGCCGACCCACTGCACACGTGGAATCTACCCCCTCCTGGGGTCCATCGAATGACTGCACCTCCATTGTTGTGCATCCCTCTTTGTTGTTAACTGTCAGCGCTCCGCCACAGGGTGAGAAGCTCCCCGGCGTACTCACCCTCCCCCCCAGATGCTGACGGTGCTCCACAACACCTGCCTGTTTTATTTTTACAGAACAACGCCAAATTCCTGACTAGACGAGTTGAGCCAATTGTGCCTATTGTTGGAGTTGCTAAATTATTTTGACCAAGTTGTTAATTGTTCTGCTAGGACTGGAGTCCCCCCCAGCCCATACCGCTGGTATTATTAGCCCCCAAGCTAGAAGCTGAATACCCAAGAGAACCATCACTATTCCCATTGTCAGACCTATAAATGTGACGTCCGCTGAGCGCAGCGTGCCAGTAGGCCCCGCTTCGCAACCACCTTTCCCAGGTTTCTATCAGGACACCGCTGCCCGTTTATAACTGGCAACACTTTAAAATACGCTGGATAAGTTCCACATGTCCATATTGACCACCATCAGTGGAGAAGATACTTCTTGAGACCTCCGCTGTGCACAGCGTGCCAGCAGGCCCTGCCTTGCAATGGCCTTTCCCAGGTTCCACCCGAGGCATACCTGCCCGTTTCTGCAGGAAGTTTGCTGAACAATGAGTCTGACAACTGCACCAACTACGGGCACTGCATACCGTCAGTAAAAAACCCGTACTGTGCACTGAGTTATTCACATGGACCAGCACTTATGTTCGACTAGAGGGTATCTGAGCAGAAGAAAAGTGAGCACCTGCCCTCACTGTTTCACAAAGGAAGCACTGCCACCGGGATACCTGATTACAGGAGACTCCTAGTAATAAACAATGAGGATCCCCTCCCCATATTGTTATTGTTGGCCACTTTATGAAGAGTGCTATCTCGCTACAAGTGATGTACTTTGATAACAATGCCTGCTAAGTAACTGTCACCTCCCAGGTACTCATTGTTTGAGGTGTTTTGGCCGTACATTTGAATTTTATACTTTAACTTTTTAAATCGGCCGTACACTAGAACTTGGCCGTACATTTGAACTTGGCCGTCTCGGCCACCAATGTTCCACTCTGCTGCGCACATTGTGCCGGCAGGCCCCAACGCGCTACAGCCACCAGTTGCACTATTTGACATCCAGGGCACCGCATACCGCACCGGCCCACCGGGATACCTGAACACAAGTAGCCTCCCCAAGATTCTACTCAGTCCATACGTTGTGGGTTAGGGCAGTAGAGCGCCTCAGCGCTGATGGCTGCTGAGCGATAGGGCGCTATAACACATTCCGTGTTCCATAATACATTTGATATAACCGTGAAATCGGTAGTAGAAGTTTTATTAATACCACCAAAACCGGCCTGTGAGCCCAGTAAATCACGCCAAGAGACACACCGAAAGTAAGAACTAAGAGGAGAAACGTAAAGATGCAAAAGAGGCCCCTTTAGGGTTGCATTGATAGCCAACGAATATTTGACCTGCTGGACATCAGTCAGCACTGCGTGGAGCCCTAACCCAACCCATGGCTGCACCGCCGATCCATAGCGGAATAAACGGCGGTAGGTGCGGCCATGAGCCAACTGTCCTAACGGCAACTAGCAGCTACACAAGATAATATGCACTGCTTGCCTGGATTAAAAAAGGGGGTGTTGCAACCCTGATACTGTTAATGTTGAAGCACCAAGTCATGCTACTGACCATGATTAGAACTGGTGTGTTTAACCAGAGCATGAGCCAACTGTTCTAAATGTCTGCGAGCAGCAAAACAAAATAATATGCACCTCTTGTCTGGATAAAAGTTGCTGTAGCCTTTATTAAAACCGGTGTGTTTAACTAGCGCATGCCGCAAGTTTAATCAGCGCATACTGGTAGAAGTTGAGAAAGGCCGGGACTCGGAGAAGAACTGTTTGCTCCTTAATTCCTTATTAAAGGCCGCTGTTCACTTATAGCCAACTTGTTAACCTCACCTCTGGAACCTGTACTGCTTGACATACTTAAGGAGGAGCAGACAAGGTTCGTTTGGTAGCAGAGCAACATTCCAGGGGAGAAACTAACACACCACTACCACACAGATAAGCAGTGCCGACCATATGGATTACACATGTACCAGGCCCCTAGTACCAAACACCGCGATTTACTCGAAGTTTCCCTATGAATTATCCCGAAAGACTTCTGGGCCCTTACACCCTAGCTCCCTGTGGAGGCTCCCGGTGTAGAGCCCTTGGCTCCATTACTGTTATTCGCTGTTTCCCTGGTAAGTATCCCAAAAGACTTCTGGACCCCCACTCCCCAGCTTCCTGCAGTGACCCCTTCACCAAAGTGGCAAGGGTTCTTATGTATTTGGGCATTCCCCTAATCAAGAAGAGGCTGTGAAAGCTTGCATAATCTCCAAGGTAAAAAGCACACACCAAGATAATATGTATTTTGCAGGCGGGCATCCTGTGCCCCGGCACTGAGACATATGCAAATCCTCCTGTATAAGGCATGGATTGTTGAGGAATAGCCAACGTACTGTACTTTTTTAAGGTATCTGGAGAGACCACTACACGCTCAGAGTTTGCGTTTAGGCCTCCTAAGCTTATACCTGTTGGCTCAACCTAAGTGCCCAATACTAAGTAAAGCTTGTGTTGCCATTGTTCAAGGCAAGCAGTGGCTGTAGATATATATATATATATTTTTTTTTTGGAAAGACTAGCCAGATCATGCAAACCACGTAAAACGTAGTCACCGGTCCAGCCTAAACAAACTAATACAGCTTGAACAAACAATACCTTGGAGTTTACCATGACCTCAGTAATTGGTCCCGCTACTGCGCTAGTGTACTGCTACCGTCTTTAGTATGGTGGCACTGAAAGTTGTGTGAACCACCTTTGACGAAAGGAACATATTCCAACTGCCCTTAGCCATTTTAGATACCTCATATAGGTAGCACGAGAACCTGTATTATTTAATTTCCGGAGTAGAGAACCCAAACAGTATTGTATACAATTGTTTCAGCGTTTTACCAAATGAAATACACCCCACGGTGAATCCGTGGACAAGAACCTTACAAACGTCAAAACGTTGTGCCCACTGCCATGGTTTTAACCCCCCTTCCAACCGGCGAAGAGTTACTACCCAGTCGCAGCCGTAAAGGGTCACTACCAATTTGCAGTAGCCCATCCATATTTTGCCATATATCATGATTTGTATTTGCCTTGGGTTCTTTTACCCCCCCAAAGAGGCATCTTGGCAATGAATAACAGATGCTTGTTTTGCCAACTGAATGTTGCTTAGTTGTCCACCCCCTGGAGATGAAAGGTTAAGCGTACCCGCTGGGAAATTGAACCTGTTAGCATGAAGTTGAACACCGACCCCTGTAATGCATGGGTTATTACACAATGCTAACCACATGTGGACGCAGACGCCACAACATATCAACACAGAAATATTGTGCCTCGGGGCTGCCACCACCCTCCCAACCTGCCAGGAGTCACTCACAGGTTGCCACCGCCCATACCCCATGGGCATATTGGCGCTGAATAACAGAGGCTTATTTACCTAAACAAATCATGTTTATTTGCCCCCCTCCGCCAAGAGGGAATCCTAATTGTACCTCGCCAGGAAATGAACCCGTGACCAAGAGACGGAACACCGGGCCCTGCCATGGATGTGTTAATCCATTAATGCCCCCGGCTCTGCCTGACGACCCATACAATAAGCTGCTGAAAAAGAAACTACATGTTTGTTGCCTCTATATTAAGCTATCTGAATTTGAATGTGCGCGCCTGTTGGTGTAGCCCCTGAACCATAAATACTTATGTGGAGAAAGCGACACGAACCATTGAAAAGGAACGCATTTAGTACACTGGAAAACCAACCTAAATGAGGAATGTACTAAGTAAACACTAACATGCGACACAAACGCACCTCCCAACTTTGAAATTGTTGTATATAGCCGCATCTGCACTGTCTCCCCCGTTATTGGGGTGGCTCACTGCATCCCTATGAAAACCAAGCATGCATTGTACATAACTGAGCTCTGCCTATGTGTCATGAAGTCTGGCCCCCCAGCCTATGAGGGGGCCCCTTGTTGGATCACATACTGATAACATCCCAATAAACATGTTCGGGCCCAACCAACAACGTGAGCCCAGGATATCCTAGTAAATGACGTCGCGTCGCCGTTATTTTCCTGTAATAAGTATATTACCCCGATATCACTTTTTTGTGATACATTGTGTTACCCAACCTTTAAAAATTTAGATAACCGGCTCGGTAAATGTTAGACAACTTCACTACACAGTAATACTTTCCCCCTTGCATGAGCGTCAAACCAAAGCTATTTCGGGCATTAATAAACAAGCCTAGGAAATATGGTGTTAGCGGGACTGAATCAATTACTTTGTTCTGGAGAATAATATGCTTTACTTTCCACTAGACCACACTACAGCTAATTCATGAGAGAGTGGACAATTTGATAGAAGTAGTTGTGGCCGAGTGGTTAAGCCTTTAAACATGAAATCCATTGGCGTCTCCCAGCGCAGGTTTGAAACCTGCTGACTACGTGTTAACTTTTTAATCATTTCATTTCATTTTGACATGGAAACTAATTATGTGGTTCGTAAACATCTGCTTTTTCTGCATAATTGTGACTTTGCTACTCTGGTGCTGCACCTGTTGGTTGAAGCTTGCATTAATGCTGCCCAGCTTGTACTCTGATGCAAGTGCAGCTTAAAAACATCTTTTCACTTCACAAAATCAAAATGATTGGCTCTGAAAATTAAAGATACTGGTGGTTGGTGGTACAATACATTGGCATCTAAACACCAAAAACATCTTTAGCTTCGAAGGAGGAGCATTCTGTACATGTGGATAATTATAATAGGAGCAACTGTGTTTGCAGACAATGATTTTATCAAACAATACGTCTTCTATGAGGTTGTGTAAAACACAAGGCACTGCTGAGATTCGAACTCAGGATCTCCTGTTTATTAGACAAGCACTTGAACCAACTAAGCCACAGAGCCTTTTTCACTTTAGGACTCCCCACTGTACCTTCTGTCCTGGTGTCACTGTGAGGCACTGCATATTTTTCTGTCTTGAAAGCTTTGATATTTTACAGCTGCTACCGACAAGAACATGGAGAAGAAATCCTGATAGTGGAATGGAAATATTACAAAGAGGGTCACGAAAAACGTATATCATTATACCTACATATCTGTATTTATTTTGTAAAGTTTTACACTGGTGGACGAAGGGCTCAATACATTCGTTAAACTAAACGAGAGTCAATGATTTAAAGGTCACCAATATATACAAGATAATTTCCTGATACCTACATAACCCATGTGCTTTTTCCTTCACCTCTTGTGACCTCTGGACATCCCACCGAGAAGCCGAGGAACCGCCACTCTCAGAGAGAAAGTGTCACATTTAGTAACACATCCCAGGTTCAAACAGCGCTTCAAAAAGTTCACTTTGAGAGACCCATGAAAACATGGCAGAGGCGGGTATCACAGCAAGAGGAGGGGCTGTTAGCCCACAGTGCCCTTTATATGGCTCTAGCAATACCCACCCTGGTCCTGGTACAAACATCAGCCACCAGAGCTCAGTAAATTACCAGAATAAATAACAACCCTATACAGTATTTTTAAAGCCTTCTACTTTAATGCATGTCTTTTCTACTTTATTGAAAAGATGTAGCCCGTACGGTGATCGAATCCGCCACCTTGGTGTTATTAGCACCATGCTCAAACCAACTGAGCTAACCAGCCAATGCTTTATGAAACCATATAGGAGTTTCTGATGAAACTGAACAGGGTGTCACAATACACAGAGATATTTAATAGACATACAGACAGGCCATTACTGACCCACTATAGTTTCAGGCCAAGACATTGAGGCGCTCAGATAATCCTGCACCAACTCGCACATACTGTAGAGCGTCACCAAAGAACACGGATATTATTTAATGAGCTGCACTGAACGCACTACACAAACAAGAGCTGCATGACCATCACTCCCCAGAAAAGATGGATTGAAGGCTAGAATCACTCCACAGACCCTCCCTCCTGCCACACTCACCCAGAAAGGTACTGGTCTCGGCTCAGCAGCACTGCGCATGCTCAATCTTCTGCAGGTTCTTCTCACACCTGAGCTTAATCCATACCACACACTATCCCTCACTGGGCTGTCAATCCTTAAGCCTTCCCTCCCTGTACCCTTTTCTCTGTACTCCTTCCCCCATCACTCACTCCTCCCCCTCCCTCAACTTTCATAGACATGGACCCTTGCTGCACCTTCTTGTGAGGTTCTCCAGAGTACACAGCTTATCACTTTGCAAACCGGTTGTTGTGCTCATTATTCTCTACGCCTCCCCTTTATTAACTAACGTGTTTTACCCATACTATAGACCACACTACAGCTAATTCATGAGTGAGTGCAGAATATGATGGAAGTAGTTGTGGCAGAATGGTTAAGGCGATGGACTCGAAATTCAGGGGGGTCTCTCCATACAGGTTTGAATCCTGTCAACTACACGTTCATTTTATTTTTTTTAATTCATTTTATTTTTTAACTGAACCAATTAGCGCAGTACAGTTGTCACATGGTACAGATGCAGGAATCAATCCCATATCAATACAGACAGTATCTTCAACATCGAAGCTATCTCCCCACCTCCCCCTTGGTTTATGTAAATTAAAATTCACCATCAGAGTTTTATCATTCTTTTCATGGAACATCATTTGGACTCCGGAAGGAGCTGTAAATGGGTCACCTTGAAGGCCGCCCAGGCAGTGTGTACTTGGGCGTTATGTCAATGTCCCTTGCATGTTCTGTGTAATGGGTGGTTGTGTGTCGTCACCCATGTCAAGTCCAAAGTATCTCCTCCATGGGCCCCAGATTTTATAAAAAAAATTCAGGCACCCTCTGCTACGATATGTGATTTGTTCAGAAGTCATACATATGTCCATCCCCCTCGTCCATTCCTGAATGGTCGGCGTGTCGGCAACCCCCCCTTCCTGGCTATATCCCTCTTGGCGACCACCATTCCCAAGGAGGTGAAAAGTAGCTGTGTTCTGGTGATGTCTACCTCACTTGATATCCCAAGTATCGCGAACTTATGGTCCATTGGCAGTGTCACACCCAGGGCTGCACCCAGTACTTCGAATACCTGTGTGCAATACAACTGTATCTCGGGACATAACCATACTGTGTGGAAAAAGTCACCTTTGGCCGTTATGCAATTTAAACAGAAAGGAGACTCCGCCCTACCCATCTTGTGCAGCCTGTCCCTGTCATAATAAATTCGGTGTAAAATCTTGAGCTGGATAAAGTGAAGCCTCGCTTTTATGGCGACCTCTCTGGGGTGCATCAACGCCGCCTCCCAGTCTTTGTCCTCCATGGGCCCCACCTCCCTCTCCCACCATGTTCGGAGTCCCAGCAGGCCATCAGGGATATTATTATTAATGGTCTTATATGTGAAGGATATCGCTTTATGCGTCAACTCTTCTAGCAAGAGTCTGCCTTCCAGGGGTGCATATTCCGGGAGTTGTTCGTTGGGGAGCTTCTCTGCCCACCAAGCATGGCGCAGTTGTGCATATTTAAGAAATTGTGAGTTGTGCATGCTGTACTCTTTCTTGATTTTTGCCCATGTTTTGAGTTTTCCTTGTTCGAGGATATCCCCCACTGTAGAGATCCCCAGGATATCCCAGGTCTCGAACCCCTTAAGCCTGTGTAGCTCCCGAAACCGAACTCCCTCCCAGAGTGGTGTATTTTTCGTAATCTTTCTGGTCCATCCCGTGGTCTTAGTCCCCCTCTCCCATGCTGATAGGGTCACCTGGGTCGCTGGCAATAATCGGGACGCACCCTTCCCCCATAGAGATAATGTAAGTGTGTGTGTGGCAACATTTCCTCCCTCTCCAGGTGATATGTGGGATGGTCTCCATGCTTGTGAATCCGCTCATTTATCTGTATCAAATGGGATGTCCATTAGGAAGCCTCTATGTCAGGAAGCGCTATCCCCCCATTGTACGGATTACGTTGCAGTGTTTTAAGCGATTTTCTCGGGTGACCCCCTTGCCACAGTAGTATTCGTATTTTACTTGCTATTTCCGCAAAGATAGTTTTGGGTAGGGGCTGGTACGAGTTTTGCAGCGTGTATAGGAGTTGGGGAAGGGTGATCATTTTGAATAATGCTGCCCGCCCGAGCAGGGTGAGGGGGAGATCCCTCCACCTCTCCACATCTGACTTAAAGTTGTTCAAGACTGCACCAAGGTTTTCCCTCCTACATATCTCTGGATGTGGAGTAACACATTTGCGGAGGTATTTAAAGCCCCTTTGTACTACTGGCAACTCTCCAGGTAGGGGGCAGACCACTTGTGCATTGGTTGGGCAGTAAAGCGTGGACTTGTTCCAGTTGACCTTATAGCCCGATTGACTCCCGTACTCAGTGATTATGTCGAAGAGGGCCGGTATGGACCTTTCGGGATCAGTGATGTACATCAGAATATCATCGGCATAGAGAGAAATGTTCTCCTCTCTTGAACCTGTGGGTGCGGTGCTGAAGCCTCAGAAGGAAGGGTGTATTCTAATAGTGCAGGCCAGAGACTCAAGGGTGAGCGCGAAAAGAAGAGGTGAAAGGGGACAGCCCTGTCGCGCCCCTATCTCGATAGGGAAGGGTGCCGAGTGGTGGCCGTTTACTCGCACCATGGCCAATGGTTGGGTATATAGAAGGGTTACCCAGCTGTGGAACTTCGGTCCGAATCTGAACCTGGCCAGAGTAGCATCCAGGAATGACCAATTCACGGCGTCAAACGCCTTTTCGGCGTCTAATGATAGGAATACCTGTGGGTTGCCCCTGTGTCTCACTTTCATGAGCCAGTTATGTGTGCATCTAAGATTTAGTCTGGTAGATCTGCCCGGCATGAATCCAGACTGGTCCTCGTGTATCAGGTCTGTGATCACCCCCAGTAGACGTGTCGCCAAAATGGTGGCCAGGATTTTGATTTCTGTGTTCAGTAATGAAATGGGTCTATAAGAACCACACTGGTCACTGGGCTTTCCCGCCTTGTGGATGACCACAATAGTGGCCATGCATAGGTCCAGTGGAAGAACACCCTCTTCATGGGCCTCTGTGAAAAGCCGGAGAAGGTGGGGGCTCAGGATATTGGTGTAACGCCGAAAGAATTCCACGGGTAGCCCGTTGGTACCAGGGGTCTTCCCGGGGCGAGGCTTTGCCACTGCTGCTTGGACCTCTGCCAATGACAGATCCTCCTCCAGGCCCCCAGCTTCCTCCTCGCCTAACACTGGCATGGGGATGGCCATCAGCTAGTCCTGTATCTCCGTCTGTGATTTGGAAGTGCGCACACAATATAGGTCTCTGTAGTATTCCGCAAAGCGTTTGCCACCCCTTAAATCTGTAGATTGAGTGGTCCCCCCGAGGTCTGTCACCTCCCTCCCCCATCTGTCTTGGATCTCCCATCTGCTAATCCAGGCCAAGAGCTTCCCAACCTTATCCCCCACTTCATAAAGTCTTTGTAGAGTCACTAGGTGCATTTTGTTTGCATTATCCATGGCCATCTCCTTGTATTCCATTCGTAGGATAGCCAGTCTGCGTGTCAATTCGGGGTCACCACATTGGGTGGATTGCTTGTCTAATTCACTTATTTCGTGTTCTAATGCAACCAGGTTTTTATCTGTCTCTTTCTTTTCCCAGGCTATACTGTTCTGGGCCCTATCCCGTAGCACCGTCGTATATGCTTCCCAAACGGTCACGCCAGACGAGACCGAGTCTTTGTTTTCCAGAAAGTAGACTTCGGTATCTGCCCTAATCCCTCTTGCTATTTTGGGGTTTTTAAGTTCCCATGGACTTAATCTCCAGCTACGCGCACCATCCCGATCTCTCAGTCCCAGCTCAACCAGATTCGAAGAGTGATCTGATAGTCCCCTATCTGTGTATTCTGCGCGCCCAACGTCCTGTACTCACTCTTAGTGATAAATATGGAATCCAGCCTAGAGTGAGGTTCATGGGCCCCGGAGTGGAAGGAGAATTGTCTAGTTAGGGGGTGCATCTCTCCAGACATCTGCCAGACCCATTGTTGTGGAGAATCTCTTCATTGGTGTGATATGTGTGGACCTACCTCCCCCTGTGCGGTCCAGCGCGGGGTCCATAAAATCATTGAAGTCGCCGCCTACAATGTGCAGGGTGGAAGGTGTTTCTAGAAGGATGTCAACCACCTTAGTCATGGTGGGCGCTTGCAATCTGGGTGGGGTGTACCCAATAATAAGTGTGGTCTCAACTCTACCCCAGTGCCCCGATACACCCACATATCTACCTAGGGGATCATGCCAGAGGTGTGGAATTTGGAAGGGGATACTTTTTAAAATCAGGATAGCCACCCCCGTGCCCTGGATGAGAATCCTGAGTGGGCCAGGACTTTGTAGGCCCCACGACCGATAAAACCACACTTAGTGCCTTTGAGATGCGTTTCTTGAAGCATTACAATATTTGGGCGTAGCCTCTTAATGTGTTGAGACACTAGTCCTCTTTTAACCTTGTCCCCCAGACCGTTGACGTTCCAAGTCAGAACCGTTAAGTGAAATTTATGTGTCATGGTACGTTTGACAGCATTATATTCCTAACCCTGAAAGCTAGTGGTAGCTGGGAGTTCCAATCCCGATTGAGTCTCGATCCGTTAGTTTGTCCTGCTATAAAAGGTGTTGCTCTCAACCAAGTAACATGTAAATGTTTAAACCCCAACTGTGCAAAGCCCCATCCTCCCCCCACCCGCCTCCCTTTTTTCTCCATATCCTTCAGCCCCCCCATTTCTGGAAGAGACTCTTGGCAGGTGAGAACAGGTCGGTCTGTCATCCCCCCCCCACCCGATTATAAACCCCAAAGCCCAAACGCTTACAGTTTACTGCTCAGATGTCCAGGTGAATACCTGCTCGAAGCTCAGGTTGCTTCAGCACAGGGGGGAATCGGTGCTGTTAGTCGATGACTCCCTGACGGAGTTCAAGTTGCAGTACCCAACTCATTCAAGTTGATCTCCAAGGGCGGAACTTCATCCACGGGCCCCTCGACCTCCTCACCCTGTTCGAGATTTTGAATTGCCTTCTCTAGTAGATGTCTGGATTCCGCTCCCGAGGACAAATCATTGTCTTCAGAGTCCGTTTGTTGATTAGGAGATCCCGTTTTGCGTGCCATTTCCGGTCCAGATTGTGAGTGTTCACTTTTATGTTGGTCCTGGCACCCCTGGACATGCTTAGGTTTCCGCAGAGCATATGGAGTTCCTGTTCCCAGTCTCTGATTTCGACTCGCCTTTAGGCGACGTCTCTGTCGGGGAGACATGACATTGTCCAGTTGTGATCCCCCTCGGGGTCGAGACACTGGGCGCTCTTCCACCCATGCTCAGGCCTCTTCTGGTGTGTGAAAGAAGTGGGCCTTCACCTGAAAAAGAACCTTTAGCTTTTCCGGGAACAGGAGCATATATTGAAGTTGCATAGCCTGTAACTTCACTTTCACAGAGTCGAACGTTCGTCGTTGCTTTTGAACCTCCCTACTGTAATCCGGGAAAGTCATAATTTTGAGGTTCTCGTAGCGGACTTCTCCCTTACATCGCATTTCGTGGAGTATCATGTCTCTATCTAAAAAGTTCAACAACCTAGCGATGATGGGCCTGGATGGTGCCCTGGGAGGGGGTCTGAAGCTCAGTGCGCGATATGCGCGTTCTATGACGAAGCACTGAGAGAAGCGCTCAGCCGGAATGAGATCTTTCAGCCAGGTCGCCAGAAAAATCACAGTGTCCGTACCTTCCGCTCCCTCTGGAAATCCCACAAAATGGAGGTTATTCCTCCGGGCCCGGTTTTCCGCATCATCGATCCTCCATAGCATGTCAGCTGCGGCGTTCTGCATGTTTTCAGCCCTTTTTGGAGATCTTTGACAGTGTCTTCCACCTCCGATACCCGGGTCTCGGCCTCCGTTACCCTCTCGGATACCTTGCGGAGATCTTGCCGGAGCAACAACACCTCAGGGCAAACCGCTCCAATCCTTCCCTCCAAGGCTGCTCTGGAACTCTGTATGGCCTGTAGGAGCAGAGTTGTGTCGGATGACGAATGTGCCGTCTCCGTCGCCGCAGCCTGCGCAGGGAGCACTTTGGTGTATTTATCCACTTTCCCTGCCTAGGGGGCTTCGGATCTTTATCTTTAGTCATTTCGTAGGTTTGTGCCTTACTTACAGGGAGGGTGTGTCTCCGGTCCGCGCCCCGTTTGCGTCAAGGACAGGAAGAGCAGCCCTTCTCCGTCGCTACCCAGGTGTGTGGGCTCTTGTGAAGGAGAAAATGGAGATATAGATATCTTCCTCTGAACTCGAGACCGGGGAGGGGGAGAAAGTGATCCACTGAGGACCACCCGCAGTGCCTCACGCCAGCACCCTCGGTTTCAAGCCCAACCACAATGGTTCCGGGTCACGTCCCTTGCTGCTTGCTCCTCGGGTCTGTTATGGCCTGCTTTATGCCGTCTCTAAATGACCGGGTGTCCACTCCTGATCTACAGTGGGTCTCGTCGCACCTCGGATTCCCAGGCAGGAAGAAGAGAGAGAGGGGGGGGCAGAAACAGTCCCAAGGCACATCAGCGCTGTTTGTATAGGAGTTGCCCACCTATAGTCAAAGCACTAGCTCTCACCCAGGGGCGGCCCTCTTGGCGTCTCAGGTGGCATTAGCAGGCTCACGGCAAATCCAGTGGCAGGAGACTACGTGTTCATTTTTAATCATTTCATTTCATTTTGATTGATTGATTGATAATCATTTCATTTCATTTTGACATGGAAACTAATTATGTGGTTTGTAAACATCTGCATTTTCCGCATAATTGTGTCTTTGCTACTCTGGTGCTGCCTGTGCTGCACCTGTTGTTTGACGCTTGCATTACTGCTCCCAGCTTGTACTTTGATGCAAGTGCAGCTTAAAAACATCTTTTCACTTCACAAAACAAAACTGATTGGCTTTGAAAATTAAAGATACTGGTGGTTATTGGTACAATAAATTGTCATCTAACCACCAAAAACATCTTTAGCTTCGAAGGAGGAGCATTGTGTACATGTGGATAATTATAATATGAACAGTTGTGTTTGCAGACAATGAGTCTTTTATCAAACAATACGTCTTCTATAAGGTTGTGTAAAATCTGAGGCCTGCTGAGATTCGAACTCATGATCTCCTTTTTCTAAACAGGCGCTTTAACCAACTAAGCCACAGCACCTATTTCACTTCAGGAGTTTCCACTGTACCTTCTGTCCTGGTGTCACTGTGAGGCACTGCATATTTTTCTGTCTTGAAAGCTTTGATATTTTACAGCTGCTACCAACAACAACATAGAGAAGAAAACCTGATATTGGAATGGAAATATTACAAAGAGGGTCATGAATAATGTATATCATTATACGTACATATCTCTATTTATTTTGTAATGGTTTACACTGGTGGACGAAGGGCTCAATACATTCCTTAAACTAAACGAGTGTACAATGATTTAAAGGTCACCAATAGATGCAAGATAATTTCCTGATGCCTACATAACACATGTGCTTTTTCCTTCACCTCTCGTGACCTCTGGACATCCCACCGAGAAGCCGAGGAACCGCCACTTTTGGAGAGAAATTGTCACCTTTAGTGAATCTTCCCCGGTTCAAACAGCACTTCAAAAAGTGCACTTTGAGAGACCCAGGAAAACATGGTGGAGGAAGGTATCACAGAAAGAGGGCGGGCTGGTATCTGGCTCTAGCAATACCCACCCTTGTCCTGGTACAAACATCAGCCACCAGAGCTCAGTAAATTACCAGAATAAACAACAACCCTATACGGTGTTTTTAAAGCCTTGTACTTTAATGCATGTCTTTTCTACTTTATGTAAAAGAAGTGACCCGTACGGGTTATTGAACTCACAACCTTGTAGTTATTAGCACCACACTCTAACCAACTGAGCGAACCGGCTGACGCTTAATGAGCCCATATTGGAGTTTCTAATGAAACTGAATAGGCGGTCACAGTACACAGAGATATTTAATAGACATACAGACAGGCCATTACTGACCCATATAGTTTCAGGCCAAGACATTGAGGCGCTCAGATGATCCTGCACCAACTCGCACATACCAGGGAGCGTCACCAAAGAACACAGATATTATTTAATGAGCTGCACTGAATGCACTTCGCTAACAAGAGCTGCATGACCATCACTCCCCAGAAAAGATGGTTTGAAGGCTAGGATCACTCCACAGACCCTCCCTCCTGCCACACTCACCCAGAAAGGTACTGGTCTCTGCTCAGCAGCACTGTGCATGCTCATTGTTCTGCAGGTACTTCTCACACTCAAGTTTAATCCATACCATATACGATCACTCACTGGGCTGTCAATACTTAAAACTTCCCTTCCTGTACCCTTT
The DNA here is from genome assembly GCA_963921515.1 of Calotriton arnoldi. Classification (NCBI taxonomy): domain Eukaryota; kingdom Metazoa; phylum Chordata; class Amphibia; order Caudata; family Salamandridae; genus Calotriton; species Calotriton arnoldi. Next base: position 1,300,344 of record CAWUFW010002654.1, read on the forward strand.
TCTCTGTACTCCTTCCCCCATCACTCACTCTTCCCCCTCCCTCAACTTTCATAAACATGAACCCGTGCTGTACTTTCTTGTGTGGCTCTTCAGAGTACACAGCTTATCACTTTCCAAACCGGATGTTGTGCTCATTATTCTCTGCGCCTCCGCTTCATTAACTAACTTCTTTCACCCATAATATAGACCACACTACAGCTATTTCATGGGTGAGTGCAGAATATGATGGTAGTAGTCGTGGCCGAGTGGTTAAGGCAATGGACTGAAAATCCATTGGCAGTCTCCGCATGCAGGTTCGAATCCTACTGACTATGTGTTCATTTTTAATCATTTCATTTCTTTTTGACATGGAAACTAATTATGTGGTTCGTTAAACATCTGCTTTTTCCGCATAATTGTGTCTTTGCTACTCTGGTGCTGCACCTGTTGGTTGAAGCTTGCATTACTGCTGCCCAGCTTGTACTTTGATGCGAGTGCAGCTTAAAAAAATATTTTCACTTCACAAAACCAAACTGATTGGCTTTGAAAATGAAAGATACTGGTGATCGGTGGTACAACACATTGGCATCTAAACACCAAAAAAATGTTTAAATTCGAAGGAGCAACATTGTGTACATGTGGATAATTATAATAGGAGCAACTGTGTTTGCAATGAGGTTGTGTAAAACACGAGGCTTGCTAAGATTCGAACTCAGGATCTCCTGTTTACTAAACAGGCATTTTAACCAAATAAGCCACAGTGCCTATTTCGCTTCAAGCACCCCCACTGTACCTTCTGTCCTGGTGTCACTGTGAGGCACTGCATATTTTTCTGCCTTGCAAGCTTTGATATTCTACAGCTGCTACCGAAAAGAACATGGAGAAGAAAACCTGAAATTGGAATGGAAATATTACAAAGAGGGTCACGAAAAACGTATATCATTATACCTACATATCTGTATTTATATTGTAATGTTTTACACTGGTGGACGAAGGGCTCAATACATTCATTAAACTAAACGAGAGTACAATAATTTAAAGGTCATCAATATATACAAGATAATTTCCTGATGCCTACGTAACCAGTGTGCTTTTTCCTTCACCTCTCGTGACCTCTGGACATCCCACTGAGAAGCTGAGGAACCGCCACTCTTGGTGAGAAAGAGGCCCCTTTAGTGAGGCATCCCCGGTTCAAACAGAGCTTCAAAAAGTACACTTTGAGAGACCCATGAAAACTTGGCGGAGGAAGGTGTCACTGCAAGAGGGTGGGCTGTTAGCCCGCAGTGCCCTTTACATGGTTCTAGCAATACCCACCCTGGTCCTGGTCCAAACATTAGCCACCAGAGCTCAGTAAATTACCAGAATAAACAGCAACCCTACAGTGTGTTTTTAAAGCCTTGTACTTTAATGCATGTCTTTTCTACTTTATGGAAAAGTAGTGGCTCCTAGAGGGATCGAACCCTCAATCTTGTCGTTATTAGCACTACGCTCTAATCAACTGAGCTAACCGGCCGACACTTAATAAGATCATATAGGAGTTTCTAATGAAACTGAACAGGCTGTCACAGTACACAGAGACATTTAATAGACATACAGATAGGCCATTACTGACCCGTTATAGTTTCAGGCCAAGACATTGAAGCGGTCAGATAATCCTGCACCAACTCGCACATACTGGGGAGCGTCACCAAAGAACACAGATATTATTTAATGAGCTGCACTGAACGCACTTCACTAACAAGAGCTGCTCGACCAACACTCCCCAGAAAGGATGGATTAAAGGCTAGAATCACTCCACAGACACCCCCTCCTGCCACACTCACCCAGAAAGGTACTGGTCTCGGCTCAGCAGCACTGCGCATTCTCAATGTTCTGCAGGTTCTTCTCACACCGAGCTTAATCCATACCACACACTATCACTCACTGGGCTGTTAATCCTTAAACCTTCCCTTCCTGTACCCTTTTCTCTGTACTCCTTCCCCCATCACTCACTCCTCCCCCTCCCTCAACTTACATAGACATGGACCCGTGCTGCACGTTCTTCTGTGGTTCTCCAGAGTACACAGCTTATTACTTTCCAAACCGGATGCTGTGCTCATTATTCTCTGCTTCTCCGTTTCATTAACTAACTTCTTTTACCCATACTATAGACCACACTACAGCTAATACAGGAGTGAATGCAAAATATGATGGAAGTAGTCGTGGCCGAGTGGTTAAGGCGATGGACTTGAAATCCATTGGGGTCTCCCCCGCGCAGGTTCAAATCCTGCTAACTACGCCTTAATTTTTTATCATTTCATTTCATTTTGACATGGAAACTAATTATGTGGTTTGTAAACATCTGCTTTTTCCGCATAATTGTGTCTTTGCTACTCTGGTGTTGCATGTGCTGCACCTGTTGGTTGAATCTTGCATTACTGCTGCTCAGCTTGAACTTTGATGCAAGTGCAGCTTAAAAACATCTTTTCACTACACAAAACCAAACTGATTGGCTTTGAAAATTAAAGATACCGGTGGTTGCTGGTACAATACATTGGTATCGAAACACCAAAAACATCTTCAACTTCGAAGGAGGAGCATTGTGTACATGTGGATAATTATAATAGGAGCAACTGTCTTTGCAGACAATGAGTCTTTTATCAAACAGTACGTCTTCTATGAGGATGTGTAAAACACACGGCACTGCTAAGATTCTAACTCAGGATCTCTTGTTTACTAGACAGGCGCTTTTACCCGCTAAGCCACAGCACCTATTTTGCTTCTGCAGCTCCCACTGTACCTTCTGTCCTGGTGTCACTGTGAGTCACTGCATATTTTTCTGTCTTGAAAGCTTTGATATTTTACAGCTGCTACCAACAAGAACATGGAGAAGAAAACCTGATATTGGAATGGAAATATTACAAAGAGGGTCACAAAAAACGTATATCATTATACCTACATATCTGTATTTATTTTGTAATGTTTTACACTGGTGGACGAAGGGCTCAATACATTTGTTAAACTAAACGAGAGTACAATGATTTAAAGGTCACAAATATATACAAGATAATTTCCTGATGCCTACATAACCCATGTGCTTTTTCTTTCACCTCCCATGACCTCTGGACATCCCATCGAGAAGCCGAGGAACCAGCACTCTAGGAGAGAAAGTGTCACCTTTAGTGATGCGTCCCTGGTTTAAGCAGCGCTTCAAAAAGTTCACTTTGAGAGACCCATGAAAACATGGCGTAGCGGGTATCACAGCAAGAGGGGGGGCTGTTAGCCCACAGTGCACTTTATATGGCTCTAGCAATACCCACGCTGGTCCTGGTACAAACATCAGCCACCAGAGCTCAGTAAATTGCCAGAGTAAACAACAACACTATACGGTGTTTTTAAAGCCTTTTACGTTAATGCATGTCTTTTCCACTTTATTGAAAAGTAGTGGCCCGTACGGGGATCTAACCGAGACCTTGGCGTTATTAGCATCACGTTCTAACCAACTGAGCTAACCAGGAAATGCTTTATGAGATCATATAGTAGTTTCTAATGAAACTGAACAGGCTGTCACAGTACACAGAGACATTTAATAGACGTACAGACAGGCCATTACTGACCCATCATAGTTTCAGGCCAAGACATTGAGGCGCTCAGATAACCCTGCACCAATTCGCACATACCGGGGAGCGTCACCAAAGAACACGGATATTATTTAATGAGCTGCACTGAACGCACTTCACTAACAAGAGCTCCACGACAATCACTCCCCTGAAAAGATGGATTGAAGGCTAGAATCACTCCACAGACCCTCCCTCCTGCCACACTCAACCAGAAAGGTACTGGTCTCGGCTCAGCAGCACTGTGCATGCTCAATGTTCTGCAGGTTCTTCTCACACCCGAGCTTAATCCATACCACACACTATCACTCATTGGGATGTTGTGCTCATTATTCTCTGCGCCTCCGCTTCATTAACTAACTTCTTTTACCCATACTATAGACCACACTACAGCTAATTCATGAGTGAGTGCAGAATATGATGGAAGTAATCGTGGCCGAGTGGTTAAGGCGATGGACTTGAAAACCATTGGGGTCTCCCCGTGCATTTTCGATTCCTGCTGACTACGCGTTAATTTTTAATCATTTCATTTCATTTTGACATGGAAACTATTTATGTGGTTCGTAAACATCTGCTTTTTCCGCATAATTTTGTGTTTGCTACTCTGGTGCTGCATTAGGTGCACCTGTTGGTTGAATCTTGCATTACTGCCCTCCAGCTTTACTTTTATGCGAGTTCAGCTTAAAAAATCTTTTCACTTCACAAAACCAAACTGATTGGCTTTGAAAATTAAAGATACTGGTGGTTGGTGGTACAATACATTGGCATCTAAACATCAAAAACATCTTTAGCTTCGAAGGTGTAGCATTGTGTACATGTGAATAGTTATATTAGGAGCAACTGTGTTTGCAGACAATGAGTCTTTTATCAAACAATAAGTCTTCTATGAGGTTGTGTAAAACACGAGGCACTGCTGAGATTCGAACTCAGGATCGCTTGTTTACTAGACAAGCGCTGTAACCACCTAAGCCACAGTGCCTATTTCGCTTCAAGAGTTCCCACTGTACCTTCTGTCCTGGTGTCACTGTGAGGCACAGAATATTTTCCTGTCTTGAAAGCTTTGATATTTTACAGCTGCTACCGACAAGAACATGGAGAAGAAAACCTGCTATTGGAATGGAAATATTACAAAGAGGGTCACGAAAAATGTATATCATTATACCTTCATATCAGTATTTATTTTGTAATGTTTTACACTGGTGGACGAAGGGCTCAATACATTCGTAAAACTAAACGAGAGTACAATGAGTTAAAGGTCACCAATATATACAAGATAATTTCCTGATGCCTACATATCCCATGTGCTTTTTTCTTCACCTCTCGTGACCTCTGGACATCCCACCGAGAAGCAGAGGAACCACCACTCTCGGGTAGAAAGTGTCACCTTTAGGGACGCGTCCCCGGTTCAAACACCTCTTCAAAAAGTTCACTTCGAGAGACCCATGAAAACATGGCGGAGGCTGGTATCACAGCAAGAGGGGTGGCTGTTAGCTCGCAGTTCCCTTTATATGGCTCTAGCAATACCCACCCTGGTCCAGGTACAAACATCAGCCACCAGAGCTCAGTAAATTACCAAAATAAACAACAACCCTATACAGTGTTTTTAAAGCCTTGTACACAGCTTATCACATTACAAACAGGATGTTGTGCTCATTATTCTCTGCACCTACGCTTCATTAACTAACTTCTTTTACCCATACTATAGACCACACTACAGCTATTTCATGTGTGAGTGCAGGTTATGACAGAAGTAGTTGTGGCCGAGTGGTTAAGGCGATGGATTCAAAATCCATTGGGGTATCCCCGTGGAAGTTCGAACCCTGCTGGCTACGTGTTAATTTTTAATCATTTCATTTCGACATGGAAGCTTATTATGTGGTTTGTAAACACCTGCTTTTTCCGCATAATTGTGTCTTTGGTACTCTGGTGCTGCATGTGCTGCACCTGTTGGTTGAAGTTTTCATTACTGCTGCCCAGCTTGTACTTTATTGCGAGTCAAGCTTAAAAACAACTTTTCACTTCTCAAAACCAAACTGATTGGCTTTGAAAATTAAAGATACTCGTGGTTGGTGGTACAATATATTGGCATCTAAACACCAAAAACATCTTTAGCTTCGAAGGAGGAGCATTGTGTACATGTGAATAATTATAATAGGAGCAACTGTGTTTGCAGACAATGAGTAATTTATCAAACAATATGTCTTCTATGAGGTTGTGTAAAACATGAGGCTGCTAAGATTCGAACTTAGAATCTGCTGTTTACTAGATATGCACTTTATCCAACTAAGCCACAGCCCCGATTCTGACTCAGGGTCTCCTGTTTAGTAGACAGGCGCTTTAACCAACTATGCCACAGAACCTATTTTGCTTCAGGAGTCCCCACTGTACCTTCTGTCCTGGTGTCACTGTGAGGCACTGCATATTTTTCTGTCTTGAAAGCTTTGATATATTACAGCTGCTACCGACAAGTAAATGGAGAAGAAAACATGATATTGGAATGGAAATATTACAAAGAGGGTCACGAAAAACGTATATCATTATACCTACATATCTGTATTTATTTTGTAATGTTTTACACTGGTGGACGAAGGGCTCAATACATTCCTTAAACTAAACGATAGTACAATGATTTAAAGGTCACCAATATATACAAGATAATGTCCTGATGCCTACATAACCCATGTGATTTTTCCTTCACCTCTCGTGACATCTGGACATCCCACTGAGAAGCAGAGGAACTGCCACTCTCGGAGAGAAAGTGTCACCTTTAGTGACGCGTCCCCGGTTCAAACAGTGCTTCAAAAAGTTCACTTTGAGAGACCCATGAAAACATGGCGGAGGCGAGTATCACAGCAAGAGAGGCGGCTGTTAGCCCGCAGTGCCCTTTATATGGCTCTAGCAATACCCAAACTGGTCCTGTTACAAACATCAGCCACCAGAGATCAGTAAATTACCAGAATAAACAAAAACCCTTTACATTGTTTTTAAAGCCTTGTACTTTAATGCATATCTTTTCTACTTTATTGAAAGAATATAGCCTGTAAGGGGACGGAACCCACAACCTTGGAGTTATTAGCACCACACCCTAACCAACTGAGCTAACCGGCCAATGCTTTATTAGACTATATAGGAGTTTCTAATGAAACTGAACAGGCTGTCAAAGTACACAGAGACATGTAATAGACATACAGACAGGCCAATTCCTGACCCATTATAGTTTCAGGCCAAGACATTGAGGCGCTCAGATAATCCTTCACCAACTCGCACATACCGGGGAGTGTCACCAAAGAACACGGATATTATTTAATGAGCTGCACTGAACGCACTTCACTAACAAGAGCTGCACGACAATCTCTCCCCAGAAAAGATGGATTGAAGGCTAGAATCACTCCACAGACCCTCCCTCCTGCCACACTCAACCAGAAAGGTACTGGTCTCGGCTCAGCAGCACTGCGCACGCTCAATGTTCTGCAGGTTCTTCTCACACCCGAGCTTAATCCATACCACATACTATCACTCACTGGGATGTTGTGCTCATTATTCTCTGCACCTCCCCTTCATTAACTAACTTCTTTTATCCATACTATAGACCACACTTCAGTTAATTCATGAGTGAGTGCGAATATGATGGAAGTAACTGTGGCCGAGCGGTTAAGGAAATGGACTAGAAATTCATTGAGATCTTCTCGTGCAGGTTCGAATCCTGACAACTATGCTTTAATTTTTAATCATTTCATCTTCATGTTGACATGGAAACTTATTATGTGGTTCGTAAACATCTGCATTTTCTGCATAATTGTGTCTTTGCTACTCTGGTGCTGCCTGTGCTGCACCAGTTGTTTGAAGCTTGCATTACTGCTGCCCAGCTTGTACTTTGATGCGAGTGCAGCTTAAAAACATCTTTTCACTTCACAAAACCAAACTGATTGGCTTTGAAAATTAAAGATACTGGTGGTACAATACATTGGCATCTAAACACCAAAAACATCTCTACCTTCGAAGTAGGAGCATTGTGTACATGTGGATAATTATAATTGGAGCAACTATGTTGGCAGACAATGAGTCTTTTATCAAACAATACATCTTCTATGAGGTTGTGTAATATACGAAGCACTGCTGGGATTCGAACTCAGGCTCTCCTGTTTACTAGACAGGTGCTTTAACCAACTAAGACACTACGCCAATTTCGCTTTAGGTGTCCCCACTGTACGTTCTGTCCTGGTGTCACTGTGAGGCACTGAATATTTTTCTGTCTTGAAAGTCTTGATATTTTACAGCTGCTACCAACAAGAACATGGAGAAGAAAACCTGATATTGGAATGGAAATATTACAAAGAGGGTCACAAAAAACGTATATCATTATACCTACTTATCTGTATTTATTTTGTAATGTTTTACACTGGTGGACGAAGAGCTACATACATTCGTTAAACTAAACGAGAGTACTATGATTTAAAGGTCGCCAATATATATAAGATAATTTCCTGATGCCTACATAACCATGTGCTTTTTCCTTCACCTCTCGTGACCTCTGGACATCCCACTGAGAAGCCGAGGAACTGCCACTCTCGGAGAGAAAGTGTCACCTTTAGTGACGCGTCCCCGGTTCAAACAGCACTTCAAAAAGTTCACTTTGAGAGACCCATGAAAACATGGCGGAGGCGAGTATCAGAGAAAGAGAGGCGGCTGTTAGCCCGCAGTGCCCTTTATATGGCGCTAGCAATACCCACCCTGGTCCTGGTACAAACATCAGCCACCAGAGATCAGTAAATTACCAGAATGAACAAAAACCCTATACGTTGTTTTTAAAGCCTTGTACATTAATGCATGTCTTTTCTGCTTTATTGATAAGGTATAGCCTGTAAGGGGATGGAACCCGCGACCTTAGAGTTATTAGCACCAAACTCTAACCAACTGAGCTAACCGGCCAATGCTTTTTGAGATCATATAGGAGTTTCTATTGAAACTGAACAGGCTGTCACAGTACACAGAGACATTTAATAGACATACAGACAAGCCAATTCCTGACCCATTATAGTTTCAGGCCAAGACATTGAGGCGCTCAGATAATCCTGCACCAACTCGCACATATCGGGGAGTGTCACCAAAGAACACGGATATTATTTAATGAGCTGCACTGAACGCACTTCACTAACAAGAGCTGCACGACAATCTCTCCCCAGAAAAGATGGATTGAAGGCTAGAATCACTCCACAGACCCTCCCTCCTGCCACAATCAACCAGAAAGGTACTGTTCTCGGCTCAGCAGCACTGCGCACGCTCAATGTTCTGCAGGTTCTTCTCACACCCAAGCTTAATCCATACTACATACTATCACTCACTGGGATGTTGTGCTCATTATTCTCTGCGCCTCCCCTTGATTAACTAACTTCTTTTACCCATACTATAGACCACACTTCAGTTAATTCATGAGTGAGTGCAAATATGATGCAAGTAGTTGTGGCTGAGTGGTTAAGGAAATGGACTAGAAATCCATTAAGATCTCCTCGTGCAGGTTAGAATCCTGCCAACTACTCTTTCATTTTTAATAATTTCATCTTCATGTTGACATGGAAACTTATTACGTGGTTCGTAAACATCTGCATTTTCTGCATAATTGTGTCTTTGCTACTCTGGTGCTGCCTGTGCTGCCTAACAAAATAAGAGGGACAGAAAGGGCTTGGGGAGGTCCAACGTACATGCCCTACAACCAGTTTTCAAAAAAGAGAGTACGTAGTTCTTGTGTGATGTATTAATCACTCAAAGGGTAAGAATATAAAAAATACTACAGGTAAAGAGGAGGATAGGGGGAATTCCTCCTGTTGGAACTAGGGCCCTCACACACCCAGCAAGCTAGGTGTCATGCTTCATCATTTGAGCCTGCTCCTCGTCGGGCCGGCGCTGCAATGCCCGACGGGCACCCTTAAAGGTGCTCTTTTTCGGAGATCTTCTGTTCCACGGCGTATGGGTGCCGTGGGTGTGTGGGGCCAGAATGAGTGTAGATGTGTAAAGTGATGATAAAACAGGTATGGGACTCCTCTGTGGTGAATTTATTCCGCGAGGGACCCAACCTGATTAAAAGAGAATAGGGAGGGGTGGCTCTTTTTGTTATTATGCAACAAAAATTATACTCAACTCCCAAATGGTCGACATGTTTCTCGCTATTTGTTGTCAAGGAGTGATCATTAGCGATTCTTCAGGACCGTGTAAATTAAAACAAACTATCTACACATAGGTGGCAAGGCGCAACGCTACATACCACTAGTAGTCCCTCTAGGACATTTCCTATGGGAAATGGAATAACCTAATTAGGTATCAGATATTGCCTCATCGGTTGTGGCGAAGAAAAGACACAATAAGTGGTGTCTCTACTCCCATTCGGAGTCAAACGGACGACCTACCCCGCTTCGCTACATCCAGTTGTTTGAAGCTTGCATTACTGCTGCCCAGCTTGTACTTGTGATCCAGCGGTGTACTAACATAACAACAGATACTCCACTACCATATACTCACCTGGGCCAATATAACTTCTTCCACTAATACCAAGTAGACCGCTGGAGCTTGTTGTTTATAAAATTCATGTTTCAGGAATAGTTATATTTCTGTGCTAACTAAACCTTTCACTGATCAAAAAGTTCTTTCCTCTGGTCTTTGGACCTATTAGTTGGAACTAATTGATGATGATAATTAACCTAACTTATTTAACATTCTTTTATTAAAGTAAATAATCACAGACTCAGGAAGTATTAAAATCTTTATCTAAATTAATGGAATGTGAACCATCTCAAAGTTTCAGTACAAACACCCACATTCACAAGAGTGTCAATTCAATCAATACTCAATAAGCAATAATAATTCAGATTCACACAATAACTATGCTCAGAAAAGAGAGGACAGAGAGAGAAGAACATCTATCAATACGATGAGTTTATAGTTATCAAGAATGGTGTGAAGACCAACCCCCTGGCCAAAGGGCTGGTAAGGGTCCCCTGGGATAGATCAGGAGACAAAGACTTCAGGACAGGAATCAGGACAGGATACTTCACCTCTCTAAATACCGACGACTGCGTCGCACCCCTCTCTGACACTCTCTTCCTCCTCATGGTTCTTCCGCGATCTTCTTTCTAACCCAATTAAGTTAAAATAGATGGTTCTGCATTCGATTTCTTCATCAGCGTCTCACAGCATCAGCACCACCCCCAGCACCAACAGCATCCCGAGCTCTGCTTCTGCTGCTTCTGCTGCTTCTGCTCCCGTGTCAGCTTCCGTGTCTGCTCATCAAACTAACTAACTAAAAACTACCTCAGTTATACCTTTCCATAACCATGTACCACCCATTAATGTTTCAATTTCATAAAATACTAACTCTGATTGGACAGGCGAGGGGGGATGATCGTCACACCATGCTTACATTTCACTTATTTTCATTGAACCATTGTCTTTTAGACCCATCCCCTCAAACTTTATTAAATCATTTCCTTTCCCATACATCTTCAAACTTTATTAATACAAAATGTTTCAACTTCATGAATAAGTCTTCTTCATATGAACTCTTCACCCTCATGTTCCCAGGGCACATCTTCTCTGGCCTTGGACGCGTGACAAATCCTTAGTCATCTTTCCTTATTCTCTCTCTGGTGCGCCTGCGTGGGGTCAAGTCAGTCAGCTCAAATCAGAAAAGTGTGGAAGGCCCAAATGCGCACTAATAATAAAGTCAAAAGAAGAAATGTTATTCTCAAAAATAAATGGTTTCACTGTAAACCACCAACCTCTACTCTAACCCACTTTAATTATTATTACCCTTTTCTGCATTTGCGTTAGTGTAAAACGTATTTTCTATTCAGCCAAGCAGGTGCCATGCATGTGAGCTTTCAAGCTGCCATTTTAATATCTTTTGCACAGGCGCAAGATTTTCCCTCCAAGCATTAGTATGTCATACTACGTAGATGCAGTAGACGCATGCGCAGTAAAGATCCCTTGTTAGAGTGCGTTTTAGTCCTTCGTTCATGTTGTTATGGTTAGTAAACACATATGCAAGCTTCGTTGTCCCGTGTGTCTTTCGAAATTGCGAATTATTAATTGCAATCACATAGTTAGTAATTCGTTAATGAGTTAAAATGAAAGGATTGCTTCCGAGCAAGTCTCATTTATGAGTCCTTGCTCCATCAATCCCTCTCTGATGGCATCCTAAGCCATCACAAAATTACCCATCCCAGATACCAACTTTAGCACATCTCAGTTATCTATTTCTCTTCTCAATTTTTCATCAATCAACTCGTTTCCTTCTAAATCCTTCATTTTCTTATATAATTTGCCTTTCATTTCTTCCAGCTTTATTTCATCATATTTTCTTTTTCGTTTCTTTCCCTTTCCTTCTCTTTCAAAATGTATTTTTCCTTTCCTTCCTTTTCTACACACTTATATGTAATCATTATCATCATCACTACGGTTATTATCATAACTAATGGTATTATTATTTGACCTAGGAAACTTTTCCCAAAATTAACAATCCATTTCCCTATTGATGTTATACTTTTTGTTAGTCTTCCCCATACACTGTCAACCTCCAGTTGGGTCAAATCTTTATGCATTCTTGTAATGTTTTCAATATATCCTTTAATTTCTCTGCTCTTGTCTGGAATGTAAGTGCAACAATGTTGAATTTTCAACATACCACAAACTCCACCTTCCTTTGCTAGTAATATGTCAAGAGCAAGACGGTTCTGTAAAACCATAGACCTGATTGCAACCATCTCTGTGTTAATCATTAAGAATCCTTCTGCAGTATCTGTAGAAAGACGATCAACTATGGTTGATAACTTCGAAATTTTCTGTGAATTAAGAATGACTCCAACTGAGGGTATCAGTGCACTAAAAATATCTCCTACAATTTCAGAAAAACTAGCCCTTCTTCTACGTGTTAGTCCATTAGAATTTCCATTGGTTCCACTGATTCTGTCTACATGAAAGATTTTTGGAAAAACTATTCCAAAGTAGCGGCTCCCATACCATCTTGCAGGTAACCTATAATAGGCATTGTTCCCGCAAACATAATACCCTCCTGGAAATACAGGATCCGTTCCCCCTTTTAGTCCCCACCCTCCTAAAATTAGGAAGTTGTGTTCACATTCACTGGAACCAATGTAATTATTGTTATAATCTGTCTTTAATCTATGGAGGCAGAATTTTCCCCTTTTCACAAAATCCAGGGACATCGCAGCATGAGCCTTGCCATTTGCATAGATTCCCTCTTTCCCAGCCCATGGAGGTACATGGGGTTTCTGTTCAGTCGCTTTCTTTATTAAATCCTGTCTCCTCTCTTCTACTAAATCCAAAAATTATTTTTCTTCTTTTCTCAATGTACATGTTAGATTATCTTTATGTGCCTGAACTAAATCTATTGAACTCATTGTTAAGAAAAATTCACCCATAAACTGTGCATTTTTATTACTAACTACTGGATTCATATTCTTTCTAATAGGTAAATCAGAAAATACTATGTCTATGTCTGAATAAAAATATTGAAGTCTCCCTGTAGCATAAAATAAACTTGATAAAATACTACATGACACACCATATGTTAAAGGTATATGGTGATACGTCACCCCTTCTGATACTGATGAGGGTAACTTCATACACACATAGCAGTTACTAATCTCCATAGTACTAACATATTGAAATAACAATTTAATAAACACATTAGAGGACGTATTATAGTCTGATTCATTATGATAATTTGCTTCATCTTCTACCCCTATTTCTATTTTAGTTCCTTTTATTCTATCTATTTTATCATTAGTTTCTGTATTATTCTTGTCACTTGCTTTCATTAACAAAGGTACTCCTACTGTTAGGAATAACCATACTAATACTACTAATAAAATACTACAAAAACAAAATCAAAAACATTTTCTTTTCAATCCACGTTTTGATCTTTCGGTAACTTCAATGTCTGCCATTTTTCTCCTGAGAAATTTCTTTTCTCTTATCTTTTCTTTGTCAATTTGACTTTCTTTTTGTTCTTAAGGAGGCCTCAATTTGCTTTCATCAATCTGTGCAACATGAACTTCTTCTGTTTCATCACTCAGATCTAGGGATTCAAATTCTTCAAGTATGACATAGGTCCATTCAGGAGCCTTGTATCTTCTGTTTAAATTTCTCAATCTTGGACTTCTTCGAGTTATTTTTGCTAAGGTTTGTTTAGATCGTGTTTGACTTGTGATTTCATTTACTTGTTCTGGTTTCTTTTCTGATTTTCTCAAATGATATCTTCATTTCTTTACTCCAGTAGGCCAGTTGTCTCCCTTTCTGATTCTTTTTAATTTACTGCACTTTCACATTCTTTATCTCCTCCCAAAGTTCTTTTAATTTCACTTAATCGAGGCACAATCTGTTTTCGTTCTCTGTTTTCTGTGCTTGAACCTTCTTCTGCTTCCACCTGCTCAGGTCTTATTGTACTTTGTTCCTCTTTTTCCTGAGCTTGTTCTTCTAGTTCTATCTGACCCTGTTCAGGTCTTACTTCATATTGTTCTTTTTCTGCCTGAACTTGTTCTTCTACCTCTATCTGATCCTGTTCAGGTCTTATTTCAAACTTTTCTTCTTCTGCCTGAACGTGTTCTTCTAATATTCCCTCCTCAGGTTCCTGAAAGTCTTTTTCTATTTCCACCTGAGTGTGTTCTTCTTTCCCTGTCTCTTCCTGACTACTTTCCTGTCTTTTCAGTTCTGTCCTTCTTCTTGTTTCAATAGCATCATCAATTACTTCAATCACTGGTATCCACTCTTCCTGACTTGTACCTGGCTGTTCGTCATATGGTTGTCTTTCAGAATCTATCACTCTAGATTCTTCAATTTCACAGCTTACAACTCCTGACGCTTCAGCCTGTTCAGTCAGTGGTTGTTCTTGTTGTTCTGATGGGCTCGGAACTCTTCTGGTATGACTGGCATGAATCCAATTGGGCAAACCTGCACACTTCACTGCTGTGGTAGTGACTAGTATGACTTGACGCGGTTTATCCCACCTTGGTGCTAGGCACGACTTTCTTGCATGTTTCTTCACTAGCACCCAATCTCCAGGATTCAAATCATGTGCTTGGTCTGGCTGTCTTTCAACTGCGTCTTCTCCAACCTGGTGAGAGACAGAACGCACCATTTCAGCCAATCCTTTGCAATAGTCCAATACCAGATCATCAGTTATATTCATTAATTTATTTCCAGGAATAAATGCCTGTCTCATTGCTCTTCTCATGAGAACTTCATGTGGGCTCATTCCTGTTTTTCTGTCTGGAATGCTTCTGAGACCCATCTATACAAGAGGTAATGCATCTGGCCATTTCAGCATTGTGGATGCACACACCTTCCCTAGTCTTGACTTGATTGTGCCATTTAACTGTTCAACTATTCCAGAAGCCTCTGGACGATAAGCACAGTGCAGTTTTTGTTCAATGTTAAATGCAGCACAGATTAATCAAATTATTTTATTATTAAAATGAGGGCCTCTATCTGATTCCAAAGTGACTGGAAAACCAAAGCGTGGAATTAACTCCCTCAACAACAGTTTAGCAACTGTAAGACTGTCATTTCTTCGAGTGGGATATGCTTCCACCCATCTTGAGAAGAGGCATACTATGACAAGTATATATTTCAGTCCTTTGCTAGGGGGCAACTCAATAAAATCCAACTGTAATCTGGTGAATGGTCCTTCTGCTTTTCCAATCTTTCCCCAACTAACTATTGTCTTCCTTCCTGGATTTTGCTGCTGACAGGTTAGGCATCTTTGGCAAAGGCTCTCTGCGACTACCCTGAATTTCGGATTGTACCAACTCTGTCTGAATAGTCTGATCATTGAGTCTCTCCCTATGTGTGTTGCTCCATGATACACTCCTGCCATTTTTGAAAGCAAACAATCTGGCATGACTGGTCTTCCATCTAAATACACCCATACCTCATCATGTGGTCTCTTTGTACAAGCTGCCTTTATCCAAATTTCCTTTTCCTCAACTTCTTCCTGCAATTGTCTAATCTCATCCCATGTTTCTGGTACTGAGAAAAACATAAGTTGGCATCTGGTTTCACCCGTTTCAATTTTTCTGTTAATGACCACTGTATTTTTGGCACAGTATTTAGCCACTTGGTCAGCATATTTATTGCCAGCAGTCACATAGTCATTTCCTGACTGATGTGCAGCGCATTTTACAACTGCTATCTCTTTTGGCAATTGTAATGCTTCCAATAAATCCTTTACATTTTTGCTGTTTCTAATAGGAGATCCTGAAGAAGTCAGAAATCCCCTTTGCATCCAGAGCTGGCCAAAATCGTGCACAACCCCAAACCCATATTGACTGTCCGTAAATATGGTTACTTTCCAATTTTTCCCCAATTTGCATGCAATGGTTAGGGCTACCAATTCGGCTACTTGTGCAGATTTGACTGCAGGTAAACAGAATGCTTCAATTACCCCAGATATCTTACAAACAGCATATGCAGCACTTAATTCTCCTTCTTGTGTCCTGAGGCAGGATCCATCTACAAATAAATCATGGTCCGCCTCTTTCAAAGGGGTCTCCTTTATATCAGGCCGGGGCTTCGTACATAACTCAGTTACATCCAAACAATCATGATCACTTTCATCTCTCACTTCTTCATTCCATGGGTCTGGCAATAGGGTAGCTGGGTTCATAATCGTACACCTTATCACTGTCACGTTTTCAGCTCCCAAAATCACTCTTTCATACTTAGTCAATCGACTAGGGGTGAGTTGTTGTGTTCTTGTTCTTGTCAAAAGAATCTCAACTGAGTGTGGAACATAAACCTTTACCGGATGTACCATCACTATTGACTCACTCTGCTCCAGACTCATACAAGTAGCAGCTACTGCTTTTAAGCAGCCAGGTAATGCTGAAGCCACTGGATCCAATGTAGCTGAAAAATATGCCACTGGACGTCGACTTAATCCATGTCTCTGTGTTAAGACTGAAAGTGCACAATTTTCTCTCTCACAACAAAACCACGCAAAGTCTTTTGAATAATCAGGCATGCCCAAGGCAGGAGCCTCACACAAACAATTTCGCAATTTCACAAATGCCTCTATGCATTCATCATTCCAATCAATCGGATCTTTTGCTCTTTTTCGGGTCATTTGTATTAATGGTTTCGCTAACATTGAAAAACTATTAATCCATTGCCTACAGTACCCAACCACTCCCAGAAACATTCTCATGTCTCTCTGAGTCTGTGGCAATTGCATTTCTTTAATTATTTTTATTCTTTTCGGTGTCACTTTTCTAACTCCTCTTTCTATTTTATGCACTAAGTATCTAACTTCTTGTTGACAGAACTGTAATTTTTCTGGAGACACCTTGTGTCCTCCTTCAGCCAAATGGTTCAGTAATGCAATTGTGTCTGTGACACAATCTTCTCGTGTTTTTGATGCCACCAGTAGGTCATCAATATACTGGAGCAGAACAGATTTTCCAGGCATAATCAACTATTCTAGACACTTTTTCAAAATCTGATTAAAAATTGAGGGACTCTCTGTGTACCCTTGAAGAACTCGACACCATGCGTAAATACTATCCTCAAACTTAAACGTAAAAAGATGCTGGCTGTCTGGGTGCAAAGGAATAGAAAAGAACGCTTGGCATAAATCAATTACTGTAAACCAACCTGCATTCCAAGGTATCTGATAAAGGATCACTGCTGGATTTGGCACTATTGGACAACATGGCACTACAACTTTATTTATTTTTCATAAATCCTGCACTATTCTGTACTTTCCGCTAGGCTTTTTCAGTCCCATTATTGGCGAATTACAGGGACTACCCATCACTTCTTTTAAAATACCTTGTTTAACCATTCGTTCAATTTCTGGAATAACTCCTGCTTTTACTTCTGGACTCATTTTGTACTGTCGGGTATTTGGATACACTGCACCTTCTTTCACTGTCACTTTAACTGGGTCTATATTTGTCATTGACCCAATGTCTTTTCCTGTAAAATCCCACACTTCTGGATTAACTGTGGCTCTCAATTCTTCTGGTAATTCATTTTCAGTTACTAGTGAAAATATTTCATCTACTTCCATTCCCTGTTTGGCTAACATCATCTTGTATACCACGTCTTCATCAGGGGTTTGGAAAGCGACACCATCTGGTGCACAATAGATTGTGCAGTTCATCTTGCACAATAGATCTCTTCCCAACAGATTTACAGGACTGGAATAGCAAACCACAAACCGATGCATTTCTTTGAAGTTTCCAATATGTACCTCCATTGGTTTTGTGATTGGGGTTCTAATCTGTTGGTTAGACACACCTACAACTTGGATTGATTCTACCGAGAGGGATAGGTTTGGGATGTCTGCTGTTCTCACAGTAGACCTGGTAGCACCAGTATCCAATAGGAAAGTAATGTCTTTACCTTCTACTTTCCCATCAACAAATGGACCTGATTGATCTACCGGCAAGGATGCGCCAAGCACGCACTCCTCTTCCTCCCCCTCAGGCACCGTCATTGTGTGAAATCCGAATTTTCCTCATCATTCTGCAACAAATATTGTGTAATTGTTCTATTATTCTTACCACTTTCTCCTTGAAATCCGGTGTTTGCACTGAAACTCTGATGATTCATAAAATTTGGCATAGGAGCTGGTGGCACCTGATATTGTGGAGTAACTACCTGCTGTTGCTGATTCACAAGTACTTCATTCTGCATCTGTGGGATTAAATTTTGATTTGGCCCATTATTACTCTTATTATTCTGAGTACTCTTACACTCGTTCTTCCAATGTCCAAGCTTTCCGCACGCATGACAAGGAAATGTCTTTTTCGCTTCTTCTCTGTCCATTCGTCCCCTATATTTATTACCATTCGTTCCTTGATCATTCTGACCCTTCTCTTTCGCTGGATTATTATTTTGTTCATTTGTTTTCTCCTCTTGCTGTTCTGCCAGTTTTACTTCTGCCCACATCATTTTCTCTTTTAGCTTCCTTCGCCTGGCCTCAATGTCATCCCCGCAATATTTCACGTACTTTAAAATCTCATCCACTGTCTTGCTTTGCCAACACAACATGTGCTGCTGTATCATCTGACTAATCTCTGGTTTCAAACCATATACTAACCGATACACAAAATGTCCCATATCCTTGTCACCGATATTCTCAAAACCACTATACTGCTTAAACACCTGTAATAACGTCTCATAATATGCATGTACAGATTCATTTGGTTCTTGAGTTGTTCTATCTATTTTTACCCAGTCTGTTTCTTTAGGAGGAATTTTCCCTTTCAAATACGTAATCGCTTGGTGATACTTTTTCATCACTTCCTCCGAGGGTGCTCCTGTCTTTGAGTCTCTAGCATACTCCTCATTAGGCCAGTCAATTGTGATCTTACATTCCGTCCATAAATCAGCAGGTACCACTATATCTAATAGACCATCCAAGTCTTTCAATAAAACCTTTGAAACCTTCACAAATCTCTCTACCTGTTTGTACCATTCAACTGGTTTTTCTCTCAGCTTTGGGAAATCATTTGTAAATGACAAAATATCTTGTCTACTCCAAGGAACAAAAACATATCCTCCTCCAGGAACCTCTCTCATTGGACACAATTTTTCCATTTTGCTCGATTCTCTTACTGGAAATGCAGCTGCTGCTTCTCTCGCTTGTACTTCCTCTTTCTTTCTTATCCATCTAATTCTCTATTTATCAATGTCTCCCCATTTTCGCAAAATGCTCATTAATTCCTTTATCTGTAGTCTCTTTCCAGAAGCATTTACACTTTCTAAATCTTTATCAGTAAAGTCCACTCGATATGGTTTCTGTAACAACTTTCATTTCCCTATGTCTATTCCAATCTCTGAAGCAACTTCTGTCAATTTCTCATGAAATACCCTTGCTCTTCTGGTTATGTTCTTACATAAAAATAATAATTCTTCTTCATTGTAAGCATTCAATCTTTCTGTGCCCACACATCCTGTCATCATTTCTTCCAATTCCACTTTCAATCTGCTGATGTCTAAAATTATTTGTGTTGAGTTCTGATTATCTCTTTCCTGTGCCCATCTTTCTATATCTTCAGAGGTAACTACTGTTGCTCCTTCAGTTCCTGTATGAACCAAAGGTCTTCTTTCTCTCAAATTCATGGGCGTAAGTTTCTTTGGAGTTTCCGTCAAAGGTTCCACATTAGGGAGATCCATTAATGAAATAATTGACTCACTTTCGCTAACTTGATCATCTGTAATTATTATCTCTTTCCTAGGACTATTTAATGGAATTGTCACAGGTTGTGGTTTTTGGCTAATATTTTTATCTCCATACAATGGGATTACTGGACCAATGGTCACTGGTACTGTCAAAGCTTCAGTATTCAAATTTAATTGACTTATCTTTTGAAGTAGTTCTTCTCTAGTTTTGTTTAAAACATCTCTTTCATTATCCTGCAACACTCTGTTATATGACGTATCATGTAAAATCTGTGGGGTCAATGGAATTCCCATTACTGGTGCACTTGGGGTAACCTTACTAGTTGCTTCTTGATATGGTGGTGGATTTTTAATTAAAATATCCTCTAACAACTCGTCATCTGATTCACCATATCCTGCTGTATTCATGTGCTTCGTTTTCTCCTTACACTTTCCTCCAGACTGTTCCTCAGCCATTAACACTGGATATAAACCTTCTGATACCATAGCTCTCCTCCATTGTTTCATCTGCCCATCGCGTGACTCATGCAAGTGTCTCAGAAAGAATCCTCTATATCTCCCACCTCTGCATCTCTCTTGTTCATATGACTCAGTCTCCCATTCTTCCAAAGCCTCATATTGAGTTAACCTAGGTCTAGGTTCTAGTTCGTTCATTTTCAACCTTAAATTTTGAAGAATCCTCCCATTAAACGTACCATCTTTAGGAAAAGCTAGCACTCCATCATCCTTCGTATATTATATCCAGTTTTCCAACCACACGCAAGTATGATATCCTCTTTCCATCATCATGAAAAATGCTGGTGTTTTCGGTGGCGGAATAGGAATTCCCTCTCTGGTCAATACAGGCTTATCTTTTATAAAGAAATTCTTAATTTTCTTTATAAATGACATCTTTATTTTCTCTCCATACATCCTTGAGGAACAATGTATAAAATTGTATTCTGCAAACCCTTGAAATCTTCTACCTGTACGCCTTGCACTAACAGTCAAATCAAAATCCCGCATACAATCTCTCTCTCCACCGATCCTAATGCGGCTTCTAACTAGCTATCCAATTAAAATCAGGCTCACGCTCGTGATCTGATCAATGCCAGCACAGCCTTTTTCTGACGTCAGTTCTGCTCCTTTCTACTGACCCCTCCTTTACAAGGCTGCTCCTGTCACACGCCCGCTGTTTCTACCAATCCCAGCGCGGCTCACTGTGACGTCAGTACAACTCCAGCAACTGACCCTCCCTTTACAAGGTAATACGAAAACTTATTTCTCAATATTTTCTTTAAAATTCTTTGTTATTAACGACATAAAAAACATTTGCTACTCTGTCTGTTCCACTAAATCAAAGGATAGTTTATTTCTTTCCACTGCGAGTAAAACCCTTCCGCTTACCCTTCATTCAAGCTCTAGAGAACCTGCTACTTCTCCAGTGTCATCCGTTTTGGGAAATTTGAAACCAAGGTTTCACCAGCGAACTCCTTTTGCTGTCAATCTAGCTTGGAAGAACCTGCTACTCCTTCAGGGTTACCCTTTCTAGGTGATATAACGCCTAAAGTTTCACTAGCGAACTCTTTGCTATCAATCACTCTCACTTTTACGCAGAAAAATATTCCCTATTTTAACACTGCCAGCCCTACCTAGTTTCTCAGTTATTCCAACAGACGAGTAACCTCACGGCAGTGTGGTTTCTATCGCCACCCGCTATTCATTCCCCGGGAATTTTACAGACAACATAAAACAAGACACTAACTCTTTTGTTAAAACATAAATCAAAAATCAATAATCTATACTTATCACCAAACTAGTCAATAATAACCATAACTCTGCTACCAGAAAACTGATCCAGCGGTGTACTAACAACAGATACTCCACTACCATATACTCACCTGGGCCCATATAACTTCTTCCACTAATACCAAGTAGACCGCTGGAGCTTGTAGTTTATAAAATTCATGTTTCAGGAATAGTTATATTTCTGTGCTAACTAAAGCTTTCACTGATCAAAAAGTTCTTTCCTCTGGTCGATGGACCTATTAGTTGGAGCTAATTGATGGTGATAATTAACCTAACTTATTTAACATTCTTTTATTAAAGTAAATAATCACAGACTCAGGAAGTATTAAAATCTTTATCTAAATTAATGGAATGTGAACCATCTCAAAGTTTCAGTACAAACACCCTCATTCACAAGAGTGTCAATTCAATCAATACTCAATAAGCAATAATAATTCAGATTCACGCAATAACTGTGCTCAGAAAAGAGAGGACAGAGAGAGAAGAACATATATCAATACGATGAGTTCATAGTTACCAAGAATGGTGTGAAGACCAACCCCCTGGCCAAAGGGCTGGTAAGGGTCCCGGGGATAGATCAGGAGACAAAGACTTCAGGACAGGAATCAGGAGAGGATACTTCACCTCTCTAAAATACCGACGACTGCGTCGCACCCCTCTCTGACACTCTCTTCCTCCTCGTGGTTCTTCCGCGATCTTCTTTCTAACCCAATTAAGTTAAAATAGATGGTTCTGCATTTGATTTCTTCATCAGCGTCTCACAGCATCAGCACCACCCCCAGCACCAACAACATCCCAAGCTCTGCTTCTGCTGCTTCTGCTCCCGTGTCAGCTTCTGTGTCTGCTCATCTAACTAACTAACTAAAAACTACCTCAGTTATACCTTTCCATAACCATGTACCACCCATTAATGTTTCAATTTCATAAAATATTTAA
Source organism: Calotriton arnoldi (assembly GCA_963921515.1). NCBI lineage: Eukaryota > Metazoa > Chordata > Amphibia > Caudata > Salamandridae > Calotriton > Calotriton arnoldi. The sequence continues at coordinate 1,322,843 of CAWUFW010002654.1, forward strand.
CTCTAATTGGACAGGCGAGGGGGGATGATCGTCACACCATGCTTACATTTCACTTATTTTCATTCAACCATTGTCTTTTAAACCTATCCCCTTAAACTTTATTAAATCATTTCCTTTCCCATACATCTACAACCTTTATTAATACAAAATGTTTCAACTTCATGAATAAGTCTTCTTCATATGAACTCTTCACCCTCATGTTCCCAGGGCACATCTTCTCTGGCCTTGGACGTGTGACAAATCCTTAGTCATCTTTCCTTATTCTCTCTCTGGTGCGCCTGCGTGGGGTCAAGTCAGTCAGCTCAATTTAGGCAAGTGTGGAAGGCCCAAATGCGCACTAATAATAAAGTCAAAAGAAGAAATGTTATTCTCAAAATTAAATGGTTTCACTGTATACCACCAACCTCTACTCTAACCCACTTTAATTATTATTACCCTTTTCTGCATTTGCGTTAGTATAAAACTTATTTTCTATTCAGCCAAGCAGGTGCCATGCATGTGAGCTTTCAAGCTGCCATTTTAATATCTTTTGCGCAGGCGCAAGATTTTCCCTCCAAGCATTAGTACGTCATACTACATAGATGCAGTAGACGCATGCGCAGTAAAGATCCCTTGTTAGAGTGCGTTTTAGTCCTTCGTTCATGTTGTTATGCTTAGAAAACACATATGCAAGATTCGTTGTCCTGCGTGTCTTTCGAAATTGCGAATTATTAATTACAATCACGTAGTTAGTAATTTGTTAATGAGTTAAAATGAAAGGATTGCTTCCGAGCAAGTCTCATTTACGAGTCCTTACTCCATCAATTTGATGCGAGTGCAGCTTAAAAACATCTTTTCACTTCACAAAACCAAACTGATTGGCTTTGAAAATTCAAGATACTGGTGGTTGGTGGTACAATACATTGGCATCTAAACACTAAAAACATCTCTAACTTCGAAGTAGGAGCATTGTGTACATGTGGATAATTATAATAGGAGCAACTGTGTTTGCAGACAATGAGCCTTTTATCAAACAATACGTCTTCTATGAGGTTGTGTAAAACACAAGTCACTGCTGAGATTCAAACTCATGATCTCCTGTTTACTAGATCGGCGCTTTAAACAACAAAGTCACAGCGCCTATTTCTCTTCAGGAGTCCCCACTGTACCTGCTGTCCTGGTGTCACTGTGAGGCACTGCATATTTGTCTGCCTTGAAAGCTTTGATATTCTACAGCTGCTGCCGATAAGAACATGGAGAAGAAAACCTGATAGTGGAATGGAAATATTACAAAGAGGGTAACGAAAAACATATATCATTATACCTACATATCTGTATGTATTTTGTAATGTTTTACACTGGTGGACGAAGGGCTCAATACATTCGATAAACTAAACGAGAGTACAATGATTTAAAGGTCACCAATATATACAAGATAATTTCCTGATGCCTACATAACCCATGCGCTTTTTCCTTCACCTCTCGTGACCTCTGGACATCCCACAGAGAAGCCGAGGAACCGCCACTCTCGGAGAGAAAGTGTCACCTTTAGTGACACGTCCCTGGTTCAAACAGCGCTTCAAAAAGTTCACTTTGAGACACCCATGATAACATGGCGGAGGTGGGTATCACAGCAAGAAGAGCGGCTGTTAGCCCGCAGTGCCCTTTATATGGCTCTAGCAATACCCATCCCGGTCCAGGTACAAACATCAGCCACAAGAGCTCAGTAAATTACCAGAATAAACAAAAACAATAGACAGGGTTTTAAAGCCTTGTACTTACTTTAATGCATGTCTTTTCTACTTTATTGAAAAAACGTTACATGTACAGGGATCGAACACACAACCTTGGCATTATTAGCACCACGCTCTAACCAACTGAGCTAACAGACCAACACTTTATGAGATCATACAGGAGTTTCTAATGAAACTGAATAGGCTGTCACAGTACACAGAGACATTTAATAGACATACAGACAGGCCGTTACTGACCCATCTTAGTTTCAGGCCAAGACATTGAGGCTCTCAGATAATCCTGCACCAACTCGCACATACTGGGGAGCGTCACCAAAGAACACGGATATTATTTAATGAGCTACACTGAACGCACTTCACTAACAAGAGCTGCACGACCATCATTCCCCAGAAAAGATGGACTGAAGGCTAAAATAACTCCTCAGACCCTCCCTCCTGCTACACTCAACCAGAAATGTACTGGTCACGGCTCAGCAGCACTGCGCATGCTCAATGTTCTGCAGGTTCTTCTCACACTCCAGCTTAATCCATACCACACACTATCACTCACTGGGATATTGTGGTCATTATTCTCTGCGCCTCCCCTTCATTAACTAACTTCTTTTACCCATACTATAGACCACACTTCAGTTAATTCATGAGTGAGTGCAGAATATGATGGAAGTAGTCGTGGCCGAGTGGTTAAGGTGATGGACTAGAAATCCATTGGGGTCTCCCCATGCAGGTTCGAATTCTGCTGACTACGCATTCATTTTTAATCATTTCATGTTGATATGGAAACTTATTATGTGTTTCGTGAACATCTGCTTTTTCCGCATAATTGTGTCTTTGCTACTCTTGTGCTGCCTGTGCTGCACCTGTTGTTTGAAGCTTGCATTACTGCTGCCCAGCTTGTACTTTGATGCGAGTGCAGCTTAGAAACATCTTTTCACTTCACAAAACCAAGCTGATTGGCTTTGAAAATTAAAGATACTGGTGGTTGGTGGTACAATACATTGGCATCTAAACATGCAAAACATCTTAAGCTTCGAAGGAGGAGCATTGTGTACATGTGGATAATTATAATAGGAGCAACTGTGTTTGCAGACAATGAGTCTTTTATCAAACAATACCTCTTCTTTGAGGTTGTGTAAAACACAAGGCCTGTTAAGATTCGAACTCAGGTTCTACCTTTTTACTAAACAGGAGCTTTAACCAACTAAGCCACAGCGCCTATTTCACTTCAGAAGTTCCCACTGTACCTTCTGTCTGGGTGTTACTGTGAGGCACTGCATATTTTTCTGTCTTGAAAGCTTTGATATTTTACAGCTGCTACCGACAAGAACATGGAGAAGAAAACCTGATATTGGAATGGAAATATTACAAAGAGGGTCACGAAAAACGTATATCATTATACCTACATATCTGTATTCATTTCGTAATGTTTTACACTGGTGGACGAAGGGCTCAATATATTTGTTAAACTGAAACGAGAGTACAATGATTTAAAGGTCACCAATATATAGAAGATAATTTCCTGAAGCCTACATAACCCATGTGCTTTTTCCTTCACCTCTCATGACCTCTGGACATCCCACCGAGAATCAGAGGAACCGCCACTTTCGGAGAGAAAGAGGCACCTTTAGTGAGGCGTCCCCAGTTCAAACAGCGCTTGAAAAAGTGCACTTTGAGAGACCCATGAAAACATGGCGGACGAAGGTATCACAGCAAGAGGGCGGGCTGTTAGCCCCTGTGCCATTTATATGGCTCTAGCAATACCCACCCTGGTCCTGGTACAAACATCAGCCACCAGAGATCAGTAAATTACCAGTATAAACAACAACCCTATATGGTGTTTTTAAAGCCTTGTACTTTAATGCATGTCTTTTCTACTTTATGGAAAAGTAGAGGCCTGTACTGGGATCAAACCCGCGACCTTGGTGTTATTAGCACCTCACTCTAACCAACTGAGCTAACCAGCCGACGCTTAACGAGATCATATAGGAGTTTCTATTGAAACTGAACATGCTGTCACAGTACACATAGACAGGCCATTACTGACCCATTATAGTTTCAGGCCAAGACATTGAGGCGCTCAGATAATCCTGCACCAACTCGCTCATACCGGGGAGCGTCACCAAATAACACAGATATTATATAATGAGCTGCACTGAATCACTTCACTGACAAGAGCTACACGACCATTACTCCCCAGAAAAGATTGATTGAAGGCTAGAATCACTCCACAGACCCTCCCTCCTGCCACACTCACCCAGAAAGGTACTGGTCTCGGCTCAGCAGCACTGCGCATGCTCAATGTTCTGCAGGTTCTTCTCACACCCGAGCTTAATCCATACCACACACTATCCCTCACTGGGCTGTCAATCCTTAACCCTTCCCTTCCTGTACCCTTTTCTCTGTACTCCTTCCCCCATCACTCACTCCTCCCCCTCCCTCAACTTTCATAGACGTGGACCGTGCTGCACCTTCTTGTGTGGTTCTCCAGAGTACACAGCTTATCACTTTCCAAACCGGATGTTGTGCTCATTATTCTCTGCACCTACGCTTCATTAACTAACTTCTTTTACCCATACTATAGACCACACTACAGCAAATTCATGAGTGAGTGCAGCATATGACGGAAGTAGTCGTGGCCGAGTGGTTAAGGCGATGGACTTGAAATCCATTGGGGTCTCCCCGGGCAGGTATGAATCCTGCTGACTACGCGTTAATCATTTAATTTTGACATGTAAACTAATTATGTGGTTCGTAAACATCTGCTTTTTCTGTATAATTGTGTCTTTGCTACTCTGGTTCTGCATGTGCTGCACCTGTAGGTTGAAGCTTGCATTACTGCTGCCCAGCTTGTACTTTGATGCGAGTGCAGCTTAAAAACATCTTTTCACTTCACAAAACCAAACTGATTGGCTTTGAAAATTAAAGATACTGGTGGTTGGTGTTACAATTAAGGGTGGGCGTAGTTCGCGAAGTAGCGCTACGCAAAGCTACGCAAAGTGCAGTTCACACTACGCGAGCTACACGTAGCACTACGCGAACTGCGTAGTGCGCTGTTCGCAATGATTGCACAGTGCCGGATGCTTGTCCGCACTGTGCAATCATTGAAAACGGCATCTTGCACAGTGCGAGCTGTCTTTTACTGCCGCTCGAGTAGATTTTTACTCGAGCGGCAGCTTTCTCAACGCGGACTGGTAGTTTCTCATCGCGAGCGGTCGCGAGCATACGCGACCACTCGCAATGAGAAACCTGACCTCCCCGCGTTGAGAATCTCGCCGGGAGGTTTATTTTCCACGCTCGCGATCGGCAACTTGATGTTGCTGATTGCGAACGAGGAAAAAGTCTCGCCGGGATGTCATTTTGCTTGCTCGCGGTCGCCAACATGACGTTGAGGACCGCGAGCAAGCAAAAAATGACCGCTGCACTACGCTACGCTACGCTACGCTACACATGTTTGCACTGTGCTACGTGCAATTCGCGTTGTGCGAAGTAGCGCAAACTTCGCAAACTACGCGAGCGTAGCGTAGTGCTTTGCCCAGGGTTAGTTACAATACATTGGCATCTAAACACCAAAAACATCTTTAGCTTCGAAGGAGGAGCATTGTGTACATGTGGATAATTATAATAGGAGCAACTGTGTTTGCAGACAATGAGTCTTTTATCAAACAATACGTCTTCTATGAGGTTGTGTAAAACACAAGGCCTGCTAAGATTCGAACTCTGGATCTCCTGTTTTCTAGATAAGCGCTTTAACCAACTAAGCCACAGCATCGACTCTGACTCAGGATTTCCTGTGTACTGGACAGGAACTTTAACCAACTGATGGAGCAAGGTAAATGAAAAATTTTGGAACCCCCTAATATTCATGCTAATAAATTAATGTTACTAATTGTTTGATCGACTAATCAACATTTTACACCTTTTGGTAAACACTTACATAAGCGGTAATCGCAATTTATGTGCAAAGTTAACTTATTTACAATTGTAAAAGTGAAATAATACTAATATAGTGATTTGCGTACTAATTAGAGTAAAATTGCATGATTTGTGCTATGTAGTAAAATTGTTTTGTGGCAAAAGAATGCAGATGGTAAGTAAACATGGCTTTAAATGTCGCTTTTGCTAGGTAACACCTAATTGGAGTACTTAGAATGACGGGTGGGAAACAGAAAGGCTTATTTTCTTTATTTTAATTATGATTGTGTTTGTTTTCATGATAGTTCGTTCGGGCCTGTTAGGCCGTGTGGTAAAAATGGCTGCTGAGGCAGATGGGCTCAATGCGAAGACGCAAAGATGGCTTCTAAGCGGAAGAAAGCTGCAGAAACATATCACGTGGGTACGAGTCGAGCCCAGAGTGAGAAGTGTCAAGGTCAGGCTGACCTGACACGAGGTGAATGCCAAGAAAGACTCAGCGTGCATCCGTGAGAACAGGGGATGAGCATCAGTGAATTAACAATGGACTGTTTAAAATGAGTAACAAAAAAGAGAAACATTAAATGAACTGTCAATCGGACTGCTATTACCCAAAGGTCGTGTGAAAGGATGAAACCATAAACAATTTCAGAACCGGTTTGAACAAGGAGGGCAATGAGGTGATTCTTGCCACCCCTCCAATGGACCAATTAGCGTGATTCTCGCTCCCAAAGATTGCAACTTTATGTTTAGTAAGCTAGTAGTAGGGTATAAGAGGACCTACTCTTAAGTAGGAGGTGCGCTATTCATGCATAATTTTTGAGCACTGAACGTTGATGCTGAAGAAACTGCTGCTATTTTCTATAGGCCATTTTTCTTGATAGAATTATTCATTTTTAAACTTAAAACTTGACTGGGAAAGGAACGAGACCGATGCGGGAAACCTGTATAGGAGGTCCGTCGAGGAGGCTTGTTTAGCGGGACAGACAGTCAGTTTTGGGAATTCCATGCTGTGATCTACAATTTATCTGCTTTGGTGAACTTTTATTCTTCATCTAAAAGGGGTATGCATAAAATTCTTTCTAAAGCTTATTTCTTATAATGATATTGAAATGTATTAAAACGATTAATAGATTTGAATCTTATTCATGCATTTAAAGAAAGTAGATAAACTTTATTATAATTAAAACTACGAGTCTGTGGTTCTTTAGCTCAATAATAAGTGTAATGTTTTAATAGGTTTTGAATGTGATTGAGCTGGTCTTAATCACCATCAACTTATTCTACTAGTTGGTCCATCGACCAAAGAGCGGAATACCTTGATGTCATAGAACCGACAGGATTAAAACTGATTATGTATGATGTTTAAGAAAATATCCTGTTAATTTTAATAAGGTATCCCGTTCCTCCAGCAATTTAGTTCTTCTCTTTGGTAAAAGTGGATGTGACCCAGGGAACGATTGAGGGAGTGTATGGTTACGCGGTGTTATGGGCCCCACCGTCATATGGTATAGTTGTTGTGAGTGATTCTTACCTGGAGGTTATGTCCAAAAGAGAAGAATTTATATTAGTCGTGCTGGATCACAACTAAGCCACAGCGCCTATTTCTCTTCAGGAGCCCCCACTGTACCTTCTGTCCTGGTGTCACTGTGAGGCACTTCATTTTTTCTGTCTTGAAAGCTTTGATATTTTACAGCTGTTACCGACAAGAACATGGAGGGGAAAACCTGATATTGGAATGGAAATATTACAAAGAGGGTCAGGAAAAACGTATACCATAATACCTACATATCTGTATTTATTTTGTAATGTTTTACACTGGTGGACAAAGGGCTCAATACATTCGTTAAACTAAATAAGAGTACAATGATTTAAAGGTCACCAATATATACGAGATGATTTCCTGATGCCTACATAACCCATGTACTTTTTCCTTCACCTCTCGTGACCTCTGGACATCCCACCGAGAAGCCGAGGAATCACCACTCTCGGAGAGAAAGTGTCACCTTTAGTGACAAGTCCCCGGTTCAAACAGCGCTTCAAAAAGTGCACTTTGAGAGACCCATGAAAACATGGCAGAGGCGGGTATCACATCAAGAGGGGGGGCTGTTAGCCCGCAGTGCCCTTTATATGGCTCTAGCAATACCCACCATGGTCCTGGTACAAACATCAGCCACCAGAGCTCAGTAAATTACCAGAATAAACAAGAACCCTATACGGGGGCGTGGCTTCGCCGCAGAGAGAAATGGCGGCCAGATAGAATAGGTCCGCAGTAAACCCGACCATTTCCTGCCAATCCGGCTCAATTATCCATTGCCACTACAAAGGAGGGGCCGCCGGAACTACCGTAGAGCCTGCTGCACCGTCGGATACATGTCTGGGTTCCCGGAACGGCGGCGTCATTGACCCTGAATCCCTGGGCCTGCCTGAGCCCAGGAGCCAGGGACTGCCGTCTAAAGCAGTGGGCGTGGCAGGTCTGCGGACCCGGCCCCTAAATCACGCAAGGCCGTGGACGTGTGCCCTCTGAGGCCCCCAGCTAGGCGCAGTGAAATCGTGCTGCGGAGCGGCCGCTGTTGGCACTGGAGCTCTGTCTGCGCACACCCCGGGGCCGAACTTTCGGCGATCGACGGAGGAGGTGGCGGACGGCGGTGCCCGAGGCCGCCTTGCATGACGTTCCGGCCCGCAAGGCCCCAAGTAAGTGCGGGCAACATAGTGCTGGGACACCAAAGTGGAATGCGACCGGCCTAAGGAGCGGAGTTATCGTGGCAGACGCGAACACTGCAAGCAGAACGTCCTGTCCCGCCTTGGCCCCTCAGCTATCTGGGTATGAGGACTATGCTGGTGCCCTTGGGCTGTGACTGACCAAATATATGGGAGTAAAGACAAAAGGCTGGAGACACTGACTAAACACGTGGCTGGAGGGTGCTGGACGGAGCGTCACCGGTGCGCTGCGTATTGGGTACGTGTGGCATTTTGAATGCTGCCTCCGGGTGAAATAGGCTGGTGGGGCTCTGTGGGACTTGCCCCCCCCTCCCGTCTGACTGGTGCTGGAGGAGGTGGCCAGGTGATACCAACTGGGCGTTTGGGAGTGCTATTGTGCAGTGTGACGCTCCTCTGCTGGGGAAGAGGCCCATAGTAAAATACAGAGACTGGTCCTGGCTGAAAGGTGGAGAAAATGTTGGGGGCCAAGGGCTTAAAGGGATCGCAACAGACAAGACTCGACAAGTATGCACTACCGAAACACGCTGATTCCCACCACGGTGCCAAAGGGAAGATGGCGCCCAGCCCGGAAGGAGAGCCGCAAGACCCAACGTTAAAAGATGTCATGGATGGCATCTCAGGAATCTGCTCATCGATGGAGCAATGGATGGACACCATCACTTCAGAGGTGACACTGATCAGAGCTGATCTGACCAAAATAGGAGAGAAGGTGAAGCAAATGGAAGTCGTGACCTCTAGCCTCATTGGAGATGCGTCGCAAATGCAACGAGACATCAAAGACCTACAGGATTTTTGTAAATTTGCGGAGGATAAGCTGGATGACTATGAAGGGCGGACCAGAAGGAACAATGTAAGAATAATTGGAGTACCGGAAAGGGCAGAAGGCCCGGCGGCTGAACTTTTTGTGGATGACCTCATACTTAAACATCTTCAGCCTAAGGGGTTGTCAAAATGTTTTGTTGTGGAAGGGGCGCACAGGGTCCCTGGGGGATGACCAAAGCTGGGAGCACCCCCCCCCGTCCCATGTTGGCAAAACTCTTAAACTTTAGGGACAGGGACGCTATTTTGCACGCAGCGCGAATGGCCCCTCCACTGAAGTACGAGAAGTCAGAGATCTCCTTTTTTCCGGACTTTACCCTCAATGTCCAGCGGCAACGTTGTTCATTCCTGGAGGTAAAAAAGAAACTTCGAGATAAAGAACTCAAGTACGCGATGCTATTCCCGGCCCGGCTTCATGTCGAGGCTGAGGGCAAAGTTTGGTTTTTCGACAACCCAGAGGGGGATGCGGATTGGCTGGAGGGTTGGAGAGCAGCAAAGGAGCACAATGCCCGTTGAGGGACAGATCTGGCCGACTCGACTCATGGCTCCGTTCGGATGGGGAGCGGCGCCAGGGACTAGCTTTGAACGTTTGTATCAAGTAAGGACTCTGATCTGAGGTGGTGACGGAACCTGCACGACGGACAATGGTTTGATTAATAGCTATGCATGTTTCAATTATCACCTTGGACATTATATGGGCCCCTCTGGAAAGGCAGAATATTTCTGACATTGGGAGGTGGTCAGGGAGGCGGAGCGCTCACCCCCTATTGTTTTCTACTTTTAGTTTAAGTTAGGGCGACAGGCACTCTGCATGGTTGGTACATGGGCAGTTTTAGGCCCAGAGTGCAGGGGACCAGGGAGGGGGGTAGTTGGGTTGGGATTGGGTTGTTTAATGTTTTCTTTGAGAGAGAGACACCAAACACTGTGATACATGAGATGGGACACGCGTAACACAATCACACAAATGGGGACACATTGGGACAAGAGTTTCAAGCTTCTAAGTTGGAATGTGAACGGGCTCGGAGACAAGCTAAAACGCATTATTGTATTACAATATATCGAGCGGCACGCCCCAGACGTGGTACTCCTTCAGGAGAAGCACTTAGTGGGTAACACCTGCAAGGGCATGAGTAGATGTGGGTACCGACTGGTGGTTCATTCCGGTTTTACCTCAGGTTCCAGGGGAGTGGGTATCCTATTTAAAAACTCCTTTCCACTGTCAATACAACACACCTGGACGGATGGGATGGGTAGATATGCAGCGATCTCGGGACAATGGGAGGGGAAACCACTTACATTAGCGGCAGTGTATGTCCCACAGGGGTTGCAGGGCCAAACCTTCAAAGACTTAGGTAAAATCACGCTGTCATTCCCAGAAAGCTGCCTGGTTATAGGAGTCGATTTTAACTCCGTAGTATCCAGCTCCCTTGACCGGTGCCCTTCCCGCACAATAAGCCCCTCACATAGATGGCTCCCGTATTTTCTTGATGCACTAGGGCTTGTTGACACGTGGAGACTGTACCACCCAGGAAATATCCAACACACCTTCCACTCAGGGGCGCACAATAGCTTATCTCGCATTGACTATCTTCTCACTCCGGCGTCCCAAGCGGGAAACATTCGAGAAATTAGACACCTCGCCCGAGGCATATCCGACCACTCCCCACTATGGGCAGAAGTGGTCATGGGCAAGAAGAAGGTAGGGAGAATAGCGCCCATCAACCCCTGGTACTTACGGAATCCCGTGGTGAGAGATGAACTGGTAAAAGCTATTGATAATTACTTTCTGGAAAATAAGGAATGAGTACGGTCATCCCAAACCCTGTGGGAAGCCTTTAAAACGGTAGTGAGGGGTCAAGCAATCTCGCCATTGCCGGGGTGCGGAAGGAAAAGTGGAAAGATCTAGCTCACTTAGAGAGTGAAATCCTCCTCCTGGAGGAAGATAATGAGGGACCAGCGACTCAAGACAGACACCATGCCCTGAAACTCAAGAGAGAGGAATATAAAGCCATCGCTACTGATATGGCCAAGTCGCTGAGCAGAGACAAAGAGGGTAGACTATACGATTTGGGGGACAAGGCCAGAAAATTATTGGCGTGGCTGGACAAAAAAGAGCTGGCAAGTAGACTAGTGCCAGAACTACTAGCGGAGTCAGGGGAGACAATCACAGACCCGCAAGAGATTGCCAACAAATTCGCAGGATATTATCACTCTATTTATCGGGCGGGTTCCTCCCTCACAGAAGAGGACTCGCAAGCCTTGCTTTTAGATATATCGCTTCCTGCCCTGGCCTCCCCCGAAAGAGAGGTGCTCGACAGTAACTTTACTAATGACGAAATCACCCAGGCGATTAGAAACCTCCAATCAGGTAAGGCTTTGGGCCCTAATGGGCTGCCGATCGAGCTATACAAACTGAAGCCAGAGGTACTTGCCCCACACTTGCGGGCCATGTTCGCAGAAAGCCGTGACTTGGGTCTACTCCCCCTGGATCAAAGAGTTGCCACAGTGGTCACCATACATAAAGAGGGCAGACCTAGAAACGTATGTTCATCTTATAGGCCCATCTCCTTACTAAATGTGGAGCCTAAAGTGCTGGCGAAGCTTCTGGCCAGTCGGTTGTCTCAAGTGATCGGTAAATTAGTGCACCCGGATCAATCGGGCTTTATTCCCCACCCGAAAACTGCCTTAAATTTGCGAAGATTACATGGAGTGTTGGGGCACCAGGGCACGATCCAAGAAACAGCTGCAGTGGTTTCCCTGGATGCCACGATGGCCTTTGACACCATAGAGTGGCCATATCTGTTTGCAGTTTTGACTAAGATGGGTTTTGGGCCCAACTTCATAGGGTGGGTCCGCCTATTGTACACGGAGCCCCTGGCGCAAGTAGTCATCAACAATAAAACATCGGAAATATTCATGCTGAGCCGGGGGATGAGGCAGGGCTGTCCACTGTCCCCCCTGCTATTTGCCCTTACCCTGGAGCCATTGGCGGCGTGGATTCGAAGAGACCCGGTAATCCGTTGGCTGAAGTGGGCCGACGCGTGGGAGGACCGCATTTCTTTATATGAGGACGACATTTTGCTTTACCTTGTGTCCCCCAGGGCATCGATCCACAGGGTGCTCAACATACTCACCAACTTTGGGAAATACTCGGGGTATACGATTATTTGGAGTAAATCCCTGATGTATGTTCTCAGTGGCGAACCGCCCACTCTACCAAATGGGTGTCCCATGCAAGAAGCAAAAGAGGGCTTCCGATATTTGGGAATATTCATCACAACTGACCCCAGAACCAGTTATGAACGCAACCTGCTCCCCCCACTGCAGAGGCTGAGGTGAGATGTGGCGGCCTGGAAGGCTCTCCCACTCTCGCTGTTGGGAAGGGCAGCACTGTTTAAAATGATGGCGCTGCCATGCTTTCTCTATGCACTCCAGAATTTCCCCGACCCGGTCCCAGTGAAATATTTTAAAGAGGTAGAAAGTCTCCAGAGGGAACTGCTTTGGGAGGGTCGCCCTCGCATAGCTTTCTCCAAGTTGGTCTCGAGTTGGTACGACGGAGGGATCGGGCTTCCAGATATTAGAAAGTACTATTGGGCGGCCCACTTAGCCACAATCAATCAATGCGCATACCGTCACTGGGATGACCCAGGGTATAGGATGGACAAATGGTTGCTGCCGGGGGTAACTATAATCTGGCCCTTTATTCCAAGTCCAAGAGATTTCCCCTAACAGGACCGACCAGGCACTCAGTGCAGGTGTGGCATGCAGTCAATGGCAGCTTGGGGTGGGAACAGAAACTTACACAGGCTACTCCCCTATGGGACTCGGAGCAGTTGGACACCCTGGGGAGCTCAAAGGGATTTGACAAGTGGGACTTGATTGGGATCAGGAGAATTGGTGACCTATGGAAGAAGGGGGAGTTGGTGTCGTTCGCCGCCCTGCAGCAAGAGTATGACCTGGCCAACACAGAATACTTTAGATATTTGCAGGTGAGACACGCACTAACATTGCGGTTGACAAAGGGGAAACTCCCCCAGAGTCCTCGCCGTTGGAAGATAGATTGCTCGATGGGTACCTGCAAACGAAAGCGGTGTCCTTGACTTATAAAAACTGGTCAATAACGCCCCAGACCCCCTCAAGTTGTTCCGGGAACACTGGGAGGGAGATGGGTTGGAACTAGATGATGATGAGTGGCAAGAGGCAGTAGTCTTCCCGCGAGAGGTCACAATCTCCTCCAGACTGCGGCTGGTCCAACTGAAAATACTCCATAGAATTTACATTACCGGGTCCCAGCTAGTCAGAATGGGCAGAGCTGACGATGGTGGGTGCAGAAGGCAATGTGGACAGGCTGGTACGTTTATACATATCTTGTGGGAATGTGTGTACATTCAAAAGTATTGGAAGGGGGTCCATGACTGTATTGGGGAGGTCCTCGGCCTGGAGATGAGAACGGAGACTAAGCGATGTCTTTTGAATGTCTGGGACCCTACTGATTTAAACAGAAAAGATAGAATATGGGTCACCCTGGGCTTAATGGTAGCCAAAAGAAACCTGGCTAGGCTGTGGGGGGCGAGAGTACCGCCCACAGTGGAGGCATGGGGAGCTGACATGGATTGGTGTATGATATGGGAAAAATCTGTTTATGCTGCGAGGGGGTGCCCAAAAAAGTGGATTTCTATATGGAGTAAGTGGAATGACTATCGTGGTAACATATGTGTCCCACCAACTGTCCCCTCTTCGGAGGATCCCATCATGTCGTAATTGGTCCTACGCTGTTGTTCCATGTAAAATACTGTACAAAGGTGAACTGTATGAACGAATTATGAAACGTGATCCGCACCATCGAATTATATGCAAATTGTCGTCGCTTTATTGTTTAATAAAAAGATTTAATAAAAAGAAAAAGAACCCTATACAGTGTTTTTAAAGCCTTATACTTTAATGCAACTCTTTTCTACTTTCTGGAAAAGTAGTGGTTTATACAGGGATCCAACCCGCGACCTTGGCATTATTAGTACCACACTCTAACCAACTGAGCTAACCGGCCAACAATTAACCCTTCCCTTCATGTACCCTTTTCTCTGTACTCCTTCCCCCATCACTCACTCCTCCCCCTCCCCCAACTTTCATAGACATGGACCTGTGCTGCACCTTCTTGTGTGGTTCTCCAGAGCACACATCTTATTACTTTCCAAACCGGATGTTGTGCTCATTATTCTCTGCGCCTCCGCTTCATTACCTAACTTCTTTTACCCATACCATAGACCACACTACAGCTAATTCATGAGTGAGTGCAGAATATTATGGAAGTAGTCATGGCCTAGTGATTAAGACAATGGAGTTTAAATCCATTGGAATCTCCCCCGCGCAAGTTCAAATCCTAGTGATTACGCTTTCATTTTTAATCATTTCATTTCATGTTGACATGGAAACTTATTATGTGTTTCGTAAACATCTCATTTTCCGCATAATTGTGTCTTTGCTACTCTGGTGCTGCCTGTGCTGCACCTGTTGTTTGAAGCTTGCATTACTGCTGCCCAGCTTGTACTTTGATGCGAGTGCAGCTTAAAAACATTTTTTCACTTCACAAAACCAAACTGATTGGCTTTGAAAATTAAAGACACTGGTGGTTGGTGATACAATACATTGGCATCTAAACACCAAAAGCCTCTTTAGCTTCGAAGGAGGAGCATTGTGTACATGTGGATAATTATAATAGGAGCAACTGTGTTTGCAGACAATGAGTCTTTTATCAAACAATACGTCTTCTATGAGGTTGTGTAAAACACGAGGCACTGCTAAGATTCATACTGACAATCTCCTGTTTACTAGACAGGTGCTTTAACCAACTAAGCCAGAGCGCAGATTCGAACTCAGCATCATCCTGTTTACTAGATAGGCGCGTTAACCAACTAAGCCACAGCGCCTATTTTGTGTCAGGAGTCCCCATTGTCTCTTCTGTACTGGTGTCACTGTGAGGCGTCAAGAGCAATGGCTGCCGACGGAGAGTTAGACAACTTTGCTTTCTCTAAAATATGACAAAACGTCCGAATATTGTCTCTAGCCAATCGACCTTTAACAAAACCGGTCTGAGAGGAATGAATAAGCGAAGGAATGTAACACTCCAAATGTTTGGCCAAAGTTTTAGCGAAGATCTTTGCTTCCACATTCAAAAGAGAGATTGGCCGGAAGTTTTTAGGGTCTGAGTGGTCTTTACCCTCCTTAGGAATTACACCTATAGTAGCCTCAGTCGCTGAACCCGAAACCTTCCCTGACGAAACAAAATTATCAAAAACATCTTTGAGATACTCTAATATAGACGGTAGGAACTTTTTATAAAAATCGATAGGAAACCCATCGGGACCTGGAGCCTTACCTGACCTAGTAGCCTTAATGGCTTGAATAATTTCTTCAGATTCAATTGGTTTGCCCAAGGCCTTCATATCAGCGTCGGTAATAGTAGGGGTAGGAATAGAGGCCAACATTTTTTGTCATTGTGCCAAAGAGACCTGATCTTGGGGCGTATATAATTTGTTATAAAAATCACGAAATACTTCAGCATCAATTCAGACTCAGATCTCCTGTTTACTAGACAGGCGCTTTAACCAACTAAGCCACAGTGCCAATTTCGCTGCAGGAGTCCCCACTGTACCTTCTGATCTGGTGTCCCTGTGAGGCACTGCATATTCTTCTGCCTTGAAAGCTTTGATATTCTACAGCTGCTACCAACAAGAACATGGAGAAGAAAACCTGATATTGGAATGGAAATATTACAAAGAGGGTCACAAAAACGTATATCATCAAACATACATATCTGTATTTATTTCGTAATGTTGTACACTGGTGGACGAAGGGCTCAATACATTAGTTAAAAAAAAAATGAGAGTACAATGATTTAAAGATCACCAATATATACAAGATATTTTCCTGATGCCTACATAACTCATGTGCTTATTCCTTCACCTCTCGTGACTTCTGGACATCCCACCGAGAAGACGAGGACCCGCCACTCTCGGAAAGAAAATTTCACCTTTAGTGACGCGTCCCCGGTTCAAACAGTGCTTCAAAAAGTGCACTTTGAGAGACCGATGAAAACATGGCGGAGGCGGGTATCACAGAAAGAGGGGGGCTGTTAGCCCGCAGTGCCCTTTATATGGCTCTAGCAATACCCACCCTTTTCCTGGTACAAACATCAGCCACCAGAGCTCAGTAAATTACTAGAATAAACAACAACCCTATATGGTGTTTTTAAAGCCTTGTACATTAATGCATGTCTTTACTACTTTATGGAAAAGTAGCAGCTCGTACAGGTATCGAACCTGCAACCTTGGTGTTATTAGCACCACGCTCTAACCAACTGAGCTAACCGGCCAACGCTTAACTAGACCATATAGGAGTTTCTTAAATTTTTTTTAAATAATTATTTCTTCCCAGAAAAAGCAGTTTTTACCGCAAATACAAAAAAAGAACAACTGTAGATGTATACAAATACACAAATCAAAATTATAAATGGTTCATACATCCGTTCTAACAAATAGTTCCTTAAATAAACATACAAGACCCAAAAAAGAAAAGAGGAGTACGTTTTACACCGTACAGTATTACTTATACGTTGGATACTGACCTATAGCTGGCATTGTTAGGAGATGCTTGAAAATACGATACTCCCTACCTATTCCATCAATGGACCCCATATTTGCCTGACCCTTCTACTCGCCCTCGGGCCTTTACATCTATACAGTGCCATCTCTATGTTATATACATGAAGCAGTCTGGCATACCAAGCTTGATACGTCGGAGGGTCAGCATCCTTCCATTTTGATGCCATCAGTAATCGGACTACTTCGGTTGCAATAAAACTAAAATATACCAGAGTTGATTCTAACTGTGCCTTCTCATCACAGCCTAATAACATCATTGTTGGTGAAACACACACATAATGTCTTAACACTTTATGCAAAAAGGTTTCAATCCCCTTTTTCAGTAGATTTAATTTATTGCAATCCCAAAACATATGGGACAGATCGGCGGGGCCCTGCCCACACCTTGGGCAATGATCATTTTCCCTTTTCCCCCAAGCAAACAGTTTTGCCGGGGTAAAGTACAGATTGAACACTGTTTTGAAGTGTTGGGCACTTAAGTTGGCACAAATAAACACCTTCTTCGAGAGTGTCAATGACCTGCTTAAGTCCAAATCATGATTCTCCAACTTGCCTGACCAAGCGGTTTCAACTTTCACTAAATCATCAGGATTGGCGCTTATCAGGATGGAATATAAATTCTTTGTTCGAGATTGTTTATACAGAATACTTTCTAGTAGCGGGATCCGATTCGAACTAATAATCTGTGATACGACGGGTCTAATTCTCTCCCTAATTTGGACATAATTGAAAAATGATCTAGGGTCAAGATTATACCGCTCCTGAAGTTCTGCAAAAGTAATGATTCCTTTCAGATCCATGACATCACCAATCCTACTGACTCTTGCCTGTTCCCAAAGTTTACCTATTCCATCATAGAGAGGAGCCGAAAATACCAATGAACGCCACAGGAGCAGATATCTCTGAAGTCTAGGGATTTCTAAAAGCTTGCATACTTTGTGCCAGACATTCCAAGCTGCTCTAAGAGGCTCGAAACGTGTTTTTTTTATAGTAACTGCCCTCCAACTGCCTCGATAAAACCCCTGGTGCTGCACCACCTATGGCTAGTTCAAAGATTGAAGGGAGGATTTCGCTTTCCCGACCTCCCGAGAGTGTTTCTTCCCCCGTGTTTGATTTAAACAATATAGCCATTTGTTGTAACGTTATGGCCCAGTAGTCATAGAGTAAGTTGGGAACTGCCAGCCCCCCCCCGGTCTTGAGAAAGGGTCAGAAATGTCAATGATCGCCTGACCTTAAGATAATGCCAGATAAATTGGGAGAATATTCCATCTAATTTCCTAAAAAAGACAGGTTCTGGCTCTAACAGGATACAACAGAATAGATATAAAACTTTAGGGAACATCGTCATTTTAAGCACATTGCACCTACCTATAATAGACATATGTAAATTATCTATTCTTTTTAAGACTCTACTAATCTTCTCTATGAGAGGAGCCGAATTAATTGCCCATGTGGATCCAACATCTGCCGAAATATCAATCCCGAGATAGGTAGCAGCCTCAGTCTTACGTGGATCCTGGCAGGTAATAGGTTTGGTACAGACAATCCTAGTCTTATCTGAGTTCAAACTGTATCCTGACTGCCTGCCGAACTCCGAAGCCAAGACTTCGATCCTTGCAATTGCTCCCAATGGGTCAGGGGTGACGACCGCTATGTTGTCAGCAAATGCTAGCACCTTGGTGATATACCCCCTGACCACTACTGGTTTGATTGCCTGATCTTGAATAATTGATCTAATGAATAGATCTATATATAACCCAAAGAGAATTGGAGAGCATGGGCACCCCTGTCTTGTGCCTCGAGCTACCAAAATCCTTTCGGACTCCCTACTCATCAATTGAATCCTGGCAAATGGCTGTACATTCATAGCTCTTAAGGCCGTGAATATGCGAGGTCAAAACCCATTAGATCTTAAATTGTCCCATAAGTAAGCCCACTCAACATGATCAAAAGCTTTTTGTGCATCAAGGAGGATTAGAGACATCTGCTCCCCTGAGACATCCGCTATGTCAAACAAGGAGATTACCCGGCGCACGTGATCCATAGTCCCTCTCCCTGGTATAAAGCCATGTTGCCAAGGGCTCACTAAAGAGGCTATAATTCCACCAAGTCGGAGCGCAATAATCTTAGAATATAATTTTTCATCGGCGTTAATCAGGGAGATGGGTCGATACGAGGCTGGATCCTCCAGAGCTTTCCCTTTCTTCAAGAATTCTATGATGTTGGTTTCTTGCCAGGATTGAGGTGGGATCCCCTTCTGCTGAACAGCCAGGAACAGGTCTAAAAGGAGAATGGTTAGCTCTGATTGGAGGCCTTTATATATTTCCATCGGAATTCTATCAGGGCCAGCCGCCTTACCTGAGGCCATCGCAAGGAGAGCCTCAGTAACTTCACTGATCAAAATATCTGCCTCTAATTCCTGCAGGATAGGGGAATTCCCGGCATTTTCTGGCCCACCGGCCTCTGAGGATTCATCCCTAGACTGATACAGGTCTAACCCTGGGCGAAGTGCTACGCTACGCTCGCGTAGTTTGCGAAGTTTGCGCTACTTCGCACAACGCGAATTGCACGTAGCACAGTGCGAACACGCGTAGCGTAGCGTAGCGTAGTGCCGCGGTCATTTTTGCTTGCTCGCGGTCCTCAACGTCAAGTTGGCGACCGCGAGCAAGCAAAATGACATCCCGGCGAGACTTTTTCCTCGTTCGCGATCAGCAACATCAAGTTGCCGATCGCGAGCGTGGAAAATAAACCTCCCGGCGAGATTCTCAACGCGGGAGGTCAGGTTTCTCATTGCGAGTGGTCGCGTATGCTTGCGACCGCTCGCGATGAGAAACTACCAGTCCGCGTTGAGAAGCTGCCGCTCGAGTAAAAATCTACTCGAGCGGCAGTAAAGACAGCTCGCACTGTGCAAGTTGCCGTTTTCAATGATTGCACAGTGCGGACAAGCATCCGGCACTGTGCAATCATTGCGAACAGTGCGCTACGCAGTTCGCGTAGTGCTACGCGAAGCTTGCGTAGCGCGAACTGCACTTTGCGTAGCTTCGCGAAGCATTACTTCGCGAACTACGCCCACCCTTATACAGGTCCATATAAAACTCTGCAAATACTTTTAATATTTCTTGGGGTTCTGTAGCAGGGTCCCATCTTTCCTTTTTAGCCTCAAAATGTTATTTGCTGCTGCCCTTTGTCTTAACCGTAATGCCAAATGTTTACCTGTGGCCTCCGCATACTCATATTTATCCCTCGTATGAGTTTGAAAGGCTTCCACCACTGATTTACTATAATTTCCGCCTTTATCCTTATAACCTCTTGTTCAAGCTGAATTTGTCGCTCAGCCTGTTTTTGGGCAATAGCAGCCGTGTTTTCCTCATGACACTTCATCAACAACAATAACTTTATAAAGGGGGTCTTAGGGAAAGTTTTAAAGACCAATACGGTTTTGAATCCCCACACGTAAACTGTAACAAACAAAAGAAAAACCGTCAGTCTAACGAACATATGAGCAGAAGCAGCAATAGTGAGGAAAAACCTTATTTATCAGAGGAGTCCTTTAAAGAGGACGGAATCCCACCACCCACCGAGGTGGCATGCTTCATCATCTGGGACCTCCTCTTGGTTGCAAAACCTAGTGCAACCAAGGGCTACAACCTTCTCATAAGGAGAAGGGAGCTCACGGATGTTTTAGAATTTCTAATTGGATCAACTAAGATCCCGTAGAGGTGAAGCAATCAGAATGTTGACAGTGATGGTTGCAGTGCGTGTAGTGAACAAAAGTGAAATGTGATTTAAAATTGGCTACCAAGATCAAAAACAAATTTAATACAAATTGTCTTGGTGTCAAATATAAAAATCAGTGCGTATGCAGCTTAAACCATATAACTGCATTAGTCCGAAAAAAGATGGTCTACATGTTTCAGCTTGTCGATCAAAAATGAGATCTCTGCTTTTGTCAGGACCTAGATAATGTATCGCTACTGCAAAGTTCGTGTGAAAAATACCAATAAGGATAGAAGTTAAGTCACAATCTATGTGGTTGGATATGACACAACCTACATTAACCTGTGGTTCCAAAATTGTGGTCACATGTCACAGGAGTATTGGACGAAAACCTGAAAAAGAAAGAGATAATATAAGTGTGTTCCTCACAGTTACGTAAGAATTACAAAACTAAACTATCACTAGAACTGCCCAAAAGTGATACTAACACTGTATCACCAGATACCTAAATGTGTATCATATACCATATAGTGTATACCAACGTGTATTGTAGAAATCTTCATATGCTTACCCGTCAATTCGCAGGTGCACTCCTCACCTCACCTGGCGTCAGCTCAGGGCGTGAGGCGCCGCTCTATATGTGAGGTAAAAAGATAAAAACCACTTTCATAGTTTATTTTTCTGTGAATATGGCTACCTCAAGATTAATGTCAAATACTTGTGCACAAACACGGCCAAACTGAAAGCATTGTCCCTTGATGTATCACTCAAAAATGTTTAAAACAGAGTGTTATTGCATATTGTATCAGTCTTAAGATGGTAATATGATATTCGTATGATCAAGTGCAGCATCGAAATTAATTTGGTCTGCTATATCTAGCTCACATACCCATCTATTAGTGGTAATAGTAAAAAAAAACGAGCTTCGACATGATCAAAGTGTCAGTATGGTATTTTTGTGATCTAATTCAGCATAAGAACTAACTTTGAATAAAGTATTTTGTTTTGTTTTATCCCCAAAAGTAACGATAACTGACTCAGAAAAAGCTTCTCAGCTAATCTATAGGATTGACTCCCATCTCGATCTTGTATTCGTGATCATGCGAAAGAAGGGTTTTAACATGCTCCGCTTAATAGTTAAAGACCCTTTGATATATCACGTAACAGTACGTCATGGGTATAATCTATAAAACAGTAGACTTAAACAACATAGTTCATTTTCTGGCGAGTAATCGTCTAAAATATAGACTAAGCATACTCCACTCTTTTGTGGCAATAAAACAACTGCAAATCATGCGCGCATGTACTCACCTGTCCGTGGGCCGGACACGAGCTGGAACGGGAGGCAACCGACAGACGGTGAGGCGCGCTAAAATAGGATAGCCACATAATCCTATACCGGTGTGTGTGCTTCCGACAGCGCCCTATTATAACGTCACTTGAAGAATCATTTTGACAAGGACTCCTGGGTAGTGTCGTTTTTTAACCATTTGGAATCTCCTGCCGGTAATAGCAGCCGTGTGTTCCTCCTGACACTTCGACAGTCGGTCTGTTAGTCGGTATACTTCCTCTCTTTGCCTCTTCCTACATTGACCTACAAAGCTAGCAATCTCCCCCCTTAGCCCTACCTTAAACATATCCCACACTATTTCTCTGGAGGCACTAAACCTATTTATATCAAAGAACTGTTGGGTCCGTCCCCTTATATGCTCTATGAACCACTCCGTGACCAACAATTTCTTATCAAGGGTCCAATTTGTACAAGATCGTTCATGCCCCTGTACCATTATTTCCAACATCAGAGGGTTGTGATCCGACAACATTTTTGGCAACTTCCTGATATCAGCACCCTCCATAAGGGAGGCGGAAACAAAAAAGTAATCAAGCCTGACGTATTTCCTGTGAGGGCACGAAAAGTAAGTATACCCTGAATCACCTGACTTCCTAGAGGACCACAAATCAACTAATCCATGACTAGTGATCAGAGCATCTAGTGCTTTAAACACCTGTGGCTTCCTCCCCCGATATTCCTTAATAAAGGGGTCCCTTGCCTCCAAATGAATATTGAAGTCCCCCAAATAATAAGGGGAGAAGGCCAAGAGGCTTACTCTAGCTCTAGTTCCTCCAGCAAACCAGGGTCATCTAGATTCGACACGTACACCGTGCATACTGTTGGCCCACTTGATAATGAAACTATTGCCCACCGACCCCATTTATCTGATAGTGTTCGTTTTACGGGTGGCAGTAGATTAGAAACATGAATTGCAACACCTCTGGTCATGGTGGACTGGGATGAGCAAGTTACCTGTATGTACCCTGGGATTACGTTGAGCCCTCTCTTTTGCCACAGGATGTGAGTTTCTTGTTGGCAGATAATATCTGCCCCCAAGGATCTAAGTACTTCACTTACCCTGCCTCTCTTCCCCTATCATTTAGGCCCCCGGCATTTACAGAACAAATGGTTAGCCTACCCATCACTAAAACCTTCTAGGGACCCAAAATGAATATCATACCATTTATACACACATTTTCCTACCTCCTTCCTTAGAATATAACAAACATTCTGCCTTTCTGGGTTTTTACTCCCCCCCTCTCCCCCTCCCCCACTTCCCCCACTTCCCCTCTTGCCCCCCTCTCACCCTCTGCGCCCCCTCCACCCCCGCCCGCCCCCACCCATCCTGATGAAAAACAGACCTGAGCCGGTCTGTGAAGGATGATCGGTGGTGCCCCTCCCAAGTGGTGACTTAAGTTTTGATATAAGTGTCTTCTCTAGTACCCCCATACCCCCAGGGTTGCCTTCAGACAATAATAGATAATAATAGCAAATGCAGTGTAAACTTTTAGTCCCCTACCCTATATATATATTTTTTTTTATCCCCCTTCTCTCTTTTTTTCTATTTTATGAATATTTTCTTTCTTTTCTTACTTTTCCCCTTTCTTTAATTCTTATATATTTTTTTTACCGCTTTTTCTTTCCCGTTTTATTTTTTCCCCCTTCTATCTTACTCCCTCCTTCACTTTAATTCAATTTTTTCCTTACTTGGCCGAACATATTGCTCATCATAGTGCTAATCCTTTATTCGTTACATAAGTTATATGAGTATTCTCAGCCCCATTTTTATTTTCCCCCTTTTTGTTTTTTCTCTCCAACACCCCTAGATTAAATTCTGCCCTCCCGCATCTGTCGTGGCCCACTAGGGGACCTTAGTGCAACCCAGGTTTCTCCTAGTGTTGTTTAGAGAGAGAAAAAAAAACCAATACATATAATTTCGCCAGATCATACCGTCATATAGACATAGAGTTATAACTCGCCTGAGGTTAAGAACTCTTTTGCCTTGATCTCGGATGTGAAAAATTTAGTGTGGTCACCCCAAATTACTTTCAGCCGGGCCAGATTTAAGAGAAAGGCATGTGCCCCCTTCTCCTGAAAAGGTTTAATCATTTGTCGTAGGCGCCATCGACGTTCAACCGTCCAAGTCTGGAGAAAAATGAGAACCCATCCCCAGATCGCTGAGCCTCGGGTCTAGCTTTTTCGAATATATTCTGTCTCAACAGGAAATTTCCAAAATACACCAGAAGTGCTTGTGGTTTGGAGTCTGGGTTAACTGGTTGACGTAGGGTGAATGGGACTCGATGCACTCTTTGAATCTTGTGCGACCAGTTCCAGCCTTCAAGTTCCGGGAAAGAGTTCTGCAAAAACTGAACCATGTACATACGTGCGTCCGAGCCCTCTTTTTCTTCAGGGATTCCCAAGAACCGCAGATTATTTCGTCTCTGATGATTTTCATTGTCCTCGAGCTTCCACTGAATGTCTATTAGTTGCGCCTCATGAGCTTCTGATTGGCCCTTTGTGCCGGCAATGTCTATTTTGAGGATAGCTGTTCTTGTTTCCAGATCCGTCATCCGATCACTGATGGTGTTACATGTTTTAGCAATTTTCCTTACTGCCCCCTGTAATTTACGAGCTGCAGTCTGTGATCTTCTACTTTCCAGACGGGCTTCTTCCTGGTGCGCAACAACACACTGCAAAATGGAATCCAATGTAGGGGGCATTGTGGGCTGACCGTCGATGGGGGTCTTATTGTTGTTCCGAACCAGTTGTTCCCCAGGGGAGTAGTCCCACTTTAGGTCCCTATGCCTCTGGTTGTCTGTTTTGCCCACTCTGGTGTGCGTCTTCTGAGTTGTGGCGACGGAGTCCATACTGCTGGTGCCTGGTATGCTCTTTGTCTCACTTGAGTCCGAATTGGACCCTGTGCCTGACCCTACATCAGACCAAGAAGCATCCGAAAGGGAAAAGAAAACATCATTAGCCTCTGAGTCCAGCTCGCTCTCAGTAGGTACGCCTGATTTCTTGGAGTTTCCATGATGTTTTGGCTTTCCCCATAGCTCCTGGCTCGGAAGTGTTTGCTCAGGCTCCCCTGCTGGTCCAATATGCCCTTTATTGGTGGCCTTGCTAGTACCGGTATCCTTAGCCTTAGTTATTGGGTCGCCTTTATTATAAGGATGATCAGGTTGAGCAGATTCCATCCCCCGAATCTGTGCTTGAAAGGATAGCCCTGTAGCTGCCCCCTTACAATTACTATCCGCCTCCTCTAGATACACTACATTGCTGGATTCCACTACCGACCCCTGGACTGGGTTTTTCATTCAAACTTCAGGATACGTTTGTATTGCCAAAGTATTCTCCCCAGTCCCAGACTCGGAATCAACGGGCAAAGCTGTACATTGTCCCCTCAAAGTCTCGTCCTCCACAGGCCCCCAGACTCCCCACTGCCCAGTATGAGCTTACCGGTCTGCGTGGAACACTGACTGCCTACCTGAGCGGGGTTTTTCGGTCTGCTGCACAGATTCCATAGTTGATGATCCGCTCCCAGCACTCCTAAGCATCTCGAGCACCGAGGCACCGGTCCGATGCGGCTGTGGCTGCACAACAGCGCCACTCCCCTTCCCATCTGGGATACTCTCATTCCGGGTCTTCTGCCGGCGTCCTGACTGAGCTGTGGTGGGGGCTGCATCGAGCATTGTCGTTTGATGGGGTAACTGGGGGGCCGTATGTTGAGTGGCGCCTCTTCCTTTCGCCATCGTCTTTGGTCCCATTATGGCCACAGGTATGCCCGGGACACGCTGAGCTGAAGCGCGGAAAAGCTCCTTCTCCAAGTACCTGCACCTGGCTATCATCAATTCCGCCTGCTTTACCACTGCCACGATCCAAGGTAAAGCCCATCCGAGATCGGCCAAACTTCTGGTCTGCTGGGGGTTTATCATCGTCCAACTCTTCCTTTTTATATTGTATTTCTTGCCGCCACCTTGTTGGGAGCCACCTACGGCCGAATTAAGCGGCCGCCATCTTGCTCCTCAGAGTGGATTTCAGTAGTATATTTTTCTGTCTTGAAAGCTATGATATTTTACAGCTGCTACCGACAAGAACATGGAGAAGAAAACCTGATATTGGATTGGAAATATTACAAAGAGGGTCACAAAAAACGTATATCATTATACATACATATCTAAATTTATTTTGTAATGTTTTACACTGGTGGACGAAGAGCTCAATACATTTGCTAAACTAAACAAGAGTACAATGATTTGAAGGTCACCAATATATACAAGATAAGTTCCTGATGCCTACATAACCCATGTGCATTTCCTTCACCTCTTGTGATCTCTGGACATCCCACCGAGAAGCCGAGGAATCACCACTCTCAGAAAGTGTCACCTTTAGTGATGCGTTCCCGGTTCAAACAGCGCTTCAAAAAGTTCACTTTGAGAGACACATGAAAACATGGTGGAGGTGGGTATCACAGCAAGTGGGGCGGCTGTTAGCCCGCAGTGCCCTTTATATGGCTTTAGCAATACCAAACCTGGTCCAGGTACAGACATCAGCCACCAGATAAGAGTGAATCAGCAGAATAAACAACAACCCAATACAGTGTTTTTAAAGCCTTGTACTTTAATGCATGTCTTTTCTTCTTTATTGAAAAGAATTATCCCGTATGGGGATCGAACCAGCAACTTTGGTGTTTTGAGAACCACGCTCTAACCAACTGAGCTAACCAGCCAACACTTTAAAAGACCATATAGGAGTTTCTAATGAAACTGAACAGGCTGTCACAGTACACAGAGACATTTAATAGACATACAGACAGGCCATTACTGACCCATCATAGTTTCAGGCCAAGACATTGAGGCGCTCAGATAGTCCTGCGCCAACTGGCACATTCCGGGGAGTGTCACCAAAGAACACGGATATTATTTAATGAGCTGCACTGAACGCACTTCACTAACAAGAGCTGCACGAGCATCACTCCCCAGAAAAGATGGATTCAAGGCTAGAATCACTCCTCAGACCCTCCCTCCTGCCACACTCAAACAGAAAGTTACTGGTCTCAGCTCAATAGCACTGCCCATACGCAATGTTCTGCAGGTTCTTCTCACATTCAAGCTTAATCCATAACACACACTATCACTCACTGGGATGTTGTGCTCATTATTCTCTGCGCCTCCCCTTCATTAACTAACTTCTTTTACCCAGACTATTGACCACACTTCAGTTAATTCATGAGTGAGTACAGAATATGATGGAAGTAGTCGTGGCTTAGTGGTTAATACCATGGACTAGAAATCCTTTCGGGTCTCTCTGCGCAAGTTTGAATCCTACCGACTACATGTTCATTTTTAATCATTTCATTTCATTTTGACATGGAAACTAATTATGTGGTTCGTAAACATCTGCTTTTTCTGCATAATTGTGTGTTTGCTACTCTGGTGCTGCATGTGCTGCACCTGTTGGTTGAAGCTTGCATTACTGCTACCCAGCTTGTACTTTGATGCGAGTGCAGCTTAAAAAGATCTTTTTACTTCACAAAACCAAATTGATTGGATTTGAAAATTAAAGATACTGGTGGTTGGTGGTACAACACATTGGCATCTAAGATGCAGGTATTCAGGTCTCATCACCCAGAGGCAGAAGAGAACCCAACGCCTTTCCCAGAACAGCTTTGGCAACTTGGTGCCCCCAGCTATCAGACCTCGTGGCAGCTAGCCTAGCACCCAGGACCAGGAGGGCATACGAAGGGGCGTTTGGGGCTTACTGCTATTTTCTGGGGGACAGTTGGCCAGAAAAATGGCACGACACTGAGTCTGTCATTTCCTATTTGAGGGCCATGAGAGATGAGGGACGCTCAGTAGCATCGGCAAGGCGGCATATGGCAGCCATTTCCTTCTTTGCAAAAACTAGGGAAAAGAGGGATCCCACTGTCACTTTCATAGTGCGGAAAGCCTTAAGAGGGTGGCAATGCCTACAGGGGGGACAGCCCAACGTAAGGAGACCAATAGGTATTCAGACATTGGCCACACTGATGGATGCTTTACACCAGGTGTGCACTTCAGATGGGGAAACACTTTTGTTCCAGACAGCTTTCTGTCTAGCGTTCTATGGCTCTTTCAGGATAGGGGAATTGGTAGCGAAAAACAAAATGGATTGGCAGGGGGGCTCAAGTTGGCCCACGTGCTGCTTCAGGGGGACTCCCTATTGATATCTATACCCAGGTCCAAAACTGATCAGGAAGGCAGGGGTGAAGGAGTGGTATTGCGTAGGGCTGAAGGGAGCACTTGCTGTCCCGTGGCCAGGCTGGAGAAATTTCTGGTGCAACGTCCAGGCGGTGCGGGGGTCCACTACTGGTGCACGCAGATGGGACTCCCCTCACTAGCTTCCAGTTCAAAAGGGTCATGGGCCTAGCCATGCAGAAAGCCGGTTTAGACCCGGGCAGTTTTGGGACCCACTCTTTCAGGGTTAGGGCTGCCACCGAGGCAGTGGCCAGGGGTTTCTCCGGGAGTGAGGTGCAAAGGATTGGGAGATGGTCCTCAAATTGTTATAAACGCTATGTGCACCTACACATGCTATAGAAGTGTCAAAATAACACACTGACGGTTGGTTTTCTTTCATGGTTCTTGCAGTTTCTACATCCTGTGACGCAGGGGGGAAGCCTGCATCGGTCCACCGTCCAACAAAGGCGGCAACATCCTGTCAGGCAGGAAGACAACGGTCAGCGGGTCATCATCAAGCAGCGCACGTTACAGAGCAGGTGCACACATGGAACCGCAGAGAACAGGAGGTGTGGATAATCGGCCACTCATATGTAAGGAGGTTAAAACAGTTTTTTGTTGCAGGTTCCTATGAGGCCAGGGCACGCCAGGCAGGTGCAAAAATCTCATTTCACGGGCAGGGTGGTCTGCGACTAAGCCAGTTCAGGGCCCTGGTGGCACGTGCTTTGGAAAAATGTGATCGAATTTGGTGCCTGCAATAAAGTTTCTTTATATGTATTATGAAAGTGAAAAATCAGGATTCTCTTGAACACCAGAAGGCAAACTGTTCCTTAAAGAATTTTCAAGAGGGTTCTGTGGCTTAGCTGGTTAAAGCACCTGTCTAGTAAACAGGAAATCCTGAGTTCAAATTTCAGCATCACCTTGCTTTAATTATTCTAAATAAGAAATAATTTTCATTAATTCGTCCATTGATACAATTAAATTTGAAAAGATGATTCATCTTCCTGTGAAGCAGATCTTCTTTAATCTAATAAAAACTCAAAGTTTTGTCAAGATTATAGTACCAATACTGTGATTGTAAAATGAAAAAGGTATATCAATAAAGAAGACGCAGATGAAATATAACCCTATATTTGAGCAATATTGATGTATTTATGTAAAACAATTATTTATAAACTATTCAAAAAATGGAGTTGAGTTTAAAAAGTGTTCTTTTTTATTAAAACATAGTTATTCTTGTTTTGGGATTAGGAATCCTTTCTTGTTTAACATTGGAATACATATAAAGAAACTTTATTGCAGGCACCGAATTCTATCACCAATACTAAATTAATAATCCCTTCTCTATAACTAGTCTAGGTGCTGAGGCTAAGTGGTTAAAGACCATGTCTCGTAAACAGGCAATACTGAGTTCAAATCTCAATAGCACCATATTTTTGGCTCCATACATGTTAGAATCATTTTCATCAAGCAAATGTTTAATACAATTTAAAAAGAAAAATCTTGTTCTGTGAACTTTAGAATGGATCATCTTAAATTGAAAAAAAAACTTGGTATTGTGAAGATTTTCAAAGTAATGCCTTGAATGAAAAAGGAAAAGAGAATGACAAAGTGCAAGATAGAGATAAAAGATCATTCTAGAGTTTATTTCAATGAATGCATTCTTGAACAAGGCATAATTCAAAATTCTATGAATAGGGTAAGCAATTTATTAATGAGGTGTTTATGAATAAGATTAGTGTCCTCGTCTAAAGTGATTGAGTAGAGAGTTGTTTGAACTTAGAAAAGATTATGAAAGTGAAAAATCAGGATTCTCTTGAACACCATAAGGCAAACTGTTCCTTGAAGTTTTCTCAAGAGGGTGCTGTGGCTTAGCTGGTTAAAGTGCCTGTCTAGTAAACAGGAGATCCTGAGTTCAAATCTCAGCAGCACCTTCCTTTACTCATTCTAAATAAGAAATAATTTTCATTAAGTCGTCCTTTGATACAATTAAATTAGAAAAGATGATTAATCTTCCTGTTGAACAGATCATCTTAAACCTAATAAAAACTCAAAGTGTTGTCAAGATTAAAGTAGCAATACTGTGATTGTAAAATGAAAAAGGTATATCAATGAGGAAGACGCAGATGAAATATAACCCCAGATTTGAGCAATATTGATGTATTTATGTAAAACAGTTATTTGTAAACTATTCAAAAAATGGAGTTGAGTTTAAAAAGTGTTCTTTTTATTAAAACATAGCTATTCTTGTTCAGAGATTAGGAATCCTTTCTTGTTTAACATTGGAATACATATAAAGAAACTTTATTGCAGGCACTGAATTCGATCACCAATACTAAATTAATGATCCCTTCTTTATAACTAAAGTAGGTCCTGTGGCTAAGTGGTTAAAGCGTCTGTCTCGTAAACAGGAAATCCTGAGTTCAAATCTCAGCAGTACCTAAGTTTTGGCTCCATACATGTAAGTATAATTTTCATCAAGCAAATGTTTAATACAATTTAAAAAGAAAAGTCTTGTTCTGTGAACTTTAGTATGGATCATATTAAATTGAAATAAAAAACTTGGTATTGTGGAGATTTTCAAAGTAATGCCTTGAATGAAAAAGGTAAAAGAGAATGACAAAGAGCAAGATAGAGATAAAAGATCATTCTAGAGTTGAATTCAATAAATACATTCTTGAACAAGGCATAATTCAAAATTCTATGAATAGGGTAAGCCATATATTAATGAGGTGTTTATGAATAGGATGAGTGTCCTCGTCTACAGTGGTGGTTGAGTAGAGAGTTGTTTGAACTTAAAAAAAATTATGAAAGTGATAAATCAGGATTCTCATGACCACCATAAGGCAAACTGTTCATTAAAGCATTTTCAAACGGGTGCTGTGGCTTAGCTAGTTAAAGTGCCTGTCTAGTAAACAGGTAGATCCTGAATTCAAATCTCAGCAGCGCCTTCATTTTCAAATAAAAGATAATTTTCATTAAGTCGTCCTTTGATACAATTAAATTAGAAAAGTCTGATTCATTTTTGCGTTGAACAGATCATCTTAAATCTGATAAAAACTCAAAATTGTTGTCAAGATTATAGTAGCAATACTGTGATTGCAAAATAAAAGAGGAATATTAATGAGGAAGACGCAGATAAAATATAACCCTAGATTTGAGCAATATTGATGTATTTATGTGAAACTATTATTTTAAAACAATTCAAAAAATGGAATTGAGTTTAAAAAGTGTTCTTTTTTATTAAAACATTGTTATTCTTGTTTGGAGATTAAGAATCCTGCTTGTTTAACATTGGAATACATATAAAGAAACTTTATTGCAGGCACCAAATTCGATCACCAATACTAAATTAATGATCCCTTCTTCATCACTAAAGTAGGTGCTCTGGACAAGTGTTTAAAGCGCCTCTCTCGTGAACAGGAGATCCTGATTTCAAATCTCAACAGCATTATGTTTTTGGCTCCATACATGGAAGAATCATTTTCATTGAGCAAATGTTTAATACAATTTAAAAAGAAAAATCTTGTTCTGTGAACTTTAGATTGGATCATCTTAAATTGAAATAAAAATCTTGGTATTGTGAAGATTTTCAAAGTAATGCCTTGAATGAAAAAGGGAAAAGAGAATGACAAAGAGCAAGATAGAGATAAAAGATCATTCTAGAGTTGAATTCAAAAAATGCATTCTTGAGCAAGACATAATTAAAAATTCTATGAATAGGGTAAGCAATATATTAATGAGGTGTTTATGAATAAGATGCGTGTCCTCGTCTAATGTGGTTGAGTAGAGAGTTGTTTGAACTTAGAAAAGATTATCAAAGTGAAAAATCAGGATTCTCTTGACCACCATAAGGCAAACCGTACATTACAGCATTTTCAAGAGGGTGCTGGGGCTTAGCTGATAAAGCCCTTGTCTAGTAAACATGAGATCCTCAGTTCAAATCTCAGTAGTGTCTTGCTTTTCTCATTCTTAAATAAAAGATAATTTTCATTAAGTCGTCCTTTGATACAATTAAATTAGAAAAGTCTGATTCATTTTCCTGTTGAACAGATCATCTTAAACCTGATAAAAACTCAAAATTGTTGTCAAGATTATAGTAGCAATACTGTGATTGCAAAATCAAAAAGGTATATTAATTAACCCTGGGCGAAGTGCTACGCTACGCTCGCGTAGTTTGCGAAGTTGGCGCTACTTCGCACAACGCGAATTGCACGTAGCACAGTGCAAACACGCGTAGCGTAGCGTAGTGCCGCGGTCATTTTTGCTTGCTCGCGGTCCTCAACGTCAAGTTGGCGACCGCGAGCAAGCAAAATGACATCCCGGCGAGACTTTTTCTCGTTCGCGATCAGCAACATCAAGTTGCCGATCGCGAGCGTGGAAAATAAACCTCCCGGCGAGATTCTCAACGCGGGGAGGTCAGGTTTCTCATTGCGAGTGGTCGCGTATGCTCGCGACCGCTCGCGATGAGAAACTACCAGTCCGCGTTGAGAAGCTGCCGCTCGAGTAAAAATCTACTCGAGCGGCAGTAAAGACAGCTCGCACTGTGCAAGTTGCCGTTTTCAATGATTGCACAGTGCGGACAAGCATCCGGCACTGTGCAATCATTGCGAACAGTGCGCTACGCAGTTCGCGTAGTGCTACGCGAAGCTTGCGTAGTGCGAACTGCACTTTGCGTAGCTTCGCGAAGCATTACTTCGCGAACTACGCCCAGCCTTAATATTAATGAGGAAGACGCAGATAAAATATAACCCTAGAGTTGAGCAATATTGATGTATTTATGTGAAACTATTATTTTAAAACTATTAAAAAAATGGAATTGAGTTCAAAAAGTGTTCTTTTTTATTAAAACATTGTTATTCTTGTTTGGAGTTTAGGAATCCTGCTTGTTTAACATTGGAATACATATAAAGAAACTTTATTGCAGGCACCAAATTCGATAACCAATACTAAATTAATGATCCCTTCTATATCACTAAAGTAGGTGCTCTGGCTAAGTGGTTACAGCGCCTCTCTCGTGAACAGGAGATCCTGAATTCAAATCTCAGGAGCACCATGTTTTTGGCTCCATACATGTAAGAATCATTTTCATTAAGCAAATGTTTAATACAATTTAAAAAGAAAAGTCTTGTTCTGTGAACTTTAGAATGGATCATCTTAAATTGAAAAAAAAAACTTGGTATTGTGAAGATTTTCAAAGTAATACCTTGAATGAAAAAGGGAAAAGAGAATGACAAAGTGCAAGATAGAGATAAAAGATCATTCTAGAGTTTATTTCAATGAATGCATTCTTGAACAAGGCATAATTCAAAATTCTATGAATAGGGTAAGCAATTTATTAATGAGGTGTTTATGAATAAGATTAGTGTCCTCGTCTAAAGTGATTGAGTAGAGAGTTGTTTGAACTTAGAAAAGATTATGAAAGTGAAAAATCAGGATTCTCTTGAACACCATAAGGCAAACTGTTCCTTGAAGTTTTCTCAAGAGGGTGCTGTGGCTTAGCTGGTTAAAGTGCCTGTCTAGTAAACAGGAGATCCTGAGTTCAAATCTCAGCAGCACCTTCCTTTACTCATTCTAAATAAGAAATAATTTTCATTAAGTCGTCCTTTGATACAATTAAATTAGAAAAGATGATTAATCTTCCTGTTGAACAGATCATCTTAAACCTAATAAAAACTCAAAGTGTTGTCAAGATTAAAGTAGCAATACTGTGATTGTAAAATGAAAAAGGTATATCAATGAGGAAGACGCAGATGAAATATAACCCCAGATTTGAGCAATATTGATGTATTTATGTAAAACAGTTATTTGTAAACTATTCAAAAAATGGAGTTGAGTTTAAAAAGTGTTCTTTTTTATTAAAACATAGCTATTCTTGTTCAGAGATTAGGAATCCTTTCTTGTTTAACATTGGAATACATATAAAGAAACTTTATTGCAGGCACTGAATTCGATCACCAATACTAAATTAATGATCCCTTCTTTATAACTAAAGTAGGTCCTGTGGCTAAGTGGTTAAAGCGTCTGTCTCGTAAACAGGAAATCCTGAGTTCAAATCTCAGCAGTACTTTAGTTTGGCTCCATACATGTAAGAATCATTTTCATCAAGCAAATGTTTAATACAATTTAAAAAGAAAAGTCTTGTTCTGTGAACTTTAGTATGGATCATCTTAAATTGAAATAAAAAACTTGGTATTGTGGAGATTTTCAAAGTAATGCCTTGAATGAAAAAGGTAAAAGAGAATGACAAAGAGCAAGATAGAGATAAAAGATCATTCTAGAGTTGAATTCAATAAATGCATTCTTGAACAAGGCATAATTCAAAATTCTATGAATAGGGTAAGCAATATATTAATGAGGTGTTTATGAATAGGATGAGTGTCCTCGTCTACAGTGGTGGTTGAGTAGAGAGTTGTTTGAACTTAGAAAAGATTATGAAAGTGATAAATCAGGATTCTCTTGACCACCATAAGGCAAACTGTTCATTAAAGCATTTTCAAGACGGGTGCTGTGGCTTAGCTAGTTAAAGTGCCTGTCTAGTAAACAGGTAGATCCTGAAGTTCAAATCTCAGCAGCGCCTTACTATTCTCATTCTTAAATAAAAGATAATTTTCATTAAGTCGTCCTTTGATACAATTAAATTAGAAAAGTCTGATTCATTTTTGCTGTTGAACAGATCATCTTAAACCTGATAAAAACTCAAAATTGTTGTCAAGATTATAGTAGCAATACTGTGATTGCAAAATAAAAGAGGTATATTAATGAGGAAGACGCAGATAAAATATAACCCTAGATTTGAGCAATATTGATGTATTTATGTGAAACTATTATTTTAAAACAATTCAAAAAATGGAATTGAGTTTAAAAAGTGTTCATTTTTATTAAAACATTGTTATTCTTGTTTGGAGATTAAGAATCCTGCTTGTTTAACATTGGAATACATATAAAGAAACTTTATTGCAGGCACCAAATTCGATCACCAATACTAAATTAATGATCCCTTCTTCATCACTAAAGTAGGTGCTCTGGACAAGTGGTTAAAGCGCCTGTCTCGTGAACAGGAGATCCTGATTTCAAATCTCAGCAGCATCATGTTTTTGGCTCCATACATGTAAGAATCATTTTCATTAAGCAAATGTTTAATACAATTTAAAAAGAAAAGTCTTGTTCTGTGAACTTTAGATATGGATCATCTTAAATTGAAATAAAAATCTTGGTATTGTGGAGATTTTCAAAGTAATGCCTTGAATGAAAAAGGGAAAAGAGAATGACAAAGAGCAAGATAGAGATAAAAGATCATTCTAGAGTTGAATTCAATAAATGCATTCTTGAGCAAGGCATCATTCAAAATTCTATGAATAGGGTAAGCAATATATTAATGAGGTGTTTATGAATAAGATGCGTGTCCTCGTCTAATGTGGTTGAGTAGAGAGTTGTTTGAACTTAGAAAAGATTATCAAAGTGAAAAATCAGGATTCTCTTGACCACCATAAGGCAAAGCGTTCATTATGGCATTTTCTCGAGGGTGCTGTGGCTTAGCTGCTTCATGCGCCTGTCTAGTAAACTAGAGATCCTGAGTTCAAATCTCAGTAGCGCCTTGCTTTTCTCATTCTTAAATAAAAGATAAGTTTCATTAAGTCGTCCTTGAATACAATTATATTAGAAAACTCTGATTCATTTTCCTGTTGAACAGATCATCTTAAACCTGATAAAAACTCAAAATTGTTGTCAAGATTATAGTAGCAATACTGTGATTGTAAAATCAAAAAGGTATATTAATGAGGAAGACGCAGATAAATTATAACCCTAGATTTGAGCAATATTGAAGTATTTATGTGAAACTATTATTTTAAAACTATTCAAAAAATGGAATTGAGTTCAAAAAGTGATCTTTTTTATTAAAACATTGTTATTCTTGTTTGGAGATTAGGAATCCTGCTTGTTTAACATTGGAATACATATAAAGAAACTTTATTGCAGGCACCAAATTCGATAACCAATACTAAATTAATGATCCCTTCTATATCACTAAAGTAGGTGCTCTGGCTAAGTGGTTACAGCGCCTCTCTCGTGAACAGGAGATCCTGAATTCAAATCTCAGCAGCACCATGTTTTTGGCTCCATACATGTAAGAATCATTTTCATTAAGCAAATGTTTAATACAATTTAAAAAGAAAAGTCTTGTTCTGTGAACTTTAGAAAGGTTCATCTTATAATGAAATAAAAAACTTGGTATTGTGAAGATTTTCAAAGTACTGCCTTGAATAAAAAAGGGAAAGAGAATGACAAAGAGCAAGATAAAGATAAAAGATCATTCTAGAGTTGAATTCAATGAATGCATTCCTGAAGAAGGCATAATTCAAAATTCTATGAATAGGGTAAGCAATATATTAATGAGGTGTTTATGAATAAGATTAGTGTCCTCGTCTAAAGTGCTTGAGTAGAGAGTTGTTTGAACTTAGAAAAGATCATGAAAGTGAAAAATGAGGATTCTCTTGAACACCATAAGGCAAACTGTTCCTTGAAGTTTTCACAAGAGGGTGCTGTGGCTTAGCTGGTTAAAGTGCTTCTCTAGTAAACAGGAGATCCTGAGTTCAAATCTCAGCAGCACCTTGCTTTACTCATTCTAAATAAGAAATAATTTTCATTAAGTCGTCCTTTGATACAATTAAATTAGAAAAGATGATTAATC
This sequence comes from Calotriton arnoldi, assembly GCA_963921515.1. Classification (NCBI taxonomy): domain Eukaryota; kingdom Metazoa; phylum Chordata; class Amphibia; order Caudata; family Salamandridae; genus Calotriton; species Calotriton arnoldi. Next base: position 1,359,637 of record CAWUFW010002654.1, read on the forward strand.
TTCCTGTTGAACAGATCATCTTAAACCTAATAAAAACTCAAAGTGTTGTCAAGATTAAAGTAGCAATACTGTGATTGTAAAATGAAAAAGGTATATCAATGAGGAAGACGCAGATGAAATATAACCCCAGATTTGAGCAATATTGATGTATTTATGTGAAACAATTATTTGTAAACTATTCAAAAAATGGAGTTGAGTTTAAAAAGTGTTCTTTTTTAATAAAACATAGCTATTCTTGTTCAGAGATTAGGAATCCTTTCTTGTTTAACATTGGAATACATATAAAGAAACTTTATTTCAGGCACTGAATTCGATCACCAATACTAAATTAATGATCCCTTCTTTATAACTAAAGTAGGTTCTGTGGCTAAGTGTTTAAAGCGCTTGTCTCGTAAACAGATAATCCTGAGTTCAAATCTCAGCAGCACCTTATTTTTGGCTCCATACATGTAAGAATCATTTTCATCAAGCAAATGTTTAATACAATTTAAAAAGAAAAGTCTTGTTCTGTGAACTTTAGTATGGATCATATTAAATTGAAATAAAAAACTTGGTATTGTGGAGATTTTCAAAGTAATGCCTTGAATGAAAAAGTGAAAAGAGAATGACAAAGAGCAAGATAGAGATAAAAGATCATTCTATAGTTGAATTCAATAAATGCATTCTTGAACAAGGCATAATTCAAAATTCTATGAATAGGGTAAGCAATATATTAATTAGGGGTCGGCGGAATTTGCGTAGTCGCGTTACGCAAAGTTCAGCAAAACGGTAAAAAATCTCCGCGAGCACGCGGAATTCCGCAAGCATGCGGAATTGCTTGTTCTGCCCGTTCGCGATGTGTTTTTCCTGTTAGGGGGACGCTGTTTGCGTGCTCGCGGGTAAATATCTCGCAAACGTGCCCATGCGGTCGCTAATGGATGCTGCCTACTTGTTTTTCACTTGCCCCGCCCGTTCGCGATGCTTATTTCCTGTTCCGGGTCGCGTATTGCGTGCTCCCACCCGTTCGTGATGAGTATTTCCTGTTCGGGAACGCGTATTACGTGTTCGCGAAGCTTTTTGCGTGCTCGGTGGGGAAATGTCGCGCAAACTTGCCCATGCGGTCGCAATGGGCACGGCCATCTTGTTTTTCACTCTATTGCTATTGTTCTGGGCCTGCTTTTCTATCCTCCCTCTATCTTTGCAATCCTTTGTTTCTGCACACTTTTTAAATTTTTATTTATTTATTATCTATCTCTCTATTTTCCTGATTCTATATTTTGAGGTTTTTTCTACTTTTTGTGACTTTTTCTACTACTTTTACACTCTTTTTCTATAACTTGCTTTTTTCATTTCTTTTACTTACTTTTCTAATTCCTCGCTTTTCTTTCCCCCCCCCCGAGTCCCAGAACCATGGCCAAGGGAGAGTGCAAGGACAAGGGTAAGGGCAAGGCTACCCATAGCCGCGACTGCCTTCCCTGCGGAAGGTGGCGCCCACAAGGGGTGCAGGCTAGGGACATCTTTAGCAAGGTGGAGGTGGCCGCACTTGTTTTTTTTGTGCAGCGCCACCTCCCCTTAACCCTAGCAGCAGGCGGGAGGCCTGGGTCCGGGTACGGGCTCCGGGAGCGTCGCCAGCGGTGGGGAAAGATGCGCCGGGCAGTGTTTCGCTGCTCTGGTGTCCAGTGCACCGATACCCAGCTGACGCACCGGTGGTCCGATCTCCTGGACCAGGACCTGCTGGACCTGCTAGGAGTGGAGGTCCTGGGGCTTGGTGAGTAGCTATTTACTATTACTACTTTGTGTTCTTCTGCTCTGTGTTATACATTGCGAATATATTTTTTTTCCGAACAGCAAGAATGCTGCTGCTTACATTGCAGGTAAATTATGTTTAAAAATCTTCTGTGATTGTTATGACACAGGTGCTCGGCACTACTAATCTTACTTGTTTGCAACATTGCGCTCGTTTGGCCTGATTATGTAAGAGTTTACTTTAGAGAACTTAAGTTAGGTAATGCTAGAGAGACTCTAGTCCTTCCTTTGTCCTCCTGCCACTAAGAAGAGATAGTGGTGGATTAATAGGTTTAGTTACTTATTAGTATTAGTTGGTAATTTTTTAGTGGTCTACGTGACGCATTCTCTGTCACGTCAAGTGCTGCTGAGTGCTGCTTACCCCAGTCCTTAGTAGAACCTTTTGTAGTTTGTTTAGTGAGTGGTAATAGGCTTATCACTAGCAGAACATCAGCAGCAGCCAACCAACAATTTGGTGTATGCAAAAATGTATGCATGTGTCCTCCATCAATGCATTTTTGAGGACTAAAATAAATGGAAATGCAGACTTAGTGAACAATTGGCCTGTCTGGAATAGGTGGGCTAGGTCAGGTGGTACTTAGTGGCTTAGTTAGTATTCTGGAATCAGAATGGAACACTGGATTAGTGTTCATAAATAATAACTAGACGGTCCGTGAATCCCGCAATACTAGTCGACCAGATTAGATAGGTCAATTTTTGTTTCCAGAAATGTTTTTTTGAGCGTTTTTTAAAATATTTTATTTGTTTCACACCAATCATCCATGTTTGTCTCTTTCTTTCTTACATCTTTCATGATCAGCACCCAGGGGCAAGAATACGGGGTCGGCGGAGACGGTGGGAGCAGCTGATGGCCAGGACCGCTCCTCTACCGAGGGCTCTGCTGCTGGCCCCAGTAAGTCCTCCTGTTGTTAATATTAATAATTATACTTCCCTAACTTTTGCTGCACCTTATTTTTTCCGAACTATCATTTCGGTTTCCTAATTCTATTTTTTACAAAATCTTCTTCGATCTAGATTATCTTTTTCTAAATTCTTGTTATCCCTGCCTCTAACTGCCTCTGCTATGACTCTCTGTACTACTACTATTAGTCTGTCTGTAGCTAAGCTTGCCCAGTTGGCCACTCTTTATTACAAGGTTTTAAATAAATCTCAGATTCACCAATAGCTCTAGCCACTGAGTCCAGTCCTTTGGGTTGTCCTCTTCTAGTCTTCTTAATCTTGAAGCTTTTCGACAATTCAAACCAACAAAATGCCCAACCAGATATTTTACTATTTTTGATAGGATAGGACATACTACTACTGTTGTAGGGATTCTGCACATACAGAACTATGCACAAGAAAATAGGACAATGTTGTTTGGAGGTTGGACCTTCCTCACACCTCAGAACCCACAATCCCCTGACCGACTAGCTATAGTGTCTCATTAGCTCCCCGAGCCCCCGAAGATACCCAATGATTAGACAACCCAAAACATAACACTTCCGACCTCTCCGAGTCGCGGAAGCAATGCACACCCTTTCGCTCACTCACTCGTGTAAGTCCACACCAAATACCACAGAGTCTATGTAAGTTCAAAAGGTTTATTTTCAACTAACAAGCTCTGTACGTTGTTCTATAATGCAGTATACGAGCCAGCACCAACAGCAAAATGCATAAGATTAAAACAATAAACATTGTTATAACTACAAGTCCATAGAAGACAAAGGGGAAATCATGATAACTGAACAGTGGTGGAAGAACCACCCTCCCCTTGGTAGGAATATAGTTCATATAAATGAAGATCTCTGAGCAAATTCTGGGGGACCCCTCACCTTGTTAGAACCTAGAAGTACTGGTTACATCATAAGCTCTGCAAAGCTCTGGTTCATAGAAGGGAATCTTCTGTCTGTTATGAGAAAAATGGTGAGCGTTAATATAATGAAAGCATTTCTCAGTCGTGCCAAAAAGTGTAGCATGTTATGGCTAAGCAATACGGACCGACCAGAACTCCATAACAAAGTGACTTGTTTTTCGTCCTTGTACGCAGCGCTCAGACAGTAGCAGTATGAGCTCATGTGGGCTCAAAGGCGTCTTACACAACAAGCTGCGCGGTAACGTGCACAAAAATAAAAGACACAAAGCTAAAATGGTTGCATGGCTCAGGCTAACTTAGCAAAGACTAGAATGACCCTAGGGACCACATAACACTACTAGTGTCTACTCTACTCTAGTACCCGATTTGTACTAGTGATGTATGTTGTATATGTATACAATAACTTTTTTTTCAATCTTGCTAGTGAAAAAGAATAAATAGCGGGAGGTGTATATGGCATGTAAAAAATGTGTAATGTTTTTTCTAGGCATACTACCGACTACCAGTGCCGGGGCCAGCGGCAATGGCGATGCGGCCACTTTGGAGCCTCATGGAGCAGGAGATGCAGCAGCTGCAGGAGCTGCAGGGGGTGAGCCAGCAGCAGTGGCGGGCGGTGGTAAGTTATTTTCCTTACTTATTGACATTATACTCACTGCAAGGGTGTACACTGTACTGTTGAGACGTAGTAAGTAAGAAGTTGTTGTGAACAACGGTTGAAGAAGACACCCTTTACTTAGCATTAGCAATAGCATTAGTGGCGGGAGTGTTGTTGAGTAATCAATGGCCTCTTCTATCTGACTTCAACTCAGCTGTGAAAGTTTTATGGAGAAGACTAAAAGTCAGATCAGATGACCTTGATGGATGGGTTGAACGAAAAGGGAAAGAAGTGTGGAAGGAGGAAGGACGGGCAAGATGTAATATTTATGACTGGCAGAGAAGGATACGTGGGATGCATGCATAGGTGGCTGATAGGAATCAGATGCATGGGTAGTTGAATGCCTGAAACTCCCACAAATGTTAGAGGCCGAGGAAGTGGGAGGATAGATACATACCACAAATGTTATGTACTGTGCTTGCTAGTGCTACAGTGCCACTATGTGTAGAATTAATTTGTCTTACTGTTTTGCTAAGAGTATATTGTTACAATAGTCTTTTTTTCTTCTTGATATAGCTACTCCTTCCACAGGGAAATCTTCTAAACCAGACAGGAAGGAGTTGGCAGCCAGGGCCCGGCGCCGGAAGCTGGAGGCCATACAAACTGAATACCGGCGGCTGGTGCTGGTGTTGTTTTTGCATTTGTCACCTCGAGTGGGACGGGTATGCCCAGACGTGGGTCCCGTGCTCTCCATGCCACTGGAGTCAAGCTATCCTAGCTGATGAGGGCTGAAAGCCCGAAACCGGTCCTAGGATGCTTGTTTCCAGTCCAGGGAGGACCTGGCCTGGCAGTTCGGGCTGGACTGTTCCCATTGGGCGCAGGGTCAAGACTGATTTGCATATGGCTGGGTCCAAACTGGAATGGCATGGTGAGCAAAAAAACGATGGATTTAGGCCCAGATCTCTGTACTGGGGTGAATGTACGACATTGTTCTGCATTCTGTCCATCAATTGTTGTTTTTGCATTTGTCACCTCGAGTGGGACGGGTATGCCCAGACGTGGGTCCCGTGCTCTCCATGCCACTGGAGTCAAGCTATCCTGGCTGATGAGGGCTGAAAGCCCGAAACCGGTCCTAGGATGCTTGTTTCCAGTCTAGGGAGGACCTGGCCTGGCAGTTCGGGCTGGACTGTTCCCATTGGGCGCAGGGTCAAGACTGATTTGCATATGGCTGGGTCCAAACTGGAATGGCATGGTGAGCAAAAAAACGATGGATTTAGGCCCAGATCTCTGTACTGGGGTGAATGTACGACATTGTTCTGCATTCTGTCCATCAATTGTTGTTTTTGCATTTCTCACCTCGAGTGGGACGGGTATGCCCAGACGTGGGTCCCGTGCTCTCCATGCCACTGGAGTCAAGCTATCCTGGCTGATGAGGGCTGAAAGCCCGAAACCGGTCCTAGGATGCTTGTTTCCAGTCCAGGGAGGACCTGGCCTGGCAGTTCGGGCTGGACTGTTCCCATTGGGCGCAGGGTCAAGACTGATTTGCATATGGCTGGGTCCAAACTGGAATGGCATGGTGAGCAAAAAACGATGGATTTAGGCCCAGATCTCTGTACTGGGGTGAATGTACGACATTGTTCTGCATTCTGTCCATCAATTGTTGTTTTTGCATTTGTCACCTCCAGTGGGACGGGTATGCCCAGACGTGGGTCCCGTGCTCTCCATGCCACTGGAGTCAAGCTATCCTGGCTGATGAGGGCTGAAAGCCCGAAACCGGTCCTAGGATGCTTGTTTCCAGTCCAGGGAGGACCTGGCCTGGCAGTTCGGGCTGGACTGTTCCCATTGGGCGCAGGGTCAAGACTGATTTGCATATGGCTGGGTCCAAACTGGAATGGCATGGTGAGCAAAAAACGATGGATTTAGGCCCAGATCTCTGTACTGGGGTGAATGTATGACATTGTTCTGCATTCTGTCCATCAATTGTTGTTTTTGCATTTGTCACCTCGAGTGGGACGGGTATGCCCAGACGTGGGTCCCGTGCTCTCCATGCCACTGGAGTCAAGCTATCCTGGCTGATGAGGGCTGAAAGCCCGAAACCGGTCCTAGGATGCTTGTTTCCAGTCCAGGGAGGACCTGGCCTGGCAGTTCGGGCTGGACTGTTCCCATTGGGCACAGGGTCAAGACTGATTTGCATATGGCTGGGTCCAAACTGGAATGGCATGGTGAGCAAAAAAACGATGGATTTAGGCCCAGATCTCTGTACTGGGGTGAATGTACGACATTGTTCTGCATTCTGTCCATCAATTGTTGTTTTTGCATTTGTCACCTCGAGTGGGACGGGTATGCCCAGACGTGGGTCCCGTGCTCTCCATGCCACTGGAGTCAAGCTATCCTGGCTGATGAGGGCTGAAAGCCCGAACCGGTCCTAGGATGCTTGTTTCCAGTCCAGGGAGGACCTGGCCTGGCAGTTCGGGCTGGACTGTTCCCATTGGGCGCAGGGTCAAGACTGATTTGCATATGGCTGGGTCCAAACTGGAATGGCATGGTGAGCAAAAAAACGATGGATTTAGGCCCAGATCTCTGTACTGGGGTGAATGTACGACATTGTTCTGCATTCTGTCCATCAATTGTTGTTTTTGCATTTGTCACCTCGAGTGGGATGGGTATGCCCAGACGTGGGTCCCGTGCTCTCCATGCCACTGGAGTCAAGCTATCCTGGCTGATGAGGGCTGAAAGCCCGAAACCGGTCCTAGGATGCTTGTTTCCAGTCCAGGGAGGACCTGGCCTGGCAGTTTGGGCTGGACTGTTCCCATTGGGCGCAGGGTCAAGACTGATTTGCATATGGCTGGGTCCAAACTGGAATGGCATGGTGAGCAAAAACGATGGATTTAGGCCCAGATCTCTGTACTGGGGTGAATGTACGACATTGTTCTGCATTCTGTCCATCAATTGTTGTTTTTGCATTTGTCACCTCGAGTGGGACGGGTATGCCCAGACGTGGGTCCCGTGCTCTCCATGCCACTGGAGTCAAGCTATCCTGGCTGATGAGGGCTGAAAGCCCGAAACCGGTCCTAGGATGCTTGTTTCCAGTCCAGGGAGGACCTGGCCTGGCAGTTCGGGCTGGACTGTTCCCATTGGGCGCAGGGTCAAGACTGATTTGCATATGGCTGGGTCCAAACTGGAATGGCATGGTGAGCAAAAACGATGGATTTAGGCCCAGATCTCTGTACTGGGGTGAATGTACGACATTGTTCTGCATTCTGTCCATCAATTGTTGTTTTTGCATTTGTCACCTCAAGTGGGACGGGTATGCCCAGACGTGGGTCCCGTGCTCTCCATGATACTGGAGTCAAGCTATCCTGGCTGATGAGGGCTGAAAGCCCGAAACCGGTCCTAGGATGCTTGTTTCCAGTCCAGGGAGGACCTCTGCCTGGCAGTTCGGGCTGGACTGTTCCCATTGGGCGCAGGGTCAAGACTGATTTGCATATGGCTGGGTCCAAACTGGAATGGCATGGTGAGCAAAAAAACGATGGATTTAGGCCCAGATCTCTGTGCTGGGGTGAATGTACGACATTGTTCTGCATTCTGTCCATCAATTGTTGTTTTTGCATTTGTCACCTCGAGTGGGACGGGTATGCCCAGACGTGGGTCCCGTGCTCTCCATGCCACTGGAGTCAAGCTATCCTGGCTGATGAGGGCTGAAAGCCCGAAACCGGTCCTAGGATGCTTGTTTCCAGTCCAGGGAGGACCTGGCCTGGCAGTTCGGGCTGGACTGTTCCCATTGGGCGCAGGGTCAAGACTGATTTGCATATGGCTGGGTCCAAACTGGAATGGCATGGTGAGCAAAAAACGATGGATTTAGGCCCAGATCTCTGTACTGGGGTGAATGTACGACATTGTTCTGCATTCTGTCCATCAATTGTTGTTTTTGCATTTGTCACCTCGAGTGGGACGGGTATGCCCAGACGTGGGTCCCGTGCTCTCCATGCCACTGGAGTCAAGCTATCCTGGCTGATGAGGGCTGAAAGCCCGAAACCGGTCCTAGGTTGCTTGTTTCCAGTCCAGGGAGGACATGGCCTGGCAGTTCGGGCTGGACTGTTCCCATTGGGCGCAGGGTCAAGACTGATTTGCATATGGCTGGGTCCAAACTGGATTGGCATGGTGAGCAAAAAAACGATGGACTTAGGCCCAGATCTCTGTACTGGGGTGAATGTACGACATTGTTCTGCATTCTGTCCATCAATTGTTGTTTTTGCATTTGTCACCTCGAGTGGGACGGGTATGCCCAGATGTGGGTCCTGTGCTCTCCATGCCACTGGAGTCAAGCTATCCTGGCTGATGAGGGCTGAAAGCCCGAAACCGGTCCTAGGATGCTTGTTTCCAGTCCAGGGAGGACCTGGCCTGGCAGTTCGGGCTGGACTGTTCCCATTGGGCGCAGGGTAAAGACTGATTTGCATATGGCTGGGTCCAAACTGGAATGGCATGGTGAGCAAAAAAACGATGGATTTAGGCCCAGATCTCTGTACTGGGGTGAATGTACGACATTGTTCTGCATTCTGTCCATCAATTGTTGTTTTTGCATTTGTCACCTCGAGTGGGACGGGTATGCCCAGACGTGGGTCCCGTGCTCTCCATGCCACTGGAGTCAAGCTATCCTGGCTGATGAGGGCTGAAAGCCCGAAACCGGTCCTAGGATGCTTGTTTCCAGTCCAGGGAGGACCTGGCCTGGCAGTTCGGGCTGGACTGTTCCCATTGGGCGCAGGGTCAAGACTGATTTGCATATGGCTGGGTCCAAACTGGAATGGCATGGTGAGCAAAAAACGATGGATTTAGGCCCAGATCTCTGTACTGGGGTGAATGTACGACATTGTTCTGCATTCTGTCCATCAATTTTGTTTTTGCATTTGTCACCTCGAGTGGGACGGGTATGCCCAGACGTGGGTCCCGTGCTCTCCATGCCACTGGAGTCAAGCTATCCTGGCTGATGAGGGCTGAAAGCCCGAAACCGGTCCTAGGATGCTTGTTTCCAGTCCAGGGAGGACCTGGCCTGGCAGTTCGGGCTGGACTGTTCCCATTGGGCGCAGGGTCAAGACTGATTTGCATATGGCTGGGTCCAAACTGGAATGGCATGGTGAGCAAAAAAACGATGGATTTAGGCACAGATCTCTGTACTGGGGTGAATGTACGACATTGTTCTGCATTCTGTCCATCAATTGTTGTTTTTGCATTTGTCACCTCGAGTGGGACGGGTATGCCCAGACGTGGGTCCCGTGCTCTCCATGCCACTGGAGTCAAGCTATCCTGGCTGATGAGGGCTGAAAGCCCGAAACCGGTCCTAGGATGCTTGTTTCCAGTCCAGGGAGGACCTGGCCTGGCAGTTCGGGCTGGACTGTTCCCATTGGGGGCAGGGTCAAGACTGATTTGCATATGGCTGGGTCCAAACTGTAATGGCATGGTGAGCAAAAAAACGATGGATTTAGGCCCAGATCTCTGTACTGGGGTGAATGTACGACATTGTTCTGCATTCTGTCCATCAATTGTTGTTTTTGCATTTGTCACCTCGAGTGGGACGGGTATGCCCAGACGTGGGTCCCGTGCTCTCCATGCCACTGGAGTCAAGCTATCCTGGCTGATGAGGGCTGAAAGCCCGAAACCGGTCCTAGGATGCTTGTTTCCAGTCCAGGGAGGACCTGGACTGGCAGTTCGGGCTGGACTGTTCCCATTGGGCGCAGGGTCAAGACTGATTTGCATATGGCTGGGTCCAAACTGGAATGGCATGGTGAGCAAAAAACGATGGATTTAGGCCCAGATCTCTGTACTGGGGTGAATGTACGACATTGTTCTGCATTCTGTCCATCAATTGTTGTTTTTGCATTTGTCACCTCGAGTGGGACGGGTATGCCCAGACGTGGGTCCCGTGCTCTCCATGCCACTGGAGTCAAGCTATCCTGGCTGATGAGAGCTGAAAGCCCGAAACCTGTCCTAGGATGCTTGTTTCCAGTCCAGGGAGGACCTGGCCTGGCAGTTCGTGCTGGTCTGTTCCCATTGGGCGCAGGGTCAAGACTGATTTGCATATGGCTGGGTCCAAACTGGAATGGCATGGTGAGCAAAAAAACGATGGATTTAGGCCCAGATCTCTGTACTGGGGTGAATGTACGACATTGTTCTGCATTCTGTCCATCAATTGTTGTTTTTGCATTTGTCACCTCGAGTGGGACGGGTATGCCCAGACGTGGGTCCCGTGCTCTCCATGCCACTGGAGTCAAGCTATCCTGGCTGATGAGGGCTGAAAGCCCTAAACCGGTCCTAGGATGCTTGTTTCCAGTCCAGGGAGGACCTGGCCTGGCAGTTCGGGCTGGACTGTTCCCATTGGGCGCAGGGTCAAGACTGATTTGCATATGGCTGGGTCCAAACTGGAATGGCATGGTGAGCAAAAAACGATGGATTTAGGCCCAGATCTCTGTACTGGGGTGAATGTACAACATTGTTCTGCATTCTGTCCATCAATTGTTGTTTTTGCATTTGTCACCTCGAGTGGGACGGGTATGCCCAGACGTGGGTCCCGTGCTCTCCATGCCACTGGAGTCAAGCTATCCTGGCTGATGAGGGCTGAAAGCCCGAAACCGGTCCTAGGATGCTTGTTTCCAGTCCAGGGAGGACCTGGCCTGGCAGTTCGGGCTGGACTGTTCCCATTGGGCGCAGGGTCAAGACTGATTTGCATATGGCTGGGTCCAAACTGGAATGGCATGGTGAGCAAAAAAACGATGGATTTAGGCCCAGATCTCTGTACTGGGGTGAATGTACGACATTGTTCTGCATTCTGTCCATCAATTGTTGTTTTTGCGTTTGTCACCTCGAGTGGGACGGGTATGCCCAGACGTGGGTCCCGTGCTCTCCATGCCACTGGAGTCAAGCTATCCTGGCTGATGAGGGCTGAAAGCCCGAAACCGGTCCTAGGATGCTTGTTTCCAGTCCAGGGAGGACCTGGCCTGGCAGTTCGGGCTGGACTGTTCCCATTGGGCGCAGGGTCAAGACTGATTTGCATATGGCTGGGTCCAAACTGGAATGGCATGGTGAGCAAAAAACGATGGATTTAGGCCCAGATCTCTGTACTGGGGTGAATGTACGACATTGTTCTGCATTCTGTCCATCAATTGTTGTTTTTGCATTTGTCACCTCGAGTGGGACGGGTATGCCCAGACGTGGGTCCCGTGCTCTCCATGCCACTGTAGTCAAGCTATCCTGGCTGATGAGGGCTGAAAGCCCGAAACCGGTCCTAGGATGCTTGTTTCCAGTCCAGGGAGGACCTGGCCTGGCAGTTCGGGCTGGACTGTTCCCATTGGGCGCAGGGTCAAGACTGATTTGCATATGGCTGGGTCCAAACTGGAATGGCATGGTGAGCAAAAAAACGTTGGATTTAGGCCCAGATCTCTGTACTGGGGTGAATGTACGACATTGTTCTGCATTCTGTCCATCAATTGTTGTTTTTGCATTTGTCACCTCGAGTGGGACGGGTATGCCCAGACGTGGGTCCCGTGCTCTCCATGCCACTGGAGTCAAGCTATCCTGGCTGATGAGGGCTGAAAGCCCGAAACCGGTCCTAGGATGCTTGTTTCCAGTCCAGGGAGGACCTGGCCTGGCAGTTCGGGCTGGACTGTTCCCATTGGGCGCAGGGTCAAGACTGATTTGCATATGGCTGGGTCCAAACTGGAATGGCATGGTGAGCAAATAAACGATGGATTTAGGCCCAGATCTCTGTACTGGGGTGAATGTACGACATTGTTCTGCATTCTGTCCATCAATTGTTGTTTTTGCATTTGTCACCTCGAGTGGGACGGGTATGCCCAGACGTGGGTCCCGTGCTCTCCATGCCACTGGAGTCAAGCTATCCTGGCTGATGAGGGCTGAAAGCCCGAAACCGGTCCTAGGATGCTTGTTTCCAGTCCAGGGAGGACCTGGCCTGGCAGTTCGGGCTGGACTGTTCCCATTGGGCGCAGGGTCAAGACTGATTTGCATATGGCTGGATCCAAACTGGAATGGCATGGTGAGCAAAAAACGATGGATTTAGGCCCAGATCTCTGTACTGGGGTGAATGTACGACATTGTTCTGCATTCTGTCCATCAATTGTTGTTTTTGCATTTGTCACCTCGAGTGGGACGGGTATGCCCAGACGTGGGTCCCGTGCTCTCCATGCCACTGGAGTCAAGCTATCCTGGCTGATGAGGGCTGAAAGCCCGAAACCGGTCCTAGGATGCTTGTTTCCAGTCCAGGGAGGACCTGGCCTGGCAGTTCGGGCTGGACTGTTCCCATTGGGCGCAGGGTCAAGACTGATTTGCATATGGCTGGGTCCAAACTGGAATGGCATGGTGAGCAAAAAACGATGGATTTAGGCCCAGATCTCTGTACTGGGGTGAATGTACGACATTGTTCTGCATTCTGTCCATCAATTGTTGTTTTTGATGTTTAACTTAGGCACAGCGATGGCTGCACGGTGATGATGGTTTGGTTTCCCAACATGCCATGGTTGTGGTGGTAGTAGTAGACACTGGCAGTAGCATTTTCAAAAAAAGAAAATGAGACAGTCAGTCGCCTGAGAGAGACTGTGGGAGGAGTAGTAGAACGAAGTACAGTACGGTACACAAGAAGACTGCCAAACAATAATAATAATAATAGCCTAGAACAACAAGTTACAAACTGTAGTTGTGTCGAGTCACTCGACTAGGCCTACACTTGACACAAGCGTAACCTTTAGTGCTGTGTAGGAGGATGACAAATTCAATCGATGCCGGCAATTAATGATGATGGATTAGGTTCCTTTGGGAAAAAAAATAACCTTGCAAATATACTGATCATGGGTGGGCAAGCAAAAGAAGATCCTCGACCTGCCTTGAAATTGAATTAGTGTTGCTTTCGCCACATCCGCCCCAGCAAGCGTGTGATCAATTATTGGTGTGCATTTAATTTAGTCACACCTCAATAAATCACACAGCCCGGGGGAAGAGGGTTAGGGTTTGATGAATGGTTGGTAAGGTGGGTTTGGGGAAAGGTTTGACAAAGAAAAACACTACGCATGGACAAACAACAAAACACAATCTTGGCAGACGACCATCATATCCATAAATCTGTTAAGGGAGAAATAGGAAATGCATGCATGATGATGATGACTTGATGGTTAATGAGAAGTAGTACTTACTAACTAGACTAGTAGACAGTACAGGGCAGCAGTATATTATTAATTATCATGCAATTTGCCTTGACTTCTCTGCCCTCAGAGAGACCCAAATTACATACATTTTTATCTTCTGTTGTACCGGGGTTACTTTTTAAAGCTAGCAAAGAAAATTAAAAAATAGTTGTAGGGATCAATTATAAGCAGAGAGCAAACAACAACAAGAACACACAGTATTAATGACTGAAGAGAAAAAATGAATCAAATTATTTAAAAGATGATGAATGTTGATACTTAAGTGTTACTGTATGTTATCCTGGTCAAATTGGGGAGTTGCAACTCGGCGTTCCTCTTGGTCCTCCTGTCCACGCTGCGTCCGTCAATCTTGGGTGCCACTGCCTGCCTGGCGGATGTGGATTCGTAGGTGAGTGTGAGTTGTTTTTCCCAGTATAGCACAGGGTAAAGGCCGGCCTGTAAGTGTAGATGGAAAAACAAAAGGGATATTTAAAAATCAAGGAGAAAAAAAAGCATAAATTACGGAGGAGTGCAAAAACTTTCAGAGCACCATGGCTAAATCATGTCTACTCTGTCTGTTTGCAGCATTATCGTACAACAGCAACAGGACAGAACAGGCCCACAGCGCCCACGCAACCTCCACTTAGCTTAGATTTTGACTGAGCCAGACAGAGCACACATGTCACATATACAGCAACATAGCATTGCCATTTTCCAAAGTAGGTAACTAAATCAATGGCATGCACAGCTGTCAGTCATACCACCACTACTACACTTGTGACTCGACTCCACCACTACACAGACATGTAGGTCAATTGTGGTTGTTGTTGACTTGTTTACCTTTTATGCCACTCATGAAATGCTCTGAGTTATTCCATCAATCATCTCCGATCCTACTGAGTGACTGCGAAGATATTATGTCACTGTGGTCATCATCAATGGTGTTGTCCAACTCAGTGTGCAGTGTACATAATGATTCCAGATTCCATATTTAAAAATGCAATGGATCGGTCTGCAGTAGAAGTACAATTTTGTTATTAAACAACAAGAAGGGAAACATTGACTTGAGTTACTTTTAGTGTGTAGATTAAATAATAATAGTACACAATGAATTCACTTCATGCACAAAAAACAACAACAACACAAACACCAATCACTCTCAGAGGCAGCGTCCAATGCATGCCATCATTCATTACTTGTTCCTTCTCATCTTAAGTTAAGGGTCAGCCTCTCTCGGCTCGGAAAGGAGGATAGCTATAGTAGTCATCATGTTCCACTTCTTTTGGAGGGACTCGACGAGGCAACATTTTCTTGCTTGTACTATTATTATTCTACATCCAATCATCATCTGGCTTGAGGGAAATGGATTTAGGGCGAGTCAGGAGGATGGAGGAGCAGGACTCGGAGTAGTGGACTTCAGTTAAATGCAGACAGCTGCACCTCCAATATGGCAATAAAAAGACTAGAAGACGGTGGTGATGGATTTGTTGTGATTCGAAGTTTCGAACCAGAAATACAGACACATACAAATAAAAGTAAATAAGGAAGTAAGAAGTTCAAGCCTAGTTGTCAGGGAAGTATAGCTTGTCCTCAAACTCTGGGGGTTCAACCAAAAGTAGGTAATCATCATCTAACACACTACTTCCGTCACCTAAGGCGCTGTCCTCATCTTCCTGCGTTGATTCATGTATTGTGTAATTCGGTGGTATAAAGTGCTGATACATTTTGATCATGGTTAACCTCTCCACGTTTTTGGGCGAGAGACTGGTCCTTTTCACTGTTACAATGGCACCAGCAGCACTAAAAACACGTTCAGAAGAGACACTTGCGACAGGGCAAGCCAGATAGTTTATCGCCAGCCTGCTGAGCACTGGCCATTGGCCCCTTTTCCCATACCAATACTCCAATGGGTTTTGATCAATTTAGACCTCTGTTGGGTCATCCAGATAGGCCTGGACCATCCGCTCAATGTTCAGGGGTGCTACACTTTGCTTGGCCTCTTTTGTCTCTGCGTCTGCACTACCTAGCAAGCCCTTGCTGTAAATACCAATCCTGTGCCGATTTTACTGGGGCTGATGATCCGGTTCTTGCTGTTGTCGATAGTGTTGGTGACCGCTCTGAGCCAAACCCACTGCCCTCAGGCTCTGAAGTGGAACTTGATGCCGAATGCCCTGCTGCAGTACTTGTTGTGGGTTTGAGTAGCGGGCCTTTAATTACCAGCCATTCATTTTCAAAGTCACTGGCTGCCTCAGCTATCCAAGTTTTGTACCGGGCAACATCCAGTTCTGAAAAAGGAATTAATGTCTTACTGTTCAGTGCCGATTTGTACCGTGGATCCAGAATTGTGGCACAAATGTAATGTTTTTCTGAAACAATGCGAGTTTGTACCCTTGTATTTTGAGTTAAGCAACGGGATAAGCTCTCCACCAACTCATATGCTTCATTTTTTTCCTCCACACCTATGTATGCTTCAGATACCTCCTTCAGCTGTTGCTCTAGCATGTGCAACAATGGGATAGCTTGGCCCATAGTACAGTCCTCCTTACTGACTTCACGTGTGAAGACCTCGAAAGGAAGAAGCATCTCTGTCAGGCATTTAACTAGGCACCATTGGTCCATCTGAAGGGTCATGCCTTTCACTGTAGCATCCCCTCTTTGCATGACATATTCATTGATTGGTCTGTACTGCTCAAACAGACTGTCAAGCATGTAAAAATGTAGTTCCAATGTGTTGCTACCTCCTGAGTGAGTGTTTTGACTGGCATTCTATACTCACGTTGAATGATCCTCAGCTGCTTCCGGGCTTTAAAAGAATGGCTGAAATGTGTGCATATTCTGCTGCAGGTGGTCATTAAGTTGCTGACTATGGCTTCTTTTTTCAGAAAGTCTTGAACAATAATGTTAATGCAGTGTGCCAAACATGACACCCTGAAATAGGCACCATCCTCCATGGCCTTAAGTACATTACTGCCATTATCCGTGGCAACAAAACCAATGTTAAGCCCTCATGGGCGCAGCCATTCAAAGACCTGGCTGTTAAACTCTTCCAAAATATTTGCAGCAGTATGAGATTTCTCCATGGCGAACATGGCTACAGTTGCATGTTTCCGAGTAGCATTAAAAATCTCAGCAGTGACAACAACACCTGCTTCAGATATCTTTTCTGTAACCCCCACAAAAGCGATCCAGTGTGCAGTGATGCACATGTAATCAGTGGCTTGGCAACTGGTCCACATGTCTGTTGTCAGGTGGATATTGTGAACAGCACTCTGCTGCAAAGCTTGTCCAAGCAATTCCAGCACATCGTGATGTAGTGCTGGAACAGCAACTCTGGCGAAATGGGACCGACTGGGAACCTTCCATTTAGGGCAGGTGGCTGACACAAATTCAAGGAAACCCACCCCTTCCACAAAAGAAAAAGGGAGAAGGTCCAGCGCTAACATTTTAGCCAGCTTCGCATTGTACAAACATGCCGTTGGGTGGTTGCGTTCGTACTGCCCCTCCGACCTAAGCATGCTGTCAATGGTAGGCTGGATTATTTTCCTTTGTGGTGCAGCTGACTTCTTTAACCCAGTTAGGCTCAACAAAGCACTTTTTTTCATTGCAGTACTCTGTTGCCTTGGTGTCTCAGTCTGACTCTGAGTCTGACTCTTCTTACTACGATGCCACTGAGATGTTGCTGAGGATGTGGGCGGTACCACTGCACTGCTGGGGACAGGGCTAGAAATGTCTCCCTCTTGTTCACCTTCCACCGCAATCATATCTTCTTCTACTTCTTCATCCCCACCAACAGCAATGGGCGCAGTTTTACTTTTTTGTACGTGAAGAAGGTAAGCCTCCCACAGGATCATGACTTGTTTGGCCTCCGGTACCATAGTTTGTACCAAGCTTACCCCGACTAACAGCGTGTCGACAAATTGAGCATATAGCAACGTTCTCCTCCTTACTGCTAACCGAAAAGAAGTCCCAAACTGGGGAGGTGAACTTTCTGGCGCTGCCGGAGGTGACACTTTCAATGCCAGATGAACCGGAGGGTGGGCGTGGAATTTGACTCTGTTCACTTACAGTACCACTACCTACTGAGGTGGTGGTTGAGCTGGATGTAGGTCCGTGCCGGGCCTTAGCAAATGCAAATATGGAAGCTGGAGGTCGTGTTGGTGTTACCTGTGTTGGTGGTATCCGTGCCACATCCCTCACAGCAATTTGGGATGGGGTAATAATAATGTCGGTCTCCATCTCCTCTGGGGTGGGAGTGCTGTTCATGATGACTGGCTCATCATCATCCTCCTCTTCTACATCTTCCTCCATAACTCTAAGGCTTTCTGGAACCTTCCTTTTCCTTAGCCTTGTCGCATGGCGTGCCTCACTCTCAGGCTGAGCTGGTGGGTTCCAAGTGGTATCTAGATGATCAGAAGGGGGGCTTGAAGAAGAAGTTGATGGACTAACCCTCCTTTTCCTTGCTGGGGATCTGGAAGACAATCGATCTTCTGAAAGAGTGGCTTGCTCTTCTTCGTCTGCAGGAAGCTCGATTTCCTGAACTGCCCCTACTTCGGGAGGAACAACTACTATTGTGGGCTGTTGTTGCGGCTGTTGTTGTGGCTGTTGTTGTTCTGGCTGTTGTTGTTCTGGCTGTTGTTGTTCCGGCTGTTGTTGTTCCGGCTGTTGTTGTTCCGGCTGTTGTTGCCCACTTATCTGCTGAGTGTCCGCCTGCGTTGATTGGGTACTACTTTGCGATAATGTCATTTCAACATCACTGCTCGTTGGTGTTTGCGCAAGTAGACTGGCTACCTCTGCAACACTCATGATCTTGTGCCTAGGTTGGTGTGGTGGGCCCGCTGATGCGGAGGTCCTGCTCCCCAGCTTGGTCCCTGGACACCGCTGCTGCAGGCGTAATTTTTGGTTTCCCAAAAAACATTGTGGGTGGCACACCAGTCTTGGTAAGTGCCACTTCCTTCTTCTGTTCCTTCTTCTCACTGGCAACTTTCTTGGTACTGGAGGACCGGGTACCTTTCTTTGGGGCCATCTTCTTCCTTCCGATGTCAGCAGGACACAGGTGCACAAGTTACAGAGATGTCTGTGGTCACACGTGGACGTTACGTGGTGCGCAGCAGGACTTCTGTCTGGCAGTACAACGGGTGATGATGACACCTCCTCCTCTGTCTTTTTGTGCACCTAAAAGCAAAGAAGCCAGGAGAAGAACATCAGTGAAATGTTGCATTTGTTGTTGTGGTTCAATTACTACTAGTACAAACAAACAAATATAATATATAACTTAGTGTGTGGTGGTCACACTTGTGAGTGTTATATTATTAAATTTTAACTCAGTTTAAGTTATAAAAAAAAACATAACAGTGTAGCCATTTGTGAGACTTTGACAGCAAGGGCTTTCATGGTATACTGTGTACACTCAGGAAGGATAGGATAGGAAAGAAGAAGAACAAAAACAAAAATACAAATCTAATGGAAGTGGAACCTGTTTGGCATTAATTTGCTCATCACGTCATTCAGGGAGCTGCAGCTGGCAAAGGGGATGGAAGCAGTAAGCCAAGAGGAACATAGGAAAGACATGCAGGCATATATGGCAAAAGCAGCACACTACTAAACTACCACCACAAAATGGCCACCAACCACATGGTCATTCACAGTCACAACAAGCAGGAGGCCTGGAAAACAATGAACTCAAGCAGGATTCTATGGACAGACAAAAGAGGCATGCTAAACAACACAGCTTTAATGCAAAAATGCAAAAATGAAAATCCACAGGGCTAAAAAAGGTTGAAAAGTTATGCAACAACCACACCACACACACACACACACACACAACAAAGGCATTTATTTAACACACACCAAAAAAGTGAAATACCCCAAAAAACACATTTTGCAATTCAATCCAATGCCATCCATGCCCTAAATGAGGTTTAAATTCAACAGAACACACAAAATCAGTTGTTTCATGCACCCATGACTACCTCTGAGCCTACTGAATGAAAGGCCTATTGGCAGACTAGGCCACAAGCTTGCAGGCCTATGGCAAAAGCACACTGCCTGGCTTCAAAATGGCCACCAGCCACATGGTCAGGCCCACAACAACAAGAAAGGGAAGACAGACAATGCAGGCCTATGGCAAAAGCACACTGCCTGGCTTCAAAATGGCCGCCAGCCTCATAGCCAGGCCCACAACAACAATTAGCCTAGGCCAAAAAGGAACAAAGGAAACACATGCAGGCCTATATGGCAAAAGCAGCACACTTATAACTACCACCAGAAATGGCCACCAGCCACATGGACACTCACAGTCACAAGCAACAAGCAGGAGGCCTGGAAACCAATGAACTGAAATTGGCCTATAATAGCCAGGCAAAGGAGGCATGCTAAACAACACAGCTTTAATGTAATAAAATGCAAAAACGAAAATCCACAGGGCTAAACAAGGTGTGCAAGTTACACAACAACCACACCACACACACACACACACACACAACAAATGCATTTATTTAACACACACCCAAAAACTGAAATACCCCAAAAAATACACATTTTGCAATTCAATCCAATGCCATCCATGCCCTAAATGATGTTTAAAATAAATTCAACACACACCAAAGGAACAGTTGTTTCATCATGCACCCATGACTAGCTCTGGGCCTACTGGCTACCCACAATAAAGTTTTTAAAAAATGATGAAATGTACCAAAATTGTAGTTGCAGCAACTGCAATGCCCCAATCAAACAAACAACACCAACTTACTTGTAAAATCTCAAATCCAAATGTCCTCAAATCCAAAAGTCCTCAAATCCAATGATATATGATGCAGCAGAGACAAAGAGTGATCCTTCCAGCTCCAAATCCAAATGAAAAGTGAACAGGACATGGACAAAGCACTGGGAGGAGCCTGCTGAACAGGAACAGGAAGTTAGAGACTCTGGGGCACTTCCTTCCTCTCCCAAAAAAAGTAAAAAAATAAAAGGACTCCTTGCACCAAAAAGTACAGCCAAATGTCAATCTGAGGAGTTTTTTTCATCCAAATCATCATTTTCAAGAAGGTTTTATGCTGCTCCAGATATTCTTCTTCTCCGGATTGCAAATTTTGCGTGTTCGGCATCGCGAGCTTCACCAAACTTCCGCCGGATGTCCGATGGAGGGTCCGAATTACGTGTTTGCAATCGCACACTTGTGCGGTGTCTGATGGCGCATCCGAAATGACGTGTTCGTGATCGCACACTCTCGCGGTGTCCGATGGCGCGTCCAAAATGACGTGTTCGCGATCGCACACTCTCGCGGTGTCCGATGGCGCGTCCGAATGATGTGTTCGCGATCGCACACTCTCGCGGGATCGCGCTGCCGGCTACCAAAATCTCGTGGCGCACGCGAACGGATAGGAAAACTCGTCGGCGAACGCAGGTAACCCGGTAAGTCGCTACCACGCGTGCAAAAATGCATTTTTAAAGCGCGAACAAGGAAAAAATCCCGCTACGCCGCAGATCGTGGAATTTTCGGCAATAACGCGTTCTCCGCGGAACGCGGAAATGCCAAAATTCCAAAAATTCCGTGAGCAGAGTGGAATTTACCACCCAGGCTTAATATTAATGAGGTGTTTATGAATAAGATTAGTGTCCTTGTCTAAAGTGATTGAGTAGAGAGTTGATTGTACTTAGAATAGATTATGAAAGCGAAAAATCAGGATTCTCTTGAACACCATAAGGCAAACTGTTCTATAAAGTGTTTTCAAGAGGGTGCTGTGCCTTAGCTGGTTAAAGCGCCTGTCTAGTAAACAGGAGATTCTGAGTTCAAATCTCAGGAGCACCTTGCTTTACTCATTCTAAATAAGAAATAATTTTCATTAAGTCGTCCTTTGATACAATTAAATTAGAAAAGATGATTCATCTTTATGTTGAACAGATCATCTTAAACCTAATAAAAACTCAAAGAGTTGTGAAGAATAAAGTAGCAATACTGTGATTTTAAAATGAAAAAGGCATATCAATGAGGAAGACAGATGAAATATAACCCCTGATTTGAGCAATATTGATGTATTTATGTGAAACAATTATTTGTAAACTATTCAAAAAATGGAGTTGAGTTTAAAAAGTGTTCTTTTTAATAAAAACATAGTTATTCTTGTTTAGAGATTAGGAATCCTTTCTTGTTTAACATTGGAATACATATAAAGAAACTTTATTGCAGGCACCGAATTCGATCACCAATACTAAATTAATGATCCCTTCTTTATAACTAAAGTAGGTGCTGAGGCTAAGTGGTTAAAGCACCTGTCTCGAAAACAGGCAATCCTGAATTCAGATTTCAGCAGCACCATATTTTTGGCTCCATACATGTAAGAATCATTTTCATCAAGCAAATGTTTAATACCATTTAAAAAGAAAAGTCTTGTTCTGTGAACTTTAGTATGGATCATCTTAAATTGAAATAAAAACTTGGTATTGTGGAGATTTTCAAAGTAATGCCTTGAATGAAAAAGGGAAAAGAGAATGAGAAAGAGCAAGATAGAGATAAAAGATCATTCTAGAGTGGAATTCAATAAATGCATTCTTGAACAAGACATAATTCAAAATTCTATGAATAGGGTAAGCAATATATTAATGAGGTTTTTATGAATAGGATGAGTGTCCACGTCTAAAGTGGTGGTTGAGTAGAGAGTTGTTTGAACTTAAAAAAGATTATGAAAGTGAAAAATCAGGATTCTCTTGACCACCATAAGGCAAACTGTTCATTAAAGCATTTTCAAGAGGGTGCTATGGCTTAGCTGGTTAAAGCGCCAGTCTAGTAAACGGGAGATCCTGAGTTCAAATCTCAGCAGTGCCTTGTTTTTCTCATTCTTAAATAAAAGATAATTTTCATTAAGTCGTCCTTTGATACAATTAAATTAGAAAAGGTGATTAATCTTCCTGTTGAGCAGATCATCTTAAACCTAATAAAAAGTCAAGGTGTTGTCTAAGGGTGGGCGTAGTTCGCGAAGTAATGCTTCGCGAAGCTACGCAAAGTGCAGTTCGCGCTACGCAAGCTTCGCGTAGCACTACGCGAACTGCGTAGCGCACTGTTCGCAATGATTGCACAGTGCCGGATGCTTGTCCGCACTGTGCAATCATTGAAAACGGCAACTTGCACAGTGCGAGCTGTCTTTTACTGCCGCTCGAGTAGATTTTTACTCGAGCGGCAGCTTCTCAACGCGGACTGGTAGTTTCTCATCGCGAGCGGTCGCAAGCATACGCGACCACTCGCAATGAGAAACCTGACCTCCCGCGTTGAGAATCTCGCCGGGAGGTTTATTTTCCACGCTCGCGATCGGCAACTTGATGTTGCTGATCGCGAACGAGGAAAAAGTCTCGCCGGGATGTCATTTTGCTTGCTCGCGGTCGCCAACTTGACGTTGAGGACCGCGAGCAAGCAAAAAATGACCGCGGCACTACGCTACGCTACGCTACGCGTGTTCGCACTGTGCTACGTGCAATTCGCGTTGTGCGAAGTAGCGCAAACTTCGCAAACTACGCGAGCGTAGCGTAGCACTTCGCCCAGGGTTAGTGTTGTCAAGATTAAAGTAGCAATACTGTGATTGTAAAATGAAAAAGGTATATCAATGAGGAAGACACAGATGAAATATAACCCCAGATTTGAGCAATATTGATGCATTTATGTGAAACAATTATTTGTAAACTATTCAAAAAATGGTGTTGAGTTTAAAAAGTGTTCTTTTTTATTAAAACATAGCTATTCTTGTTTAGACATTAGGAATCCTTTCTTGTTTAACATTGGAATACATATAAAGAAACTTTATTGCAGGCACTGAATTCGATCACCAATACTAAATTAATGATCCCTTCTTTATAACTGAAGTAGGTGCTGTGGCTAAGTGCTTAAAGCGCCTTTCTCGTAAACAGAAAATCCTGAGTACAAATCTCAGCAGCACTTTAGTTTTGGTTCCATACATGTAAGAATCATTTTAATCAAGCAAATGTTTAATACAATATAAAAAGAAAAGTCTTGTTTTGTGAACCTTAGTATGGATGATCTTAAATTGAAATAAAAAAACTTGGTATTGTGGAGATTTTCAAAGTAGTGCCTTGAATGAAAAAGAGAAAAGAGAATGACAAAGAGCAAGATAGAGATAAAAGATCATTATAGAGTGGAATTCAATAAATGCATTCTTGAACAAGACATAATTCAAAATTCTATGAATAGGGTAAGCAATATATTAATGAGGTGTTTATGAATAAGATGCGTGTCCTCGTCTAATGTGGTTGAGTAGAGAGTTGTTTGAACTTAGAAAAGATTATCAAAGTGAAAAACCAGGATCCTTTTGACCACCATAAGGCTAACCATTCATTACAGTATTTTCAAGAGGGTGCTGTGGCTTAGCTGGTTTAAGCGCCTGTCTAGTAAACAGAAAATCCTGAGTTCAAATCTCAGCAGCGCCTTTCTTTTCTCATTCTTAAATAAAAGATAATTTTCATTAAGTCGTCCTTTGATACAATTACATTAGAAAAGTCTGATTCATTTTCCTGTTGAACAGATCATCTTAAACCTGATAAAAACACAAAATTGTTGTCAAGATTATAGTAGCAATACTGTGATTGCAAAATCAAAAAGGTATATTAATGAGGAAGACGCAGGTAAAATATAACCCTAGATTTGAGCAAAATTGATGTATTTATGTGAAAATATTATTTTAAAACTATTCAAAAAATGGAATTGAGTTAAAAAAGTGTTCTTTTTTATTAAAACATAGTTATTCTTGTTTAGAGATTAGGAATCCTTTCTTGTTTAACATTGGAATACATATAAAGAAACGTTATTGCAGTCACCGAATTCGATCACCAATACTAAATTAATGATCCCATCTTCATCACTGAAGTAGGTGCTGTGGCTAAGTGGTTAAAGCGCCTGTCCAGGAAATCCTGAGTACAAATCTCAGCAGCACCTTATTTTTGGCTCATTACATGTAAGAATCATTTTCATCAAGCAAATGTTTAATACAATTTAAAAAGAAGAGTGTTGTTCTGTGAACCTTAGAATGGGTCATCTTAAATTGAAATAAAATACTTGGTATTGTGAAGATTCTCAAAGTAATGCCTTGAATGAAAAAGGGAAAAGAGAATGACAAAGAGCAAGATAGAGATAAAAGATCATTCTAGAGTTGAATTCAATGAATGCATTCTTGAACAAGGCATAATTCAAAATTCTATGAATAGGGTAAGCAATATATTAATGAGGTGTTCATAAATAAGATTAGTGTCCTCGTCTAAAAGGCATGAGTAGAGAGTTGTTTGAGCTCAGAAAAGATTATGAAAGTGAAAAATCAGGATTTTCTTGAACACCAGAAGTCATACTGTTCCTTAGCGCATTTTTAAGAGGGTGCTGTGGCTTAGCTGGTTAAAGCGCTTTATTAGTAACCAGGAGATCCTGAGTTCAAATCTCAGCAACACCTTGCTTTACTCATTCAAAATAAGAAATAATTTTCATTAAGTCATCCTTTGATACAATTGAATTAGAAAAGATGATTCATCTTCCTGTTGAGCAGATCTTCTTTAATGTAATAAAAACTCAAACTTTCGTCAAGATTATACTAGCAATACTGTGATTGTAAAATGAAAAAGGTATATTAATAAAGAAGACGCAGATAAAATATAACCCCAGATTTGAGCAATATTGATGTATTTATGTAAAACAATTATTTGTAAACTATTCAAAAAATGGAGTTGAGTTTGAAAAGTGTTCTTTTTTAATAAAAACATAGTTATTCTTGTTTAGAGATTAGGAATCTTTTCTTGTTTAACATTGGAATACATATAAAGAAACTTTATTGCAGGCACCGAATTCGATCACCAATACTAAATTAATGATCCCTTCTTTATAACTAAAGTAGGTGCTGAGGCTAAGTGGTTAAAGCACCTGTCTCGTAAACAGGCAATCCTGAGTTCAGATCTCAGCAGCACCATATTTTTGGCTCCATACATGTAAGAATCATTTTCATCAAGCAAATGTTTAATACCATTTAAAAAGAAAAGTCTTGTTCTGTGAACTTTAGTATGGATCATCTTAAATTGAAATAAAAAACTTGGTATTGTTGAGATTTTCAAAGTAATGCCTTGAATGAAAAAGGGAAAAGAGAATGACAAAGAGCAAGATAGAGATAAAAGATCATTCTAGAGTTGAATTCAATAAATGCATTCTTGAACAAGGAATAATTCAAAATTCTATAAATAGGGTAAGCAATATATTAATGAGGTTTTTATGAATAGGATGAGTATCCTCGTCTAAAGTGGTGGTTGAGTAGAGAGTTGTTTGAACTTAAAAAAGATTATGAAAGTGAAAAATCAGGATTCTCTTGACCACCATAAGGCAAACTGTTCATTAAGGCATTTTCAAGAGGGTGCTGTGGCTTAGCTGGTTAAAGCACCTGTATAGTAAACAGGTGATCATGAGTTCAAATCTCAGCAGTGCCTTGCTTTTCTCATTCTTAAATAAAAGATAATTTTCATTAAGTCGTCCTTTGATATAATTAAATTTGAAAAGGTGATTAATCTTCCTGTTGAACAGATCATCTTAAACCTAATAAAAACTCAAAGTGTTGTCAAGATTAAAGTAGCAATACTGTGATTGTTAAATCAATGAGGAAGACACAGATGGTATATAACCCCAGATTTGAGCAATATTGATGTATTTATGTGAAACAATTATTTGTAAACTATTCAAAAAATGGAGTTGAGTTTAAAAAGTGCTCTTTTTTATTAAAACATAGCTATTCTTGTTTAGACGTTAGGAATCCTTTCTTGTTTAACATTGGAATACATATAAAGAAACTTTATTGCAGGCACTGAATTCGATCACCAATACTAAATTAATGATCCCTTCTTTATAACTAAAGTAGGTGCTGTGGCTAAGTGGTTAAAGCACCTGTCTCGTAAACAGAAAATTCTCAGTTCAAATCTCAGCAGCACGTTAGTTTTGGCTCCATACATGTAAGAGTCATTTTCATCAAGCAAATGTTTAATACAATTTAAAAAGAAAAGTCTTGTTCTGTGAACCTTAGTATGGATCATCTTAAATTGAAATAAAAAACTTGGTATTGTGGAGATTTTCAAAGTAATGCCTTGAATGAAAAAGGGAAAAGAGAATGACAAAGAGCAAGATAGAGATAAAAGATCATTCTAGAGTGTAATTCAATAAATGCATTCTTGAACAAGACATAATTCAAAATTCTATGAATAGGGTAAGCAATATATTAATGAGGTGTTTATGAATAAGATGCGTGTCCTCGTCTAATGTGGTTGAGTAGAGAGTTGTTTGAACTTAGAAAAGATTATCAAAGTGAAAAACCAGGATCCTTTTGACCACCATAAGGCAAACCGTTCATTACAGTTTTTTCAAGAGGGTTCTGTGGCTTAGCTGGTTAAAGTGCCTGTTTAAAAAACAGGAGATCCTGAGTTCAAATCTCAGCAACGCCTTTCTTTTCTCATTCTTAAATAAAAGATAATTTTCATTAAGTCGTCCTTTGATACAATTACATTAGAAAAGTCTGATTCATTTTCCTGTTGAACAGACCATCTTGAACCTGATAAAAACTCAAAATTGCTGTCAAGATTATAGTAGCAATACTGTGATTGCAAAATCAAAAAGGTATATTAATGAGGAAGACGCAGGTAAAATATAACCCTAGATTTGAGCAATATTGATGTATTTATGTGAAACTATTATTTTTAAACTATTCAAAAAATGGAATTGAGTTTGGAAAGTGTTCTTTTTAATAAAAACATAGTTATTCTTGTTTAGAGATTAGGAATCCATTCTTGTTTAACATTGGAATACATATAAAGAAACTTTATTGCAGGCACTGAATTCGATCACCAATACTAAATTAATGATCCCTTCCTTATAACTAAAGTAGGTGCTGTGGCTAAGTGGTTAAAGCGCTTGTCTCGTAAACAGAAACTCTTGAGTTCAAATCTCAGTAGCACTTTAGTTTTGGCTCAATACATGTAAGGATCATTTTCATCAAGCAAATGTTTAATACAATTTAAAAAGAAAAGTCTTGTTCTGTGAACCTTAGTATGGATCATCTTAAATTGAAATAAAAAAACTTGGTATTGTGTAGATTTTCAAAGTAATGCCTTGAATGAAAAAGGGAAAAGAGAATGACATAGAGCAAGATAGAGATAAAAGATCATTCTAGAGTGGAATTCAATAAATGCATTCTTGAACAAGACATAATTCAAAATTCTATGAATAGGGTAAGCAATATATTAATGAGGTGTTTATGAATAAGATGCGTGTCCTCGTCTAATGTGGTTGAGTAGAGAGTTGTTTGAACTTAGAAAATATTATCAAAATGAAAAACCAGGATCCTTTTGACCACCATAAGGCAAACCGTTCACTACAGCATTTTCAAGAGGTGCTGTGGCTTAGCTGGTTAAAGCACCTTTCTAGTAAACAAGAAATCATGAGTTCAAATCTCAGCAGCACCTTGCTTTTCTCATTCTTAAATAAAAGATAATTTTCATTAAGTCGTCCTTTGATACAATTAAATTCGAAAATTCTGATTCATTTTTGTGCTTAACACATCATCTTAAACCTAATAAAAACTCAAAATTGTTGTCAAGATTATAGTAGCAATACTGTGATTGCAAAATCAAAAAGGTATATTAATGAGGAAGACGCAGATAAAATATAACCCTAGATTTGAGCAATATTGATGTATTTATGTGAAACTATTATTTTAAAACTATTAAAAAAATGGAATTGAGTTCAAAAAGTGTTCTTTTTTTATTAAAACATAGTTATTCTTGTTTAGAGATTAGGAATCCTTTCTTGTTTAACATTGGAATACATATAAAGAATCTTTATTGCAGGCACTGAATTCAATCACCAATACTAAATTAATGATCCCTTCTTCATAACTAAAGTAGGTGCTTGGGCTTAGTAGTTAAAGTGCTTGTCTTGTTAACAGGAAATCCTGAGTTCAAATCTCCACAGCACCTTAATTTTGGCTCCATATATATAACAATCATTTTCATCAAGCAAATGTTTAATACAATTTAAAAAGAAGAGTGTTGTTCTGTGAATCTTAGAATTGGTCATCTTAAATTGAAATAAAAAACTTGGTATTGTGAAGATTTTCAAAGTAATGCCTTGAATGAAAAAGGGAAAAGAGAATGACAAAGAGCAAGATAGAGATAAAAGATCATTCTAGTGTTGAATTCAATGAATGCATTCTTGAACAAGGCATAATTCAAAATTCTATGAATAGGGTAAGCAATATATTATTGAGGTGTTCTTAAATAAGATTAGTGTCTTTGTCTAAAGTGCATGAGTAGAGAGTTGTTTGAACTTAAAAAGATTATGAAAGTGAAAAATAAGGATTCTCTTGTACACCAGAAGGCAAACTGTTCCTTAGAGCATTTTTAAGAGGGTGCAGTGGCTTAGCTGGTTAAAGCACCTGTGTAGTAAACAGGAGATCCTGAGCTCAAATCTCAGCAACACCGTGCTTTACTCATTCTAAATAAGAAATCATTTTCATTAAGTCGTCCTTTGATACAATTGAATTAGAAAAGATGATTCATCTTCCTGTTGAGCAGATCTTCTTTAATCTAATAAAAACTCAAACTTTCGTCAAGATTATACTAGCAATACTGTGATTGTAAAATGAAAAAGGTATATCAATAAAGAAGACGCAGATAAAATATAACCCTAGATTTGAGCAATATTGATGTATTTATGTCAAACAATTATTTGTAAACTATTCAAAAAATGGAGTTGGGTTTAAAAAGTGTTCTTTTTAATAAAAACATAGTTATTCTTGTTTAGAGATTAGGAATCCTTTCTTGTTTAACAATGGAATACATTTAAAGAAACTTTATTGCAGGCACTGAATTCGATCACCAATACTAAATTAATGATCCCTTCTTTATAACTAAAGTAGGTGCTGTGGCTAAGTGGTTAGAGCGCTTGTTTTGTAAACAGGAAATCCTGAGTTCAAATCTCCGCAGCACCTTAATTTTGGCTCCATACATATAAGAATCATTTTCATCAAGCAAATGTTTAATACAATTTAAAAATAAAAGTCTTGTTCTGTGAACATTAGTATGGATCATCTTAAATTGAAATAAAAAAACTTGGTATTGTGGAGATTTTCAAAGTAATGCCTTGAATGAAAAAGGGAAAAGAGAATGACAAAGAGCAAGACAGAGATAAAAGATCATTCTAGAGTGGAATTCAATAAATGCATTCTTGAACAAGACATAATTCAAAATTCTATGAATAGGGTAAACAATATATTAATGAGGTGTTTATGAATAAGATGCCTGTCCTCGTCTAATGTGGTTGAGTAGAGAGTTGTTCGAACTTAGAAAAGATTATCAAAGTGAAAAATCAGGATCCTTTTGACCACAATAAGGCAAACCGTTCATTACAGCATTTTCAAGAGGGTGCTGTGGCTTAGCTGGTTAAAGCACCTGTCTAGTAAACAGGAGATCCTGAGTTCAAATCTCAGCAGCGCCTTGCTTTTCTCATTCTTAAATAAAAGATCATTTTCATTAAGTCGTCCTTTATTACAATTAAATTAGAAAAGTCGGATTCATTTTCCTGTTGAACAGATCATCTTAAACCTGATAAAAACTCAAAATTGTTGTCAAGATTATAGTAGCAATACTGTGATTGCAAAATCAAAAAGGTATATTAATGAGGAAGATGCAGATAAAATATAACCCTAGATTTGAGCAATATTGATGCATTTATGTGAAACTATTATTTTAAAACTATTAAAAAAATGGAATTGAGTTCAAAAAGTGTTCTTTTTTATCAAAACAGTTATTCTTGTTTAGAGATTAGGAATCCTTTCTTGTTTAACATTGGAATACATATAAAGAAACTTTATTGCAGGCACCAAATTCGATCATCAATACTAAATTAATGATCCCTTCTTCATCACTAAAGTAGGTTCTCTGGCTAAGTGGTTAAAGCGCCTCTCTCGTAAACAGGAAATCCTGAATTCAAATCTCAGCAGCACCTTGTTTTTGGCTCCATACATGTAAGAATCATTTTCATTAAGCAAATGTTTAATACAATTTAAAAAGAAAAGTCTTGTTCTGTGAACTTTAGAATGGGTCATCTTAAATTGAAATAAAAACTTGGTATTGTGAAGATTTTCAAAGTAATGCCTTGAATGAAAAAGGGAAAAGAGAATGACAAAGTGCAAGATAGAGATAAAAGATCATTCTAGAGTTGAATTCAAAGAATGCATTCTTGAACAAGGCATAATTCATAATTCTATGAATAGGGTAAGCAATATATTAATGAGGTGTTTATGAATAAGATTAATGTCCTCGTCTAAAGTGATTGAGTAGAGAGTTGTTTGAAATTAATATTGATTCAATCCAAACTCATCCAATCACTTAGGCTCTAACTTTGCACTCAAGCAATCACCCTTGCACTACTCTTGCACTCATCCAGTCACTCAGGCACTACATATGCACTCATCCAATCACTCAGCCACTACCCATGCACTCATCCATTCACTGAGGCACTACCCATGCACTCATCCAATCACCCAGGCACTCCCCATGCACTCATCTGATCTCCCAGGTACTACCTTGCACTCATCCAATCACCCAGGCACTACTATTTCACTCACCCAGTCACCCAGGCAGTACCCATGTACTCATCCAACCACTCAGGCACTACCCGTACACTAATCCATTTGCCCAGGCACTATACATGCACTCACACAACCACCTAGGCACTACCCTTGCACTCATGCAATCACTCAGGCATTATTCATGCACTCATCCATTCACTCAAGCACTATCCATGCACTCATCCATTCACCCAGGCACTACCCATGCACACATCCAATCACCCAGGCACTATCCATGCACTCACCCAATCACCCAGGCACTACCCTTGCACTCATCCTATTACCCAGGCACTATCTTGCACTCATCTAATCACTCAGGGGTTAGCCTTCCACTCATTTAATTACTCTGGCACTACCCTTGCACTGATCCATTCTCTCACGCACTCCCTATGCACTCATCCATTCACCCAGCCACTCCCCATGCACTCCCCATGCACTCATCCATTCACTCAAGCAGTACCCATGCACTCATCCAATTACCCAGGCACTACACAGGCAGTCAACCAATAACCCAGGTACTACCCTTGCAGTCATCCAATCACCCAGGTACAACCCTTGCACTCATCCATTCAATGAGGCGCTACCTATGCACTCATCGAATCACCCAGACGCTACTCTTGCACTCATCCAGTCACCCAGGTGCTACCCATGCACTCATACTCAACCAGGCACTACCATGCACTAATCCAATCACCCAAGCAGTACCCATGCACTCATCCATTCACTCAGGCACTATCCATGAAGGTTCACTGACAGAATAACTACAGCTAAAATATCCCCATACCACAATATCGAAGCATAAATATAGATGTCAAAAATATCGACATCCTATATTTATAATAGTAAATACAAAAATATTGAAGAAAAAAATATCGATGTCATAAATATAGTTGTACAAAATATAATTTTTAAATATATAAAATAAATTAATAAATATTAAATATATAAAAGAATATTTTTTATTTATTAATTATTTAGATTTAATATGCATTTTAACAAATATTAACAAATAAACCTAATTAAAAAAATTAAACACACATATATAATAATGAATATATATATATATATATATATTACCTACTGGCGGTCGCCAGTAGGTAGTTATAGTTAGGACCTAGTTTCCATAGGAAAATCATTTTTTGTTATCCCAATAACTTTGGCGCCGGTTGACGAATCTTCGCGAAATTGTCAAAACTAGTGATCAGCTCCGGTCAGCTCCTATCTTTAAAGCTTCGGGGTGATTCGCCAAGCGGGGGCCGAGATAAAAGGGGGTCCCAAAACGCGTTTTCCCCATGTTATTTTCCATAGGAAACTTTAGACAAAGCTACAGCCTGAACTGCTGAACGGAATTACACCAAAATTGGCAAAAGGTAGGTCTTGGTTCAGAAAGAGTCCTTTTTGTTAAATGGTGTAAATCCGTTCAGTAGTTTTGAAATATTAAAGGAAAAATAATGGAAAAAGAAATATCGATATCTGGGCGGAGCCTAACCACACATGTCATTGTGAAATCTGATTGGCTGTCAGCACTTCATCCAGGAAATGCTGGCAGCCATCTTGGAACTAGGTTGAACCAGAGTCATAAGAAAACAGTTAAACAAAGATGAAAAACAAGAAAAGGGGGCAGGGTAGGAACAACCTGACCCCTAGGCCTACTCAGGGGTCCCACAAGGACCCCAGCCCAAAAACATATAAAGAAACGTCCAAATTCGTGCTGGGTACGCGAATCCGGAAGAAAAAATAAAAACAAGCATTGGCATCGCCAATAGGTCTCGCCGCAGCATTCACAACCCGGTGGCACCATGCGACAGCCCCACGATAGCGCGACAAATGCCAGCGTTAAAATCCACGCGAAACCGAAAAATACGAAACCCCAACGCGAAAAAGGTGCGATGACCCCAATGGCGATACAAAAATCAGCAAAAACCAGCGACAGGCCTACGATTCCCACGCTCCATGCGTGAGAATGCACTATAAAAGCAGAGAAAGAAAAAAGACAAATAAATGCAAATGCGTAGCAACATGGACGCACCCGGACCCAGTGCAGAGGACAACGCGAACCCCACAAGCCCCACAGATGACCAGCCAGGAACCCCGGGGCCGGAGAAGGGCAAAGAGAAGAGGAAGAGGAAGACAGGGTTCAGTCCGCAGAAAAACCGGATTATCGTCACGGAGGTGACCGAACACTACCAACAACTGTACGTCACCTCCACTGTGTCACCGGCAACACAAACGGAAATATGGGAGTCCATCGTGAACAACGTGAATGCAGTCGGAGTATCGAGGATGTCAATGGAGGAGGTCAAGAGGCGCTGGCATGACGTCAAAAGCCAAACCAAGCAGAAACTCGCTGCCAACCTGAAGGCAGCAACGGCCACTTGAGGTGGGAGTCCTGCGCCACAGGAGGGGCTGGACGAGCTGGAGGAAATGGTGGCCACAGTCATCAGTACGGAGACTGTGCAAGGAGTTGGGGGTCCGGACACTGCCCGAAATGACCTGACCCAACAGCAACAGGGTGAGTAACCACCAGGTACTGGGGGGACGGGGGAGACGGGCACAATGGCACACATGCACAATCAAGAATAGCACACTGCACACCCACAATGACTGTGGAACCTGTCCCTGATGGCCTTGGCACACTGCAGCACACATTGAAACACCAAGTAGGCCCACATCCACCATGTGCACAAATGGCCCCCCTCACCAATCCCACAACCTACCCATGCACATGTGCTGAACCCAGCAAAGCAGCGGCTCTGTGAGCCACACTGACAATGCAAGTGACACTGCATGACCAATAGCATGGCTGCAGTCAAAATACATGATATGGTGCACAATACAACACTGAGGTGGCCCAGTGTGGATAACATCCTCAAAGGAGCAGGTCACACTCTGACACATCCACGTGCACATACAACTCCTGACGTCAACAACACATCTGCAGACAAACAATGCACAAGAGTACCAAATCCGTCCAAGAGCACAAATGACCCAAGTCGCCAACATCTCAGCACCGTAAAAGCACAGAAGCCAAAGGCACACCGCCTCAAAGGGACAATGGGCCACTTAATCAGAGCTGCAGGGGCGACTCTCCCACAATGCAGCACACACACATAGCAATCACAGCACATCAACTTTGACGACAATGTGGTACAAAGTGCCACACCAACACCACAGAACAGAGGACACAACTGGTGCCGCATGTGCGTAGAAAAAGGCCAATCACATCAGGCATAGCAGGAAACTGTCAGATGATAATGTACGAGTACAACCTCACATCCTTCATGTAGTCGGAATGTCCACTGTCCCCCATCAAATACCCAGCTCCTCCAAAACAGTCACAATGTACATTGACATGCAGTCAGTATGTAAACATGTACAATGCGTGCACATACATGGAACACACTGTTAACCTGCATTTCCCCTTCACATTGCTGAGGGACAATCAACACCTCCTGCAGAGCAGACCAGACATCTCTTCAGTGATGAGGAGAGGAACCCCTGGCCATCTGCTCCGACACCCTCCAACTGCTTGTGGACAGCCTCCGCACACCACCTCCAGGAGCAGGGCAGCCCAGCTGCATCGAGGTGATACCACCCCCTGCACAGACCACACAGCAGGAAGCACCCACCACCACGGCTGGCTCCCAGCACCTCACCCAGGAACACATGGCATCCCAACGCCGTGTGTCAGACTGCCAGAGGGGCCTGCCTAAACAGGTGCGGGTGGGTTTCAACCTCAGGGCAGCCAAACTAGATGCCATACGTGGGTGTCTCAGTCCCATCAGGGACCACTTACAGTCCCTAACGGACACCCACAGTCCGCTCCATGCCCTACAGCAATCCTTGACTGACCTCGCTGGATCCATTACTCGGATAAAATAACTGTCTAGGCAGAGAGGCTCCGGCGACGACAGCACAGAGTTGGCACAGATTCGGAGGACAATGGAGAACATGGAGCGGATGCAGGCAGGAAGGATGGCTGCCACGGCTGAACACCAGCGAGATGTAGCTGGGATCTACCATGCCCTGAAGATCCTCATCCTGCCATTGCTGCCACAGAGCCTGTCCCAGATGACTGCTGCAGGAACTTCGACACACACATCTCCACCCCTGATGTGTCAGTGGCACACAGAGTAGCAGCCATACCACCTCCACCCCCTGATGAGTCCGTGGCCTACAGTGATGCAGCCATAACACCACCACACACACCTGGCACACCTGACACAGAAGACGTATCAGAGGACGAAGATGTGGACGGTAATGACTCTGTGTCAAAAGGAGGTTGTAGCATTCATCCCCCGCCATATGGCCTGTTTCTGCTTGGTACAGCCCTCTGCATCATGCCCTGGTACAACACCTTCCACTGTCCCCCGAACACCCTGCGACATTCACCTGGACCCCGACATGGACTGCCATATCTGCTCTGGTTACCAATGACACAGCAAACAGACTGCAGACTCAACTCTGCCTCTACCGATTAACTTGTCATCCCCTAAAGGACTCTGTTTGGCCCTCCACTGGGCACCCATGTAATGTGGGGTGTGCATGGCCATGTACTGCTCTAGCTCAGACACTCAAAAGGATGTGAATAAAACATTCCTAATCACACAGATGTGTCATGTCTATGTCCAGTCAAGTATGACAGTATGGATGACTGTAGGGCCATTGATTGCACAAAAGGTACACCCTGGGAAATTACATCAATGCGCATGTTTGACCGTGACACACATGGCCAATTACATGACTGTGGAGGTGTGAACTAGCTGTGACCTCATTGATCATGAACAACAATCTCGCAACCCCCAACGTAGCCCCACGTCCATGTATTAAATAGGGCTGTGTGTAAATATGTCAGAGTCGGTAGGAGGGCTAAAGTAGTGTCCCACATCATATGTGACAACAGAACATCTCTTCGCATACCTACACACACTCAACTGTGTGGACATATCCTGGTTGATGGAACACATTGGTCCACATGGCAAGAAGTTGGACATCATACTCACATTGCTGAAGACACGTAAGCGCACAGCTCGACTAGCAACTCGCCTGAACACAATGTCTGGCTCACAGAGGTGGAGCTGGCAACAGGGACTCACCCTAAGTGAAATCCATCAGTCAGTCCCTCCCTGTGTACGTACAATGCTCATTGGGGCACATGATTTGGCATGCAAATCAACACTCATCACAGTTGTACACTAGTGAAGCTGCGTAGACTTTATTAGCATGTGTGTGTCAGTACGGGCAAGACAAGGGCCACAACATGCAGACCAATGCATCATACACTTACAGGCAGCCAAGGAACATGTAGAGGTGCAAGACATGGGGAGGCACAGATGAACACCAACCATGGCCAGTTCCGACGGTCTCAGCCCACCTTGCCCTGCTGGAGGAGTCATGTGGTGTTTGGCGAATGCGCATTGCACCGTGTCAGGGGACACCACTCACAGCCCATGGGATCTGCATAGTCCTGTACCACCGGACAGCGCTGACTGCCTGCTCTGCTGACAGTGAGTAGGTGAAGGAGTCCAACAAGGTCACATGTAGTACTACATTGCCATGTGTGTACTCTCCCTCTATCGGTGTGTCAGGTTGAGGAACGTTGCCAGGCGCCGCTGTCCACTCACCTTGCACAGGTGTGTGTCAACCCGCAGTCCTGCACACACATGCATTCTGAGTCCAGGCGAATGCAGACATGTCCACTGTCATGGTGGGATATGTGTCCATTTCCCCAAGATGCAAAAGGGGGATGGGACCTGTGCCATGGGTTACAATCTTTTGTGGCTGCGGGAACGTAGTTACTCATCCATGAAAGCGGCGCAGCTTTCATGGGCAATAAGTTCCAAGAGTATGTCGTTGTCGACTTCAACGAACACGGGGCGAGCCAATCCATTAGTTGGTCTGGACAGATGTGCTCCGTCCACGCCGTTTCACCAATCCGCAACACAGCCCAATAGGGAGCGCTTCGATGTGGTCACTGCACACGAGGAACTGTGCAATCTCACATGCCCAACTGCCAGCACATACGCCCAATTCCAAGGCATCCCATGAATGGGTATCACAGTCACACTCCTGGTGCGTGGTCCAACAGGGGTGCACACACATGTCATAATCCAGTTCAGCTACCGTTGTGTTGGATAGGCAGACATCCATGGGCCACTCAAATATGCATGATCGGCAGTGGAACCAGGGCTGGACGCAGGTGACGTACGCAATACGGAAGCTCAGACGGTAACTGATGCGCAACACTTCCAGTGGCAGTGCCCCCAACAAATGCAGCATTCGGTCACGGTACAGTTCCACGTGACAGGATTTGAGCAATATTGATGCATTTATGTGAAACTATTATTTTAAAACTATTAAAAAAATGGAATTGAGTTCAAAAAGTGTTCTTTTTTATCAAAACAGTTATTCTTGTTTAGAGATTAGGAATCCTTTCTTGTTTAACATTGGAATACATATAAAGAAACTTTATTGCAGGCACCAAATTCGATCATCAATACTAAATTAATGATCCCTTCTTCATTTTTCTAAAAGAGGTACTCTGGCTAAGTGGTTAAAGCCCCTCTCTCGTAAACAGGAAATCCTGAATTCAAATCTCAGCAGCACCTTGTTTTTGGCTCCATACATGTAAGAATCATTTTCATCAAGCAAATGTTTAATACAATTTAAAAAGAAAAGTCTTGTTCTGTGAACTTTAGAATGGGTCATCTTAAATTGAAATAAAAAACTTGGTATTGTGAAGATTTTCAAAGTAATGCCTTGAATGAAAAAGGGAAAAGAGAATGACAAAGTGCAAGATAGATATAAAAGATCATTCTAGAGTTGAATTCAAAGAATGCATTCTTGAACAAGGCATAATTCATAATTCTATGAATAGGGTAAGCAATATATTAATGAGGTGTTTATGAATAAGATTAGTGTCCTCGTCTAAAGTGATTGAGTAGAGAGTTGTTTGAAATTAATATTGATTCAATCCAAACTCATCCAATCACTTAGGCTCTAACTTTGCACTCAAGCAATCACCCTTGCACTACTCTTGCACTCATCCAGTCACTCAGGCACTACATATGCACTCATCCAATCACTCAGCCACTACCCATGCACTCATCCATTCACTGAGGCACTACCCATGCACTCATCCAATCACCCAGGCACTCCCCATGCACTCATCTGATCTCCCAGGTACAACCTTACACTCATCCAATCACCCAGGCACTACTATTTCACTCACCCAGTCACCCAGGCAGTACCCATGTACTCATCCAACCACTCAGGCACTACCCGTACACTAATCCATTTGCCCAGGCACTATACATGCACTCACACAATCACCTAGGCACTACCCTTGCACTCATGCAATCACTCAGGCATTATTCATGCACTCATCCATTCACTCAAGCACTATCCATGCACTCATCCATTCACCCAGGCACTACCCATGCACACATCCAATCACCCAGGCACTATCCATGCACTCACCCAATCACCCAGGCACTACCCTTGCACTCATCCTATTACCCAGGCACTATCTTGCACTCATCTAATCACTCAGGGGTTAGCCTTCCACTCATTTAATTACTCTGGCACTACCCTTGCACTGATCCATTCTCTCACGCACTCCCTATGCACTCATCCATTCACCCAGCCACTCCCCATGCACTCCCCATGCACTCATCCATTCACTCAAGCAGTACCCATGCACTCATCCAATTACCCAGGCACTACACAGGCAGTCAACCAATAACCCAGGCACTACCCTTGCAGTCATCCAATCACCCAGGTACAACCCTTGCACTCATCCATTCAATGAGGCGCTACCTATGCACTCATCGAATCACCCAGACGCTACTCTTGCACTCATCCAGTCCCCCAGGCGCTACCCATGCACTCATACTCAACCAGGCACTACCATGCACTAATCCAATCACCCAAGCAGTACCCATGCACTCATCCATTCACTCAGGCACTATCCATGAAGGTTCACTGACAGAATAACTACAGCTAAAATATCCCATACCACAATATCGAAGCATAAATATAGATGTCAAAAATATCGACATCCTATATTTATAATAGTAAGTACAAAAATATCGAAGAAAAAAATATCAATGTCATAAATATAGTTGTACAAAATATAATTTTTTAAATATATAAAATAAATTAATAAATATTAAATATATAAAAGAATATATTTTTTTATTAATTATTTAGATTTAATATGCATTTTAACAAATATTAACAAATAAACCTAATAAAAAAAAATTAAACACACATATATAATAATGAATATATATATATATATATATATATATATATATATATATATATATATATATATATATATATATATATATATATATACTACCTAGTGCGATGCATGTAGGTAGTTATAGTTAGGACCTAGTTTCCATAGGAAAATCATTTTTGTTATCCCAATAACTTTGGCGCCGGTTGACGAATCTTCGCGAAATTGTCAAAACTAGTGATCAGCTCCGGTCAGCTCCTATCTTTAAAGCTTCGGGGTGATTCGCCAAGCGGGGGCCGAGATAAAAGGGGGGTCCCAAAACGCGTTTTCCCCATGTTATTTTCCATAGGAAACTTTAGACAAAGCTACAGCCTGAACTGCTGAACGGAATTACACCAAATTTGGCAAAAAGGTAGGTCTTGGTTCAGAAAGAGTCCTTTTTGTTAAATGGTGTAAATCCGTTCAGTAGTTTTTGAAATATTAAAGGAAAAATAATGGAAAAAGAAATATCGATATCTGGGCGGAGCCTAACCACACATGTCATTGTGAAATCTGATTGGCTGTCAGCACTTCATCCAGGAAATGCTGGCAGCCATCTTGGAACTAGGTTGAACCAGAGTCATAAGAAAACAGTTAAACAAAGATGAAAAACAAGAAAAGGGGGCAGGGTAGGAACAACCTGACCCCCTAGGCCTACTCAGGGGGTCCCACAAGGACCCCCAGCCCAAAAACATATAAAGAAACGTCCAAATTCGTGCTGGGTACGCGAATCCGGAAGAAAAAATAAAAACAAGCATTGGTATCGCCAATAGGTCTCGCCGCAGCATTCACAACCCGGTGGCACCATGCAACAGCCCCATGATAGCGCGACA
The DNA here is from genome assembly GCA_963921515.1 of Calotriton arnoldi. Taxonomy (NCBI): domain Eukaryota; kingdom Metazoa; phylum Chordata; class Amphibia; order Caudata; family Salamandridae; genus Calotriton; species Calotriton arnoldi. Next base: position 1,399,816 of record CAWUFW010002654.1, read on the forward strand.
AATGCCAGCGTTAAAATCCACGCGAAACCGAAAAAATGCGAAACCCCAACGCGAAAAAAGGTGCGATGACCCCAATGGCGATACAAAAATCAGCAAAAACCAGCGACAGGCCTGCGATTCCCACGCTCCATGCGTGAGAATGCACTATAAAAGCAGAGAAAGAAAAAAGACAAATAAATGCAAATGCGTAGCAACATGGACGCACCCGGACCCAGTGCAGAGGACAACGCGAACCCCACAAGCCCCACAGATGACCAGCCAGGAACCCCGGGGCCGGAGAAGGGCAAAGAGAAGAGGAAGAGGAAGACGGGGTTCAGTCCGCAGAAAAACCGGATCATCGTCACGGAGGTGACCGAACACTACCAACAACTGTACGTCACCTCCACTGTGTCACCGGCAACACAAACGGAAATATGGGAGTCCATCGTGAACAACGTGAATGCAGTCGGAGTATCGAGGATGTCAATGGAGGAGGTCAAGAGGCGCTGGCATGACGTCAAAAGCCAAACCAAGCAGAAACTCGCTGCCAACCTGAAGGCAGCAACGGCCACTTGAGGTGGGAGTCCTGCGCCACAGGAGGGCTGGACGAGCTGGAGGAAATGGTGGCCACAGTCATCAGTACGGAGACGGTGCAAGGAGTTGGGGGTCCGGACACTGCCGAAATGACCTGACCCAACAGCAACAGGGTGAGTAACCACCAGGTACTGGGGGGACGGGGGAGACGGGCACAATGGCACACATGCACAATCAAGAATAGCACACTGCACACCCACAATGACTGTGGAACCTGTCCCTGATGGCCTTGGCACACTGCAGCACACATTGAAACACCAAGTAGGCCCACATCCACCATGTGCACAAATGGCCCCCCTCACCAATCCCACAACCTACCCATGCACATGTGCTGAACCCAGCAAAGCAGCGGCTCTGTGAGCCACACTGACAATGCAAGTGACACTGCATGACCAATAGCATGGCTGCAGTCAAAATACATGATATGGTGCACGACACAACACTGAGGTGGCCCAGTGTGGATAACATTCTCAAAGGAGCAGGTCACACTCTGACACATCCACGTGCACATACAACTCCTGACGTCAACAACACATCTGCAGACAAACAATGCACAAGAGTACCAAATCCGTCCAAGAGCACAAATGACCCAAGTCGCCAACATCTCAGCACCGTAAAAGCACAGAAGCCAAAGGCACACCGCCTCAAAGGGACAATGGGCCGCTTAATCAGAGCTGCAGGGGCGACTCTCCCACAATGCAGCACACACACATAGCAATCACAGCACATCAACATTGACGACAATGTGGTACAAAGTAACACACCAACACCACAGAACAGAGGACACAACTGGTGCCGCATGTGCGTAGAAAAAGGCCAATCACATCAGGCATAGCAGGAAACTGTCAGATGATAATGTACGAGTACAACCTCACATCCTTCATGTAGTCGGAATGTCCACTGTCCCCCATCAAATACCCAGCTCCTCCAAAACAGTCACAATGTACATTGACATGCAGTCAGTATGTAAACATGTACAATGCGTGCACATACATGGAACACACTGTTAACCTGCATCTCCCCTTCACATTGCTGAGGGACAATCAACACCTCCTGCTGAGCAGACCAGACATCTCTTCAGTGATGAGGAGAGGAACCCCTGGCCATCTGCTCCGACACCCTCCAACTGCTTGTGGACAGCCTCCGCACACCACCTCCAGGAGCAGGGCAGCCCAGCTGCATCGAGGTGATACCACCCCCTGCACAGACCACACAGCAGGAAGCACCCACCACCACGGCTGGCTCCCAGCACCTCACCCAGGAACACATGGCATCCCAACGCCGTGTGTCAGACTGCCAGAGGGGCCTGCCTAAACAGGTGCGGGTGGGTTTCAACCTCAGGGCAGCCAAACTAGATGCCATACGTGGGTGTCTCAGTCCCATCAGGGACCACTTACAGTCCCTAACGGACACCCACAGTCCACTCCATGCCCTACAGCAATCCTTGACTGACCTCGCTGGATCCATTACTCGGATAAAATAACTGTCTAGGCAGAGAGGCTCCGGCGACGACAGCACAGAGTTGGCACAGATGCGGAGGACAATGGAGAACATGGAGCGGATGCAGGCAGGAAGGATGGCTGCCACGGCTGAACACCAGCGAGATGTAGCTGGGATCTACCATGCCCTGCAGATCCTCATCCTGCCATTGCTGCCACAGAGCCTGTCCCAGATGACTGCTGCAGGAACTTCGACACACACATCTCCGCCCCTGATGTGTCAGTGGCACACAGAGTAGCAGCCATACCACCTCCACCCCCTGATGAGTCCGTGGCACACAGTGATGCAGCCATAACACCACCACACACACCTGGCACACCTGACACAGAAGACGTATCAGAGGACGAAGATGTGGACGGTAATGACTCTGTGTCAAAAAGGAGGTTGTAGCATTCATCCCCCACCATATGGCCTGTTTCTGCTTGGTACAGCCCTCTGCATCATGCCCTGGTACAACACCTTCCACTGTCCCCCGAACACCCTGCGACATTCACCTGGACCCCGACATGGACTGCCATATCTGCTCTGGTTACCAATGACACAGCAAACAGACTGCAGACTCAACTCTGCCTCTACCGATTAACTTGTCATCCCCTAAAGGACTCTGTTTGGCCCTCCACTGGGCACCCATGTAATGTGGGGTGTGCATGGCCATGTACTGCTCTAGCTCCGACACTCAACAGGATGTGAATAAAACATTCCTAATCACACAGATGTGTCATGTCTATGTCCAATCAAGTATGACAGTATGGATGACTGTAGGGCCATTGATTGCACAAAAAGGTACACCCTGGGAAATTACATCAATGCGCATGTTTGACCGTGACACACATGGCCAATTACATGACTGTGGAGGTGTGAACTAGCTGTGACCTCATTGATCATGAACAACAATCTCGCAACCCCCCAACGTAGCCCCACGTCCATGTATTAAATAGGGCTGTGTGTAAATATGTCAGAGTCGGTAGGAGGGCTAAAGTAGTGTCCCACATCATATGTGACAACAGAACATCTCTTCGTATACCTACACACACTCAACTGTGTGGACATATCCTGGTTGATGGAACACATTGGTCCACATGGCAAGAAGTTGGACATCATACTCACATTGCTGAAGACACGTAAGCGCACAGCTCGACTAGCAACTCGCCTGAACACAATGTCTGGCTCACAGAGGTGGAGCTGGCAACAGGGACTCACCCCTAAGTGAAATCCATCAGTCAGTCCCTCCCTGTGTACGTACAATGCTCATTGGGGCACATGATTTGGCATGCAAATCAACACTCATCACAGTTGTACACTAGTGAAGCTGCGTAGACTTTATTAGCATGTGTGTGTCAGTATGGGCAAGACAAGGGCCACAACATGCAGACCAATGCATCATACACTTACAGGCAGCCAAGGAACATGTAGAGGTGCAAGACATGGGGAGGCACAGATGAACACCAACCATGACGGATTCCGACGGTCTCAGCCCACCTTGCCCTGCTGGAGGAGTCATGTGGTGTTTGGCGAATGCGCATTGCACCGTGTCAGGGGACACCACTCACAGCCCATGGGATCTGCATAGTCCTGTACCACCGGACAGCGCTGACTGCCTGCTCTGCTGACAGTGAGTAGGTGAAGGAGTCCAACAAGGTCACATGTAGTACTACATTGCCATGTGTGTACTCTCCCTCTATCGGTGTGTCAGGTTGAGGAACGTTGCCAGGCGCCTCTGTCCACTCACCTTGCACAGGTGTGTATCAACCCGCAGTCCTGCACGCACATGCATTCTGAGTCCAGGTGAATGCAGACATGTCCACTGTCATGGTGGGATATGTGTCCATTTCCCCAAGATGCAAAAGGGGGATGGGACCTGTGCCATGGGTTACAATCTTTTGTGGCTGCGGGAACGTAGTTACTCATCCATGAAAGCGAGCGCAGCTTCATGGGCAATCAGTTCCAAGAGTACGTCGTTGTCGACTTCAACGAACACGGGGGCGAGCCAATCCATTAGTTGGTCTGGACAGATGTGCTCCATCCACGCCGTTTCACCAATCCGCAACACAGCCCAATAGGGGAGCGCTTCGATGTGGTCACTGCACACGAGGAACTGTGCGATCTCACATGCCCAACTGCCAGCACATACGCCCAATTCCAAGGCATCCCATGAATGGGTATCACAGTCACACTCCTGGTCGTGGTCCAACAGGGGGTGCACACACATGTCATAATCCAGTTCAGCTACCGTTGTGTTGGATAGGCAGACATCCATGGGCCACTCAAATATGCATGATCGGCAGTGGAACCAGGGCTGGACGCAGGTGACGTACGCAATACGGAAGCTCAGACGGTAACTGATGCGCAACACTTCCAGTGGCAGTGCCCCCAACAAATGCAGCATTCGGTCACGGTACAGTTCCACGTGACAGGGGTTGTGCATGTGCCCGGGATGTTCTGACATTGCGTTGTTCGCACTCGTAAGTCCGGCACTCTTCTGACCTGCGGCTGTTATGTGGATGATATGCCGCAGCTCGGAGCAATGAGTCGTATGAGTGTGCAAAGTTTGTACGTATGGGTTGTCCTGTACGTAAGTGTCAAGGCCTCTCCATGCAGGAGTACCTCGGGCAAGGACTTCTGTGTGTGGGGTGTGGATACGTTGATCTTTCATTGGTGCCGTGTGTAGTGTGGGAGTCGTCTTCGTCTGCCATGGTATCTCTCTTAGGGGGTGCCTGCCGCATGCGTTTCCGAGGTCGGGGTGCAGATGTCCTTCCGCCTTCCGTATTGAGACAAGGGGGCTTTCATCCCTAATGTTAGTCAGAACACTGCTTGTATCCTGGGTATGTGATGTGGCCATCGCGCTGCAATTGAGGCTAGGCCTTGGGCTTATGGTGCACCAAAAGCGATGAACACACACACCAGTCGCCATGTATGAGCCAAGACCCCGAGGGGTCTCGCGCTCCTTGTACAGTCCCTTCATGCACGGACGCCCTCCGGCTGCATGCAACATTGCAACATTGTCAATTGCGGGCCGTGTGGCGCAGACACTGCAACAGAGACACACGCATCAGTTGGTTTCCTGTGCAGCCCAGATATGAACCACGCCCAGGGACCAGGGACAATTGTTCACACCCCTATGCTGGCCTGACGTATGCCAACCCAGCCCACTCAGCGTACGTATAAAGGGGGGACGACGACGCTACGTGTCCCAGTTCTTCCCCACTGCCTAAGGTGACATGTCTGCGTCCGCCTGGCCTACGACGAGGCTCAATCATATAGGGTCCATGACTTGCGTTGCACGGAGTCGGTGGCACCGGTTGCACTGCAGCCGGCACGGGCCTACCGCCATGGGACGGTGACTTACTGTGCACTGAGGTAGGGGCACCTAAAGTGCTGAGTGGATGTGCAGCCTGCGATGATGACGTGTGCACTGATATGGTCTCTGCCATTGCTATATCAAAACCCAGAGTCAAGTGTGCACCTGGTGGACCGCAATGTAGGCCCACCGCCACGTGGCATTGCCTCACGTTTCACAGAGTTAGTGGCACCTAGAGAGCTGAGCGGGTGTGCAGGCTGCGATGATGACGTGTGCACTGATGTGATCTCTGCCATTGCAAAATCAAGACCCAGAGTCAAGTGTGCGCCTGTCGGCCCGCGCTGCGGGGATGCGTGATGTGGAGGCTGCCAAGGTCAGGGGCCACAGGCTCGGAGCTTGCACCGGGACGTGGTGTGCCCTCTTGGAGACACGCCGGTGGCGGAAGGTGAGCAGTGCGGCCTGGGTGCGCAGGGGCGGGCAATCCACGCTGGGTGGCGGGAGGGGCTGACGTACAGCAGCCTGTGTGTGCAGGGGCTGCCATGTGATGTTGCCGTGTACAATGATGTGTACTCTGCCATTCATGTATCTGGACTCTGTTTCACATTGGGGACCTGGTGGCCTGCAGTGTGAACCGGCTCGTGGTTGGAGACACACCAGTGGCAGCAGGTGAGCAGTGAGGCCTGTGTGCGCAGGGGTGGGCAAACACCGCTGGGCAGAGGGAGGGGCTGGGGTGTAGCAGCCTGTGTGCGCAGGGGCGTCCATGCGATGTTGCCGTGTGCAATGATGCTCTGCCATTCATGTATCTGGACTCTGTTTCAGATTGGGGACCTGGTGGCCTGCAGTGTGAACCGGCACGTGGTTGGAGACACACCGGTGGCAGCAGGTGAGCAGTGAGGCCTGGGTGCGCAGGGGCGGGCAAACACCGCTGGGCGGTGGGGGGCTGGGGTGCAGCTGCCTGGGTGCGCAGTGTCGGCACTGTCTCTGTCTCTCTCGCCCTCTCTTTCTCTATATTTCTCTCTATTTCTCTATTTCTCTCTCCCTCTCTTCCTTTCGCTGTCTCTCTCTCTCTTCCTCTGTTTGTCTCTCTCTCTCCTTCTCCCTCTCTCCTCCGTTCTCTCTCTTTCTCTCTCTCTCTCCCTTTCTTTCACTCTCTCTCTCCTTTTCTTTCTCTCTCTCTTTCTCTGTCCTTTGTTGTGCGCATGACACAACTTCTTATCTTCAATTTTGTCTTGCAGGCTGTGACTTACGGTTTTTCGGGAGAAGACCCGCCATGACTCTTCAAACTATTGCTGTTGTATAGAATTTGAATAAATTGATTATTTTTGGAATTCTGCGATGTGTGTATGTTTTTCCTTTTTCGAACCACACATGGATGTTGGTTGGTGTACTTGTGTGACATCAGGCGTATTGTTGTGTTCATGAATTTGTGACGTAGATGTGAGATATCTTTGTCCGGGGGGGTGCCCGGGGTAGGGCCACGGGGGGCCTGGGGGGGGTGGCAGTGGGTGTTATGGCCCTCTTGGGGCTCCGAGCTGCATGATCAGTAGCTCCATGGCATCTGTTGTTTTTCTGGTGTGGCTGTGGGCTGGGCTCCCTTTTTTGGTGCAGGTTGTCGTCCGACTTAACACCAGGAAAGAGCAGGTGTTAAATCCCTGCTGCTAACGCGCCTTAGCACATATTTTGTGGTCTTATCGCTGATCTGGCTGGTCGTTGTGAATGTTGCGAAGTGGTGTTTCCGCGGGTTTTTGCAAGGGAACGCCTACTCTGCATCTCATTAGCCTTAGTTGCCGGTGTCATCCGTGGCGATGATTTTTGCGGCTGCTATCGTAGGAATACTGGTGATATCGGCTGTTAGCACCAGCTTGTGAATGGTGCGATGAATTTATCACCACTTTGGCTGCGATAAAGTGCCGCTAACTCGGCGATAAGTCCTTGAGAACATGCCCCTTGGTATTATGGAGATTTTCAAAGTAATGCCTTGAATGAAAAAGGGAAAAGAGAATGACAAAGAGCAAGATAGAGTTAAAAGATCATTCTAGAGTTGAATTCAATAAATGCATTCTTGAACAAGACATAATTCAAAATTCTATGAATAGGGTAAGCAATATATTAATGAGGTGTTTATGAATAAGATGAGTGTCCTCATCTAATGTGGTTGAGTACAGAGTTGTTTGAACTTAGAAAAGATTATCACAGTGAAAAATCAGGATTCTCTTGACCACCATAAGGCAAACTGTTCATGAAAGTGTTTTCAAGAGGGTTCTGTGGCTTAGCTAGTTAAAGCGTCTGGCTAGTAAACAGGATATCTTGAGTTCAAATCTCAGCAGCAACTTTCATTTCTCATTCTTAAATAAAAGATAATTTTCATTAAGTCGTCCTTTGATACAATTAAATTAGAAAAGTCTGATTCATTTTCCTGTTGAACAGATCATCTTAAACCTGATAAAAAACTCAAAATTGTTGTCAAGATTATAGTAGCAATACAGCGATTGCAAAATAAAAAAGTTATATTAATGAGGAAGACGCAGATAAAATATAACCCTAGATTTGAGCAATATTGATGTATTTATGTGAAACTATTATTTTAAAACTATTCAAAAAATGGAATTGAGTTAAAAAGTGTTCTTTTTAATAAAACATTGTTATTCTTGATTGGAGATTAGGAATCCTTTTTGTTTAACATTGGAATACATATAAGGAAACTTTATTGCAGGCACCAAATTCGATCACCAATACTAAATTAATGATCCCTTCTTCATCACTAATGTAAGTGCTGCGGCTAAGTGGTGAAAGCATTTGTCTTGTAAACAGGAAATCCTGAGTTCAAATCTCAGCAGCACCTTATTTTTGGCTCATTACATGTAAGAATCATTTTCATCAAGCAAATGTTTAATACAATTTAAAAAGAAGAGTCAAGTTCTGTGAACCTGAGAATGGGTCATCTTAAATTTAAATAAAACACTTGGTATTGTGAAGATTTTCAAAGTAATGCCTTGAATGAAAAAGGGAAAAGAGAATGACAAAGAGCAAGATAGAGATAAAAGATTATTCTAGAGTTGAATTCAATGAATGCATTCTTGAACAAGGCATAATTCAAAATTCTATGAATAGGGCAAACAATATATTATTGAGGTGTTTATGAATAAGATTAGTGTCCTCGTCTAAAGTGATTGAGTAGAGAGTTGTTTGAACTTAGAAAATATTATGAAAGTGAAAAATCAGGATTCTCTTGAACACCATACGGCAAACTGTTCCTCAATGTCTTTTCAGGAGGATGCTGTGGCTTAGCTGGTTAAATCCCCTGTCTAGTGAACAGGAGATTCTGAGTTCAAATCTCAGCAGAACCTTGCTTTACTCATTCTAAATAAGAAATAATTTTCATTAAGTCGTCTTTTGATACAATTAAATTAGAAAACATGATTAATCTTCCTGTTGAACAGATCATCTTAAACCTAATAAAAACTCGAAGAGTTGTCAAGATTAAAGTAGCAATACTGTTATTGTAAAATGAAAAAGGTATATCAATGAGGAAGACGCAGATGAAATATAACCCCAGATTTGAGCAATATTGATGTATTTATGTGAAACAATTATTTGTAAACTATCCAAAAATGGAGTTGAGTTTAAAAAGTGTTCTTTTTATTAAAACATAGCTATTCTTGTTCAGAGATTAGGAATCCTTTCTTGTTTAACATTGGAATAGATATAAAGAAACTTTATTGGAGTCACCGAATTCGATCACCAATACTAAATTAATGATCCCTTCTTCATCACAAAAGAAGGTGCTGTGGCTAAGTGGTTAAAGCGCCTGTCTCGTAAACAGGAAATCCTGAGTTCAAATCTCAGCAGCACCTTATTTTTGGCTCATTACATGTAAGAATCATTTTCATCAAGCAAATGTTTAATACAATTTAAAAAGAAGAGTCTTGTTCTGTGAACCTTAGAATTGGTCATCTTGAATTGAAATAAAAAACTTGGTATTGTGAAGATTTTCAAAGTAATGCCTTGAATGAAAAAGTGAAAAGAGAATTACAAAGAGCAAGATAGAAATAAAAGATCATTCTAGAGTTGAATTCAATGTATGCATTCTTGAACAAGGCATAATTCAAAATTCTATGAATAGGGTAAGCAATATATTATTGAGGTGTTCATAAATAAGATTAGTGTCCTTGTCTAAAGTGCATGAGTAGAGAGTTGTTTGAACTTAGAAAAGATTATGAAAGTGAAAAATCAGGATTCTCTTGAACACCAGAAGGCAAACTGTTCCTTAAAGCATTTTCAAGAGGGTTCTGTGGCTTAGCTGGTGAAAGCGCCTGTCTAGTAAACAGGAAATCCTGAGTTCAAATTTCAGCATCACCTTGCTTTACTCATTCTAAATAAGAAATAATTTTCATTAAGTCAGTCCATTGATACAATTAAATTAGAAAAGATGATTCATCTTCCTGTGAAGCAGATCTTCTTTAATCTAATAAAAACTCAAAGTTTTGTCAAGATTATAGTACCAATACTGTGATTGTAAAATGAAAAAGGTATATCAATCAAGAAGACGCAGATGAAATATAACCCTATATTTGAGCAATATTGATGTATTTATGTAATACAATTATTTATAAACTGTTCAAAAAATGGAGTTGAGTTTAAAAAGTGTTCTTTTTTATTAAAACATAGTTATTCTTGTTTTGGGATTAGGAATCCTTTCTTGTTTAACATTGTAATACATACAAAGAAACTTTATTGCAGGCACCAAATTCGATCACCAATACTAAATTAATGATCCCCTCTTTATAACTAAAGTAGGTGCTGAGGCTAAGTGGTTAAAGCGCCTGTCTCGTAAACAGGCAGTACTTAGTTCAAATCTCAGCAGCACCATGTTTTTGGCTCGATAAATGTAAGATTCATTTTCATCAAGCAAATGTTTAATACCATTTAAAAAGAAAAGTCTTGTTCTGTGAACTTTAGTATGAATCATCTTAAATTGAAATAAAAAACTTGGTATTGTGGAGATTTTCAAAGTAATGCCTTGAATGAAAAAGGGAAAAGAGAATGACAAAGAGCAGGATAGAGATAAAAGATAATTCTAGAGTTGAATTCAATAAATGCATTCTTGAACAAGGCATAATTCAAAATTCTATGAATAGGGTAAGCAATATATTAATGAGGTGTGTGTGAATAAGATGCGTGTCCTCGTCTAATGTGGTTGAGTAGAGAGTTGTTTGAACTTAGAAAAGATTATCAAAGTGAAAAATCAGGATTCTCTTGACCACCATGAGGCAAACTGTTCATGAAAGCATTTTCAAGAGGGTGTTGTGGCTTAGCTGGTTAAAGTGCCTGACTAGGAAACAGCATATCCTGAATTCAATTCTCAGCAGCGCCTTGATTTTCTCATTCTTAAATAAAAGGTAATTTTCATTAATTAGTCCTTTGATACAATTAAATTAGAAAAGTCTAATTAATTTTTGTGTTGAACAGATCATCTTAAACCTTATAAAAACTCAAAATTGTTGTCAAGATTATAGTAGCAATACTGTGATTGCTAAATAAAAAGGAATAATAATGAGGAAGACGCAGATAAAATATAACCTTAGATTTGAGCAATATTGATGTATTTATATGAAACTATTATTTTAAAACTATTCAAAAAATGGAAATGAGTTTAAAAAGTGATCTTTTTTTTTAAAACGTTGTTATTCTTGTTTGGAGATTAGGAATCCTTTCTTGTTTAACATTGGAATACATATAAAGAAACTTTATTGCAGGCACCAAATTCGATCACCAATACTAAATTAAAGATCCCTTCTTTATAACTAAAGTAGGTTCTCTGGCTAAGTGGTTAAAGCGCCTCTCTCGTGAACAGGAGATCCTGAATTCAAATCTCAGCAGCACCATGTTTTTGGCTCCATACATGTAAGAATCATTTTCATTAATCAAATGTTTAATACAATTTAAAAAGAAAAATCTTGTTCTGTGAACTTTAGAATGGATCATCTTAAATTGGAAAAAAAAACTTGGTATTGTGAAGATTTTCAAAGTAATGCCTTGAATGAAAAAGGGAAAAGAGAATGACAAAGTGCAAGATAGAGATAAAAGATCATTCTAGAGTTTAATTCAATGAATGCATTCTTGAACAAGGCATAATTCAAAATTCTATGAATAGGGTAAGCAATTTATAAATGAGGTGTTTATGAATAAGATTAGTGTCCTCGTCTAAAGTGATTGAGTAGAGAGTTGTTTGAACTTAGAAAAGCTTATGAAAGTGAAAAATCAAGATTCTCTTGAACACCATAAGGCAAACTGTTCCTTGAAGTTTTCTCAAGAGGGTGCTGTGGCTTAGCTGGTTAAAGTGCCTGTCTAGTAAACAGGAGATCCTGAGTTCAAATCTCAGCAGAACCTTGCTTTACTCATTCTAAATAAGAAATAATTTTCATTAAGTCGTCTTTTGATACAATTAAATTAGAAAACATGATTAATCTTCCTGTTGAACAGATCATCTTAAACCTAATAAAAACTCGAAGAGTTGTCAAGATTAAAGTAGCAATACTGTTATTGTAAAATGAAAAAGGTATATCAATGAAGATGCAGATGAAATATAACCCTATATTTGAGCAATATTGATGTATTTATGTGAAACAATTCTTTGTAAACTATTCAAAACATGGAGTTGAATTTAAAAAGTGTTCTTTTTATTAAAACATAGTTATTCTTGTTTAGAGATTAGGAATCCTTTCTTGTTTAACATTGGAATACATATAAAGAAACTTTATTGCAGTCACAAAATTCGATCACCAATACTAAATTAATGATCCCTTCTTCATCACTAATGTAAGTGCTGCGGCTAAGTGGTGAAAGCGCTTGTCTTATAAACAGGAAATCCTGAGTTAAAATCTCAGCAGCACCTTATTTTTGGCTCATTACATGTAAGAATCATTTTCATCAAGCAAATGTTTAATACAATTTAAAAGAAGAGTCAAGTTCTGTGAACCTGAGAATGGGTCATCTTAAATTGAAATAAAACACTTGGTATTGTGAAGATTTTCAAAGTAATGCCTTGAATGAAAAAGGGAAAAGAGAATGACAAAGAGCAAGATAGAGATAAAAGATTATTCTAGAGTTGAATTCAATGAATGCATTCTTGAACAAGGCATAATTCAAAATTCTATGAATAGGGCAAACAATATATTATTGAGGTGTTTATGAATAAGATTAGTGTCCTCGTCTCAAAGTGATTGAGTAGAGAGTTGTTTGAACTTAGAAAATATTATGAAAGTGAAAAATCAGGATTCTCTTGAACACCATACGGCAAACTGTTCCTTAAGGTCTTTTCAGGAGGATGCTGTGGCTTAGCTGGTTAAATCCCTGTCTAGTGAACAGGAGATTCTGAGTTCAAATCTCAGCAGAACCTTGCTTTACTCATTCTAAATAAGAAATAATTTTCATTAAGTCGTCTTTTGATACAATTAAATGAGAAAAAATGATTAATCTTCTTGTTGAACAGATCATCTTAAACCTAATAAAAACTCGAAGAGTTGTCAAGATTAAAGTAGCAATACTGTTATTGTAAAATGAAAAAGGTATATCAATGAGGAAGACGCAGATGAAATATAACCCCAGATTTGAGCAATATTGATGTATTTATGTGAAACAATTATTTGTAAACTATCCAAAAAATGGAGTTGAGTTTAAAAAGTGTTCTTTTTATTAAAACATAGCTATTCTTGTTCAGAGATTAGGAATCCTTTCTTGTTTAACATTGGAATAGATATAAAGAAACTTTATTGTAGTCACCGAATTCGATCACCAATACTAAATTAATGATCCTTCTTCATCACTAAAGAAGGTGCTGTGGCTAAGTGGTTAAAGCGCCTGTCTCGTAAACAGGAAATCCTGAGTTCAAATCTCAGTAGCACCTTATTTTTGGCTCATTACATGTAAGAATCATTTTCATCAAGCAAATGTTTAATACAATTTAAAAAGAAGAGTCTTGTTCTGTAAACCTTAGAATTGGTCATCTTGAATTGAAATAAAAAACTTGGTATTGTGAAGATTTTCAAAGTAATGCCTTGAATGAAAAAGTGAAAAGAGAATTACAAAGAGCAAGATAGAAATAAAAGATCATTCTAGAGTTGAATTCAATGTATGCATTCTTGAACAAGGCATAATTCAAAATTCTATGAATAGGGTAAGCAATATATTATTGAGGTGTTCATAAATAAGATTAGTGTCCTTGTCTAAAGTGCATGAGTAGAGAGTTGTTTGAACTTAGAAAAGATTATGAAAGTGAAAAATCAGGATTCTCTTGAACACCAGAAGGCAAACTGTTCCTTAAAGCATTTTCAAGAGGGTTCTGTGGCTTAGCTGGTGAAAGCGCCTGTCTAGTAAACAGGAAATCCTGAGTTCAAATTTCAGCATCACCTTGCTTTACTCATTCTAAATAAGAAATAATTTTCATTAAGTCGTCCATTGATACAATTAAATTAGAAAAGATGATTCATCTTCCTGTGAAGCAGATCTTCTTTAATCTAATAAAAACTCAAAGTTTTGTCAAGATTATAGTACCAATACTGTGATTGTAAAATGAAAAAGGTATATCAATCAAGAAGACGCAGATGAAATATAACCCTATATTTGAGCAATATTGATGTATTTATGTAATACAATTATTTATAAACTGTTCAAAAAATTGAGTTGAGTTTAAAAAGTGTTCTTTTTTATTAAAACATAGTTATTCTTGTTTTGGGATTAGGAATCCTTTCTTGTTTAACATTGGAATACATACAAAGAAACTTTATTGCAGGCACCAAATTCGATCACCAATACTAAATTAATGATCCCCTCTTTATAACTAAAGTAGGTGCTGAGGCTAAGTGGTTAACGCGCCTGTCTCGTAAACAGGCAGTACTTAGTTCAAATCTCAGCAGCACCATGTTTTGGCTCCATAAATGTAAGATTCATTTTCATCAAGCAAATGTTTAATACCATTTAAAAAGAAAAGTCTTGTTCTGTGAACTTTAGTATGAATCATCTTAAATTGAAATAAAAAACTTGGTATTGTGGAGATTTTCAAAGTAATGCCTTGAATGAAAAAGGGAAAAGAGAATGACAAAGAGCAGGATAGAGATAAAAGATAATTCTAGAGTTGAATTCAATAAATGCATTCTTGAACAAGGCATAATTCAAAATTCTATGAATAGGGTAAGCAATATATTAATGAGGTGTGTGTGAATAAGATGCGTGTCCTCGTCTAATGTGGTTGAGTAGAGAGTTGTTTGAACTTAGAAAAGATTATCAAAGTGAAAAATCAGGATTCTCTTGACCACCATGAGGCAAACTGTTCATGAAAGCATTTTCAAGAGGGTGTTGTGGCTTAGCTGGTTAAAGTGCCTGACTAGGAAACAGCATATCCTGAATTCAATTCTCAGCAGAGCCTTGATTTTCTCATTCTTAAATAAAAGGTAATTTTCATTAATTCGTCCTTTGATACAATTAAATTAGAAAAGTCTGATTAATTTTTGTGTTGAACAGATCATCTTAAACCTTATAAAAACTCAAAATTGTTGTCAAGATTATAATAGCAATACTGTGATTGCTAAATAAAAAGGAATAATAATGAGGAAGACGCAGATAAAATATAACCTTAGATTTGAGCAATATTGATGTATTTATATGAAACTATTATTTTAAAACTATTCAAAAAATGGAAATGAGTTTAAAAAGTGTTCTTTTTTAAAAACGTTGTTATTCTTGTTTGGAGATTAGGAATCCTTTCTTGTTTAACATTGGAATACATATAAAGAAACTTTATTGCAGGCACCAAATTCGATCACCAATACTAAATTAATGATCCCTTCTTTATAACTAAAGTAGGTGCTCTGGCTAAGTGGTTAAAGCGCCTCTCTAGTGAGCAGGAGATCCTGAATTCAAATCTCAGCAGCACCATGTTTTTGGCTCCATACATGTAAGAATCATTTTCATTAATCAAATGTTTAATACAATTTAAAAAGAAAAATCTTGTTCTGTGAACTTTAGAATGGATCATCTTAAATTGAAAAAAAAACTTGGTATTGTGAAGATTTTCAAAGTAATGCCTTGAATGAAAAAGGGAAAAGAGAATGACAAAGTGCAAGATAGAGATAAAAGATCATTCTAGAGTTTAATTCAATGAATGCATTCTTGAACAAGGCATAATTCAAAATTCTATGAATAGGGTAAGCAATTTATAAATGAGGTGTTTATGAATAAGATTAGTGTCCTCGTCTAAAGTGATTGAGTAGAGAGTTGTTTGAACTTAGAAAAGCTTATGAAAGTGAAAAATCAAGATTCTCTTGAACACCATAAGGCAAACTGTTCCTTGAAGTTTTCTCAAGAGGGTGCTGTGGCTTAGCTGGTTAAAGTGCCTGTCTAGTAAACAGGAGATCCTGAGTTCAAATCTCAGCAGAACCTTGCTTTACTCATTCTAAATAAGAAATAATTTTCATTAAGTCGTCTTTTGATACAATTAAATTAGAAAACATGATTAATCTTCCTGTTGAACAGATCATCTTAAACCTAATAAAAACTCGAAGAGTTGTCAAGATTAAAGTAGCAATATTGTTATTGTAAAATGAAAAAGGTATATCAATGAAGAAGACGCAGATGAAATATAACCCTATATTTGAGCAATATTGATGTATTTATGTGAAACAATTCTTTGTAAACTATTCAAAACATGGAGTTGAATTTAAAAAGTGTTCTTTTTATTAAAACATAGTTATTCTTGTTTAGAGATTAGGAATCCTTTCTTGTTTAACATTGGAATACATATAAAGAAACTTTATTGCAGTCACAAAATTCGATCACCAATACTAAATTAATGATCCCTTCTTCATCACTAATGTAAGTGCTGCGGCTAAGTGGTGAAAGTGCTTGTCTTATAAACAGGAAATCCTGAGTTCAAATCTCAGCAGCACCTTATTTTTGGCTCATTACATGTAAGAATCATTTTCATCAAGCAAATGTTTAATACAATTTAAAAAGAAGAGTCAAGTTCTGTGAACCTGAGAATGGGTCATCTTAAATTGAAATAAAACACTTGGTATTGTGAAGATTTTCAAAGTAATGCCTTGAATGAAAAAGGGAAAAGAGAATGACAAAGAGCAAGATAGAGATAAAAGATTATTCTAGAGTTGAATTCAATGAATGCATTCTTGAACAAGGCATAATTCAAAATTCTATGAATAGGGCAAACAATATATTATTGAGGTGTTTATGAATAAGATTAGTGTCCTCGTCTAAAGTGATTGAGTAGAGAGTTGTTTGAACTTAGAAAATATTATGAAAGTGAAAAATCAGGATTCTCTTGAACACCATACGGCAAACTGTTCCTTAATGTCTTTTCAGGAGGATGCTGTGGCTTAGCTGGTTAAATCCCCTGTCTAATGAACAGGAGATTCTGAGTTCAAATCTCAGCAGAACCTTGCTTTACTCATTCTAAATAAGAAATAATTTTCATTAAGTCGTCTTTTGATTAACCCTGGGCATAATACTTTGCTACGCTCACGAAGCATGCAAAGTTTGTGCTACTACGCACTACGCAAATTGCACGTAGCAGAGTGAATAACTGTACTAATAAACGTAGCGTAGCAGGAGTATAATAAACTCCTTCAAATGCTTTGATAAAGCAATTTTTTATGCTAAAAGCATATAACCAATTCACAAAAATGAATGTTGACAATAAAATATCAAGCAATGAGAGAGGTGATGATTTTGGAGTCCCCCTAACCTAGGGGAGGACCAAGCAGATGCCTTGAACACAAAAAGCATATCATGTGAACGATTCAATGGTGGTCCCTTCCTCCTAGGACCACCCCAAGCACAGTTATGGGCAAAAATACAATCCCAACAAAGGCCCTGCAAAGCATTATGGGACAGATTAGCAGTGGGCAGTGAATATTATAGTGTCCAATATCAAAATAATTCTACAAAGAGCTGCAGTTCAACTAGTCGTCACTGGGTGTCGTCCCTCAAGAGTGAAATGCAAAAGTATTGAAAACCTTTCATGAAGCTTTTGCATTTGACTCGTGAGGGACGACACCCAGTGACGACTAGTTGAACTGCAGCTCTTTGTAGAATTATTTTGATATTGGACACTATAATATTCACTGCCCACTGCTAATCTCGTCCCATAATGCTTTGCAGGGCCTTTGGTTGGGATTGTATTTTTGCCCATAACTGTGCTTGGGGTGGTCCTAAGAGGATGGGACCACCACCTAATCATTCAATAAGATGTGCTTTTTGTTTTCAAGACATCTGCTTGGTTCTCTCCTAAGTTAGCGAGGATACCAAAATCATCACCTCTCTCACTGCTTTTTGTTTTCACTTTAGTGAAATGACTATATGCAATTTTAGCATATAAAGACAGAGATATTTATTTTATCTTAACTTGCACTGTACAAGTTTGCTTTTGGTAATTATTGTACAGTGCAGTGAGTCAAGCACACAGCTAGCACTACGCCCAGGCTTAATAATAATAACAAACTCCTTCAAATGCTTTGATAAAGCAATTTTTTATGCTAAAAAGCATATAACCAATTCACAAAAATGAATTTTGACATATCAAGCAATGAGAGAGGTGATGATTTTGGAGTCCCCCTAACCTAGGGGGAGGACCAAGCAGATGCCTTGAACACAAAAAGCATATCATGTGAACGATTCAATGGTGGTCCCTTCCTCCTAGGACCACCTCAAGCACAGTTATGGGCAAAAATACAATCCCAACCAAGGTCCTGCAAAGCATTATGGGACGAGATTAGCAGTGGGCAGTGAATATTATAGTGTTCAATATCAAAATAATTCTACAAAGAGTTGCAGTTCAACTAGTCGTCACTGGGTGTCGTCCCTCACGAGTCAAATGCAAAAGCTTCATGAAAGGTTTTCAATACTTTTGCATTTCACTCTTGAGGGACGACACCCAGTGACGACTAGTTGAACTGCAGCTCTTTGTAGAATTATTTTGATATTGGACACTATAATATTCACTGCCCACTGCTAATCTCGTCCCATAATGCTTTGCAGGGCCTTTGGTTGGGATTGTATTTTTGCCCATAACTGTGCTTGGGGTGGTCCTAGGAGGAATCGTTCAATAAGATGTGCTTTTTGTTTTCAAGACATCTGCTTGGTTGTTGGTTCTCTCCCTAAGTTAGTGAGGATACCAAAATCATCACCTCTCTCACTGCTTGTTAACTTTTTGTTTTCACTTTAGTGAAATGACTATATGCATTTTTAGCATATAAAGACAGAGATATTTATTTTATCTTAACTTGCACTGTACAAGTTTGCTTTTGGTAATTATTGTACAGTGCAGTCAAGCACACAGCTACGCACTACGCAATTTGCATAGCTACGTGTAGTTGAAGCTGTACTTCACGTAGCTACGTGAAGTGCTACTACGCAAACTACGCCCGGGCTTTTGATACAATTAAATTAGAAAAAATGATTAATCTTTCTGTTGAACAGATCATCTTAAACCTAATAAAAACTCGAAGAGTTGTCAAGATTAAAGTAGCAATACTGTTATTGTAAAATGAAAAAGGTATATCAATGAGGAAGACGCAGATGAAATATAACCCCAGATTTGAGCAATATTGATGTATTTATGTGAAACAATTATTTGTAAACTATCCAAAAAATGGAGTTGAGTTTAAAAAGTGTTCTTTTTTATTAAAACATAGCTATTCTTGTTCAGAGATTAGGAATCCTTTCTTGTTTAACATTGGAATAGATATAAAGAAACTTTATTGTAGTCACCGAATTCGATCACCAATACTAAATTAATGATCCCTTCTTCATCACTAAAGAAGGTGCTGTGGCTAAGTGGTTAAAGCGCCTGTCTCGTAAACAGGAAATCCTGAGTTCAAATCTCAGTAGCACCTTATTTTTGGCTCATTACATGTAAGAATCATTTTCATCTAGCAAATGTTTAATACAATTTAAAAAGAAGAGTCTTGTTCTGTGAACCTTAGAATTGGTCATCTTGAATTGAAATAAAAAACTTGGTATTGTGAAGATTTTCAAAGTAATGCCTTGAATGAAAAAGTGAAAAGAGAATTACAAAGAGCAAGATAGAAATAAAAGATCATTCTAGAGTTGAATTCAATGTATGCATTCTTGAACAAGGCATAATTCAAAATTCTATGAATAGGGTAAGCAATATATTATTGAGGTGTTCATAAATAAGATTAGTGTCCTTGTCTAAAGTGCATGAGTAGAGAGTTGTTTGAACTTAGAAAAGATTATGAAAGTGAAAAATCAGGATTCTCTTGAACACCAGAAGGCAAACTGTTCCTTAAAGCATTTTCAAGAGGGTTCTGTGGCTTAGCTGGTGAAAGCGCCTGTCTAGTAAACAGGAAATCCTGAGTTCAAATTTCAGCATCACCTTGCTTTACTCATTCTAAATAAGAAATAATTTTCATTAAGTCGTCCATTGATACAATTAAATTAGAAAAGATGATTCATCTTCCTGTGAAGCAGATCTTCTTTAATCTAATAAAAACTCAAAGTTTTGTCAAGATTATAGTACCAATACTGTGATTGTAAAATGAAAAAGGTATATCAATCAAGAAGACGCAGATGAAATATAACCCTATATTTGAGCAATATTGATGTATTTATGTAATACAATTATTTATAAACTGTTCAAAAAATGGAGTTGAGTTTAAAAAGTGTTCTTTTTTATTAAAACATAGTTATTCTTGTTTTGGGATTAGGAATCCTTTCTTGTTTAACATTGGAATACATACAAAGAAACTTTATTGCAGGCACCAAATTCGATCACCAATACTAAATTAATGATCCCCTCTTTATAACTAAAGTAGGTGCTGAGGCTAAGTGGTTAACGCGCCTGTCTCGTAAACAGGCAGTACTTAGTTCAAATCTCAGCAGCACCATGTTTTTGGCTCCATAAATGTAAGATTCATTTTCATCAAGCAAATGTTTAATACCATTTAAAAAGAAAAGTCTTGTTCTGTGAACTTTAGTATGAATCATCTTAAATTGAAATAAAAAACTTGGTATTGTGGAGATTTTCAAAGTAATGCCTTGAATGAAAAAGGGAAAAGAGAATGACAAAGAGCAGGATAGAGATAAAAGATAATTCTAGAGTTGAATTCAATAAATGCATTCTTGAACAAGGCATAATTCAAAATTCTATGAATAGGGTAAGCAATATATTAATGAGGTGTGTGTGAATAAGATGCGTGTCCTCGTCTAATGTGGTTGAGTAGAGAGTTGTTTGAACTTAGAAAAGATTATCAAAGTGAAAAATCAGGATTCTCTTGACCACCATGAGGCAAACTGTTCATGAAAGCATTTTCAAGAGGGTGTTGTGGCTTAGCTGGTTAAAGTGCCTGACTAGGAAACAGCATATCCTGAATTCAATTCTCAGCAGCGCCTTGATTTTCTCATTCTTAAATAAAAGGTAATTTTCATTAATTCGTCCTTTGATACAATTAAATTAGAAAAGTCTGATTAATTTTTGTGTTGAACAGATCATCTTAAACCTTATAAAAACTCAAAATTGTTGTCAAGATTATAGTAGCAATACTGTGATTGCTAAATAAAAAAGGAATAATAATGAGGAAGACGCAGATAAAATATAACCTTAGATTTGAGCAATATTGATGTATTTATATGAAACTATTATTTTAAAACTATTCAAAAAATGGAAATGAGTTTAAAAGTGTTCTTTTTTTTAAAAACGTTGTTATTCTTGTTTGGAGATTAGGAATCCTTTCTTGTTTAACATTGGAATACATATAAAGAAACTTTATTGCAGGCACCAAATTCGATCACCAATACTAAATTAATGATCCCTTCTTTATAACTAAAGTAGGTGCTCTGGCTAAGTGGTTAAAGCGCCTCTCTCGTGAACAGGAGATCCTGAATTCAAATCTCAGCAGCACCATGTTTTTGGCTCCATACATGTAAGAATCATTTTCATTAATCAAATGTTTAATACAATTTAAAAAGAAAAATCTTGTTCTGTGAACTTTAGAATGGATCATCTTAAATTGAAAAAAAAAACTTGGTATTGTGAAGATTTTCAAAGTAATGCCTTGAATGAAAAAGGGAAAAGAGAATGACAAAGTGCAAGATAGAGATAAAAGATCATTCTAGAGTTTAATTCAATGAATGCATTCTTGAACAAGGCATAATTCAAAATTCTATGAATAGGGTAAGCAATTTATAAATGAGGTGTTTATGAATAAGATTAGTGTCCTCGTCTAAAGTGATTGAGTAGAGAGTTGTTTGAACTTAGAAAAGCTTATGAAAGTGAAAAATCAAGATTCTCTTGAACACCATAAGGCAAACTGTTCCTTGAAGTTTTCTCAAGAGGGTGCTGTGGCTTAGCTGGTTAAAGTGCCTGTCTAGTAAACAGGAGATCCTGAGTTCAAATCTCAGCAGAACCTTGCTTTACTCATTCTAAATAAGAAATAATTTTCATTAAGTCGTCTTTTGATACAATTAAATTAGAAAACATGATTAATCTTCCTGTTGAACAGATCATCTTAAACCTAATAAAAACTCGAAGAGTTGTCAAGATTAAAGTAGCAATACTGTTATTGTAAAATGAAAAAGGTATATCAATGAAGAAGACGCAGATGAAATATAACCCTATATTCGAGCAATATTGATGTATTTATGTGAAACAATTCTTTATAAACTATTCAAAACATGGAGTTGAATTTAAAAAGTGTTCTTTTTTATTAAAACATAGTTATTCTTGTTTAGAGATTAGGAATCCTTTCTTGTTTAACATTGGAATACATATAAAGAAACTTTATTGCAGTCACAAAATCCGATCACCAATACTAAATTAATGATCCCTTCTTCATCACTAATGTAAGTGCTGCGGCTAAGTGGTGAAAGCGCTTGTCTTATAAACAGGAAATCCTGAGTTCAAATCTCAGCAGCACCTTATTTTTGGCTCATTACATGTAAGAATCATTTTCATCAAGCAAATGTTTAATACAATTTAAAAAGAAGAGTCAAGTTCTGTGAACCTGAGAATGGGTCATCTTAAATTGAAATAAAACACTTGGTATTGTGAAGATTTTCAAAGTAATGCCTTGAATGAAAAAGGGAAAAGAGAATGACAAAGAGCAAGATAGAGATAAAAGATTATTCTAGAGTTGAATTCAATGAATGCATTCTTGAACAAGGCATAATTCAAAATTCTATGAATAGGGCAAACAATATATTATTGAGGTGTTTATGAATAAGATTAGTGTCCTCGTCTAAAGTGATTGAGTAGAGAGTTGTTTGAACTTAGAAAATATTATGAAAGTGAAAAATCAGGATTCTCTTGAACACCATACGGCAAACTGTTCCTTAATGTCTTTTCAGGAGGATGCTGTGGCTTAGCTGGTTAAATCCCCTGTCTAGTGAACAGGAGATTCTGAGTTCAAATCTCAGCAGAACCTTGCTTTACTCATTCTAAATAAGAAATAATTTTCATTAAGTCGTCTTTTGATACAATTAAATTAGAAAAAATGATTAATCTTCCTGTTGAACAGATCATCTTAAACCTAATAAAAACTCGAAGAGTTGTCAAGATTAAAGTAGCAATACTGTTATTGTAAAATGAAAAAGGTATATCAATGAGGAAGACGCAGATGAAATATAACCCCAGATTTGAGCAATATTGATGTATTTATGTGAAACAATTATTTGTAAACTATCCAAAAAATGGAGTTGAGTTTAAAAAGTGTTCTTTTTTATTAAAACATAGCTATTCTTGTTCAGAGATTAGGAATCCTTTCTTGTTTAACATTGGAATAGATATAAAGAAACTTTATTGTAGTCACCGAATTCGATCACCAATACTAAATTAATGATCCCTTCTTCATCACTAAAGAAGGTGCTGTGGCTAAGTGGTTAAAGCGCCTGTCTCGTAAACAGGAAATCCTGAGTTCAAATCTCAGTAGCACCTTATTTTTGGCTCATTACATGTAAGAATCATTTTCATCTAGCAAATGTTTAATACAATTTAAAAAGAAGAGTCTTGTTCTGTGAACCTTAGAATTGGTCATCTTGAATTGAAATAAAAAACTTGGTATTGTGAAGATTTTCAAAGTAATGCCTTGAATGAAAAAGTGAAAAGAGAATTACAAAGAGCAAGATAGAAATAAAAGATCATTCTAGAGTTGAATTCAATGTATGCATTCTTGAACAAGGCATAATTCAAAATTCTATGAATAGGGTAAGCAATATATTATTGAGGTGTTCATAAATAAGATTAGTGTCCTTGTCTAAAGTGCATGAGTAGAGAGTTGTTTGAACTTAGAAAAGATTATGAAAGTGAAAAATCAGGATTCTCTTGAACACCAGAAGGCAAACTGTTCCTTAAAGCATTTTCAAGAGGGTTCTGTGGCTTAGCTGGTGAAAGCGCCTGTCTAGTAAACAGGAAATCCTGAGTTCAAATTTCAGCATCACCTTGCTTTACTCATTCTAAATAAGAAATAATTTTCATTAAGTCGTCCATTGATACAATTAAATTAGAAAAGATGATTCATCTTCCTGTGAAGCAGATCTTCTTTAATCTAATAAAAACTCAAAGTTTTGTCAAGATTATAGTACCAATACTGTGATTGTAAAATGAAAAAGGTATATCAATCAAGAAGACGCAGATGAAATATAACCCTATATTTGAGCAATATTGATGTATTTATGTAATACAATTATTTATAAACTGTTCAAAAAATGGAGTTGAGTTTAAAAAGTGTTCTTTTTTATTAAAACATAGTTATTCTTGTTTTGGGATTAGGAATCCTTTCTTGTTTAACATTGGAATACATACAAAGAAACTTTATTGCAGGCACCAAATTCGATCACCAATACTAAATTAATGATCCCCTCTTTATAACTAAAGTAGGTGCTGAGGCTAAGTGGTTAACGCGCCTGTCTCGTAAACAGGCAGTACTTAGTTCAAATCTCAGCAGCACCATGTTTTTGGCTCCATAAATGTAAGATTCATTTTCATCAAGCAAATGTTTAATACCATTTAAAAAGAAAAGTCTTGTTCTGTGAACTTTAGTATGAATCATCTTAAATTGAAATAAAAAACTTGGTATTGTGGAGATTTTCAAAGTAATGCCTTGAATGAAAAAGGGAAAAGAGAATGACAAAGAGCAGGATAGAGATAAAAGATAATTCTAGAGTTGAATTCAATAAATGCATTCTTGAACAAGGCATAATTCAAAATTCTATGAATAGGGTAAGCAATATATTAATGAGGTGTGTGTGAATAAGATGCGTGTCCTCGTCTAATGTGGTTGAGTAGAGAGTTGTTTGAACTTAGAAAAGATTATCAAAGTGAAAAATCAGGATTCTCTTGACCACCATGAGGCAAACTGTTCATGAAAGCATTTTCAAGAGGGTGTTGTGGCTTAGCTGGTTAAAGTGCCTGACTAGGAAACAGCATATCCTGAATTCAATTCTCAGCAGCGCCTTGATTTTCTCATTCTTAAATAAAAGGTAATTTTCATTAATTCGTCCTTTGATACAATTAAATTAGAAAAGTCTGATTAATTTTTGTGTTGAACAGATCATCTTAAACCTTATAAAAACTCAAAATTGTTGTCAAGATTATAGTAGCAATACTGTGATTGCTAAATAAAAAAGGAATAATAATGAGGAAGACGCAGATAAAATATAACCTTAGATTTGAGCAATATTGATGTATTTATATGAAACTATTATTTTAAAACTATTCAAAAAATGGAAATGAGTTTAAAAAGTGTTCTTTTTTTAAAAACGTTGTTATTCTTGTTTGGAGATTAGGAATCCTTTCTTGTTTAACATTGGAATACATATAAAGAAACTTTATTGCAGGCACCAAATTCGATCACCAATACTAAATTAATGATCCCTTCTTTATAACTAAAGTAGGTGCTCTGGCTAAGTGGTTAAAGCGCCTCTCTCGTGAACAGGAGATCCTGAATTCAAATCTCAGCAGCACCATGTTTTTGGCTCCATACATGTAAGAATCATTTTCATTAATCAAATGTTTAATACAATTTAAAAAGAAAAATCTTGTTCTGTGAACTTTAGAATGGATCATCTTAAATTGAAAAAAAAAACTTGGTATTGTGAAGATTTTCAAAGTAATGCCTTGAATGAAAAAGGGAAAAGAGAATGACAAAGTGCAAGATAGAGATAAAAGATCATTCTAGAGTTTAATTCAATGAATGCATTCTTGAACAAGGCATAATTCAAAATTCTATGAATAGGGTAAGCAATTTATAAATGAGGTGTTTATGAATAAGATTAGTGTCCTCGTCTAAAGTGATTGAGTAGAGAGTTGTTTGAACTTAGAAAAGCTTATGAAAGTGAAAAATCAAGATTCTCTTGAACACCATAAGGCAAACTGTTCCTTGAAGTTTTCTCAAGAGGGTGCTGTGGCTTAGCTGGTTAAAGTGCCTGTCTAGTAAACAGGAGATCCTGAGTTCAAATCTCAGCAGAACCTTGCTTTACTCATTCTAAATAAGAAATAATTTTCATTAAGTCGTCTTTTGATACAATTAAATTAGAAAACATGATTAATCTTCCTGTTGAACAGATCATCTTAAACCTAATAAAAACTCGAAGAGTTGTCAAGATTAAAGTAGCAATACTGTTATTGTAAAATGAAAAAGGTATATCAATGAAGAAGACGCAGATGAAATATAACCCTATATTTGAGCAATATTGATGTATTTATGTGAAACAATTCTTTGTAAACTATTCAAAACATGGAGTTGAATTTAAAAAGTGTTCTTTTTTATTAAAACATAGTTATTCTTGTTTAGAGATTAGGAATCCTTTCTTGTTTAACATTGGAATACATATAAAGAAACTTTATTGCAGTCACAAAATTCGATCACCAATACTAAATTAATGATCCCTTCTTCATCACTAATGTAAGTGCTGCGGCTAAGTGGTGAAAGCGCTTGTCTTATAAACAGGAAATCCTGAGTTCAAATCTCAGCAGCACCTTATTTTTGGCTCATTACATGTAAGAATCATTTTCATCAAGCAAATGTTTAATACAATTTAAAAAGAAGAGTCAAGTTCTGTGAACCTGAGAATGGGTCATCTTAAATTGAAATAAAACACTTGGTATTGTGAAGATTTTCAAAGTAATGCCTTGAATGAAAAAGGGAAAAGAGAATGACAAAGAGCAAGATAGAGATAAAAGATTATTCTAGAGTTGAATTCAATGAATGCATTCTTGAACAAGGCATAATTCAAAATTCTATGAATAGGGCAAACAATATATTATTGAGGTGTTTATGAATAAGATTAGTGTCCTCGTCTAAAGTGATTGAGTAGAGAGTTGTTTGAACTTAGAAAATATTATGAAAGTGAAAAATCAGGATTCTCTTGAACACCATACGGCAAACTGTTCCTTAATGTCTTTTCAGGAGGATGCTGTGGCTTAGCTGGTTAAATCCCCTGTCTAGTGAACAGGAGATTCTGAGTTCAAATCTCAGCAGAACCTTGCTTTACTCATTCTAAATAAGAAATAATTTTCATTAAGTCGTCTTTTGATACAATTAAATTAGAAAAAATGATTAATCTTCCTGTTGAACAGATCATCTTAAACCTAATAAAAACTCGAAGAGTTGTCAAGATTAAAGTAGCAATACTGTTATTGTAAAATGAAAAAGGTATATCAATGAGGAAGACGCAGATGAAATATAACCCCAGATTTGAGCAATATTGATGTATTTATGTGAAACAATTATTTGTAAACTATCCAAAAAATGGAGTTGAGTTTAAAAAGTGTTCTTTTTTATTAAAACATAGCTATTCTTGTTCAGAGATTAGGAATCCTTTCTTGTTTAACATTGGAATAGATATAAAGAAACTTTATTGTAGTCACCGAATTCGATCACCAATACTAAATTAATGATCCCTTCTTCATCACTAAAGAAGGTGCTGTGGCTAAGTGGTTAAAGCGCCTGTCTCGTAAACAGGAAATCCTGAGTTCAAATCTCAGTAGCACCTTATTTTTGGCTCATTACATGTAAGAATCATTTTCATCTAGCAAATGTTTAATACAATTTAAAAAGAAGAGTCTTGTTCTGTGAACCTTAGAATTGGTCATCTTGAATTGAAATAAAAAACTTGGTATTGTGAAGATTTTCAAAGTAATGCCTTGAATGAAAAAGTGAAAAGAGAATTACAAAGAGCAAGATAGAAATAAAAGATCATTCTAGAGTTGAATTCAATGTATGCATTCTTGAACAAGGCATAATTCAAAATTCTATGAATAGGGTAAGCAATATATTATTGAGGTGTTCATAAATAAGATTAGTGTCCTTGTCTAAAGTGCATGAGTAGAGAGTTGTTTGAACTTAGAAAAGATTATGAAAGTGAAAAATCAGGATTCTCTTGAACACCAGAAGGCAAACTGTTCCTTAAAGCATTTTCAAGAGGGTTCTGTGGCTTAGCTGGTGAAAGCGCCTGTCTAGTAAACAGGAAATCCTGAGTTCAAATTTCAGCATCACCTTGCTTTACTCATTCTAAATAAGAAATAATTTTCATTAAGTCGTCCATTGATACAATTAAATTAGAAAAGATGATTCATCTTCCTGTGAAGCAGATCTTCTTTAATCTAATAAAAACTCAAAGTTTTGTCAAGATTATAGTACCAATACTGTGATTGTAAAATGAAAAAGGTATATCAATCAAGAAGACGCAGATGAAATATAACCCTATATTTGAGCAATATTGATGTATTTATGTAATACAATTATTTATAAACTGTTCAAAAAATGGAGTTGAGTTTAAAAAGTGTTCTTTTTTATTAAAACATAGTTATTCTTGTTTTGGGATTAGGAATCCTTTCTTGTTTAACATTGGAATACATACAAAGAAACTTTATTGCAGGCACCAAATTCGATCACCAATACTAAATTAATGATCCCCTCTTTATAACTAAAGTAGGTGCTGAGGCTAAGTGGTTAACGCGCCTGTCTCGTAAACAGGCAGTACTTAGTTCAAATCTCAGCAGCACCATGTTTTTGGCTCCATAAATGTAAGATTCATTTTCATCAAGCAAATGTTTAATACCATTTAAAAAGAAAAGTCTTGTTCTGTGAACTTTAGTATGAATCATCTTAAATTGAAATAAAAAACTTGGTATTGTGGAGATTTTCAAAGTAATGCCTTGAATGAAAAAGGGAAAAGAGAATGACAAAGAGCAGGATAGAGATAAAAGATAATTCTAGAGTTGAATTCAATAAATGCATTCTTGAACAAGGCATAATTCAAAATTCTATGAATAGGGTAAGCAATATATTAATGAGGTGTGTGTGAATAAGATGCGTGTCCTCGTCTAATGTGGTTGAGTAGAGAGTTGTTTGAACTTAGAAAAGATTATCAAAGTGAAAAATCAGGATTCTCTTGACCACCATGAGGCAAACTGTTCATGAAAGCATTTTCAAGAGGGTGTTGTGGCTTAGCTGGTTAAAGTGCCTGACTAGGAAACAGCATATCCTGAATTCAATTCTCAGCAGCGCCTTGATTTTCTCATTCTTAAATAAAAGGTAATTTTCATTAATTCGTCCTTTGATACAATTAAATTAGAAAAGTCTGATTAATTTTTGTGTTGAACAGATCATCTTAAACCTTATAAAAACTCAAAATTGTTGTCAAGATTATAGTAGCAATACTGTGATTGCTAAATAAAAAAGGAATAATAATGAGGAAGACGCAGATAAAATATAACCTTAGATTTGAGCAATATTGATGTATTTATATGAAACTATTATTTTAAAACTATTCAAAAAATGGAAATGAGTTTAAAAGTGTTCTTTTTTTAAAAACGTTGTTATTCTTGTTTGGAGATTAGGAATCCTTTCTTGTTTAACATTGGAATACATATAAAGAAACTTTATTGCAGGCACCAAATTCGATCACCAATACTAAATTAATGATCCCTTCTTTATAACTAAAGTAGGTGCTCTGGCTAAGTGGTTAAAGCGCCTCTCTCGTGAACAGGAGATCCTGAATTCAAATCTCAGCAGCACCATGTTTTTGGCTCCATACATGTAAGAATCATTTTCATTAATCAAATGTTTAATACAATTTAAAAAGAAAAATCTTGTTCTGTGAACTTTAGAATGGATCATCTTAAATTGAAAAAAAAAACTTGGTATTGTGAAGATTTTCAAAGTAATGCCTTGAATGAAAAAGGGAAAAGAGAATGACAAAGTGCAAGATAGAGATAAAAGATCATTCTAGAGTTTAATTCAATGAATGCATTCTTGAACAAGGCATAATTCAAAATTCTATGAATAGGGTAAGCAATTTATAAATGAGGTGTTTATGAATAAGATTAGTGTCCTCGTCTAAAGTGATTGAGTAGAGAGTTGTTTGAACTTAGAAAAGCTTATGAAAGTGAAAAATCAAGATTCTCTTGAACACCATAAGGCAAACTGTTCCTTGAAGTTTTCTCAAGAGGGTGCTGTGGCTTAGCTGGTTAAAGTGCCTGTCTAGTAAACAGGAGATCCTGAGTTCAAATCTCAGCAGAACCTTGCTTTACTCATTCTAAATAAGAAATAATTTTCATTAAGTCGTCTTTTGATACAATTAAATTAGAAAACATGATTAATCTTCCTGTTGAACAGATCATCTTAAACCTAATAAAAACTCGAAGAGTTGTCAAGATTAAAGTAGCAATACTGTTATTGTAAAATGAAAAAGGTATATCAATGAAGAAGACGCAGATGAAATATAACCCTATATTTGAGCAATATTGATGTATTTATGTGAAACAATTCTTTGTAAACTATTCAAAACATGGAGTTGAATTTAAAAAGTGTTCTTTTTTATTAAAACATAGTTATTCTTGTTTAGAGATTAGGAATCCTTTCTTGTTTAACATTGGAATACATATAAAGAAACTTTATTGCAGTCACAAAATTCGATCACCAATACTAAATTAATGATCCCTTCTTCATCACTAATGTAAGTGCTGCGGCTAAGTGGTGAAAGCGCTTGTCTTATAAACAGGAAATCCTGAGTTCAAATCTCAGCAGCACCTTATTTTTGGCTCATTACATGTAAGAATCATTTTCATCAAGCAAATGTTTAATACAATTTAAAAAGAAGAGTCAAGTTCTGTGAACCTGAGAATGGGTCATCTTAAATTGAAATAAAACACTTGGTATTGTGAAGATTTTCAAAGTAATGCCTTGAATGAAAAAGGGAAAAGAGAATGACAAAGAGCAAGATAGAGATAAAAGATTATTCTAGAGTTGAATTCAATGAATGCATTCTTGAACAAGGCATAATTCAAAATTCTATGAATAGGGCAAACAATATATTATTGAGGTGTTTATGAATAAGATTAGTGTCCTCGTCTAAAGTGATTGAGTAGAGAGTTGTTTGAACTTAGAAAATATTATGAAAGTGAAAAATCAGGATTCTCTTGAACACCATACGGCAAACTGTTCCTTAATGTCTTTTCAGGAGGATGCTGTGGCTTAGCTGGTTAAATCCCCTGTCTAGTGAACAGGAGATTCTGAGTTCAAATCTCAGCAGAACCTTGCTTTACTCATTCTAAATAAGAAATAATTTTCATTAAGTCGTCTTTTGATACAATTAAATTAGAAAAAATGATTAATCTTCCTGTTGAACAGATCATCTTAAACCTAATAAAAACTCGAAGAGTTGTCAAGATTAAAGTAGCAATACTGTTATTGTAAAATGAAAAAGGTATATCAATGAGGAAGACGCAGATGAAATATAACCCCAGATTTGAGCAATATTGATGTATTTATGTGAAACAATTATTTGTAAACTATCCAAAAAATGGAGTTGAGTTTAAAAAGTGTTCTTTTTTATTAAAACATAGCTATTCTTGTTCAGAGATTAGGAATCCTTTCTTGTTTAACATTGGAATAGATATAAAGAAACTTTATTGTAGTCACCGAATTCGATCACCAATACTAAATTAATGATCCCTTCTTCATCACTAAAGAAGGTGCTGTGGCTAAGTGGTTAAAGCGCCTGTCTCGTAAACAGGAAATCCTGAGTTCAAATCTCAGTAGCACCTTATTTTTGGCTCATTACATGTAAGAATCATTTTCATCTAGCAAATGTT
Source organism: Calotriton arnoldi (assembly GCA_963921515.1). Lineage (NCBI taxonomy): Eukaryota > Metazoa > Chordata > Amphibia > Caudata > Salamandridae > Calotriton > Calotriton arnoldi. Next base: position 1,431,312 of record CAWUFW010002654.1, read on the forward strand.
TAATACAATTTAAAAAGAAGAGTCTTGTTCTGTGAACCTTAGAATTGGTCATCTTGAATTGAAATAAAAAACTTGGTATTGTGAAGATTTTCAAAGTAATGCCTTGAATGAAAAAGTGAAAAGAGAATTACAAAGAGCAAGATAGAAATAAAAGATCATTCTAGAGTTGAATTCAATGTATGCATTCTTGAACAAGGCATAATTCAAAATTCTATGAATAGGGTAAGCAATATATTATTGAGGTGTTCATAAATAAGATTAGTGTCCTTGTCTAAAGTGCATGAGTAGAGAGTTGTTTGAACTTAGAAAAGATTATGAAAGTGAAAAATCAGGATTCTCTTGAACACCAGAAGGCAAACTGTTCCTTAAAGCATTTTCAAGAGGGTTCTGTGGCTTAGCTGGTGAAAGCGCCTGTCTAGTAAACAGGAAATCCTGAGTTCAAATTTCAGCATCACCTTGCTTTACTCATTCTAAATAAGAAATAATTTTCATTAAGTCGTCCATTGATACAATTAAATTAGAAAAGATGATTCATCTTCCTGTGAAGCAGATCTTCTTTAATCTAATAAAAACTCAAAGTTTTGTCAAGATTATAGTACCAATACTGTGATTGTAAAATGAAAAAGGTATATCAATCAAGAAGACGCAGATGAAATATAACCCTATATTTGAGCAATATTGATGTATTTATGTAATACAATTATTTATAAACTGTTCAAAAAATGGAGTTGAGTTTAAAAAGTGTTCTTTTTTATTAAAACATAGTTATTCTTGTTTTGGGATTAGGAATCCTTTCTTGTTTAACATTGGAATACATACAAAGAAACTTTATTGCAGGCACCAAATTCGATCACCAATACTAAATTAATGATCCCCTCTTTATAACTAAAGTAGGTGCTGAGGCTAAGTGGTTAACGCGCCTGTCTCGTAAACAGGCAGTACTTAGTTCAAATCTCAGCAGCACCATGTTTTTGGCTCCATAAATGTAAGATTCATTTTCATCAAGCAAATGTTTAATACCATTTAAAAAGAAAAGTCTTGTTCTGTGAACTTTAGTATGAATCATCTTAAATTGAAATAAAAAACTTGGTATTGTGGAGATTTTCAAAGTAATGCCTTGAATGAAAAAGGGAAAAGAGAATGACAAAGAGCAGGATAGAGATAAAAGATAATTCTAGAGTTGAATTCAATAAATGCATTCTTGAACAAGGCATAATTCAAAATTCTATGAATAGGGTAAGCAATATATTAATGAGGTGTGTGTGAATAAGATGCGTGTCCTCGTCTAATGTGGTTGAGTAGAGAGTTGTTTGAACTTAGAAAAGATTATCAAAGTGAAAAATCAGGATTCTCTTGACCACCATGAGGCAAACTGTTCATGAAAGCATTTTCAAGAGGGTGTTGTGGCTTAGCTGGTTAAAGTGCCTGACTAGGAAACAGCATATCCTGAATTCAATTCTCAGCAGCGCCTTGATTTTCTCATTCTTAAATAAAAGGTAATTTTCATTAATTCGTCCTTTGATACAATTAAATTAGAAAAGTCTGATTAATTTTTGTGTTGAACAGATCATCTTAAACCTTATAAAAACTCAAAATTGTTGTCAAGATTATAGTAGCAATACTGTGATTGCTAAATAAAAAAGGAATAATAATGAGGAAGACGCAGATAAAATATAACCTTAGATTTGAGCAATATTGATGTATTTATATGAAACTATTATTTTAAAACTATTCAAAAAATGGAAATGAGTTTAAAAGTGTTCTTTTTTTAAAAACGTTGTTATTCTTGTTTGGAGATTAGGAATCCTTTCTTGTTTAACATTGGAATACATATAAAGAAACTTTATTGCAGGCACCAAATTCGATCACCAATACTAAATTAATGATCCCTTCTTTATAACTAAAGTAGGTGCTCTGGCTAAGTGGTTAAAGCGCCTCTCTCGTGAACAGGAGATCCTGAATTCAAATCTCAGCAGCACCATGTTTTTGGCTCCATACATGTAAGAATCATTTTCATTAATCAAATGTTTAATACAATTTAAAAAGAAAAATCTTGTTCTGTGAACTTTAGAATGGATCATCTTAAATTGAAAAAAAAAACTTGGTATTGTGAAGATTTTCAAAGTAATGCCTTGAATGAAAAAGGGAAAAGAGAATGACAAAGTGCAAGATAGAGATAAAAGATCATTCTAGAGTTTAATTCAATGAATGCATTCTTGAACAAGGCATAATTCAAAATTCTATGAATAGGGTAAGCAATTTATAAATGAGGTGTTTATGAATAAGATTAGTGTCCTCGTCTAAAGTGATTGAGTAGAGAGTTGTTTGAACTTAGAAAAGCTTATGAAAGTGAAAAATCAAGATTCTCTTGAACACCATAAGGCAAACTGTTCCTTGAAGTTTTCTCAAGAGGGTGCTGTGGCTTAGCTGGTTAAAGTGCCTGTCTAGTAAACAGGAGATCCTGAGTTCAAATCTCAGCAGAACCTTGCTTTACTCATTCTAAATAAGAAATAATTTTCATTAAGTCGTCTTTTGATACAATTAAATTAGAAAACATGATTAATCTTCCTGTTGAACAGATCATCTTAAACCTAATAAAAACTCGAAGAGTTGTCAAGATTAAAGTAGCAATACTGTTATTGTAAAATGAAAAAGGTATATCAATGAAGAAGACGCAGATGAAATATAACCCTATATTTGAGCAATATTGATGTATTTATGTGAAACAATTCTTTGTAAACTATTCAAAACATGGAGTTGAATTTAAAAAGTGTTCTTTTTTATTAAAACATAGTTATTCTTGTTTAGAGATTAGGAATCCTTTCTTGTTTAACATTGGAATACATATAAAGAAACTTTATTGCAGTCACAAAATTCGATCACCAATACTAAATTAATGATCCCTTCTTCATCACTAATGTAAGTGCTGCGGCTAAGTGGTGAAAGCGCTTGTCTTATAAACAGGAAATCCTGAGTTCAAATCTCAGCAGCACCTTATTTTTGGCTCATTACATGTAAGAATCATTTTCATCAAGCAAATGTTTAATACAATTTAAAAAGAAGAGTCAAGTTCTGTGAACCTGAGAATGGGTCATCTTAAATTGAAATAAAACACTTGGTATTGTGAAGATTTTCAAAGTAATGCCTTGAATGAAAAAGGGAAAAGAGAATGACAAAGAGCAAGATAGAGATAAAAGATTATTCTAGAGTTGAATTCAATGAATGCATTCTTGAACAAGGCATAATTCAAAATTCTATGAATAGGGCAAACAATATATTATTGAGGTGTTTATGAATAAGATTAGTGTCCTCGTCTAAAGTGATTGAGTAGAGAGTTGTTTGAACTTAGAAAATATTATGAAAGTGAAAAATCAGGATTCTCTTGAACACCATACGGCAAACTGTTCCTTAATGTCTTTTCAGGAGGATGCTGTGGCTTAGCTGGTTAAATCCCCTGTCTAGTGAACAGGAGATTCTGAGTTCAAATCTCAGCAGAACCTTGCTTTACTCATTCTAAATAAGAAATAATTTTCATTAAGTCGTCTTTTGATACAATTAAATTAGAAAAAATGATTAATCTTCCTGTTGAACAGATCATCTTAAACCTAATAAAAACTCGAAGAGTTGTCAAGATTAAAGTAGCAATACTGTTATTGTAAAATGAAAAAGGTATATCAATGAGGAAGACGCAGATGAAATATAACCCCAGATTTGAGCAATATTGATGTATTTATGTGAAACAATTATTTGTAAACTATCCAAAAAATGGAGTTGAGTTTAAAAAGTGTTCTTTTTTATTAAAACATAGCTATTCTTGTTCAGAGATTAGGAATCCTTTCTTGTTTAACATTGGAATAGATATAAAGAAACTTTATTGTAGTCACCGAATTCGATCACCAATACTAAATTAATGATCCCTTCTTCATCACTAAAGAAGGTGCTGTGGCTAAGTGGTTAAAGCGCCTGTCTCGTAAACAGGAAATCCTGAGTTCAAATCTCAGTAGCACCTTATTTTTGGCTCATTACATGTAAGAATCATTTTCATCTAGCAAATGTTTAATACAATTTAAAAAGAAGAGTCTTGTTCTGTGAACCTTAGAATTGGTCATCTTGAATTGAAATAAAAAACTTGGTATTGTGAAGATTTTCAAAGTAATGCCTTGAATGAAAAAGTGAAAAGAGAATTACAAAGAGCAAGATAGAAATAAAAGATCATTCTAGAGTTGAATTCAATGTATGCATTCTTGAACAAGGCATAATTCAAAATTCTATGAATAGGGTAAGCAATATATTATTGAGGTGTTCATAAATAAGATTAGTGTCCTTGTCTAAAGTGCATGAGTAGAGAGTTGTTTGAACTTAGAAAAGATTATGAAAGTGAAAAATCAGGATTCTCTTGAACACCAGAAGGCAAACTGTTCCTTAAAGCATTTTCAAGAGGGTTCTGTGGCTTAGCTGGTGAAAGCGCCTGTCTAGTAAACAGGAAATCCTGAGTTCAAATTTCAGCATCACCTTGCTTTACTCATTCTAAATAAGAAATAATTTTCATTAAGTCGTCCATTGATACAATTAAATTAGAAAAGATGATTCATCTTCCTGTGAAGCAGATCTTCTTTAATCTAATAAAAACTCAAAGTTTTGTCAAGATTATAGTACCAATACTGTGATTGTAAAATGAAAAAGGTATATCAATCAAGAAGACGCAGATGAAATATAACCCTATATTTGAGCAATATTGATGTATTTATGTAATACAATTATTTATAAACTGTTCAAAAAATGGAGTTGAGTTTAAAAAGTGTTCTTTTTTATTAAAACATAGTTATTCTTGTTTTGGGATTAGGAATCCTTTCTTGTTTAACATTGGAATACATACAAAGAAACTTTATTGCAGGCACCAAATTCGATCACCAATACTAAATTAATGATCCCCTCTTTATAACTAAAGTAGGTGCTGAGGCTAAGTGGTTAACGCGCCTGTCTCGTAAACAGGCAGTACTTAGTTCAAATCTCAGCAGCACCATGTTTTTGGCTCCATAAATGTAAGATTCATTTTCATCAAGCAAATGTTTAATACCATTTAAAAAGAAAAGTCTTGTTCTGTGAACTTTAGTATGAATCATCTTAAATTGAAATAAAAAACTTGGTATTGTGGAGATTTTCAAAGTAATGCCTTGAATGAAAAAGGGAAAAGAGAATGACAAAGAGCAGGATAGAGATAAAAGATAATTCTAGAGTTGAATTCAATAAATGCATTCTTGAACAAGGCATAATTCAAAATTCTATGAATAGGGTAAGCAATATATTAATGAGGTGTGTGTGAATAAGATGCGTGTCCTCGTCTAATGTGGTTGAGTAGAGAGTTGTTTGAACTTAGAAAAGATTATCAAAGTGAAAAATCAGGATTCTCTTGACCACCATGAGGCAAACTGTTCATGAAAGCATTTTCAAGAGGGTGTTGTGGCTTAGCTGGTTAAAGTGCCTGACTAGGAAACAGCATATCCTGAATTCAATTCTCAGCAGCGCCTTGATTTTCTCATTCTTAAATAAAAGGTAATTTTCATTAATTCGTACTTTGATACAATTAAATTAGAAAAGTCTGATTAATTTTTGTGTTGAACAGATCATCTTAAACCTTATAAAAACTCAAAATTGTTGTCAAGATTATAGTAGCAATACTGTGATTGCTAAATAAAAAAGGAATAATAATGAGGAAGACGCAGATAAAATATAACCTTAGATTTGAGCAATATTGATGTATTTATATGAAACTATTATTTTAAAACTATTCAAAAAATGGAAATGAGTTTAAAAAGTGTTCTTTTTTTAAAAACGTTGTTATTCTTGTTTGGAGATTAGGAATCCTTTCTTGTTTAACATTGGAATACATATAAAGAAACTTTATTGCAGGCACCAAATTCGATCACCAATACTAAATTAATGATCCCTTCTTTATAACTAAAGTAGGTGCTCTGGCTAAGTGGTTAAAGCGCCTCTCTCGTGAACAGGAGATCCTGAATTCAAATCTCAGCAGCACCATGTTTTTGGCTCCATACATGTAAGAATCATTTTCATTAATCAAATGTTTAATACAATTTAAAAAGAAAAATCTTGTTCTGTGAACTTTAGAATGGATCATCTTAAATTGAAAAAAAAAACTTGGTATTGTGAAGATTTTCAAAGTAATGCCTTGAATGAAAAAGGGAAAAGAGAATGACAAAGTGCAAGATAGAGATAAAAGATCATTCTAGAGTTTAATTCAATGAATGCATTCTTGAACAAGGCATAATTCAAAATTCTATGAATAGGGTAAGCAATTTATAAATGAGGTGTTTATGAATAAGATTAGTGTCCTCGTCTAAAGTGATTGAGTAGAGAGTTGTTTGAACTTAGAAAAGCTTATGAAAGTGAAAAATCAAGATTCTCTTGAACACCATAAGGCAAACTGTTCCTTGAAGTTTTCTCAAGAGGGTGCTGTGGCTTAGCTGGTTAAAGTGCCTGTCTAGTAAACAGGAGATCCTGAGTTCAAATCTCAGCAGAACCTTGCTTTACTCATTCTAAATAAGAAATAATTTTCATTAAGTCGTCTTTTGATACAATTAAATTAGAAAACATGATTAATCTTCCTGTTGAACAGATCATCTTAAACCTAATAAAAACTCGAAGAGTTGTCAAGATTAAAGTAGCAATACTGTTATTGTAAAATGAAAAAGGTATATCAATGAAGAAGACGCAGATGAAATATAACCCTATATTTGAGCAATATTGATGTATTTATGTGAAACAATTCTTTGTAAACTATTCAAAACATGGAGTTGAATTTAAAAAGTGTTCTTTTTTATTAAAACATAGTTATTCTTGTTTAGAGATTAGGAATCCTTTCTTGTTTAACATTGGAATACATATAAAGAAACTTTATTGCAGTCACAAAATTCGATCACCAATACTAAATTAATGATCCCTTCTTCATCACTAATGTAAGTGCTGCGGCTAAGTGGTGAAAGCGCTTGTCTTATAAACAGGAAATCCTGAGTTCAAATCTCAGCAGCACCTTATTTTTGGCTCATTACATGTAAGAATCATTTTCATCAAGCAAATGTTTAATACAATTTAAAAAGAAGAGTCAAGTTCTGTGAACCTGAGAATGGGTCATCTTAAATTGAAATAAAACACTTGGTATTGTGAAGATTTTCAAAGTAATGCCTTGAATGAAAAAGGGAAAAGAGAATGACAAAGAGCAAGATAGAGATAAAAGATTATTCTAGAGTTGAATTCAATGAATGCATTCTTGAACAAGGCATAATTCAAAATTCTATGAATAGGGCAAACAATATATTATTGAGGTGTTTATGAATAAGATTAGTGTCCTCGTCTAAAGTGATTGAGTAGAGAGTTGTTTGAACTTAGAAAATATTATGAAAGTGAAAAATCAGGATTCTCTTGAACACCATACGGCAAACTGTTCCTTAATGTCTTTTCAGGAGGATGCTGTGGCTTAGCTGGTTAAATCCCTGTCTAGTGAACAGGAGATTCTGAGTTCAAATCTCAGCAGAACCTTGCTTTACTCATTCTAAATAAGAAATAATTTTCATTAAGTCGTCTTTTGATACAATTAAATTAGAAAAAATGATTAATCTTCCTGTTGAACAGATCATCTTAAACCTAATAAAAACTCGAAGAGTTGTCAAGATTAAAGTAGCAATACTGTTATTGTAAAATGAAAAAGGTATATCAATGAGGAAGACGCAGATGAAATATAACCCCAGATTTGAGCAATATTGATGTATTTATGTGAAACAATTATTTGTAAACTATCCAAAAATGGAGTTGAGTTTAAAAAGTGTTCTTTTTTATTAAAACATAGCTATTCTTGTTCAGAGATTAGGAATCCTTTCTTGTTTAACATTGGAATAGATATAAAGAAACTTTATTGTAGTCACCGAATTCGATCACCAATACTAAATTAATGATCCCTTCTTCATCACTAAAGAAGGTGCTGTGGCTAAGTGGTTAAAGCGCCTGTCTCGTAAACAGGAAATCCTGAGTTCAAATCTCAGTAGCACCTTATTTTTGGCTCATTACATGTAAGAATCATTTTCATCTAGCAAATGTTTAATACAATTTAAAAAGAAGAGTCTTGTTCTGTGAACCTTAGAATTGGTCATCTTGAATTGAAATAAAAAACTTGGTATTATGAAGATTTTCAAAGTAATGCCTTGAATGAAAAAGTGAAAAGAGAATTACAAAGAGCAAGATAGAAATAAAAGATCATTCTAGAGTTGAATTCAATGTATGCATTCTTGAACAAGGCATAATTCAAAATTCTATGAATAGGGTAAGCAATATATTATTGAGGTGTTCATAAATAAGATTAGTGTCCTTGTCTAAAGTGCATGAGTAGAGAGTTGTTTGAACTTAGAAAAGATTATGAAAGTGAAAAATCAGGATTCTCTTGAACACCAGAAGGCAAACTGTTCCTTAAAGCATTTTCAAGAGGGTTCTGTGGCTTAGCTGGTGAAAGCGCCTGTCTAGTAAACAGGAAATCCTGAGTTCAAATTTCAGCATCACCTTGCTTTACTCATTCTAAATAAGAAATAATTTTCATTAAGTCGTCCATTGATACAATTAAATTAGAAAAGATGATTCATCTTCCTGTGAAGCAGATCTTCTTTAATCTAATAAAAACTCAAAGTTTTGTCAAGATTATAGTACCAATACTGTGATTGTAAAATGAAAAAGGTATATCAATCAAGAAGACGCAGATGAAATATAACCCTATATTTGAGCAATATTGATGTATTTATGTAATACAATTATTTATAAACTGTTCAAAAAATGGAGTTGAGTTTAAAAAGTGTTCTTTTTTATTAAAACATAGTTATTCTTGTTTTGGGATTAGGAATCCTTTCTTGTTTAACATTGGAATACATACAAAGAAACTTTATTGCAGGCACCAAATTCGATCACCAATACTAAATTAATGATCCCTCTTTATAACTAAAGTAGGTGCTGAGGCTAAGTGGTTAACGCGCCTGTCTCGTAAACAGGCAGTACTTAGTTCAAATCTCAGCAGCACCATGTTTTTGGCTCCATAAATGTAAGATTCATTTTCATCAAGCAAATGTTTAATACCATTTAAAAAGAAAAGTCTTGTTCTGTGAACTTTAGTATGAATCATCTTAAATTGAAATAAAAAACTTGGTATTGTGGAGATTTTCAAAGTAATGCCTTGAATGAAAAAGGGAAAAGAGAATGACAAAGAGCAGGATAGAGATAAAAGATAATTCTAGAGTTGAATTCAATAAATGCATTCTTGAACAAGGCATAATTCAAAATTCTATGAATAGGGTAAGCAATATATTAATGAGGTGTGTGTGAATAAGATGCGTGTCCTCGTCTAATGTGGTTGAGTAGAGAGTTGTTTGAACTTAGAAAAGATTATCAAAGTGAAAAATCAGGATTCTCTTGACCACCATGAGGCAAACTGTTCATGAAAGCATTTTCAAGAGGGTGTTGTGGCTTAGCTGGTTAAAGTGCCTGACTAGGAAACAGCATATCCTGAATTCAATTCTCAGCAGCGCCTTGATTTTCTCATTCTTAAATAAAAGGTAATTTTCATTAATTCGTACTTTGATACAATTAAATTAGAAAAGTCTGATTAATTTTTGTGTTGAACAGATCATCTTAAACCTTATAAAAACTCAAAATTGTTGTCAAGATTATAGTAGCAATACTGTGATTGCTAAATAAAAAAGGAATAATAATGAGGAAGACGCAGATAAAATATAACCTTAGATTTGAGCAATATTGATGTATTTATATGAAACTATTATTTTAAAACTATTCAAAAAATGGAAATGAGTTTAAAAAGTGTTCTTTTTTTAAAAACGTTGTTATTCTTGTTTGGAGATTAGGAATCCTTTCTTGTTTAACATTGGAATACATATAAAGAAACTTTATTGCAGGCACCAAATTCGATCACCAATACTAAATTAATGATCCCTTCTTTATAACTAAAGTAGGTGCTCTGGCTAAGTGGTTAAAGCGCCTCTCTCGTGAACAGGAGATCCTGAATTCAAATCTCAGCAGCACCATGTTTTTGGCTCCATACATGTAAGAATCATTTTCATTAATCAAATGTTTAATACAATTTAAAAAGAAAAATCTTGTTCTGTGAACTTTAGAATGGATCATCTTAAATTGAAAAAAAAAACTTGGTATTGTGAAGATTTTCAAAGTAATGCCTTGAATGAAAAAGGGAAAAGAGAATGACAAAGTGCAAGATAGAGATAAAAGATCATTCTAGAGTTTAATTCAATGAATGCATTCTTGAACAAGGCATAATTCAAAATTCTATGAATAGGGTAAGCAATTTATAAATGAGGTGTTTATGAATAAGATTAGTGTCCTCGTCTAAAGTGATTGAGTAGAGAGTTGTTTGAACTTAGAAAAGCTTATGAAAGTGAAAAATCAAGATTCTCTTGAACACCATAAGGCAAACTGTTCCTTGAAGTTTTCTCAAGAGGGTGCTGTGGCTTAGCTGGTTAAAGTGCCTGTCTAGTAAACAGGAGATCCTGAGTTCAAATCTCAGCAGAACCTTGCTTTACTCATTCTAAATAAGAAATAATTTTCATTAAGTCGTCTTTTGATACAATTAAATTAGAAAACATGATTAATCTTCCTGTTGAACAGATCATCTTAAACCTAATAAAAACTCGAAGAGTTGTCAAGATTAAAGTAGCAATACTGTTATTGTAAAATGAAAAAGGTATATCAATGAAGAAGACGCAGATGAAATATAACCCTATATTTGAGCAATATTGATGTATTTATGTGAAACAATTCTTTGTAAACTATTCAAAACATGGAGTTGAATTTAAAAAGTGTTCTTTTTTATTAAAACATAGTTATTCTTGTTTAGAGATTAGGAATCCTTTCTTGTTTAACATTGGAATACATATAAAGAAACTTTATTGCAGTCACAAAATTCGATCACCAATACTAAATTAATGATCCCTTCTTCATCACTAATGTAAGTGCTGCGGCTAAGTGGTGAAAGCGCTTGTCTTATAAACAGGAAATCCTGAGTTCAAATCTCAGCAGCACCTTATTTTTGGCTCATTACATGTAAGAATCATTTTCATCAAGCAAATGTTTAATACAATTTAAAAAGAAGAGTCAAGTTCTGTGAACCTGAGAATGGGTCATCTTAAATTGAAATAAAACACTTGGTATTGTGAAGATTTTCAAAGTAATGCCTTGAATGAAAAAGGGAAAAGAGAATGACAAAGAGCAAGATAGAGATAAAAGATTATTCTAGAGTTGAATTCAATGAATGCATTCTTGAACAAGGCATAATTCAAAATTCTATGAATAGGGCAAACAATATATTATTGAGGTGTTTATGAATAAGATTAGTGTCCTCGTCTAAAGTGATTGAGTAGAGAGTTGTTTGAACTTAGAAAATATTATGAAAGTGAAAAATCAGGATTCTCTTGAACACCATACGGCAAACTGTTCCTTAATGTCTTTTCAGGAGGATGCTGTGGCTTAGCTGGTTAAATCCCTGTCTAGTGAACAGGAGATTCTGAGTTCAAATCTCAGCAGAACCTTGCTTTACTCATTCTAAATAAGAAATAATTTTCATTAAGTCGTCTTTTGATACAATTAAATTAGAAAAAATGATTAATCTTCCTGTTGAACAGATCATCTTAAACCTAATAAAAACTCGAAGAGTTGTCAAGATTAAAGTAGCAATACTGTTATTGTAAAATGAAAAAGGTATATCAATGAGGAAGACGCAGATGAAATATAACCCCAGATTTGAGCAATATTGATGTATTTATGTGAAACAATTATTTGTAAACTATCCAAAAAATGGAGTTGAGTTTAAAAAGTGTTCTTTTTTATTAAAACATAGCTATTCTTGTTCAGAGATTAGGAATCCTTTCTTGTTTAACATTGGAATAGATATAAAGAAACTTTATTGTAGTCACCGAATTCGATCACCAATACTAAATTAATGATCCCTTCTTCATCACTAAAGAAGGTGCTGTGGCTAAGTGGTTAAAGCGCCTGTCTCGTAAACAGGAAATCCTGAGTTCAAATCTCAGTAGCACCTTATTTTTGGCTCATTACATGTAAGAATCATTTTCATCTAGCAAATGTTTAATACAATTTAAAAAGAAGAGTCTTGTTCTGTGAACCTTAGAATTGGTCATCTTGAATTGAAATAAAAAACTTGGTATTGTGAAGATTTTCAAAGTAATGCCTTGAATGAAAAAGTGAAAAGAGAATTACAAAGAGCAAGATAGAAATAAAAGATCATTCTAGAGTTGAATTCAATGTATGCATTCTTGAACAAGGCATAATTCAAAATTCTATGAATAGGGTAAGCAATATATTATTGAGGTGTTCATAAATAAGATTAGTGTCCTTGTCTAAAGTGCATGAGTAGAGAGTTGTTTGAACTTAGAAAAGATTATGAAAGTGAAAAATCAGGATTCTCTTGAACACCAGAAGGCAAACTGTTCCTTAAAGCATTTTCAAGAGGGTTCTGTGGCTTAGCTGGTGAAAGCGCCTGTCTAGTAAACAGGAAATCCTGAGTTCAAATTTCAGCATCACCTTGCTTTACTCATTCTAAATAAGAAATAATTTTCATTAAGTCGTCCATTGATACAATTAAATTAGAAAAGATGATTCATCTTCCTGTGAAGCAGATCTTCTTTAATCTAATAAAAACTCAAAGTTTTGTCAAGATTATAGTACCAATACTGTGATTGTAAAATGAAAAAGGTATATCAATCAAGAAGACGCAGATGAAATATAACCCTATATTTGAGCAATATTGATGTATTTATGTAATACAATTATTTATAAACTGTTCAAAAAATGGAGTTGAGTTTAAAAAGTGTTCTTTTTTATTAAAACATAGTTATTCTTGTTTTGGGATTAGGAATCCTTTCTTGTTTAACATTGGAATACATACAAAGAAACTTTATTGCAGGCACCAAATTCGATCACCAATACTAAATTAATGATCCCCTCTTTATAACTAAAGTAGGTGCTGAGGCTAAGTGGTTAACGCGCCTGTCTCGTAAACAGGCAGTACTTAGTTCAAATCTCAGCAGCACCATGTTTTTGGCTCCATAAATGTAAGATTCATTTTCATCAAGCAAATGTTTAATACCATTTAAAAAGAAAAGTCTTGTTCTGTGAACTTTAGTATGAATCATCTTAAATTGAAATAAAAAACTTGGTATTGTGGAGATTTTCAAAGTAATGCCTTGAATGAAAAAGGGAAAAGAGAATGACAAAGAGCAGGATAGAGATAAAAGATAATTCTAGAGTTGAATTCAATAAATGCATTCTTGAACAAGGCATAATTCAAAATTCTATGAATAGGGTAAGCAATATATTAATGAGGTGTGTGTGAATAAGATGCGTGTCCTCGTCTAATGTGGTTGAGTAGAGAGTTGTTTGAACTTAGAAAAGATTATCAAAGTGAAAAATCAGGATTCTCTTGACCACCATGAGGCAAACTGTTCATGAAAGCATTTTCAAGAGGGTGTTGTGGCTTAGCTGGTTAAAGTGCCTGACTAGGAAACAGCATATCCTGAATTCAATTCTCAGCAGCGCCTTGATTTTCTCATTCTTAAATAAAAGGTAATTTTCATTAATTCGTCCTTTGATACAATTAAATTAGAAAAGTCTGATTAATTTTTGTGTTGAACAGATCATCTTAAACCTTATAAAAACTCAAAATTGTTGTCAAGATTATAGTAGCAATACTGTGATTGCTAAATAAAAAAGGAATAATAATGAGGAAGACGCAGATAAAATATAACCTTAGATTTGAGCAATATTGATGTATTTATATGAAACTATTATTTTAAAACTATTCAAAAAATGGAAATGAGTTTAAAAAGTGTTCTTTTTTTAAAAAACGTTGTTATTCTTGTTTGGAGATTAGGAATCCTTTCTTGTTTAACATTGGAATACATATAAAGAAACTTTATTGCAGGCACCAAATTCGATCACCAATACTAAATTAATGATCCCTTCTTTATAACTAAAGTAGGTGCTCTGGCTAAGTGGTTAAAGCGCCTCTCTCGTGAACAGGAGATCCTGAATTCAAATCTCAGCAGCACCATGTTTTTGGCTCCATACATGTAAGAATCATTTTCATTAATCAAATGTTTAATACAATTTAAAAAGAAAAATCTTGTTCTGTGAACTTTAGAATGGATCATCTTAAATTGAAAAAAAAAACTTGGTATTGTGAAGATTTTCAAAGTAATGCCTTGAATGAAAAAGGGAAAAGAGAATGACAAAGTGCAAGATAGAGATAAAAGATCATTCTAGAGTTTAATTCAATGAATGCATTCTTGAACAAGGCATAATTCAAAATTCTATGAATAGGGTAAGCAATTTATAAATGAGGTGTTTATGAATAAGATTAGTGTTCTCGTCTAAAGTGATTGAGTAGAGAGTTGTTTGAACTTAGAAAAGCTTATGAAAGTGAAAAATCAAGATTCTCTTGAACACCATAAGGCAAACTGTTCCTTGAAGTTTTCTCAAGAGGGTGCTGTGGCTTAGCTGGTTAAAGTGCCTGTCTAGTAAACAGGAGATCCTGAGTTCAAATCTCAGCAGAACCTTGCTTTACTCATTCTAAATAAGAAATAATTTTCATTAAGTCGTCTTTTGATACAATTAAATTAGAAAACATGATTAATCTTCCTGTTGAACAGATCATCTTAAACCTAATAAAAACTCGAAGAGTTGTCAAGATTAAAGTAGCAATACTGTTATTGTAAAATGAAAAAGGTATATCAATGAAGAAGACGCAGATGAAATATAACCCTATATTTGAGCAATATTGATGTATTTATGTGAAACAATTCTTTGTAAACTATTCAAAACATGGAGTTGAATTTAAAAAGTGTTCTTTTTTATTAAAACATAGTTATTCTTGTTTAGAGATTAGGAATCCTTTCTTGTTTAACATTGGAATACATATAAAGAAACTTTATTGCAGTCACAAAATTCGATCACCAATACTAGATTAATGATCCCTTCTTCATCACTAATGTAAGTGCTGCGGCTAAGTGGTGAAAGCGCTTGTCTTATAAACAGGAAATCCTGAGTTCAAATCTCAGCAGCACCTTATTTTTGGCTCATTACATGTAAGAATCATTTTCATCAAGCAAATGTTTAATACAATTTAAAAAGAAGAGTCAAGTTCTGTGAACCTGAGAATGGGTCATCTTAAATTGAAATAAAACACTTGGTATTGTGAAGATTTTCAAAGTAATGCCTTGAATGAAAAAGGGAAAAGAGAATGACAAAGAGCAAGATAGAGATAAAAGATTATTCTAGAGTTGAATTCAATGAATGCATTCTTGAACAAGGCATAATTCAAAATTCTATGAATAGGGCAAACAATATATTATTGAGGTGTTTATGAATAAGATTAGTGTCCTCGTCTAAAGTGATTGAGTAGAGAGTTGTTTGAACTTAGAAAATATTATGAAAGTGAAAAATCAGGATTCTCTTGAACACCATACGGCAAACTGTTCCTTAATGTCTTTTCAGGAGGATGCTGTGGCTTAGCTGGTTAAATCCCTGTCTAGTGAACAGGAGATTCTGAGTTCAAATCTCAGCATGAACCTTGCTTTACTCATTCTAAATAAGAAATAATTTTCATTAAGTCGTCTTTTGATACAATTAAATTAGAAAAAATGATTAATCTTCCTGTTGAACAGATCATCTTAAACCTAATAAAAACTCAAAGAGTTGTCAAGATTAAAGTAGCAATACTGTTATTGTAAAATGAAAAAGGTATATCAATGAGGAAGACGCAGATGAAATATAACCCCAGATTTGAGCAATATTGATGTATTTATGTGAAACAATTATTTGTAAACTATCCAAAAAATGGAGTTGAGTTTAAAAAGTGTTCTTTTTTATTAAAACATAGCTATTCTTGTTCAGAGATTAGGAATCCTTTCTTGTTTAACATTGGAATAGATATAAAGAAACTTTATTGTAGTCACCGAATTTGATCACCAATACTAAATTAATGATCCCTTCTTCATCACTAAAGAAGGTGCTGTGGCTAAGTGGTTAAAGCACCTGTCTCGTAAACAGGAAATCCTGAGTTCAAATCTCAGTAGCACCTTATTTTTGGCTCATTACATGTAAGAATCATTTTCATCAAGCAAATGTTTAATACAATTTAAAAAGAAGAGTCTTGTTCTGTGAACCTTAGAATTGGTCATCTTGAATTGAAATAAAAAACTTGGTATTGTGAAGATTTTCAAAGTAATGCCTTGAATGAAAAAGTGAAAAGAGAATTACAAAGAGCAAGATAGAAATAAAAGATCATTCTAGAGTTGAATTCAATGTATGCATTCTTGAACAAGGCATAATTCAAAATTCTATGAATAGGGTAAGCAATATATTATTGAGGTGTTCATAAATAAGATTAGTGTCCTTGTCTAAAGTGCATGAGTAGAGAGTTGTTTGAACTTAGAAAAGATTATGAAAGTGAAAAATCAGGATTCTCTTGAACACCAGAAGGCAAACTGTTCCTTAAAGCATTTTCAAGAGGGTTCTGTGGCTTAGCTGGTGAAAGCGCCTGTCTAGTAAACAGGAAATCCTGAGTTCAAATTTCAGCATCACCTTGCTTTACTCATTCTAAATAAGAAATAATTTTCATTAAGTCGTCCATTGATACAATTAAATTAGAAAAGATGATTCATCTTCCTGTGAAGCAGATCTTCTTTAATCTAATAAAAACTCAAAGTTTTGTCAAGATTATAGTACCAATACTGTGATTGTAAAATGAAAAAGGTATATCAATCAAGAAGACGCAGATGAAATATAACCCTATATTTGAGCAATATTGATGTATTTATGTAATACAATTATTTATAAACTGTTCAAAAAATGAAGTTGAGTTTAAAAAGTGTTCTTTTTTATTAAAACATAGTTATTCTTGTTTTGGGATTAGGAATCCTTTCTTGTTTAACATTGGAATACATACAAAGAAACTTTATTGCAGGCACCAAATTCGATCACCAATACTAAATTAATGATCCCCTCTTTATAACTAAAGTAGGTGCTGAGGCTAAGTGGTTAACGCGCCTGTCTCGTAAACAGGCAGTACTTAGTTCAAATCTCAGCAGCACCATGTTTTTGGCTCCATAAATGTAAGATTCATTTTCATCAAGCAAATGTTTAATACCATTTAAAAAGAAAAGTCTTGTTCTGTGAACTTTAGTATGAATCAACTTAAATTGAAATAAAAAACTTGGTATTGTGGAGATTTTCAAAGTAATGCCTTGAATGAAAAAGGGAAAAGAGAATGACAAAGAGCAGGATAGAGATAAAAGATAATTCTAGAGTTGAATTCAATAAATGCATTCTTGAACAAGGCATAATTCAAAATTCTATGAATAGGGTAAGCAATATATTAATGAGGTGTGTGTGAATAAGATGCGTGTCCTCGTCTAATGTGGTTGAGTAGAGAGTTGTTTGAACTTAGAAAAGATTATCAAAGTGAAAAATCAGGATTCTCTTGACCACCATGAGGCAAACTGTTCATGAAAGCATTTTCAAGAGGGTGTTGTGGCTTAGCTGGTTAAAGTGCCTGACTAGGAAACAGCATATCCTGAATTCAATTCTCAGCAGCGCCTTGATTTTCTCATTCTTAAATAAAAGGTAATTTTCATTAATTCGTCCTTTGATACAATTAAATTAGAAAAGTCTGATTAATTTTTGTGTTGAACAGATCATCTTAAACCTTATAAAAACTCAAAATTGTTGTCAAGATTATAGTAGCAATACTGTGATTGCTAAATAAAAAAGGAATAATAATGAGGAAGACGCAGATAAAATATAACCTTAGATTTGAGCAATATTGATGTATTTATATGAAACTATTATTTTAAAACTATTCAAAAAATGGAAATGAGTTTAAAAAGTGTTCTTTTTTTAAAAAACGTTGTTATTCTTGTTTGGAGATTAGGAATCCTTTCTTGTTTAACATTGGAATACATATAAAGAAACTTTATTGCAGGCACCAAATTCGATCACCAATACTAAATTAATGATCCCTTCTTTATAACTAAAGTAGGTGCTCTGGCTAAGTGGTTAAAGCGCCTCTCTCGTGAACAGGAGATCCTGAATTCAAATCTCAGCAGCACCATGTTTTTGGCTCCATACATGTAAGAATCATTTTCATTAATCAAATGTTTAATACAATTTAAAAAGAAAAATCTTGTTCTGTGAACTTTAGAATGGATCATCTTAAATTGAAAAAAAAAACTTGGTATTGTGAAGATTTTCAAAGTAATGCCTTGAATGAAAAAGGGAAAAGAGAATGACAAAGTGCAAGATAGAGATAAAAGATCATTCTAGAGTTTAATTCAATGAATGCATTCTTGAACAAGGCATAATTCAAAATTCTATGAATAGGGTAAGCAATTTATAAATGAGGTGTTTATGAATAAGATTAGTGTCCTCGTCTAAAGTGATTGAGTAGAGAGTTGTTTGAACTTAGAAAAGCTTATGAAAGTGAAAAATCAAGATTCTCTTGAACACCATAAGGCAAACTGTTCCTTGAAGTTTTCTCAAGAGGGTGCTGTGGCTTAGCTGGTTAAAGTGCCTGTCTAGTAAACAGGAGATCCTGAGTTCAAATCTCAGCAGAACCTTGCTTTACTCATTCTAAATAAGAAATAATTTTCATTAAGTCGTCTTTTGATACAATTAAATTAGAAAACATGATTAATCTTCCTGTTGAACAGATCATCTTAAACCTAATAAAAACTCGAAGAGTTGTCAAGATTAAAGTAGCAATACTGTTATTGTAAAATGAAAAAGGTATATCAATGAAGAAGACGCAGATGAAATATAACCCTATATTTGAGCAATATTGATGTATTTATGTGAAACAATTCTTTGTAAACTATTCAAAACATGGAGTTGAATTTAAAAAGTGTTCTTTTTATTAAAACATAGTTATTCTTGTTTAGAGATTAGGAATCCTTTCTTGTTTAACATTGGAATACATATAAAGAAACTTTATTGCAGTCACAAAATTCGATCACCAATACTAAATTAATGATCCCTTCTTCATTACTAATGTAAGTGCTGCGGCTAAGTGGTGAAAGCGCTTGTCTTATAAACAGGAAATCCTGAGTTCAAATCTCAGCAGCAGCTTATTTTTGGCTCATTACATGTAAGAATCATTTTCATCAAGCAAATGTTTAATACAATTTAAAAAGAAGAGTCAAGTTCTGTGAACCTGAGAATGGGTCATCTTAAATTGAAATAAAACACTTGGTATTGTGAAGATTTTCAAAGTAATGCCTTGAATGAAAAAGGGAAAAGAGAATGACAAAGTGCAAGATAGAGATAAAAGATCATTCTAGAGTTTAATTCAATGAATGCATTCTTGAACAAGGCATAATTCAAAATTCTATGAATAGGGTAATCAATTTATAAATGAGGTGTTTATAAATAAGATTAGTGTTCTCGTCTAAAGTGATTGAGTAGAGAGTTGTTTGAACTTAGAAAAGCTTATGAAAGTGAAAAATCAAGATTCTCTTGAACACCATAAGGCAAACTGTTCCTTGAAGTTTTCTCAAGAGGGTGCTGTGGCTTAGCTGGTTAAAGTGCCTGTCTAGTAAACAGGAGATCCTGAGTTCAAATCTCAGCAGAACCTTGCTTTACTCATTCTAAATAAGAAATAATTTTCATTAAGTCGTCTTTTGATACAATTAAATTAGAAAACATGATTAATCTTCCTGTTGAACAGATCATCTTAAACCTAATAAAAACTCGAAGAGTTGTCAAGATTAAAGTAGCAATACTGTTATTGTAAAATGAAAAAGGTATATCAATGAAGAAGACGCAGATGAAATATAACCCTATATTTGAGCAATATTGATGTATTTATGTGAAACAATTCTTTGTAAACTATTCAAAACATGGAGTTGAATTTAAAAAGTGTTCTTTTTTATTAAAACATAGTTATTCTTGTTTAGAGATTAGGAATCCTTTCTTGTTTAACATTGGAATACATATAAAGAAACTTTATTGCAGTCACAAAATTCGATCACCAATACTAGATTAATGATCCCTTCTTCATCACTAATGTAAGTGCTGCGGCTAAGTGGTGAAAGCGCCTGTCTTATAAACAGGAAATCCTGAGTTCAAATCTCAGCAGCACCTTATTTTTGGCTCATTACATGTAAGAATCATTTTCATCAAGCAAATGTTTAATACAATTTAAAAAGAAGAGTCAAGTTCTGTGAACCTGAGAATGGGTCATCTTAAATTGAAATAAAACACTTGGTATTGTGAAGATTTTCAAAGTAATGCCTTGAATGAAAAAGGGAAAAGAGAATGACAAAGAGCAAGATAGAGATAAAAGATTATTCTAGAGTTGAATTCAATGAATGCATTCTTGAACAAGGCATAATTCAAAATTCTATGAATAGGGCAAACAATATATTATTGAGGTGTTTATGAATAAGATTAGTGTCCTCGTCTAAAGTGATTGAGTAGAGAGTTGTTTGAACTTAGAAAATATTATGAAAGTGAAAAATCAGGATTCTCTTGAACACCATGACGGCAAACTGTTCCTTAATGTCATTTTCAGGAGGATGCTGTGGCTTAGCTGGTTAAATCGCCTGTCTAGTGAACAGGAGATTCTGAGTTCAAATCTCAGCATGAACCTTGCTTTACTCATTCTAAATAAGAAATAATTTTCATTAAGTCGTCTTTTGATACAATTAAATTAGAAAAGATGATTAATCTTCCTGTTGAACAGATCATCTTAAACCTAATAAAAACTCGAAGAGTTGTCAAGATTATAGTAGCAATACTGTTATTGTAAAATGAAAAAGGTATATCAATGAGGAAGACGCAGATGAAATATAACCCTAGATTTGAGCAATATTGATGTATTTATGTGAAACAATTATTTGTAAACTATCCAAAAAATGGAGTTGAGTTTAAAAAGTGTTCTTTTTTATTAAAACATAGCTATTCTTGTTCAGACATTAGGAATCCTTTCTTGTTTAACATTGGAATAGATATAAAGAAACTTTATTGTAGTCACCGAATTTGATCACCAATACTAAATTAATGATCCCTTCTTCATCACTAAAGAAGGTGCTGTGGCTAAGTGGTTAAAGCGCCTGTCTCGTAAACAGGAAATCCTGAGTTCAAATCTTAGTAGCACCTTATTTTTGGCTCCATTACATGTAAGAATCATTTTCATCTAGCAAATGTTTAATACAATTTAAAAAGAAGAGTCTTGTTCTGTGAACCTTAGAATTGGATCATCTTGAATTGAAATAAAAAACTTGGTATTGTGAAGATTTTCAAAGTAATGCCTTGAATGAAAAAGTGAAAAGAGAATGACAAAGAGCAAGATAGAGATAAAAGATTATTCTAGAGTTGAATTCAATGAATGCATTCTTGAACAAGGCATAATTCAAAATTCTATGAATAGGGTAAACAATATATTATTGAGGTGTTTATGAATAAGATTAGTGTCCTCGTCTAAAGTGATTGAGTAGAGAGTTGTTTGAACTTAGAAAATATTATGAAAGTGAAAAATCAGGATTCTCTTGAACACCATACGGCAAACTGTTCCTTAATGTCTTTTCAGGAGGATGCTGTGGCTTAGCTGGTTAAAGTGCCTGTCTAGTGAACAGGAGATTCTGAGTTCAAATCTCAGCATGAACCTTGCTTTACTCATTCTAAATAAGAAATAATTTTCATTAAGTCGTCTTTTGATACAATTAAATTAGAAAAAATGATTAATCTTCCTGTTGAACAGATCATCTTAAACCTAATAAAAACTCGAAGAGTTGTCAAGATTAAAGTAGCAATACTGTTATTGTAAAATGAAAAAGGTATATCAATGAGGAAGACGCAGATGAAATATAACCCTAGATTTGAGCAATATTGATGTATTTATGTGAAACAATTATTTGTAAACTATCCAAAAAATGGAGTTGAGTTTAAAAAGTGTTCTTTTTTATTAAAACATAGCTATTCTTGTTCAGACATTAGGAATCCTTTCTTGTTTAACATTGGAATAGATATAAAGAAACTTTATTGTAGTCACCGAATTTGATCACCAATACTAAATTAATGATCCCTTCTTCATCACTAAAGAAGGTGCTGTGGCTAAGTGGTTAAAGCGCCTGTCTCGTAAACAGGAAATCCTGAGTTCAAATCTTAGTAGCACCTTATTTTTGGCTCATTACATGTAAGAATCATTTTCATCTAGCAAATGTTTAATACAATTTAAAAAGAAGAGTCTTGTTCTGTGAACCTTAGAATTGGTCATCTTGAATTGAAATAAAAAACTTGGTATTGTGAAGATTTTCAAAGTAATGCCTTGAATGAAAAAGTGAAAAGAGAATGACAAAGAGCAAGATAGAGATAAAAGATTATTCTAGAGTTGAATTCAATGAATGCATTCTTGAACAAGGCATAATTCAAAATTCTATGAATAGGGCAAACAATATATTATTGAGGTGTTTATGAATAAGATTAGTGTCCTCGTCTAAAGTGATTGAGTAGAGAGTTGTTTGAACTTAGAAAATATTATGAAAGTGAAAAATCAGGATTCTCTTGAACACCATACGGCAAACTGTTCCTTAATGTCTTTTCAGGAGGATGCTGTGGCTTAGCTGGTTAAATCCCTGTCTAGTGAACAGGAGATTCTGAGTTCAAATCTCAGCATGAACCTTGCTTTACTCATTCTAAATAAGAAATAATTTTCATTAAGTCGTCTTTTGATACAATTAAATTAGAAAAAATGATTAATCTTCCTGTTGAACAGATCATCTTAAACCTAATAAAAACTCGAAGAGTTGTCAAGATTAAAGTAGCAATACTGTTATTGTAAAATGAAAAAGGTATATCAATGAGGAAGACGCAGATGAAATATAACCCCAGATTTGAGCAATATTGATGTATTTATGTGAAACAATTATTTGTAAACTATCCAAAAAATGGAGTTGAGTTTAAAAAGTGTTCTTTTTTATTAAAACATAGCTATTCTTGTTCAGAGATTAGGAATCCTTTCTTGTTTAACATTGGAATAGATATAAAGAAACTTTATTGTAGTCACCGAATTTGATCACCAATACTAAATTAATGATCCCTTCTTCATCACTAAAGAAGATGCTGTGGCTAAGTGGTTAAAGCACCTGTCTCGTAAACAGGAAATCCTGAGTTCAAATCTCAGTAGCACCTTATTTTTGGCTCATTACATGTAAGAATCATTTTCATCTAGCAAATGTTTAATACAATTTAAAAAGAAGAGTCTTGTTCTGTGATCCTTAGAATTGGTCATCTTGAATTGAAATAAAAAACTTGGTATTGTGAAGATTTTCAAAGTAATGCCTTGAATGAAAAAGTGAAAAGAGAATTACAAAGAGCAAGATAGAAATAAAAGATCATTCTAGAGTTGAATTCAATGTATGCATTCTTGAACAAGGCATAATTCAAAATTCTATGAATAGGGTAAGCAATATATTATTGAGGTGTTCATAAATAAGATTAGTGTCCTTGTCTAAAGTGCATGAGTAGAGAGTTGTTTGAACTTAGAAAAGATTATGAAAGTGAAAAATCAGGATTCTCTTGAACACCAGAAGGCAAACTGTTCCTTAAAGCATTTTCAAGAGGGTTCTGTGGCTTAGCTGGTGAAAGCGCCTGTCTAGTAAACAGGAAATCCTGAGTTCAAATTTCAGCATCACCTTGCTTTACTCATTCTAAATAAGAAATAATTTTCATTAAGTCGTCCATTGATACAATTAAATTAGAAAAGATGATTCATCTTCCTGTGAAGCAGATCTTCTTTAATCTAATAAAAACTCAAAGTTTTGTCAAGATTATAGTACCAATACTGTGATTGTAAAATGAAAAAGGTATATCAATCAAGAAGACGCAGATGAAATATAACCCTATATTTGAGCAATATTGATGTATTTATGTAATACAATTATTTATAAACTGTTCAAAAAATGAAGTTGAGTTTAAAAAGTGTTCTTTTTTATTAAAACATAGTTATTCTTGTTTTGGGATTAGGAATCCTTTCTTGTTTAACATTGGAATACATACAAAGAAACTTTATTGCAGGCACCAAATTCGATCACCAATACTAAATTAATGATCCCCTCTTTATAACTAAAGTAGGTGCTGAGGCTAAGTGGTTAACGCGCCTGTCTCGTAAACAGGCAGTACTTAGTTCAAATCTCAGCAGCACCATGTTTTTGGCTCCATAAATGTAAGATTCATTTTCATCAAGCAAATGTTTAATACCATTTAAAAAGAAAAGTCTTGTTCTGTGAACTTTAGTATGAATCATCTTAAATTGAAATAAAAAACTTGGTATTGTGGAGATTTTCAAAGTAATGCCTTGAATGAAAAAGGGAAAAGAGAATGACAAAGAGCAGGATAGAGATAAAAGATAATTCTAGAGTTGAATTCAATAAATGCATTCTTGAACAAGGCATAATTCAAAATTCTATGAATAGGGTAAGCAATATATTAATGAGGTGTGTGTGAATAAGATGCGTGTCCTCGTCTAATGTGGTTGAGTAGAGAGTTGTTTGAACTTAGAAAAGATTATCAAAGTGAAAAATCAGGATTCTCTTGACCACCATGAGCCAAACTGTTCATGAAAGCATTTTCAAGAGGGTGTTGTGGCTTAGCTGGTTAAAGTGCCTGACTAGGAAACAGCATATCCTGAATTCAATTCTCAGCAGCGCCTTGATTTTCTCATTCTTAAATAAAAGGTAATTTTCATTAATTCGTCCTTTGATACAATTAAATTAGAAAAGTCTGATTAATTTTTGTGTTGAACAGATCATCTTAAACCTTATAAAAACTCAAAATTGTTGTCAAGATTATAGTAGCAATACTGTGATTGCTAAATAAAAAAGGAATAATAATGAGGAAGACGCAGATAAAATATAACCTTAGATTTGAGCAATATTGATGTATTTATATGAAACTATTATTTTAAAACTATTCAAAAAATGGAAATGAGTTTAAAAGTGTTCTTTTTTTAAAAACTTTGTTATTCTTGTTTGGAGATTAGGAATCCTTTCTTGTTTAACATTGGAATACATATAAAGAAACTTTATTGCAGGCACCAAATTCGATCACCAATACTAAATTAATGATCCCTTCTTTATAACTAAAGTAGGTGCTCTGGCTAAGTGGTTAAAGCGCCTCTCTCGTGAACAGGATATCCTGAATTCAAATCTCAGCAGCACCATGTTTTTGGCTCCATACATGTAAGAATCATTTTCATTAATCAAATGTTTAATACAATTTAAAAAGAAAAATCTTGTTCTGTGAACTTTAGAATGGATCATCTTAAATTGAAAAAAAAAACTTGGTATTGTGAAGATTTTCAAAGTAATGCCTTGAATGAAAAAGGGAAAAGAGAATGACAAAGTGCAAGATAGAGATAAAAGATCATTCTAGAGTTTAATTCAATGAATGCATTCTTGAACAAGGCATAATTCAAAATTCTATGAATAGGGTAAGCAATTTATAAATGAGGTGTTTATGAATAAGATTAGTGTCCTCGTCTAAAGTGATTGAGTAGAGAGTTGTTTGAACTTAGAAAAGCTTATGAAAGTGAAAAATCAAGATTCTCTTGAACACCATAAGGCAAACTGTTCCTTGAAGTTTTCTCAAGAGGGTGCTGTGGCTTAGCTGGTTAAAGTGCCTGTCTAGTAAACAGGAGATCCTGAGTTCAAATCTCAGCAGAACCTTGCTTTACTCATTCTAAATAAGAAATAATTTTCATTAAGTCGTCTTTTGATACAATTAAATTAGAAAACATGATTAATCTTCCTGTTGAACAGATCATCTTAAACCTAATAAAAACTCGAAGAGTTGTCAAGATTAAAGTAGCAATACTGTTATTGTAAAATGAAAAAGGTATATCAATGAAGAAGACGCAGATGAAATATAACCCTATATTTGAGCAATATTGATGTATTTATGTGAAACAATTCTTTGTAAACTATTCAAAACATGGAGTTGAATTTAAAAAGTGTTCTTTTTTATTAAAACATAGTTATTCTTGTTTAGAGATTAGGAATCCTTTCTTGTTTAACATTGGAATACATATAAAGAAACTTTATTGCAGTCACAAAATTCGATCACCAATACTAAATTAATGATCCCTTCTTCATTACTAATGTAAGTGCTGCGGCTAAGTGGTGAAAGCGCTTGTCTTATAAACAGGAAATCCTGAGTTCAAATCTCAGCAGCAGCTTATTTTTGGCTCATTACATGTAAGAATCATTTTCATCAAGCAAATGTTTAATACAATTTAAAAAGAAGAGTCAAGTTCTGTGAACCTGAGAATGGGTCATCTTAAATTGAAATAAAACACTTGGTATTGTGAAGATTTTCAAAGTAATGCCTTGAATGAAAAAGGGAAAAGAGAATGACAAAGAGCAAGATAGAGATAAAAGATTATTCTAGAGTTGAATTCAATGAATGCATTCTTGAACAAGGCATAATTCAAAATTCTATGAATAGGGCAAACAATATATTATTGAGGTGTTTATGAATAAGATTAGTGTCCTCGTCTAAAGTGATTGAGTAGAGAGTTGTTTGAACTTAGAAAATATTATGAAAGTGTAAAATCAGGATTCTCTTGAACACCATACGGCAAACTGTTCCTTAATGTCTTTTCAGGAGGATGCTGTGGCTTAGCTGGTTAAATCCCCTGTCTAGTGAACAGGAGATTCTGAGTTCAAATCTCAGCAGAACCTTGCTTTACTCATTCTAAATAAGAAATAATTTTCATTAAGTCGTCTTTTGATACAATTAAATTAGAAAAAATGATTAATCTTCCTGTTGAACAGATCATCTTAAACCTAATAAAAACTCGAAGAGTTGTCAAGATTAAAGTAGCAATACTGTTATTGTAAAATGAAAAAGGTATATCAATGAGGAAGACGCAGATGAAATATAACCCCAGATTTGAGCAATATTGATGTATTTATGTGAAACAATTATTTGTAAACTATCCAAAAAATGGAGTTGAGTTTAAAAAGTGTTCTTTTTTATTAAAACATAGCTATTCTTGTTCAGAGATTAGGAATCCTTTCTTGTTTAACATTGGAATAGATATAAAGAAACTTTATTGTAGTCACCGAATTCGATCACCAATACTAAATTAATGATCCCTTCTTCATCACTAATGAAGGTGCTGTGGCTAAGTGGTTAAAGCGCCTGTCTCGTAAACAGTAAATCCTGAGTTCAAATCTCAGTAGCACCTTATTTTTGGCTCATTACATGTAAGAATCATTTTCATCAAGCAAATGTTTAATACAATTTAAAAAGAAGAGTCTTGTTCTGTGAACCTTAGAATTGGTCATCTTGAATTGAAATAAAAAACTTGGTATTGTGAAGATTTTCAAAGTAATGCCTTGAATGAAAAGAGAGAATTACAAAGAGCAAGATAGAAATAAAAGATCATTCTAGAGTTGAATTCAATGTATGCATTCTTGAACAAGGCATAATTCAAAATTCTATGAATAGGGTAAGCAATATATTATTGAGGTGTTCATAAATAAGATTAGTGTCCTTGTCTAAAGTGCATGAGTAGAGAGTTGTTTGAACTTAGAAAAGATTATGAAAGTGAAAAATCAGGATTCTCTTGAACACCAGAAGGCAAACTGTTCCTTAAAGCATTTTCAAGAGGGTTCTGTGGCTTAGCTGGTGAAAGCGCCTGTCTAGTAAACAAGAAATCCTGAGTTCAAATTTCAGCATCACCTTGCTTTACTCATTCTAAATAAGAAATAATTTTCATTAAGTCGTCCATTGATACAATTAAATTAGAAAAGATGATTCATCTTCCTGTGAAGCAGATCTTCTTTAATCTAATAAAAACTCAAAGTTTTGTCAAGATTATAGTACCAATACTGTGATTGTAAAATGAAAAAGGTATATCAATCAAGAAGACGCAGATGAAATATAACCCTATATTTGAGCAATATTGATGTATTTATGTAATACAATTATTTATAAACTGTTCAAAAAATGGAGTTGAGTTTAAAAAGTGTTCTTTTTTATTAAAACATAGTTATTCTTGTTTTGGGATTAGGAATCCTTTCTTGTTTAACATTGGAATACATACAAAGAAACTTTATTGCAGGCACCAAATTCGATCACCAATACTAAATTAATGATCCCCTCTTTATAACTAAACTAGGTGCTGAGGCTAAGTGGTTAAAGCGCCTGTCTCGTAAACAGGCAGTACTTAGTTCAAATATCAGCAGCACCATGTTTTTGGCTCCATAAATGTAAGATTCATTTTCATCAAGCAAATGTTTAATACCATTTAAAAAGAAAAGTCTGTTCTGTGAACTTTAGTATGAATCATCTTAAATTGAAATAAAAAACTTGGTATTGTGGAGATTTTCAAAGTAATGCCTTGAATGAAAAAGGGAAAAGAGAATGACAAAGAGCAGGATAGAGATAAAAGATAATTCTAGAGTTGAATTCAATAAATGCATTCTTGAACAAGGCATAATTCAAAATTCTATGAATAGGGTAAGCAATATATTAATGAGGTGTGTGTGAATAAGATGCGTGTCCTCGTCTAATGTGGTTGAGTAGAGAGTTGTTTGAACTTAGAAAAGATTATCAAAGTGAAAAATCAGGATTCTCTTGACCACCATGAGCCAAACTGTTCATGAAAGCATTTTCAAGAGGGTGTTGTGGCTTAGCTGGTTAAAGTGCCTGACTAGGAAACAGCATATCCTGAATTCAATTCTCAGCAGCGCCTTGATTTTCTCATTCTTAAATAAAAGGTAATTTTCATTAATTCGTCCTTTGATACAATTAAATTAGAAAAGTCTGATTAATTTTTGTGTTGAACAGATCATCTTAAACCTTATAAAAACTCAAAATTGTTGTCAAGATTATAGTAGCAATACTGTGATTGCTAAATAAAAAAGGAATAATAATGAGGAAGACGCAGATAAAATATAACCTTAGATTTGAGCAATATTGATGTATTTATATGAAACTATTATTTTAAAACTATTCAAAAAATGGAAATGAGTTTAAAAAGTGTTCTTTTTTTAAAAAACTTTGTTATTCTTGTTTGGAGATTAGGAATCCTTTCTTGTTTAACATTGGAATACATATAAAGAAACTTTATTGCAGGCACCAAATTCGATCACCAATACTAAATTAATGATCCCTTCTTTATAACTAAAGTAGGTGCTCTGGCTAAGTGGTTAAAGCGCCTCTCTCGTGAACAGGATATCCTGAATTCAAATCTCAGCAGCACCATGTTTTTGGCTCCATACATGTAAGAATCATTTTCATTAATCAAATGTTTAATACAATTTAAAAAGAAAAATCTTGTTCTGTGAACTTTAGAATGGATCATCTTAAATTGAAAAAAAAAACTTGGTATTGTGAAGATTTTCAAAGTAATGCCTTGAATGAAAAAGGGAAAAGAGAATGACAAAGTGCAAGATAGAGATAAAAGATCATTCTAGAGTTTAATTCAATGAATGCATTCTTGAACAAGGCATAATTCAAAATTCTATGAATAGGGTAAGCAATTTATAAATGAGGTGTTTATGAATAAGATTAGTGTCCTCGTCTAAAGTGATTGAGTAGAGAGTTGTTTGAACTTAGAAAAGCTTATGAAAGTGAAAAATCAAGATTCTCTTGAACACCATAAGGCAAACTGTTCCTTGAAGTTTTCTCAAGAGGGTGCTGTGGCTTAGCTGGTTAAAGTGCCTGTCTAGTAAACAGGAGATCCTGAGTTCAAATCTCAGCAGAACCTTGCTTTACTCATTCTAAATAAGAAATAATTTTCATTAAGTCGTCTTTTGATACAATTAAATTAGAAAACATGATTAATCTTCCTGTTGAACAGATCATCTTAAACCTAATAAAAACTCGAAGAGTTGTCAAGATTAAAGTAGCAATACTGTTATTGTAAAATGAAAAAGGTATATCAATGAAGAAGACGCAGATGAAATATAACCCTATATTTGAGCAATATTGATGTATTTATGTGAAACAATTCTTTGTAAACTATTCAAAACATGGAGTTGAATTTAAAAAGTGTTCTTTTTATTAAAACATAGTTATTCTTGTTTAGAGATTAGGAATCCTTTCTTGTTTAACATTGGAATACATATAAAGAAACTTTATTGCAGTCACAAAATTCGATCAACAATACTAAATTAATGATCCCTTCTTCATTACTAATGTAAGTGCTGCGGCTAAGTGGTGAAAGCGCTTGTCTTATAAACAGGAAATCCTGAGTTCAAATCTCAGCAGCAGCTTATTTTTGGCTCATTACATGTAAGAATCATTTTCATCAAGCAAATGTTTAATACAATTTAAAAAGAAGAGTCAAGTTCTGTGAACCTGAGAATGGGTCATCTTAAATTGAAATAAAACACTTGGTATTGTGAAGATTTTCAAAGTAATGCCTTGAATGAAAAAGGGAAAAGAGAATGACAAAGAGCAAGATAGAGATAAAAGATTATTCTAGAGTTGAATTCAATGAATGCATTCTTGAACAAGGCATAATTCAAAATTCTATGAATAGGGCAAACAATATATTATTGAGGTGTTTATGAATAAGATTAGTGTCCTCGTCTAAAGTGATTGAGTAGAGAGTTGTTTGAACTTAGAAAATATTATGAAAGTGTAAAATCAGGATTCTCTTGAACACCATACGGCAAACTGTTCCTTAATGTCTTTTCAGGAGGATGCTGTGGCTTAGCTGGTTAAATCCCTGTCTAGTGAACAGGAGATTCTGAGTTCAAATCTCAGCAGAACCTTGCTTTACTCATTCTAAATAAGAAATAATTTTCATTAAGTCGTCTTTTGATACAATTAAATTAGAAAAAATGATTAATCTTCCTGTTGAACAGATCATCTTAAACCTAATAAAAACTCGAAGAGTTGTCAAGATTAAAGTAGCAATACTGTTATTGTAAAATGAAAAAGGTATATCAATGAGGAAGACGCAGATGAAATATAACCCCAGATTTGAGCAATATTGATGTATTTATGTGAAACAATTATTTGTAAACTATCCAAAAAATGGAGTTGAGTTTAAAAAGTGTTCTTTTTTATTAAAACATAGCTATTCTTGTTCAGAGATTAGGAATCCTTTCTTGTTTAACATTGGAATAGATATAAAGAAACTTTATTGTAGTCACCGAATTCGATCACCAATACTAAATTAATGATCCCTTCTTCATCACTAATGAAGGTGCTGTGGCTAAGTGGTTAAAGCGCCTGTCTCGTAAACAGTAAATCCTGAGTTCAAATCTCAGTAGCACCTTATTTTTGGCTCATTACATGTAAGAATCATTTTCATCAAGCAAATGTTTAATACAATTTAAAAAGAAGAGTCTTGTTCTGTGAACCTTAGAATTGGTCATCTTGAATTGAAATAAAAAACTTGGTATTGTGAAGATTTTCAAAGTAATGCCTTGAATGAAAAAGAGAATTACAAAGAGCAAGATAGAAATAAAAGATCATTCTAGAGTTGAATTCAATGTATGCATTCTTGAACAAGGCATAATTCAAAATTCTATGAATAGGGTAAGCAATATATTATTGAGGTGTTCATAAATAAGATTAGTGTCCTTGTCTAAAGTGCATGAGTAGAGAGTTGTTTGAACTTAGAAAAGATTATGAAAGTGAAAAATCAGGATTCTCTTGAACACCAGAAGGCAAACTGTTCCTTAAAGCATTTTCAAGAGGGTTCTGTGGCTTAGCTGGTGAAAGCGCCTGTCTAGTAAACAGGAAATCCTGAGTTCAAATTTCAGCATCACCTTGCTTTACTCATTCTAAATAAGAAATAATTTTCATTAAGTCGTCCATTGATACAATTAAATTAGAAAAGATGATTCATCTTCCTGTGAAGCAGATCTTCTTTAATCTAATAAAAACTCAAAGTTTTGTCAAGATTATAGTACCAATACTGTGATTGTAAAATGAAAAAGGTATATCAATCAAGAAGACGCAGATGAAATATAACCCTATATTTGAGCAATATTGATGTATTTATGTAATACAATTATTTATAAACTGTTCAAAAAATGGAGTTGAGTTTAAAAGTGTTCTTTTTATTAAAACATAGTTATTCTTGTTTTGGGATTAGGAATCCTTTCTTGTTTAACATTGGAATACATACAAAGAAACTTTATTGCAGGCACCAAATTCGATCACCAATACTAAATTAATGATCCCCTCTTTATAACTAAACTAGGTGCTGAGGCTAAGTGGTTAAAGCGCCTGTCTCGTAAACAGGCAGTACTTAGTTCAAATATCAGCAGCACCATGTTTTTGGCTCCATAAATGTAAGATTCATTTTCATCAAGCAAATGTTTAATACCATTTAAAAAGAAAAGTCTTGTTCTGTGAACTTTAGTATGAATCATCTTAAATTGAAATAAAAAACTTGGTATTGTGGAGATTTTCAAAGTAATGCCTTGAATGAAAAAGGGAAAAGAGAATGACAAAGAGCAGGATAGAGATAAAAGATAATTCTAGAGTTGAATTCAATAAATGCATTCTTGAACAAGGCATATTTCAAAATTCTATGAATAGGGTAAGCAATATATTAATGAGGTGTGTGTGAATAAGATGCGTGTCCTCGTCTAATGTGGTTGAGTAGAGAGTTGTTTGAACTTAGAAAAGATTATCAAAGTGAAAAATCAGGATTCTCTTGACCACCATGAGGCAAACTGTTCATGAAAGCATTTTCAAGAGGGTGTTGTGGCTTAGCTGGTTAAAGTGCCTGACTAGGAAACAGCATATCCTGAATTCAATTCTCAGCAGCGCCTTGATTTTCTCATTCTTAAATAAAGGGTAATTTTCATTAATTCGTCCTTTGATACAATTAAATTAGAAAAGTCTGATTAATTTTTGTGTTGAACAGATCATCTTAAACCTTATAAAAACTCAAAATTGTTGTCAAGATTATAGTAGCAATACTGTGATTGCTAAATAAAAAAGGAATAATAATGAGGAAGACGCAGATAAAATATAACCTTAGATTTTAGCAATATTGATGTATTTA
The DNA here is from genome assembly GCA_963921515.1 of Calotriton arnoldi. NCBI lineage: Eukaryota > Metazoa > Chordata > Amphibia > Caudata > Salamandridae > Calotriton > Calotriton arnoldi. The sequence continues at coordinate 1,464,451 of CAWUFW010002654.1, forward strand.
TATGAAACTATTATTTTTAAACTATTCAAAAAATGGAAATGAGTTTAAAAAGTGTTCTTTTTTTAAAAACTTTGTTATTCTTGTTTGGAGATTAGGAATCCTTTCTTGTTTAACATTGGAATACATATAAAGAAACTTTATTGCAGGCACCAAATTCGATCACCAATACTAAATTAATGATCCCTTCTTTATAACTAAAGTAGGTCCTCTGGCTAAGTGGTTAAAGCGCCTCTCTCGTGAACAGGAAATCCTGAATTCAAATCTCAGCAGCACCATGTTTTTGGCTCCATACATGTAAGAATCATTTTCATTAATCAAATGTTTAATACAATTTAAAAAGAAAAATCTTGTTCTGTGAACTTTAGAATGGATCATCTTAAATTGAAAAAAAAAACTTGGTATTGTGAAGATTTTCAAAGTAATGCCTTGAATGAAAAAGGGAAAAGAGAATGACAAAGTGCAAGATAGAGATAAAAGATCATTCTAGAGTTTAATTCAATGAATGCATTCTTGAACAAGGCATAATTCAAAATTCTATGAATAGGGTAAGCAATTTATAAATGAGGTGTTTATGAATAAGATTAGTGTCCTCGTCTAAAGTGATTGAGTAGAGAGTTGTTTGAACTTAGAAAAGCTTATGAAAGTGAAAAATCAAGATTCTCTTGAACACCATAAGGCAAACTGTTCCTTGAAGTTTTCTCAAGAGGGTGCTGTGGCTTAGCTGGTTAAAGTGCCTGTCTAGTAAACAGGAGATCCTGAGTTCAAATCTCAGCAGAACCTTGCTTTACTCATTCTAAATAAGAAATAATTTTCATTAAGTCGTCTTTTGATACAATTAAATTAGAAAACATGATTAATCTTCCTGTTGAACAGATCATCTTAAACCTAATAAAAACTCGAAGAGTTGTCAAGATTAAAGTAGCAATACTGTTATTGTAAAATGAAAAAGGTATATCAATGAAGAAGATGCAGATGAAATATAACCCTATATTTGAGCAATATTGATGTATTTATGTGAAACAATTCTTTGTAAACTATTCAAAACATGGAGTTGAATTTAAAAAGTGTTCTTTTTATTAAAACATAGTTATTCTTGTTTAGAGATTAGGAATCCTTTCTTGTTTAACATTGGAATACATATAAAGAAACTTTATTGCAGTCACAAAACTCGATCACCAATACTAAATTAATGATCCCTTCTTCATCACTAATGTAAGTGCTGCGGCTAAGTGGTGAAAGCGCTTGCCTTATAAACAGGAAATCCTGAGTTCAAATCTCAGCAGCACCTTATTTTTGGCTCATTACATGTAAGAATCATTTTCATCAAGCAAATGTTTAATACAATTTAAAAAGAAGAGTCAAGGTCTGTGAACCTGAGAATGGGTCATCTTAAATTGAAATAAAACACTTGGTATTGTGAAGATTTTCAAAGTAATGCCTTGAATGAAAAAGGGAAAAGAGAATGACAAAGAGCAAGATAGAGATAAAAGATTATTCTAGAGTTGAATTCAATGAATGCATTCTTGAACAAGGCATAATTCAAAATTCTATGAATAGGGTAAGCAATATATTATTGAGGTGTTCATAAATAAGATTAGTGTCCTTGTCTAAAGTGCATGAGTAGAGAGTTGTTTGAACTTAGAAAAGATTATGAAAGTGAAAAATCAGGATTCTCTTGAACACCAGAAGGCAAACTGTTACTTAAAGCATTTTCAAGCGGGTTCTGTGGCTTAGCTGGTGAAAGCGCCTGTCTAGTAAACAGGAAATCCTGAGTTCAAATTTCAGCATCACCTTGCTTTACTCATTCTAAATAAGAAATAATTTTCATTAAGTCGTCCTTTGATACAATTAAATTAGAAAAGATGATTCATCTTCCTGTTGAGCAGATCTTCTTTAACCTAATAAAAACTCAAAGTTTTGTCAAGATTATAGTAGCAATACTGTGATTGTAAAATGAAAAAGGTATATCAATAAAGACAAAGATTAAATATAAACCTATATTTGAGCAATATTGATGTATTTATGTAAAACAATTATTTGTAAACTATTAAAAAAATGGAGTTGAGTTTAAAAAGTGTTTATTTTTTATTAAAACACAGTTATTCTTGTTTACAGATTAGGAATCCTTTCTTGTTTAACATTGGAATCCATATAAAGAAACTTTATTGCAGTCACCGAATTCAATCACCAATACTAAATTAATAATCCCTTCTTTATCACTAAAGTAGGTTCTGTGGCTAAGTGGTTAAAGCGACTGTCTCATAAACAAGAAATGTAGGGGCAGATTTACAAGCCCCTTGCGACGCATTTGCGCCGCCGCTGAGTCACTTATAAGACGCAGCGGCGGCGTAAAGCAAGCGCCACGCTGCGACGGATTTACAACGTGACGCATCTAGGGAGATGCGTCACGCCGTAAACCCTACGCCACATTATACCTGCGTCAGGTATAGTGTGGGCGTACCGTCGCAGTGTGGGCGTTCAGTCGCAGGAAAGCCTCGGAAAAGTGCCTGAGTGAAATCTACAAGATTTCACTCAGTCACTTTTCCGATGCCGTTGCGTCAAAACCTTGCGCCTGCTTGAAGCAGGCATAAGGCGTGACGCAGTATGTTAGAGATAGGCCGGTTTGGAACAGTGCTGGAGTTGGGTCGCACCCGCGACACGACTCCAGCACTGCGCCAACCTTACACCGGCACATACGAAACGGCCGCATTGTAAATGCGGCGCATCCGTGGTGGCGCAAGGGTAGTTTTGCGTGTCGCAAGTTTACTGGCGCATCCCTGCTGATTTGCAGAGATGCGCCAGTCCTTGTAAATGAGGCCCCCTGAGTACAAATCTCAGCAGCACCTTGTTTTTGGCTCATTACATGTAAGAATCATTTTCATCAAGCCAATGTTTAATACCATTTAAAAAGAAGAGTCTTGTTCTGTGTACTTTAGTATGGATCATCTTAAATTGAAATAAAAAACTTGGTATTGTGGAGAGTTTCAAAGTAATGCCTTGAATGAAAAAGGGAAAAGAGAATGACAAAGAGCAAGATAGAGATAAAAGATAATTCTAGAGTTGAATTCAATAAATGCATTCTTGAACAAGGCATAATTCAAAATTCTATGAATAGGGTAAGCAATATATTAATGAGGTGTTTATGAATAGGATGAGTGTCCTTGTCTAAAGTGGTGGTTGAGTAGAAAGTTCTTTGAACTTAAAAAAGATTATGAAAGTGAAAAATCAGGATTCTTTTTACCACCATAAGGAAAACTGTTCCTTAAAGAATTTACAAGAGGATGCCGTGGCTTAGCTGGTCAAAGTGCCTGCCTAGTAAACAGGAGTTACTGAGTTCAAATCTCAGCAGCGCCTTTCTTTTCTCATTCTTAAATAAGAGTTAATTTTCATTAAGTCGTCCTTTGGTACAATTAAATTAGAAAAGTCTGATTCATTTTCCTGTTGAACAGATCATCTTAAACCTGATAAAAACTAAAAATTGTTGTCAAGATTATAGTAGCAATACTGTGATTGCAAAATAAAAAAGGTATATTAATAAGGAAGACGCAGATAAAATATAACCCTAGATTTGAGCAATATTGATGTATTTATGTGAAACTATTATTTTAAAACTATTCAAAAAATGGAATTGAGTTCAAAAAGTGTTCTTTTTTATTAAAACATTGTTATTCTTGTTTGGAGATTAGGAATCCTTTTTGTTTAACATTGGAATACATATAAAGAAACTTTATTGCAGGCACCAAATTCGATCCCCAATACTAAATTAATGATCCCTTCTTCATCACTAAAGTAGGTGCTCTGGCTAACTGGTTAAAGCGCCTCTGTCGTAAACAGGAAAACCTGAATTCAAATCTCAGCAGCACCTTGTTTTTGGCTCCATACATGCAAGAATCATTTTCATTAAGCAAATGTTTAATACAATTTAAAAATAAAAGTCTTGCTCTGTGAACTTTAGAATGGGTCATCTTAAATTGAAATAAAAAACTTGGGGGGATATTCCCAAGAACGCGTGTTAACTATCGCCAAAATCACTTAACGCAACTTCTCACATCGCAGTCCATCACGGGAAAATCACACCGTGTTAACGCAGCATTCACAACCCGGCGGCACCATGCGATAGCCCCACGATAACGCAACAAATGCCCACGTTAAAATCCACGTGACGACGAAAAAATGCGAAACCGCGATGCGAAAAAAGGTGCGATGACTCCAATGGCGATACAAAAATCAGCGAAAACCAGCGACAGGCCTGCGATTCCCACGCGCCATGCGTGAGAATGCACTATAAAAGCAGAGAAAGAAAAAAGACAAATAAATGCAACTGCGTAGCAACATGGACGCACCCGGACCCAGTGCAGAGCACAACGCGAACCCCACAAGCCCCACAGACGACCAGCCAGGAACCCCGGGGCCGGAGAAGGGCAAAGAGAAGAGGAAGAGGAAGACGGGGTTCAGTCTGCAGGAAAACCGGATCATCGTCACGGAGGTGACCGAACACTACCAACAACTGTACGTCACCTCCACTGTGCACCGGCAACACAAACGGAAATATAGCAGTCCATCGTGAACAATGTGAATGCAGTCGGAGTGTCGAGGAAGTCAATGGAGGAGGTCAAGAGGCGCAGGCATGACGTCAAAAGCCAAACCAAGCAGAAACTCGCTGCCAACCTGAAGGCAGCAACGGCCACTGGAGGTGGGAGTCCTGCGCCACAGGAGGGGTTGGATGAGCTGGAGGAAATGGTGGCCACAGTCATCAGTACGGAGACGGTGCAAGGAGTTGGTGGTCCAGACACTGCCCGAAATGACCTGACACAACAGCAACAGGGTAACCACCAGGGACTGGGGGGATGGGGGAGATGGGCACAATGACACACATGCACAATCAAGAATAGCACACTGCACACCCACAATGACTGTGGAACCTGTCCCTGATGGCCTTGGCACACTGCAGCACACATTGAAACACCAAGTAGGCCCCCATCCACCATGTGCACAAATGGCCCCCCTCACCAATCCCTCAACCTACCCATGCACATGTGCTGAACCCAGCAAAGCAGCAGCTCTGTGAGCCACACTGACAATGCAAGTGACACTGCATGACCAATAGCATGGCTGCAGTCAAAATACATGACATGGTGCACGACACGACCCTGAGGTGGCCCAGTGTGGATAACATCCTCAAAGGAGCAGGTCACACTCTGACACATCCACGTGCACATACAACTCCTGATGTCAACAACACATCTGCAGACAAACAATGCACAAGAGTACCAAATCCGTCCAAGAGCACAAATGACCCAAGTCGCCAACATCTCAGCACCGTAAAAGCACAGAAGCCAAAGGCACACCGCCTCAAAGGGACAATGGGCCGCTAAATCAGAGCTGCAGGGGCGACTATCCCACAATGCAACACACACACATAGCAATCACAGCCCATCAACATTTACAACAATGTGGTACAAAGTGCCACACCAACACCACAGAACAGAGGACACAACTGGTGCTGCATGTGCGTAGAAAAAGGCCAATCACATCAGGCATAGCAGGAAACTGTCAGATGATAATGTACGAGTATAATCTCACATCCTTCATGTAGTCGGAATGTCCACTGTCCCCCATCAAATACCCAGCTCCTCCAAAACAGTCACAATGTACATTGACATGCAGTCAGTATGTAAACATGTACAATGCGTGCACATACATGGAACATGTTAACATGCATCTCCCCTTCACATTGCAGAGGGACAATCAACACCTCCTGCAGAGCAGACCAGACATCTCTTCAGTGATGAGGAGGAGGAACCCCTGGCCATCTGCTCTGACCCCCTCCAACTGCTCGTGGACAGCCTCTGCACCCCATCTACAGGAGCAGGGCAGCCCAGCTGCATCGAGGTGATACCACCCCCTGCACAGACCACATAGCAGGAAGCACCCACCACCACGGCTGGCTCCCAGCACCTTACCCAAGAACACATGGCATCCCAACGCTGTGTGTCAGACTGCTAGAGGGGGCTGCCTGAACAGGTGCTGGTGGGTTTCAACCTCATGGCCGCCAAACTAGATGCCATACGTGGGTGTCTCAGTCCCATCAGGGACCACTTACAGTCCCTAACGGACACCCACAGTCTGCTCCATGCCCTACAGCAATCCTTGGCTGACCTCGCTGGATCCATTACTCGGATACAAGAACTGTCTAGGCAGAGAGGCTCCAGCGACGACAGCACAGAGTTGGCACAGATGCGGAGGACAATGGAGAACATGGAGCGGATGCAGGCAGGGAGGATGGCTGCCACGGCTGAACACCAGCGAGATGTAGCTGGGATCGACCATGCCCTGCAGATCCTCATCCTGCCATTGCTGCCACAGAGCCTGTCCCAGATGACTGCTGCAGGAACTTCGACACACACATCTCCACCCCCTGATGTGTCAGTGGCACACAGTGATGCAGTTATACCACCTCTGCCCCCTGATGAGTCCGTGGCACACAGTGATGCAGCCATAACACCACCACACATACGTGGCACACCTGACACAGAAGACGTATCAGAGGAGGAAGATGTGGACGGTAATGACTCTGTGGCAAAAAGGAGGTTGTAGCATTTATCCCCCGCCATATGGCCTGTTTCTGCTTGGTACAGCCCTCTGCATCATGCCCTGGTACAACACCTTCTACTGTCCCCCGAACCCCCTGCAACATTCACCTGGACCCCGACATGGACTGCCATATCTGCTCTGGTTACCAATGACACAACAAACAGGCTGCAGACTCAACTCTGCCTCTACCGATTAACTTGTCATCCCCTATAGGACTCTGTTTGGCCCTCCACTGGTCAACCTTGTAATGTGGGGTGTGCATGGCCATGTACTGCTCCAGCTCCGACACTCCACAGGATGTGAATAAAACATTCCTAATCACACAGATGTGTCATGTCTATGTCCAATCAAGTATGACAGTATGGATCACTGTAGGGCCATTGATTGCAAGAAAAGGTACACCCTGGGAAATGACATCAATGCGCATGTTTGACCGTGACACACATGGCCAATTACATGACTGTGGAGGTGTGAATTAGCTGTGGCCTCATTAATCATGAACAACAATCTCGCAACCCCCCAACGTAGCCCCACGTCCATGTATTAAATAGGGCTGTGTGTAAATATGTCAGAGTCGGTAGGAGGGCTAAAGTAGTGTCCCACATCACATGTGACAACAGAACATCTCTTCGCATACCTACACACACTCAACTGTGTGGACACAGCCTGGTTTGATGGAACACATTGGTCCACATGGCAAGAAGTTGGACACCATACTCGCATTGCTGAAGACACGTAAGCGCACAGCTCGACCAGCAACTTGCCCGAACACAATGGCTGGCTCACAGAGGTGGAGCTGGCAATAGGGACTCACCCCTAAGTGAAATCCGTCAGTCAGTACCTCCCTGTGTACGTACAATGCTCATTAGGGCACACGATTTGGCATGCAAATCAACACTCATCACAGTTGTACACTAGTGAAGCTGCGTAGACTTTATTAGCATGTGCGTGTCAGTACGGGCAAGACAAGGGCCACAACATGCAGACCAATGCATCATACACTAACAGGCAGCCAAGGAACATGTAGAGGTGCAAGACATGGGGAGGCACAGATGAACACCAACCATGATGGATGCCGACGGTCTCAGCCCACCTTGCCCTGCTGGACGAGTCATGTGGTGTTTGGAGAATGCTCATTGCACCGTGTCAGGGGACACCACTCACAGCCCATGGGATCTGCATAGTCCTGTACCGCCGGAAAGCTCTGACTGCCTGCTCTGCTGACAGTGAGCAGGTGAAGGAGTTCAACAAGGTCACATGTAGTACTACATTGCCATGTGTGTACTCTCCCTCCAGCGGTGTGTCAGGTTGAGGAACGTTGCCAGGCGCCGCTGTCCACTCACCTTGCACAGGTGTGTGTCAACCCGCAGTCCTGCACGCACATGCATTCTGAGTCCAGGCGAATGCAGACATGTCCACTGTCATGGTGGGGTATGTGTCCATTTCCCCAAGATGCAAAAGGGGGATGGGACCTGTGCCATGGGTTACAATCTTTTGTGGCTGCAGGAACGTAGTTACTCGTCCATGAAAGCGAGCGCAGCTTCATGGGCAATCAGTTCCAAGATTACGTCATTGTCGACTTCAACGAACACGGGGGCGAGCCAATCCATTAGTTGGTCTACACAGATGTGCTCCGTCCACGCCGTTTCACCAATCCACAACACAGCCCAATAGGGGAGTGCTTCGATGTGGTCACTGCACACGAGGAATTGTGCGATCTCACATGCCCAACTGCCAGCACATACGCCCAATTCCAAGGTATCCCATGAACGGGTATCACGGTTACACTCCTGGTCGTGGTCCAACAGGGAGCGCACACACATGTCATAATCCAGTTCAGCTACCGTTGTGTTGGATAGGCAGACATCCATGGGCCACTAAAATATGCATGATCGGCAGTGGAACCAGGGCTGGACGCAGGTGGCGTACTCAAGACGGTAGCTCAGACGGTAACTGATGCACAACACTGCCAGTGGCAGTGCCCCCAACAAATGCAGCATTCGGTCACGGTACAGTTCCACATGACAGGGGTTGTGCATGTGCCCGGGATGTTCTGACATTGCGTTGTTCGCACTCGTAGGACCGGCACTCTTCTGACCTGCGGCTGTTATGTGGATGTATTCCACAGCTCGGAGCAATGAGTCGTATGAGTGTGCAAAGTTTGTACGTATGGGTTGTCCTGTACGTAAGTGTCAAGGCAGTTCCATGCAGGAGTACCTCGGGCAAGGACTTCTGTGTGTGGGGTGTGGATACGTTGATCTTTCATTGGCGCCGTGTGTAGTGTGGGAGTCGTCTTCGTCTGCCATGGTATCTCTCTTAGGGGGTGCCTGCTGCATGCGTTTCCAAGGTCGGGGTGCAGATGTCCTTCCGCCTTCTGTATTGAGACAAGGGGGCTTTCATCCCTAATGTTAGTCAGAACACTGCTTGTATCCTGGGTATGTGATGTGGCCATTGCGCTGCAATTGAGGCTAGGCCTCGGGCTTATGGTGCACCAAAAGCAATGAACACACACACCAATTGCCATGTATGAGCCAAGACCCCGAGGGGCCTTGCGCTCCTTGTACAGTCCCTTCATGCACGGACGCCCTCCGACTGCATGCAACATTACAACATTGTCGATTGCAGGCCGCGTGGCACAGACACTGCAACATAGACACATGCATCAGTTGGTTTCCTGTGCAGCCCAGATATGAACCACGCCCAGGGGCCAGGGACATTTGTTCACACCCCTACGCTGGCCTGGCGTACGCCGACCCAGCGCTCTCGGCATACTTATAAAGGGGGGGACGACGACGCTACGTGTCCCAGTTCTTCCCCACTGCCTGAGGTGACATGGCTGCGTCCGCCTGGCCTACGACGAGGCTCAATCATATAGGGTCCATGACTTGCGTTGCACGGAGTCGGTGGCACCGGTTGCACTGCGGCCGGCACGGGCCTTCCGCCACGGGACAGTGACTTACTGTGCACTGAGGTAGGGGCACCTAAAGTGCTGAGCGGGTGTGCAGCCTGCGATGATAACGTGTGCACTGATATGGTCTCTGCCATTGCTATATCAAGACCCAGAATCAATTGTGTGCCTGGTGGCCCGCAATGTACGCCTGAGCCAGCAGGCAGCGCGGGCCTATCGCCACGTGGTGTTGCCTCACGTTTCACAGAGTTAGTGGCACCTAGAGAGCTGAGCGGGTGTGCAGCCTGCGATGATGACGTGTGCACTGATGTGATCTCTGCCATTGCAAAATCAAGACCCAGAGTAAAGTGTGCGCCTGTCGGCCCGCGCTGCGGAGATGCGTGATGTGGAGGCTACCAAGGTCGCAGGCCCCGGGCTCGGAGCTTGCACCGGGACGTGGTGTGCCCTCTTGGAGACACGCCGGTGGCGGAAGGTGAGCAGTGTGGCCTGGGTGCGCAGGGGCGGAAAATCCGCACTGGGTGGCAGGAGGGGCTGGGGTGCAGCAGCCTGTGTGTGCAGGGGCGGCCATGCGATGTTGCCGTGTGCAATGATGTGTACTTTGCCATTCATGTATCTGGACTCTGTTTCAGATTGGGGTCCTAGTGGCCTGCAGTGTGAACCGGCACGTGGTTGGAGACACACTGGTGCCAGCAGGTGAGCAGTGAGGCCTGGGTGCGCAGGGGCTGGCAATCACTGCTGGGCGGCAGGAGGGGCTGGGGAGCAGCAGCCTGTGTGCGCAGGGGTAGGCATGCGATGTTGCCGTGTGCAATGATTTGTACTCTGCCATTCATGTATCTGGACTCTGTTTCAGATTGGGGACCTGGTGGCCTGCAGTGAGAACCGACACGTGGTTGGAGACACACCAGTGGCAGCAGGTGAGCAGTGAGGTCTGGGTGCGCAGGGGTGGGCAAACACCGCTGGGCGGAGGGAGGGGCTGGGGTGTAGCAGCCTGCGTGCACAGGGGCGGCCATGCGATGTTGCCGTGTGCAATGATGCTCTGCCATTCATGTATCTGGACTGTTTCAGATTGGGGACCTGGTGGCCTACACTGTGAACCGGTACGTGGTTGGAGACACACCGGTGGCAGCAGGTGAGCAGTGAGGCTAGGGTGCGCAGGGGCGTGCAAGCACAGCTGGGCGGCGGGGGGGCTGGGGTGCAGCTGCCTGGGTGCGCAGTGTTGGCACTGTCTCTCTCTCCCTCTCTTTCTCTATATTTCTCTCTATTTCTCTCTCTCTCTCTTCCTTTCGCTGTCTCTCTCTCTTCCTCTGTTAGTCTCTCTCTCTCCTTCTCCCTCTCTCCCCCTTTCTCTCTCTTTCTCTCTCTCCCTCTCTTTCACTCTCTCTCGCTCTCCCTTTCTTTCTCTCTCTCTTTCTCTCTCTCTCTGTCCTTTGTTGAGCGCATGACACACCTTCTTATCTTCAATTTTGTCTTGCAGGCTGTGACTTACGGTTTTTCCGGAGAAGAACCGCCATGACTCTTCAAACTATTGCTGTTGTTTGGAATTTGAATAAATTGATTATTTTTGGAATTCTGCGATGTATGTATGTTTTTCCTTTTTCGAACCACACATGGATGTTGGTTGGTGTACTTGTGAGACATCAGGCTTATTGTTGTGTTCATGAATTTGTGACGTAGATGTGAGATATCTTTGTCCGGGGGGTGCCCGGGGTAGGGCCATGGGAGGGAGTCTGGGGGGGTGGCGGGCCTGGGGGGGTGGTGGTGGGTGTTATGGCCCTCTTGGGGCTCCGAGCTGCATGCTCAGTAGCTCCATGGAATCTGTTGCTCATCTGGTGTGGCTGTGGGCTGGGCTCCCTTTTGTGGTGCAGGTTGTAGTCCGACTTAACACCAGGAAAGAGCAGGTGTTAAATCCCTGCTGCTAACGCGCCTTAGCGCATGTTTTGTGGTCTTATCGCCGATCTGGCTGGTCGTTGTGAATGTTGCGAAGTGGTGTTTCTGTGGGTTTTTGCAAGGGAACGCCTACTCTGCATTTCATTAGCATTAGTTGCCGGTGTCATCCGTGGCAATGTTTTTTGCGGCTGCTCTCGCAGGAATACTGATGATGTAGGCTGTTAGCACCAGCTTGTGAATAGTGCGATGAATTTCTCACCACTTTGACTGCGATAAAGTGCCTCTAACTCGGCGATAAGTCCTTGAGAATATGCCCCTTGGTATTGTGGAGATTTTCAAAGTAATGCCTTGAATGAAAAAGGGAAAAGAGAATGACAAAGAGCAAGATAGAGATAAAAGATCATTCTAGAGTTGAATTCAATAAATGCATTCTTGAACAAGACATAATTCAAAATTCTATGAATAGGGTAAGCAATATATTAATGAGGTGTTTATGAATAAGCTGAGTGTCCTCGTCTAATGTGGTTGAGTAGAGAGTTGTTTGAACTTAGAAAAGATCATCAAAGTGAAAAATCAGGATTCATTGACCACCATAAGGCAAACTGTTCATTGAAGAATTTTCAAGAGTGTGCTGTGGCTTATCTGGTTAAAGCGCCTGTCTAGTAAACAGAAGCTCCTGAGTTCAAATCTCAGCAGCGCCTTGCTTTTCTCATTCTTAAATAAGAGATAATTTTCATTAAGTCGTCCTTTGATACAATTAAATTAGAATAGTCTGATTCATTTTCCTGTTGAACAGATCATCTTAAAACTGATAAAAACTCAATGTTGTCAAGATTATAGTAGCAATACTGTGATTGCAAAATAAAAAAGGTATATTAATGAGGAAGACGCAGATAAAATATACCCCTAGATTTGAGCAATATTGATGTATTTATGTGAAACTATTATTTTAAAACTATTCAAAAAATGGAATTGAGTTCAAAATGTTTTTTTTTAAATTAAAACATAGTTATTCTTGTTTAGAGATTAGGACTCCTTTCTTGTTTAACATTGGAATACATATAAAGAAACTTTATTGCAGGCACTGAATTCGATCACCAATTCTAAATTAATGATCCCTTCCTTATAATTAAAATAGGTGCTGTGGCTAAGTGGTTAAAACGCTTGTCTCGTAAACAGAAAATTCTGAGTTCAAATCTCAACAGCAACTTAGTTTTGTCTCTGTACATGTAAGAATCATTTTCATCAAGCAAATGTTTAATACAATTTAAAAAGAAAAGTCTTGTTCTGTGAACTTTATTATGGATCATCTTAAATTGAAATAAAAAACTTGGTTTTGTGGAGATTTTCAAAGTAATGCCTTGAATGAAAAAGGGAAAATAGAATGACAAAGAGCAAGATAGAGATAAAAGATCATTCTAGAGTTGAATTCAATGAATGCATTCTTGAACAAGGCATAATTCAAAATTCTATGAATAGGGTAAGCAATATATTAATGAGGTGTTTATGAATAAGATTAGTGTCCTCATCTAAAGTGATTGAGTAGAGAGTTGTTTGAACTTAGAAAAGATTATGAAAGTGAAAAATCAGGATTCTCTTGAACACCATAAGGCAAACTGTTCTTTAAAGTGTTTTCAAGAGGGTACTGTGGCTTAGCTGGTTAAAGCGCCTGTCTAGTGTGAAGGAGATACTGAGGTCAAATCTCAGAAGCGCCTTACTTTTCTCATTCTTAAATAAAAGATCATTTTCATTAACTCGTCCTATGATACAATTAAATTAGAAAAGTCTGATTCATTTTCCTGTTGAACAGATCATCTTAAACCTGATAAAAACTCAAAATTGTTGTCAAGATTATAGTAGCAATACTGTGATTGCAAAATAATAAAGGTATATCAATGAGGGAGAAGCAGATAAAATATAACCCTAGATTTAAGCAATATTGATGTATTTATGTGAAACTATTATTTTAAAACTATTCAAAAAATGGAATTGAGTTCAAAAAGTGTTCTTTTTTATTAAAACATTGTTATTCTTGTTTGGAGATTAGGAATCCTTTTTGTTTAACATTGGAATACATATAAAGAAACGTTATTGCAGGCACCAAATTCAATCACAAATACTAAATTAATGATCCCTTCTTCATCACTAAAGTAGGTGCTCTGGCTAAGTGGTTAAAGCGCCTTTCTCGTAAACAGGAAATCCTGAATTCAAATCTCAGCAGCATCTTGTTTTTGGCTCCATACATGTAAGAATCATTTTCATTAAGCAAATGTTTAATACAATTTAAAAAGAAAAGTCTTGTTCTGTGAAATTTAGAATGGGTCATCTTAAATTGAAATAAAAAACTTTGTATTGTGAAGATTTTCAAAGTAATGCCTTGAATGCAAAAGGGAAAAGAGAATGACATAGTGCAGGATAGAGATAAAAAATAATTCTAGAGTTGAATTCAATGAATGCATTCTTGAACCAGGCATAATTCAAAATTCTATGAATAGGGTAAGCAATATATTAATGAGGTGTTTATGAATAAGATTAGTGTCCTCGTCTAAAGTGATTGAGTAGAGAGTTGTTTGAACTTAGAAAAGATTTGAAAGTGAAAAATCAGGATTCTCTTGATCACCATAAGGCAAAATGTTCCTTAAAGCGTTTTTAGGAGGGTGCTGTGGCTTAGCTGGTTAAAGCACCTGTCTAGTAAACTGGAGATTATGAGTTCAAAACTCATCAGTGTCTTGCTTTACTCATTCTAAATAAGAAATATTTTCATTAATTCATGCTTTGATACAATTAAATTAGAAAAGATGATTAATCTTCCTGTTGAACAGATCATCTTAAACCTAATAAAAACTCAAAGTGTTGTCTAGATTAAAGTAGCAATACTGTGATTGTAAAATGAAAAAGGTAAATTCAATGAGGAAGACAGATGAAATATAACCCTAGATTTGAGCAATATTGATGTATTTATTTGAAACAATTATTTGTAAACTAGTCAGAAAATGGAGTTGAGTTTAAAAAGTGTTCTTTTTTATTAAACATAGTTATTCTTGTTTAGAGATTAGGACTCCTTTCTTGTTTATCATTGGAATACATATAAAGAAACTTTATTGCAGTCACTGAATTCGATCACCAATACTAAATTAGTGATCCCTTCTTTACAATTAAGTAGGTGCTGTGGCTAATTGGTTAAAGCGCCTGTCACATTCCTGACCTAGGTAGTGCAGTTGTCTATAACCCGGCTGCTTTCTCATTTGTTGATTCACATGTCTTTTCTACTTTATGGAAAAGCAGAGGAACATACAGGGATCAAACCCATGACCTTGGATTTATTTGCAACACGCTCTACCCAACTGAGCTAACTGGCCTACGCTTAATGAGACCCTATAGGAGTTTCTAATGAAACTGAACAGGCTGTCACAGTACACAGAGACATTTAATAGACCTACAGACAGGCCATTACTGACCCATTATAGTTTCAGGCCAAGACATTGAGGCGCTCAGATAATCCTGCACCATCTCGCACATACCGGGGAGCATCACCAAAGAACACGGATATTATTTAATGAGCTGCACAGAACGCACTTCACTAACAAGAGCTGCATGACCATGACTCCCCAGAAAAGATTGATTGAAGGCTAGAATCACTCCAGAGACCCTCCCTCCTGCCACACTCACCCAGAAAGGTACTGGTCTCGGCTCAGCAGCACTGTGCATGCTCAATGTTCTGCAGGTTCTCCTCACACCCGAGCTTAATCCATACCACACACTGTCACTCACCGGGCTTTTAATCCTTAACCCTTCCCTTCCTGTACCCTTTTCTCTGTACTCCTTCCCCCATCACTCACTTCTCGCCCTCCCTCAACTTTCATAGACATGGACCCGTGCTGCACCTTCTTGTGTGGTTCTCCAGGGTACACAGCTTATCACATTCCAAACCGGATGTTGTGCTCATTATTCTCTGCGCCTCCGCTTCATTAACTAACTTCTTTTACCCATACTATAGACCACACTACAGCTAATTCATGAGTGAGTGCAGAATATGATTGAAGTAGTCGTGGCCGAGTGGTTAAGGACATGGTCTTGCAATCCATGAGAGTCTCCCAGAGCAGGTTCAAATCCTGCTATCTATGTATTTTTTTTTATCATTTCATTTCATTTTGACATGGAAACTAATTATGTGGTTCATAAACATCTGCTTTTTCCACATAATTGTGTCTTTACTACTCTGGTGCTGCACCTGTTGGTTGAAGCTTGCATTACTGCTGCCCAGCTTCTACTTTGATGCGATTTCAGCTTAAAAACATCTTTTCACTACACAAAACCAAACTGATTGACTTTGAAAATTAAAGATACTGGTGGTTGGTGGTACAAAACATTGGCATCTAAGCACCAAAATCATATTTAGCTTCAAAGGAGGAGCATTGTGTACATGTGGATAATTATAATAGGAGCAACTGTGTTTGCAATGAGGTTGTGTAAAACACAACGCCTCCTAAGATTCGAACTCAGGTTCTCCGGTTTTCTAGACAGGTGCTTTAACCAACTAAGCCACAGCACCTATTTTGCTTCAGGAGTCCCCACTGTACCTTCTGTCCTGGTGTCATTGTGAGGCACTGCATATTTTTCTGTCTTGAAAGTTCTGATATTTTACAGCTGCTACCGACAAGAACATGGAGAAGAAAGCCTGAAATTGCAATGGAAATATTACAAAGAGGGTCACGAAAAATGTATATCATTATACCTACATATCTGTATTTACTGTGTAATGTTTTAAACTGGTGGACGAAGGGCTCAATACATTCGTTAAACTAAACGAGAGTATTATGATTTAAAGGTCACCAATATATACAAGATAATTTCCTGATACCTACATAACGCATGTGCTTTTTCCTTCACCTCTCGTGACCTCTGGACATCCCACAGAAAAGCTGAGGTACCGCAACTCACGGAGAGAAAGAGGCACCTTTAGTGATGCGTCCACGGTTCAAACAGCGCACTTTGAGAGACCCATGAAAATATGGCAGAGGAAGGTATCACAGCAAGAAGGTGGGCTGTTAGCCCTAGTGCCCTTAATATGGCTCTAGCAATACCTACCCTGGTCCTGTTACAAACATCAGAAACCGGAGATCAGTAAACTACCAGAATAAACAACAACCCTATACAGTATTTATTAAAGCATTGTACTTTAATGCATGTCTTTTTTACTTTATGGAAAGTTATTGGCCCATGCTGGTATCAAACCCACAACCTTGGCCTTATTAGCACCACACTTTAACCAACTGAGCTAAACAGCCAACACTTAATAAGACCAAATAGGAGTTTCTAATGAAACTGAACAGGCTGTCACAGTACACAGAGACATTTAATAGACATACAGACAGGCCATTACTGACCCATTATAGTTTCAGGCCAAGACATTGAGGCGCTCAGATAATGCTGCACCAACTCGCACATACCGGGGAGCGTCACCAAGGAACACGGATATTATTTAATGAGCTGCACTGAACGCACTTCATTAACAAGAGCTGCATGACCATCACTCCACAGAAAAGATGGATTGAAGGCTAGAATCACTCCACAGACCCTCCGTCCTTCCACACTCATCCAGAAAGGTACTGGTCTTGGCTCAGCAGCACTGCGCATGCTCAATGTTCTGCAGGTTCTGCTCACACCCAAGCTTAATCCATACCACACACTATCACTCAGTGGGCTGTCAATCCTTAACCCTTCCCTTACTGTACCCTTGTCTCTGTACTCCTTCCCCCATCACTCACTCCTCCCCCACCCTCAGCTTTCATAGACATGGACCCGTGCTGCACCTTCTTGTCTGGTTCTCCAGAGTACACAGCTTATCACTTTCCAAACCAGATGTTGTGCTCATTATTCTCTGAACCTACGCTTCATTAACTAACTTCTTTTACAAATACTATAGACCACACTACAGCTATTTCATGTGTGAGTGCAGAATATGATGGAAGCAGTTGTGGCCGAGTAGTTAAGGCGATGGACTCGAAATCTATTGGGGTTTCCCCGTGCAGGTTCGAATTGTGCTGACTACATGTTAATTTTTAATCATTTCATTTCATTTTTACATGGAAACTAATTATGTGGTTTGTAAACATCTGCTTTTTCCGCATAATTGTGTGTTTGCTACTCTGGTGCTGCATGTGCTGCACCTGTTGGTTAAAGCTTGCATTACTGCTGCCCAGCTTGTACTTTGATGAGAGTGCAGCTTGAAAACATCTTTTCACTTTATAAAACCAAACTGATTGGCTTTGAAAATTAAAGATACTGGTGGTTGGTGGTACATTACATTGGCATCTAAACACCAAAAACATCTTTAGCTTCGAATGAGGAGCATTGTGTACACGTGGATAATTATAATAGGAGCAACTGTGTTTGCAGACAATGAGTCTTTTATCAAACTATATGTCTTCTATGAGGATGTGTAAAACACAAGGCCTGCTAAGATTCGAACTCAGGATCTACTGATTATTAGACAGGCACATTAACCAACTAAGCCACAGCAAGGATTCTGACTCATGATCTCCTGTTTACCAGAAGGTGCTTTAACCAACTAAGCCACAGCACCTTCTGTCATGGTGTCACTGTGAGGCACTGCATATTTTTCTGTCTTGAAAGCTTTGATATTTTACTGCTGCT
Organism: Calotriton arnoldi; assembly: GCA_963921515.1. Classification (NCBI taxonomy): domain Eukaryota; kingdom Metazoa; phylum Chordata; class Amphibia; order Caudata; family Salamandridae; genus Calotriton; species Calotriton arnoldi. The sequence continues at coordinate 1,482,497 of CAWUFW010002654.1, forward strand.
ACCGACAAGAACATGGAGAAGAAAACCTGATATTGCAATGGAAATATTACAAAGAGGGTCATGAAAAATGTATATCTTTATACCTACATATCTGTATTTTATTTTGTAATGTTTTACACTGGTGGACGAAGGGCTCAATACATTCGTTAAACTAAACGAGAGTACAATGATTTAAAGGTCACCAATATATACAAGATAATTTCCTGATGCCTACATAACCCATGTGCCTTTTCCTTCACCTCTCGTGACCTCTGGACATCCCACAGAGAAGCAGAGGAACCGCCACTCTCGGAGAGAAAGTGTCACCTTTAGTGACGCGCCCCCGGTTCAAACAGCACTTCAAAAATTTCACATTGAGAGACCCATGAAAACATGGTGGAGGCGGGTATCACAGCAAGAGGGGGGCTGGTAGCCCGCAGTGCCCTTTATATGGATATAGCAATACCCACCCTGGTCCAAACATCAGCCACCATAGCTCAGTAAATTACCAGAATAAACAACAACCCTATACAGTGTACACAAAACCAAACTGATTGACTTTGAAAATTAAAGATACTGGTGGTTGGTGGTACAAAACATTGGCATCTAAGCACCAAAATCATATTTAGCTTCAAAGGAGGAGCATTGTGTACATGTGGATAATTATAATAGGAGCAACTGTGTTTGCAATGAGGTTGTGTAAAACACAACGCCTCCTAAGATTCGAACTCAGGTTCTCCGGTTTTCTAGACAGGTGCTTTAACCAACTAAGCCACAGCACCTATTTTGCTTCAGGAGTCCCCACTGTACCTTCTGTCCTGGTGTCATTGTGAGGCACTGCATATTTTTCTGTCTTGAAAGTTCTGATATTTTACAGCTGCTACCGACAAGAACATGGAGAAGAAAGCCTGAAATTGCAATGGAAATATTACAAAGAGGGTCACGAAAAATGTATATCATTATACCTACATATCTGTATTTACTGTGTAATGTTTTAAACAAGGACTAAGCAACTAAGGAGCATTGTGTACATGTGGATAATTATAATAGGAGCAACTGTGTTTGCAATGAGGTTGTGTAATGCCTGTCTTTTCTACTATAAGGAAAAAAATGAGACCTGTGCGGGGATCGGACCCGCGACCTTGGTGTTATTAGCACCACGCTCTAACCAACTGATCTAACCAGCCAAAGCTTTATAAAGTCATATAGGAGTATCTAATGAAACTGAACAGGCTGTCACAGTACACAGAGACATTTAATAGACATTCAGACAGGCCATTACTGACCCATCATAATTTCAGTCCAAGACATTGAGGCGCTCAGATAATCCTGCACCAACTCGCACATACCGGCGAGCGTCACCAATAAACACGGATATTATTTAATGAGCTGCACTGAACGCACTTCACTAACAAGAGCTGCACGACCATCACTCCCCAGAAAAGATGGATTGAAGGCTAGAATCACTCCACACACTCAACCAGAAAGGTACTGGTCTCTGCTCAGCAGCACTGCGCATGCTCAATGTTCTGCAGGTTCTTCGCACACCCGAACTTAATCCATACCACACACTATCACTTACTGGGATGTTGTGCTCATTATTCTCTGCGCCTCCACTTCATTAACTAATTTCTTTTACCCATACTATAGACCACAATTCAGTGAATTCATGAGTGAGTACAGAATATGATGGAAGTAGACGTGGCCGAGTGGTTAAGGCGATGGACTAGAAATCCATTGGGGTCTCCCCATGCAGGTTAGAATCCTGCCGACTACGCGTTAATTTTTAATGATTTCATTTCATGTTGACATGGAAACTTATTATGTGGTTCGTAAATATCTGCATTTTCCGCATAATTGTGTCTTTGCTACTCTGGTGATGCACCTGTTTGTTGAACCTTGCATTACTGCTGCCCAGCTTGTACTTTGATGCGAGTGCAGCTTAAAAAGATTTTTTCACTTCACAAAACCAAACTGATTGGCTTTGAAAATTAAAGATACTGGTGGTTGGTGGTACAATACATTGGCATCTAAACACCAAAAACATCTTTAGCTTCAAAGGAGGAGCATTGTGTACATGTGGATAATTATAATAGAAGCAACTGTGTTTGCAGACAATGAGTCTTTTATCAAACAATACGTCTTCTGAGGTTGTGTAAAACTCAGGACTTCCGGTTTATTAGACAGGCGCTTTAACCATCTAAGTCACAGCGCCTATTTCATTTCAGGAGTCCCCACTGTACTTTCTGTCCTGGTGTCACTGTGAGGCACTGCATATTTTTCTGCCGTGAAAGCTTTGATATTCTACAGCTGCTACCGACAAGAACATGGAGATTAAAACCTGATATTGGAATGGAAATATTACAAAGAGGGTCACGAAAAACTGATATCATTATACCTACATATCTGTATGTATTTTGTAATGTTTTACACTGGTGGCCAGGGCTCAATACATTTGTTAAACTAAACGAGAGTACAATGATTTAAAGGTCACCAATATGTGCATGATAATTTCCTGATGTCTACATTACCCATGTGCTTTTTCCTTCACCTCTCGTGACCTCCTGACATCCCACCGAGAAGCCGAGGAACCGCCACTCTCGGAGAAAAAGAGTCACCTTTAGTGACGCGTCCCCGGCTCAAACAGCGCTTCAAAAAGTGCACTTTGAGAGACCCATGAAAACATGGCGGAGGTGGGTATCACAGAAAGAGGGGGGGCTGTTAGCCCGCACTGCCCTTTACATGGCTCTAGCAATACCCACCATGGTCCTGGTACAAACATTAGCCACCAGAGCTCAGTAAATTACTAGAATAATCAACAACCCTATAAGGTGTTTTTAAAGCCTTGTACATTAATGCATGTCTTTTCTACTTTAAGGAAAAGTAGGGGCCCCTATGGGGATTGAACCCGTGACCTTGTTGTTATGAGCACCACGCTCTAACCAACTGAGCTAACCGGCCGACGCTTAATGAGAGCGTATAGGAGTTTCTTTTTTTTCTTTTTCTTTATTATTTCTTCCCAGAAAAAGCAATTTTTACTGCAAATACAAAAAAAGAACAACAGTAGATGTGTACAAATCCACAAATCAACATTATAAATGGTTCATACATCCGTTCTACCATATAGTTCCTTAAATAAACATACATGACCCAAAAAGGAAAAGAGGAGTACGTTTTACACAGTACAGTATTACTTATACGTTGGATACTGACCTATAGCCGGCATTGTTAGGAGATGCTTGAAAATACGATACTCCCTACCTAGTCCATCAATGGACCCCATATTTGCCTGCCCCTTCTCCTCGCCCTCCGGCCTTTACATCTATACAGTGCCATCTCTATGTTATAAACATGAAGCAGTCTGGCATACCAAGCTTGATACGTTGGAGGATCAGCATCCTTCCATTTTGATGCAATCAGTAATTGGACTACTGCGGTTGCAATAAAACAAAAATATACCAGAGTTGATTCTAACTGTCCCTCCTTTATAATCACATCCTAATAACATCATGGTTGGTGAAACACACACATCCTGTCTTAACACTTTATGCAAAAAGGTTTCAATCCCCTTTTTCAGTAGATTTAGTTTATTGCAATCCCAAAACGTATGGGCCAGATCGGCGTGACCCTGCCCACACCTTGGGCAATGATCATTTTCCCTTTTCCCCCAAGCAAACAGTTTTGCCGGGGTAAAGTACAGATTGAACACTGTTTTGAAGTGTTGGGCCTTTAAGTTAGCACAAAGAAACACCTTCTTCGAGAGTGTCAATGACCTGCTTAAGTCCAAATCCTGATTCTCCAACTTGCCTGCCCAAGCGGTTTCAACTTTCACTAAATCATCCGGATTGGCGCTTATCAGGATGGAATATAAATCCTTTGTTCGAGATTGTTTATACAGAATTCTTTCTAGTAGCGGGATCCGATCCGAACTAATAATCTGTGATACGAAGGGTCTAATTTTCTCCCTAATCTGGACATACTTGAAAAATGATCTAGGGTCAAGATTATACCGCTCCTGAAGTTCTGCAAAAGTAATGATTCTGTTCAGATCCATGATATCACCTATCCTACTGACTCATGCCTGTTCCCAAAGTTTACCTATTCCATCATAGAGAGGAGCCGGAAATACCGGTGAACGCCACAGGAGCAGATATCTCTGAAGTCTAGGGATTTCTAAAAGCTTGCATACTTTGTGCCAGACATTCCAAGCTGCTCTAAGAGGCTTGAAATGTGTTTTTTTTTTTATAGTAACTGCCCTCCAACTGCCTCAATAAAACCCCTGGTGCTGCACCACCTATGGCTAGCTCAAAGATTGAAGGGGGGATTTCTCTTTCCCGACCTCCCAAGAGTGTTTCTTCCCCCGTGTTTGATTTAAACAATATAGCCATTTGTTGTAACGTTATGGCCCAGTAGTAATAGAGTAAGTTGGGAACTGCCAGGCCCCCCCCCGCTCTTGAGAAAGGGTCAGAAATTTCAATGATCGCCTGACCTTCTGATAATGCCAGATAAATTGGGAGAATATTCCATCTAATTTCCTAAAAAAGACAGGTTCTGGCTCTAACAGGATACAACGGAATAGATATAAAACTTTAGGGAAGATCATCATTTTAAGCACATTGCACCTGCCTATAATAGACAGATGTAAATGATCTATTCTTTTTAAGTCTCTACTAATCTTCTCTATGAGAGGAGCCAAATTAATTGCCCATGTGGATCCAACATCCGCCGAAATATCAATCCCAAGATAGGTAGCAGCCTCAGTCTTACGTGGATCCTGGCAGGTAATAGTTTTGGTACAGACAATCCTATTCTTATCTGAGTTCAAACGGTATCCCGACTGCCTGCCGAACTCCAAGGCCAAGACTTCGATCCTTGTAATTGCTTCCAATGGGTCAGGGGTGACGACCACTATGTTGTCAGCATATGTTAGCACCTTGGTGATATACCCCTTGACCACTACTGGTTTGATTGCCTGATCTTGAATAATTGATCTAATGAATGAATGGATCTATATATAACCCAAAGAGAACTGGAGAGCATGGGCACCCCTGTCTTGTGCCTCGACCTACCAAAATCCTTTCGGACTCCCTACTCATCAATTGAATCCTGGCAAATGGCTGTACATACATAGCTCTTAAGACCGTTAATATGCGAGGTCCAAACCCATTAGATTTTAAATTGTCCCATAAGTAAGCCCACTCAACCTGATCAAAAGCTTTTTGTGCATCAAGGAGGATTAGAGACATCTGCTCCCCTGAGACATCTGCTATGTCAATGTTGGACTTGGCCCTTTTTGCAGGGTCATCCCTAAACATTTTGCCTTTCTCCTAGCCTTTTTTCTGACATGGTGTTGGTGGTTCTAGGACTCTGGGCACTTTAGCACTGCTGTTCAGTGTAAAGTGCGTGTGCTCTCTGTGTTACTGTGTTACCTGTCAGTCCCTTGTAAAGTGTTATCTCATGTACCCAGGGCTGGTAAATTAAATGCTACTGGTGGGCTTGCAGCTCTGATTGTGCCACCCACCAAAGTAGCCTTTCAAACCTATCTCAGGCCTCTGCCATTGCTGGGCCTGTGCGCGCAGTGTTACTGCCGCTGCGACGTGGCACCTAAAGTGTGTACCATGTCTGTGACCCCCCTTTTACTGCATGTCAGTCACCCATAAGGGAGGCCCTAGTTATCCCTATGGGCAGGGTGCATTGTAGGTAAAAGATAGGACATGCACCTTAAGTGTGTGACATGTCCTGGTAGTGACAAAGAGCCATTTTGGTTTCTCACTACAGTGGGGCTGCCCTCCCATAGGAATGCATTGGGGATTCCCTGATAAGTGTTTCAGTGGTAATTCCTGATATGAGAGGAGCAGCGTGTCAAGTTTAGTATATTTGGAATGGTAATAATAAATGCTGTGCAATGGTGTGCGCAGATTTATTATAACTATTTTAGAAATGCCACTTTTAGAAGTTGGCATTTCTGTGTGCTATGTGTCTGCCTGCCTGATGTGAATTGCATGTCTGTATTTTGAGTGACAGAGGCTGGTGAGGTGTGTGTGGCTCTAGGAGGGGCAGGGTGAGTCTGCACTAGGCTGAATGGGACATCTGCATTTGGAGTAGTGGGAGGAGTAGTCCCCTGACCCCGAATAGGATTGTGCCTGCCCTAGTGAATGCTGGCTCTGCCCCCCTGTGGTGTGTCTGATGACGAGCCCCCACCTGACAAAGGGGAAGAGGAGCCGGGTAAACAAAGTGCTCCAATTCCCCCCTGAACTAGTTTTTGCTGATTCCCCCAAGCCCTGTGCCAGGGCAGACAAAGCCAAGAGGTGATATAAATATAGGGGCTGTGACCCCATGAAAAGTTGTGCTGTTCCTGTGCTACTGGGGCGTGCTGCTGCTGGAGGCCCAGGAGGAACCACCACGAGGGCTTGCCTCCCTGCTGGAGGGCCCTGTGTGCTGGCCTCCCTGGGCCCAGCTGTGCCCCTTGGACCTATACTTGTGTTTTCCAGGACCTTAAGGACTATAGTGCCTGGAGAGCGCTGATTCTTTATTTTTAGGAGAAGAGGAGCATTTATTTTTGCCTAGCTTCGCAGCGCGGAGCTGCCTCGTGGAAGAGGGAATCCCCGATGTAGGGATTCCCCCATGCTACTAGTGAGGAGCAGGTGCCCACCCCGCATCTTTGCTTCTTTGACCGGAGCGGGAGCCCACCCCGCTCTCATGCGCCTTTACCGGCGGGTGCCCACCCTGCGTTTGTGCCGCATTGGGTGCTCCGATTGAAAGCGGGAGCCTACCCCACGTGTGTGTGCCACATTTTGTGCTCCGATTATAGGCGGGAGCCCACCCCGCCTCGGTGCACTTTGTGAAAGCCGAGCGGGAGCCCACCCTGCACTTGTGAGGAACCACCGAGAAAGGAGCGTCGGAAAAGGAAGACAGGCGCCCGTGCCTGACTGTGGGCGGGGCCTGCCAAAAAGCCATCCGGAGCCTCGCAGGCTCCCCGTCGCAGTCCCGGTCCCCAGGAAGGGGGACCGGGCAAAGTGAGGCAAGACGAAACCAAGGCCTGATGGTTGAGCGGGGCTCCCGTGAGTGGAGAAAGCCCAGCATGCGCACAAAGAGTGGAGGTGCCTGAAGTCAGGACGGGACCGGAGGAGGCAGAGAGTCCCAGAAGTGCCTGGTGAGTGGGGCTTGGTGGTGAGTCTAGGGGGTTGGTCAAGGCACATTGTCGGTGCCTTCCCCTGTGTTCCCGAGCCCCAGAGGGGGGCTCCCACATGTCCAGTGCTTGTGCATTTCTCACAGCTGCACCGCAGTCGCGGGCAGCTGCAACGTTGGGCACTATTGTCTTAGAGTCCCAGTGTGGACTCCAGAGGCACGGTAGTGTCAGTGTCTGGTTTTTTTCACAGCTGCACCACAATTAGCGGCAGCTGCAACGTTTAGGCCAGCGCAATTGTGCACTTTTGATTCTGCTGCAGTGGCAGCCAGCCCTAACATTTTGGACATAGGTCATTTGAGCCCCAGAGAGAAGGCCAGTTGGCCAGGGGGTCAGTGGTAGGATGGTAGGGCGCCAGGCCCTAATGTGATATATGTGGTGCCTATGGCAAATGTGATTTATGCCCCATGATTTATGTCTCTGATGTTTATGCTTATGAGGTTGGCACATAATGTGTTTTCCGCCTAATGTGATGCTGATTGCATAATGTGATTTATGTTGCAGGATAGAATGCTGTGTACAGTCTTTTGCCAGTAGTTACTGGTTGTGTTCTACATTTACTATTTGTGCTTTGTGATGGTTCTGACAGTGGCCCAATTGGCCCTGTCATGTGTATATAATCCCCTGTAAATATTGCCTAGTGCCAGTTGGCACAGTGTATATTGTGTGATTACTATTCTAATATGTTTTGGATAATACAAAGGCTACTTTTATATATAACCTTGTGTGGAGTCTCTTTTGTGGTGTGCCTAGTGTGTTGCTGCTGTGTGTGTGTTGCGCAAATGCTTTACACATTGCCTCTGGGATAAGCCTGACAGCTCGTGCCAAGCTACCAAGGGGGTGAGCAGGGGTTATCTTCAGCATGTAACTCCCTTGCCCTGACTAGAGTGGTGGTTTCTGCCTGGCTTAGGCGCAAGCCCTAGCCAACCAGGAATCCCATTTCTAACAGTCAAACAAGGAGATTACCCGGCGTACGTGATCCGTAGTCCTTCTCCCTGGTATAAAGCCATGTTGCCAAGGGCTCAGCAAAGAGGCTATAATTCCACCAAGTCGTAGCGCAATAATCTTAGAATATAATTTTTCATCGGCGTTTATCAGGGAGATGGGTCGATACGAAGCTGGATCCTCAGCAGCTTTCCCTTTCTTCAAGAATACTATGATGTTGGTTTCTTGCCAGGATTGAGGTGGGATCCCCTTCTGCTGTACAGCCAGGAACAGGTCTAAAAGGAGAGGGATTAGCTCTGACTAGAGGGCTTTATATATTAACATCAGAATTCTATCAGGGCCAGCCGCCTTACCTGGAGGCCATCACAAGGAGAGCCTCGGTAACTTCACTGATCGAAATATCTGCCTCTAATTCATGCAGGATAGGGGAATTCCTGGCATTTTCCGGCCCACAGGCCTCTGAGCATTCATCCCTAGTCCGATACAGGTCCCTATAAAACTCTGCGAATACTTTTAATATTTCTTGGGGTTCTGTAGCCAGGGTCCCATCTTTCCTTTATAGCCTCAATATGTTATTTGCTGCTGCCCTCTGTCTCAACCGTAACACCAAATGTTTACCTGTGGCCTCCCCATACTTATAATTATCCCTCGTATGAGTTTGAAAGGCTTCCGCCACTGATTTGCTATAAAATTAATTAATTTCTGCCTTTAACCTTATAACCTCTTGTTCGAGCTCAATTTGTCGCTCAGCCTGTTTTTGGGCAATAGCAGCTGTGTGTTCCTCCTCACACTTCGATAGTCGGTCTGTTAGTCGGTATACTTCCTCTCTCTGCCTCTTCCTACAATGACCTACAAAGCTGGCAATCTCGACCCTTAGCCCCGCCTTAAACGTATCCCACACTATTTCTCTGGAGGCACTAAACCTATTTATATCAAAGAACTGTCGGGTCCATCCCTTCTATGCTCTATGAACCCCTCCATGACCAACAATTTCTTATCAAAGGTCCACTTTGTACAAGATCGTTCATGCCCCTGTACCATTATTTCCAGCATCAGAGGGTTGTGATCCGACAACACTTTTTGCAACTTCCTGATATCAGCACCCTCCATAATGGAGGCAGAAACAAAAAAGTAATCAAGCCTGACGTATTTCCTGTAAGGGTACGAAAAGTAAGTATACCCTGATTACGTTGAGCCCTCTCTTTTGCCATGGGATATGAGTTGCCCCCAGGGATCTAAGTACTTCACTTACCCTGCCTCTCTTCCCCCTATCATTTAGGCCCCCGACATTTACAGAACAAATGGTTAGCCTACCCATCACTAAAACCTTTTAGGGACCCAAGATGAATATCATACCATTTATACACACTTTTTCCTACCTCCTTCCTTAGAATATAACAAACATTCTGCCTTTCTGGGTTTTTACTCCCCCCCTCTCCCCCCTCCCCCACTTCCCCTCTTGCCCCCCTCTCACCCCCTGCGCCCTCCCCCCAACCCCGCCTGCCCCCACCAATCCTGATGAAAAACAGACCTGAGCCGGTCTGTGAAGGATGATCGGTGGTGCCCCTCCCAAGTGGTGGCTTACGTTATGATATAAGTGTCTTCACTAGTACCCCCATACCCCCAGGGTTGCCGCCAGACAATAATAGATAATAATAGCAAATGCAGTGTAAACTTTTAGTCCCCTACCCTATATATATATATATATTTATTTTTTTAATCCCCCTTCTCTCTTTTCTCTATTTTATGAATATTTTCTTTCTTTTCTTACATTTCCCCTTTCTTTTATTCTTATATATTTTTTTTACCGCTTTTTCTTTCCCGTGTTATTTTTTCCTCCTTCTATCTTACTCCCTCCATCACTTTAATTTCATTTTTTCCTTACTTGGCCGAACATATTGCTCATCATAGCGCTAATCCTTTATTCGTTACATAAGTTATATGAGTATTCTCAGCCCCATTTTGTTTCCCCTTTTCGTTTTTTCTCTCCAACACCCCTAGATTAAATTCTGCCCTCCCGCATCTGTCGTGGCCCACTAGGGGACCTTAGTGCACCCCTGGTTTTTCCTAGTGTTGTTTAGAGACAGAAAAAAAACAAAAAACAATACATATTTTTGCCAGATCATACAGTCATATAGACATAGAGTTATATCCCGCCTGAGGTTAAGAACTCTTTTGCTTTGATCTCGGATGTGAAAAATCTAGTGTGGTCACCCCAAATTACTTTCAGCCGGGCCGGATTTAAGAGAAAGGCCTGTGCCCCCATCTCTTGAAAAGGTTTAATCATTTGTCGTGGGCGCCATCGAAGTTCGACTGTGATGTGGCAGAAGTCCGGTCTGGAGAATAATGAGAACCCATCCCCAGAGCGCTGAGCCTCGGGTCTAGCTTTTTTGAATATATTCTGTCTCAACAGGAAATTTCCAAAATTCACCAGAAGTGCTCGTGGTTTGGCGTCTGGGTTAACTGGTTGACGTAGGGTGAATGGGACTCGATGCACTCTTTGAATCTCGTGCGACCAGTTCCAGCCTTCAAGTTCCGGGAAAGAGTTCTGCAAAAACTGAACCATGTACATATGTGCGTCCGAGCCCTCTTACCCTTCAGGGATTCCCAAGAACCGCAGACTATTTCGTCTCTGACGATTTAAATTGTCCTCGAGCTTCCACTGAATGTCTATTAGTTGCGCCTTGTGAGATTCTGATTGGCCCTTTGTGCCGGCAATGTCTATCTCGAGGGTAGCTGTTCTTGTTTCAAGATCCGTCATCCGATCACTGATGGCGTTACAGGTTTTAGCAATTTTCCTTACTGCCCCCTGTAATTTACGAGCTGCGGACTGTGATCATCTACTTTCCAGACGGGCTTCTTCCCGGTGCGCAACTACACACTGCAAAATGGAATCCAATTTAGGGGGCTTTGTGGGCTGACCGTTGACATGGGTCTTATTGTTGTTCCCAATAGCCCTGGGCGTAGTTCGCGAAGTAGCGCTACGCGAAGCTACGCAAAGTGCAGTTCGCACTACGCGAGCTACGCGTAGCACTACGCGAACTGCGTAGTGCGCTGTTCGCGATGATTGCACAGTGCCGGATGCTTATCCGCACTGTGCAATCATTGAAAACGGCATCTTGCACAGTGCGAGCTGTCTTTTACTGCCGCTCGAGTAGATTTTTACTCGAGCGGCAGCTTTCTCAACGCGGACTGGTAGTTTCTCATCGCGAGCGGTCGCGAGCATACGCGACCACTCGCAATGAGAAACCTGACCTCCCGCGTTGAGAATCTCGCCTGGAGGTTTATTTTCCACGCTCGCGATCGGCAACTTGATGTTGCTGATCGCGAACGAGGAAAAAGTCTCGCCGGGATGTCATTTTGCTTGCTTCGCGGTCGCCAACTTGACGTTGAGGACCGCGAGCAAGCAAAAAATGACCACTGCACTACGCTACGCTATGCTACGCGTGTTTGCACTGTGCTACGTGCAATTCGCGTTGTGCGATGTAGCGCAAACTTCGCAAACTACGCGAGCGTAGCGTAGTGCTTTGCCCAGGGTTAGTTCCCAACCAGTTGTTCACCCAGGGGAGTAGTTCCACTTTAGGTCCCTATGCCTCTGGTTATCTGTTCTGCCCACTCTGGTGTGCGTCTTCCGAGTTGTGGCGACGGAGTCCATACCGCTGGTGCCTGGTATGCTCTTTCTCAATTGAGTCCGAATTGGAACCTGTGCCTGACCTTACATCAGACCAAGTAGCATCCGAAAGAGAAAAGAAAAAGTAATTAGCCTCTGAGTCCAGCTCGCTCTCAGTACGTACACCTGATATCTTGGAGTTTCCATGATGTTTTGGCTTTCCCCGTAGCTCCTGGCTCGGAAGTGTCTGCTCAGGCTCCCCTGCTGGTCCAATATGCCCTTTATTGGTGGCCTTGCTAGTACCGGTATCCTTAGCCTTAGTTATTGGGTCGCCTTTACTATAAGGATGATCAGGTTGAGCAGATTCCAGCCCCCGAATCTGTGCTTGAAAGGATAGCCCTGCAGCTGCCCCCTTACAATTACTATCCGCCTCCTCTAGATACACTACATTGCTGGATTCCACTACCAACCCCTGGACTGGGTTTTTCATTCCAACTTCAGGATACGTTTGTATTGCCAAAGTATTCTCCCCAGTCCCAGACTCAGAATCAATGGGCAAAGCTGTACATTGTCCCCTCAAAGTCTCGTCCTCCACAGGCCCCCAGACTCCCCACTGCCCAGTATGAGCTTACCGGTCTGTGTGGAACACTGACCGCCTCCCTGAGCCAGGGTTTCGGTCTGCTGCAGAGATTCCATAGTTGATGATCCTCTCCCAGCACTCCTAAGCATCTCGAGCACCGAGGCACCAGTCCGATGCGGCTGGGGCTGCACGACAGCGCCACTCCCCTTCTCATCTGGGATACTCTCAATCCGGGTCTTCTGCCGGCGTCCTGACTGAGCTGTGGCAGGGGCTGCATTGAGCATGGTCGTTTGATGGGGTATCTGGGGGGCCGTATGTTGAGTGGCGCCTCTTCCTTTCGCCATCGTCTTTTGTCCCATTACGGCCGCAGGTATGCCCGGCACAGGCTGAGCTGAAGCGCGGAAAAGCTCCTTCTCCAAGTACCTGCACCTGGCTATCAGCAATTCTGCCTGCTTTACCACTGCCGCGATCCAAGGTAAAGCCCATCTGAGTTTTGCCAAACTTCTGGTCTGCTGGAAGTTTATCATAGTCCAACTCTTCCTTTCATATTGTATTTCTTGCCGCCACCTTGTTGGGAGCCACCTACGGCCGAATTAAGCGGCCGCCATCTTGCTCCTCAGAGTGGATTTGAGTAGTATATTTTTCTGTCTTGAAAGCTTTGATATTTTATAGCTGCTACCGACAATAACATGGAGAACAAAACCTGATATTGGAATGGAAATATTACAAAGAGGGTCACGAAAAACGTATATCATTATACCTACATAATTGTATTTATTTTGTAATGTTTTACACTGGTGGACGAAGGGCTCAATACATTCGTTAAACTAAACGAGAGTACAATGATTTAAAGGTCACCAATATATACGAGATAATTTCCTGATGCCTACATAACCCATGTGCTTTTTCCTTCACCTCTCGTGACCTCTGGATATCCCACCGAGAAGCAGAGGAACCGCCACTCTCGGAGAGAAAGAGGCACCTTTAGTAACACGTCCCTGATTCAAACAGCGCTTCAAAAAGTGCACTTTGAGAGACCCATGAAAACATGGCGGAGGAAGGTATCACAGCAAGAGGGTGGGCTGTTAGCCCCAGTGCCCTTTATATGGCTCTAGCAATACCCACCCTGGTCCTGGTACAAACATCAACCACCAGAGATCAGTAAATTATCATAATAAACAACAACCCTATACAGTGTTTTTAAAGCCTTGTACTTTAATGCATGTCTTTTCTACTTTATGGAAAAGTTTTGGCCCTCCAGGGATCGAATCCGCGACATTGGCATTATTAGTACCACTCTCTAACCAACTGAGATAACCAACCGACACTTAACAAAACCATATAGGAGTTTCTAATGAAACTGAACAGGCTGTCAAAGTACACAGAGACATTTAATAGACATACAGACAGAACATTACTGACCCACTATAGTTTCAGGCCAAGACGTTGAGGTGCTCAGATAATCCTGCACCAACTCGCACATACCGGGGAGCGTCACCAAAGAACACGGATATTATTTAATGAGTTGCACTGAACGCACTTCACTAACAAGAGCTGCACGACCATCACTCCCCGGAAAAGATGGATTGAAGGCTAGAATCACTCCACAGACCCTCCCTCCTGCCACACTCACCCAGAAAGGTACTGGTCTCGGCTCAGCAGCACTGCGCATGCTCATTGTTCTGCAGGTTCTTCTCACACCGAGCTTAATCTATAACACACAATATCACTCACTGGGCTGTCAATCCTTAACCCTTCCCTTTCTGTACCCTTTTCTCTCTACTCCTTCCCCCATCACTCACTCCTTTCCCTCCCTCAACGTTCACAGACATGGACCCATGCTGCACCTTCTTGTGTGGTTCTCCAGAGTGCACAGCTTATCACTTTCCAAACCGGATGTTGTGCTCATTATTCTCTGCGGCTACGCTTTATTAACTAACTTCTCTTACCCATACTATAGACCACACTACAGATATTTCATGTGTGAGTTCAGAATGCGATGGAAGTAGTTGTGGCCGAGTGGTTAAGGCAATGAACTCAAACTCCATTGGGGTTCTCCCTGCGCAGGTTCGAATCCTGATGACTATGCGTTAATTTTTAATCATTTTATTTCAATTTGACATGGAAACTAATTATTTGGTTCGTAAACATCTGCTTTTTCTGCATAATTGTGTCTTTGCTACTCTGGTGTTGCATGTGCTGCACCTGTTGGTTGAAGCTTGCATTACTGCTGCCCAGCTTGCACTTTGATGCGAGTGCAGCTTAAAAACATCTTTTCACTTCACTAAACCAAACTGATTGGCTTTAAAAATTAAAGATACTGGTGGTTGGTGGTACAATACATTTACATCTAAAAACCAAAAACATCTTTAGCTTCGAAGGAGGAGCAGTGTGTACATGTGGATATTTACAATCGGAGCAACTGTGTTTACAATGAGGTTGTGTAAAACACGAGGCCTGCTAAGATTCAAATTTAGGATCTCCTGTTTACTAGATAGGCGCTTTAACAAACGAAGCAACAGCTCCTATTTTGCTTCAGGAGTCCCCACTGTATCTTCTGTCTTGGTGTTACTGTTAGGCACTGCATATTTTTCTGTCTTGAAAGCTTTGATATTTTACAGCTGCTACCGACAAGAACATGGAGAATAAAATCTGATATTGGAGTGGAAATATTACAAAGAGGGTCACGAAAAACGTATATCATTATACCTACATATCTGTATTTATTTTGTAATGTTTTACACTGGTGGACGAAGGGCTCAATACATTCATTAAACTAAACAAGAGTACAAAAATTTAAAGGTCACCAATATATACAAGATAATTTCCTGATGCCTACCTAACCCATGTGCTTTTTCCTTCACCTCTCGTGACCTCTGGACATCCCACCGAGAAGCCGAGGAACCGCCACTCTCGGAGAGAAAGTGTCACCTTTAGTGACGCGTCCCCAATTCAAACAGCGCTTCAAAAAGTTCACTTTGAGAGACCCATGAAAACATAGCGGAGGCGAGTATGACAGGAAATGGCAATATTACAAAAGGGTCACGAAAAACATAAATCATTATACCTACATGTCTGTATTTATTTTGTAATGATTTACACTGGTGGACGAAGGGCTCAATACATTCGTTAAACTAAACGAGAGTACAATGATTTAAAGGTCACCAATATATACAAGATAATTATCCTGATGCCTACATAACCCATGTGCTTTTTCCTTCACCTCTCGTGACTTGTGGTCATCCCACCGAGAAGTCGAGGAATCGCCACTCTCGGAGAGAAAGAGTCACCTTTAGTGACGCGTCCCAAGTTCAAACAGCGCTTCAAAAAGTACACTTGAAAGACCCATGAAAACATGGCAGAAGTGTGTATCACAGCAAGAGGGGAGGCTGTTAGCCCGCAGTGCCCTTTATATGGCTCTAGCAATAGCCACCCTGGTCCTGGTTCAAACATCAGCCACCAGAGTTCAGTAAATTATCAGAATAAACAACAACCCTATACAGTGTTTTTAAAGCCTTGACTTTAATGCATGTCTTTTCTTCTTTATTGAAAATATGTGGCCCGTACAGGGATTGAACCAGCGCCTTTGGTGTTTTTAGCACCATGCTCTTACCAACTGAGCTAACCAGCCAACACTTTACGAGGCCATATAGGAGTTTCTAATGAAACTGAACAGTCTGTCACAGTACACAGAGACATTTAATAGACATACAGACAGGCCATTACTGACCCATCATAGTTTCAGGCCAAGACATTGAGGCGCTCAGATAATCCTGCACCAACTCCCACATACCAGGGAGCGTCACCAAAGAACACGGATATTATTTAATGAGCTGCACTGAACACACTTCACTAACAAGAGCTGCACGACCATCACTCCCCAGAAAAGATGGATTAAAGGCTAGAATCACTCCTCAGACCCTCCCTCCTGCCACACTCAACAAGAAAGTTACTGGTCTCTGCTCAGTAGCACTGCCCATACGCAATGTTCTGCAGGTTCTTCTCACACTCGAGCTTAATCTATAACACACACTATCACTCACTGGGATGTTGTGCTCATTATTCTCTGCGCCTCCCCTTCATTAACTAACTTCTTTTACCCAGACTATTGACCACACTTCAGTTAATTCATGAGTGAGTACAGAATATGATGGAAATAGTCGTGGCCAAGTGGTTAATGCAATGAACTAGAAATCCATTTGGGTCTCCCCGTTTATGTTCGAATCCTTCCGACTAAGCGTCAATTTTTAATCATTTCATTTCATTTTGACATGGAAACTAATTATGTGGTTCGTAAACATCTGCTTTTTCCACATAATTGTGTGTTTGCTACTCTGGTGCTGGATGTGCTGCACCTGTTGGTTGAAGCTTGCATTACTGCTGCCCAGCTTGTACTTTGATGCGAGTGCAGCTTAAAAAGATCTTTTCACTTCACAAAACCAAACTGATTGGTTTTGAAAATTAAAGATACTGGTGGTTGGTGGTACAACACATTGGCATCTAAACACCAAAAACATCATTAGCTTCGAAGGAGGAGCATTGTGTACATGTGGATAATTATAATAGGAGCAATTGTGTTTGCAGACAATGAGTCTTTTATCAAACAATACGTCTTCTATGAGGTTGTGTAAAACAGGAGGCCTGCTAATATTCTAACTCAGGATCTCCTGTTTACTAGATAGGTGCTTTAAACAACAAAGCCACAGCTCCTATTTCTTTTCAGAAGTCCCCACTGTACCTTCTGTCCTGGTGTCACTGTGAGGCACTGCATATTTTTCTGCCTTGAAAGCTTTGATATTCTACAGCTGCTACCGACAAGAACATGGAGAAGAAAACCTGATATTGGAATGGAAATATTACAAAGAGGGTAAAAAAAAAACTATATCATTTGTTATATTTGACTTGCGTCTCTCTTTTCCCTGGCCGTGACTTCTCTGCTGCTCAGCTTGTGTGAGTGTTAGAATGCCTGATGACCTCATGGAATGTTGGAGTGCCTGGCTGGTGTGTGGAGTGGCAGTTGATGGCAGGCAGGCTGAGCGGCAGGGAGGCTGCTCCTGGTGGGGCTTGTCTTTTCTTATCTTCTACTCAACTTGGAACTAAGCGTGAATAAAGCTAACTTGTTTTATACACTTGGCGAATGGACTTTTCTATCTACAACATCATTATACCTACATATCTGTATGTATTTTGTAATGTTTTACACTGGTGGACGAAGGGCTCAATACATTCCTTAAACTAAATGAGAGTACTATGATTTAAAGGTCACCAATATATACAGGATAAGTTCCTGATACCTACATAACCCATTTGCTTTTTCCTTCACCTCTTGTAACCTCTGGACATCCCACAGAAAAGCTGAGGAACCGCCACTCTCGGAGAGAAAGAGGCACCTTTAGTGATGCATCCCAGTTTCAAACAGTGCTTCAAAAAGTGAACTTTGAGAGACCCATGAAAACATGGCGGAGGCGGGTATCACAGAAAGAGGTGGGGGCTCTTAGCCCACAGTGCCCTTTATATGGCTCTAGCAATACCCACCCTGGTCCTGGTACAAACATCAGCCACCAGATCAGAGTAAATCAGCAGAATAAACAACAACCCTATACAGTGTTTTTAAAGCCTTGTACTTTAATGCAAGTCTTTTCTACTTTATGGAAAATTAGTGGCTTGTACGGGTACCGAACCCAGGACAATGGCTTTATTAGCACCACGCTCTAAACAGCTGAGCTAAACAGCCTATGTTTAATGGACCATATAGGAGTTTCTAAGGAAACTGAACAGGCTGTCACAGTACACAGAAACATTTAATAGACATACAGACAGGCCATTACTGACTGTTAGACCTGGCATCCTTGGCGTGAGTCTCCCTTCCATTTTTTGATGATGCCTCCAATGTTATTGATCTGTTTTTGCTGGTTTAGATGCTTTGGGCACTGTGTCACTGCTATTCAGTGCCACAGTGCAAGTGCTCCCTATGATAAATTGTGTTATGTATTAGTGACTCCATGATTGGATGATTGGTTTACTTGTCAGTCCCTAGTACAGTGCACTGAGTGTGCCCAGGGTTTGTAAATCCAATGCTGCTGGTGGGCTTGCAGCACTGGTTGTGCCACCCACAGAAGCAGCTTGTAAAGTGTGTCTCAGGCCTGCCATTGCAGAGCCTGTGTGCAGCCTAGGGCTGCCATGTCGACTTGGTGAGTGCCCCCACTTACCAGTTCCTAAACCTTCCTTTTACTGCATGTTGGTCACCCCTAAAGAAGGCCCTAGGGCAGGGTGCATTGTAAGTATAAGGTAGAACATGCCCTGGTGTGTGTGGCATGTCCTAATAGTGAATTACAGCCATTTTCGTTTTTCACTATTGCAAGGCTACCTGTTCCCCATAGGCCAGACTGGGCAGTTTGATTATTACACCTTATAATCCTAACTGACCCAGGGAACATGGTAGAAAAACGAATTTAGTATGCCTGAACTCAGGATGATAAAATACATCTTTTAGTGAAGTTGGTTTTAACATTCTGTGTTTGAAAATGCCACTTTTAGAAAGTAGGTATTTTCTTGCCTAACTATCCAAGCCTGCCTCTGCTAGGTTGTGTATTCCTTGTCTGGGTTTGTGAGTGACAGGGGCTGGGGGACTCCAGGAGACAGAGTGAGTCAGCACAGGGCTGAATAGAGAGATCTGCATCCAGAGTGGAGGGAGGAGTTGCACCTGGGTCTGAATAGGGCTGTGCCTGCCTTCCACAATGCTGGCTCCACCTCCTGCCGGGCGGCTGAGCACTCTGCCCCACATTCTGAAAGGAAAGAAGGAGTCCTGTAAACAAAGTGCTCCAGGACTGACCAGAACTGGTTTTGGACTGGGCAAAGGCCTCTCTGCCTTCAGAGAACAAAGAGAAAAGGTGTATAAAAAGGGGACCCAGACCCCTAGGAAATTAGATCACTTTTGGGAAACAAGAAGAAACCTTTGCTGAGGAGCGGAACCAAGAAGAAACTGAGAAGAAGACTATCTCTAAGCTAGAGGGATCTGCCTGCAGTGGTTGCCTGACTGCCAAAGAAAGGAGAAGGGAACTTTGTGTGTACTTTCATCAACTTGTGAAGGATCTCCAAGGGCTTGATTTCAGAGCTTGCCTCCTGCTGAAGTCTCAGGGACAACAGACTTCACCCACCAGCTCCCATGTATTCCCTTGCTGGGAATTTGGACCTTCTGACACACTTGCGTGTCGCTGGGAGCTGGAAGCGTGACTCAAGACGAAGAAGCATGTCGCCGCAGCCGCTGCTTCTCGCATCGCCGGAGAAGAGTGTCAACGTCTCAGCAGACGCCGGCGCATCCCCGAAGAAGCGCGCCGCTGACACCCTTGCATCCTTCGAAGTGCCTCGCAGCACCGGAGAAAAGTGTCGCCATCGCAGCAGACGCCGTCGCATCCCCGGGGCAGAGCATCGACCTCGCATCAGACGCCGACGCATCGCAACACGAGGTGCCACGCATCTCAGGAGAAGATCGTCGACCTCGCATCAGACGCCGTCGCATCGCCAGGGAAGCGTGTCGCAGGGCCTGTCGCGGCTCCAAAGATTCATCGAAATCGCCGCACGGCCGTCGGGCATGCACGCATCAGCCCTTCGTTGTCGCAACATCAAGAAGATGCTACTTTGTTTCTTTGCACCAGATCTTCAACACATCACCGTCCTTGCGTGTAAGGGACTACCGCATCACCTTCCCTGCAACACTTTCGTTGCCGTGCGTTACGCATATTAAGGTACATTGAACTCAAAGTGTCGCATTTCCATTTTAAGAGACTCAAGCTAATTCTTCCATCTTTAAAGTTCAGTATTGTGTATTATTTTTGTCGTTTATGGTCTTGTGGTAAATCTATACAAAAGATACTTATTTTTATAATACAACCTGTGTGGTGTCCATTTGTAGTGTTGTCACTGGATTACTGTATGTGTTCACAAATGCTTTACACACTGCCTCTGAACTAAGCCTGTCTGCTCGTGCCGAGCTACCAAGGGGGTGAGCAGGAGTTATTTCAGGAGTGTACCCCCTTACCCTGACTAGAAGCAAGGGTCCCTATTTGGACAAAGGTACCTACCTCTGCCAACTAGAGACCCCCAGTTCTAACACTGACCCATTATAGTTTCAGGCCAAGACATTGAGGCGCTCAGATAATCCTGCACCAACTCGCACATACTGGGTAGCATCACCAAAGAACACGGATATCATTTAATGAGCTGCACTGAATGCACTTCACTAACAAGAGCTGCACGACCATCACTCCCCAGAAAAGATTGATTGAAGGCTAGAATCACTTCACAGACACTCCCTCCTGCCACACTCACCCAGAAAGGTACTGGTCTCGGCTCAGCAGCACTGCGCATGCTCAATGTTCTGCAGGTTCTCCTCACACCCGAGCTTAATCCATACCACACACTGTCACTCACTGGGCTATCAATCCTTAACCCTTCCCTTCCTGTCCCCTTTTCTCTGTACTCCTTCCCCCATCACTCACTCCTCCCCCTCCCTCAACTTTCATAGACATGGACCCGTGCTGCACCTTCTTGTGTGGTTCTCCAGAGTACACAGCTTATCACATTCCAAACCGGATGTTGTGCTCATTATTCTCTGTGCCTCCGCTTCATTAACTAACTTTTATTACCCATACTATAGACCACAGTACAGCTAATTCATGAGTGAGTGAATAATATGATTGAAGTAGTTGTGGCCGAGTGGTTAAGGCGATGGACTTGAAATCCTTTGGGATCTCCTAGCAAGGTTCAAATCCTGCTGACTACGTGTTAATTCTTAATCATTTAATTTCATTTTGACATGGAAACTAATTATGTGGTTCGTAAACATCTGCTTTTTCCGCATAGTTGTGTCTTTACTACTCTTGTGCTGCACCTGTTGGTTGAAGCTTGCATTACTGCTGCCCAGCTTGTACTTTGATGCAATTTCAGCTTAAAAACATCTTTTCACTTCACAAAACCAAACTGATTGGCTTTCAAGATTAAAGATACTGGTGGTTGATGGTACAATACATTGGCATCTAAACACCAAAATCATATTTAGCTTCAAAAGAGGAGCATTGTGTACATGTGGATAATTATAATTGGAGCAACTGTGTTTGCAGACAATGAGTTTTTTATCAAGCAATACGTCTTCTATGAGGTTGTGTAAAACCCGAGGCACTGCTAAGATTCAAACTCAGGATCTCCTGTTTTCTAGACAGGTGCTTTAACCAACTAAGCCACAGCGCCTTTTTCATTTCAGGAGTTCCCACTGTACCGTCTGTCCTGGTGTCACTGTGAGGCACTGCATATTTTTCTGTCTTGAAAGCTTTGATATTTTACAGTTGCTACCGACAAGAACATGGATAAGAAAACCTGATATTGGAATGGAAATATTACAAAGAGGGTCACGAAAAACATATATCAATATACCTACATATCTGTATTTATTTTGTAATTTTTTACACTGGTGAGCTAAGGGCTGAACACATTTGTTAAACTAAACGAGAGTACTATGATTTAAAGGTCACCAATATATACAAGATAATTTCCTGATGCCTACATAACCCATGTGCTTTTTCCTTCACCTCTCTTGACCTCTGAACATCCCACGAGAAGCCGAGGAACCGCCACAATTGGAGAGAAAGAGGCACCTTTAGTGACGGGTCCCCGGTTCAAACAGCGCTTCAAAAAGTGAACTTTGAGAGACCCATGAAAACATGGCAGAGGCGGGTATCACAGAAAGAGGGAGGGCTGTTAGCCCGCAGTGCCCTTTACATGGCTCCAGCAATACCCACCCTGGTCCTGGTACAAATATCAGCCATCAGAGCTCAGTAAATTACCAGAATAAACAACAACCCTATACAGTGTTTTTAAAGCCTTCTACTTTAATGCATTTCTTTTCTACTTTATGGAAAAGTAGTGACACATACTGGGATCGAAGCCGCAACCTTGGAGTTATTAGCACCATGCTCAAACCAACTGAGCTAACCAGCCAATGTTTAACAGTTTCGCTGCTAGGCCTTTCCCCCCACCTGTGCTAAGCCTTTTTTTGGCTATTTGGGGTAGTTCGCGCTTAGGCCCCTGTAACTTTTTGACCACATAAGGTATCCACGCCAAATTTACGTCCTTTTCCTACAACATCATGGGGATTATAAAGGTACCCAGAGTTTGTGGATTCCCCTGGAGGGGTCCCAGAAATTAGCCAAAATTTAGCTAAATTTTGTTTTTTGGGGGAAAAATTGGAAAAAAGGGCTACAGATGAAAGCGTCTGTTTTTTTCCCTGCAAATGGTATCAACAAAGGGGTTGTGGTGCTGAAATCACCATTTTCCCCGATTTCAAAGACAAGCAGACTTTTGTCAGAAAACCAAAAAAATTTACACAGTTTTAGCATTTTTCTGGGAAATAGCCTATTTTTGCAATTTTTTGTGCTTTAAACCTCCTTCCAGTTAATGGTAGAAATGGGTATGAAATCAATAATGGATCCTGGAAAGATTTACATTTCAGAAAAGTAGACAAAATTCTGAATTCAGCAAGGGGTCATTTGTGTAGATCCTTCAAGGTTTCTTTATAGAAACTTACAGTTGAATATAGGAAAAATTGAAAATTAGTTGAAAAAAATTGCCATTTGTGTCAACGTTTTCACCTGTAACTTCTTCTAATTATGAAAGCTGTTTGAAAGAAATATACCGTTACATCCGCTGGACCTTTCTGGTTGTGGGGATATATAGGACTTGTAGGTTCACCAAGAACCCAACAAACCCAGAGCCAATAACTGAGCAGTGTCTTGCAATAGTTTTTTATTATGTACCGGGAATATAGCAATTAATTTGGGAAAATATATACATGGAAAAATCGGTATGAAAGACACATATGTATTTATGAAATTGGAACAAAATATAGAGTTTAGAAACAGTAGATATTTGCACATTTCCGAAATTGTGAGTACCCATACTAGCATGAGAATTATAGGTCATTTTTAAAAATGACTTCTTTTTTACACATTGTCTTTCATTTGGAAGGCAGAAATGCATCGAAAGTCAATAGGTAATAACAGTTGCTCTACAATTCTGTGTTACCCTAAGTCTCCATATAAAAATGGTACCTCACTTGTGTGGGTAGGCCTAGTGCCCGCGACAGGAAACGTCTCAAAACGCAACGTGGACACACTTTATTTTTACAGTGAAAACTGACCCTTTTTTTGCAAAGTGCCTAGCTGTAGATTTTGAACCCTAGCTCTGCCGGCACCTATGGAAACCTAGCAAACCTATACATTTTTGAAAACTAGACACCCAGGGGAATTCAGGATGGGGTGACTTGACAGGCTCTCACCAGGTTCTGTTACCCATAATCCCTTGCAAATCTTAAAATTTGTAAACAAAAACCACATTTTCCTCACATTTCTGTGGTGTAAAGTTCTGGAATCTGCGTGGATCCACAAAATTCCACCCACCCCGTGTTCCCCAAAGTCTTCCAAGAAAAATGGTACCTCACTTGTGTGGGTAGGCCTAGTGCCCGTGACAGGAAACGGCCCAAAATGCAACGTGGACACACCACATTTTCACAGTGAAAACGGACCCTTTTTTTGCAAAGTGCCTAGTTGTAGATTTTGAACCCTAGCTCTTCTGGCACCTAGCGAACCCTAGCAAACCTATACATTTTTTAAAACTAGACACCCAGGGGAATCCAGGATGGGGTGACTTGACTGGCTCTCACCAGGTTCTGTTACCCAGAATCCCTTGCAAACCTAAACTTTTTTCTTAAAAAACATATTTTCCTCATATTTCTGTGGTGGAAAGTTCTGGAATCTGCGTGGATCCGCAAAATTCCACCCACCCCGCGTTCCCCAAAGTCTTCTGAGAAAAATGGTACCTCACATCTGTGGGTAGGCCTAGTGCCCGCGACAGGAAACGGCCCAAAACGCAACGTGGACACACCACTTTTCACAGTGAAAACGGACCCTTTTTTGCAAAGTGCTTAGCTGTAGATTTTGAACCCTAACTCTGCCAGCACCTAGAGAAACCTAGCAAAGCTATACATTTTTGAAAACTAGACACACAGGGGAATCCAGGATGGGGTGACTTGACTGGCTCTCACCACGTTCTGTTACCCAGAATCCCTTGCAAACCTAAAAATGTGTTAAAAAAAACACATTTTCCTCACATTTCTGTGGTGGGAAGTTCTGGAATCTGCGTGGGTCGACAAAATTCCACCCACCCCGCGTTCCCCAAAGTCTTCCAAGAAAAATGGTACCTCACTTCTGTGGGTAGGCCTAGTGCCCGCGACAGGAAACGGCCCAAAACACAACGTGGACACACCACATTTTCACAGTGAAAACGGACCCTTTTTTTGCAAAGTGCCTAGCTGTAGATTCTGAACCCTAACTCTGCCAGCACCTAGAGAAACCTAGCAAAGCTATACATTTTTGAAAACTAGACACACAGGGGAATCCAGGATGGGGTGACTTGACTGGCTCTCACCACGTTCTGTTACCCAGAATCCCTTGCAAACCTAAAAATTTGTTAAAAAAAACACATTTTCCTCACATTTCTGTGGTGGGAAGTTCTGGAATCTGCGTGGATCGACAAAATTCCACCCACCCCGCGTTCCCCAAAGTCTTCCAAGAAAAATGGTACCTCACTTCTGTGGGTAGGCCTAGTGCCCGCGACAGGAAACGGCCCAAAACGCAACGTGGACACACCACATTTTCACAGTGAAAACTGACCCTTTTTTTGCAAAGTGCCTAGCTGTAGATTTTGAACCCTAACTCTGCCAGCACCTAGGGAAACCTAGCAAATCTATACATTTTTTGGAACTAGACACCCAGGGGAATCCAGGGTGGGGTGACTTGACTGGCTCTCACCACATTCTGTTACCCAGAAAGTTTGGAATTTTGTGACAAACTAGCAGATTTCTTCAAACAAAAAGTAGAAATCATTTTTTCCTCGTTTACCCATGCTCACAAAAGGGTACAGGGGACTTTGTCTCTGGACAAAATGGAAAGCCCTGTCCATCCTTCAGTTTTAGAACACTTTACACCCATGGGAATATCGGAAACGATCACATTTCTGAATTCCAATTGTTCTGGAGCCCCCACTGATCCATGTCCTGCGTGGGTTATTAAACAAATCCCGGACATTATTGGAACGGCGCTTACGCCCCTGGTGAATATAATACTTAGTTCAGGCATATTCCCTAAAATGTGGAAGAAGGCCTCTGTTCTTCCCTTGCTGAAGAAACAAACTTTGGATCCTAAAGATCCCAACAGTTATAGGCCAATTTCACGGCTTCTTTTCCCTGCCAAGATTTTAGAAAAGTCCATGAACATCCAGCTTAGTGCGTTTCTTCAGACTAACAATTCTCTAGACCCATCTCAATATGGGTTTAGAGCAGACCACAGTACAGAGGCTGCTCTTATAAAATCCACAGAGGAAATCAGAGAAGCCTTGGATCAGGGTGGTAATGCCGTTCTGATCCTGCTGGATCTGTCTGCGGCTCTTCGACACGGTCCATCACAAAGTGTTGATGGACCGGTTGTCCGATATAGGAATAGAAGGACGAGCATGGAAACTTTTGCAATCGTTTCTATCTGACAGATCACAGACCGTGGATCTGGACGGCAATAGGTCTAAACCTTTCTCCCTCCCATGTGGGGTGCCACAGGGCTCTGCCGCTAGTCCGACGCTCTTTAATATCTATGTGGCGCCCCTGGCAGAGGTCATTAGATCCTTTGGTTTCCAGCTTACCTCATACGCCGACGACACTCAAATAGTGTTGTCACTGACGGAGGGGGTGGAAAAAGAAACAGGGGCACGCTTCCATAACTGTATGGCGGCCATCTCTGGGTGGATGTCCTCAAACTGTTTAAAACTTAATTCCAGCAAGACTGAGGTCGTAAAGTTTGGCAACAATCCACATGTGTGGACACCAGATTGGTGGCCGAAGACTCTTGGAACCTGCCCCTACCTACTAAAAAGGCGAAAAATGTAGGGGTAGTGGTGGACAACAAACTCACCATGGGGGATCAAATAGGTAAGGTGGTCTCGGCCTGTTTCTTAGTTTTAAGAATCATAAGAAAAATTAAGTTTTTTCTTACAGATAACAGCCTAACGACAGTAGTAACTGCACTAATAATGTCGCGCCTCGACAACTGCAATGGCCTATACCTAAATGTCCAGAAGCAACATATCAATCGGCTCCAGCTTGTTCAAAATGCTGCGGCCAGATAGGTGTCCGGAATCCCGAAATTCGTCTCTGTAAAGAAGGAACTAAGGCAACTTCATTGGCTTCCGGTCAAACAAAGAGTATGCTTTAAGGCACTTTGTACTGTCTTTAAAGCAATTAATGGAACAGGACCGGATTTCCTGGTGCGCAAAGTCCAATGGTATGTGCCGAGCAGAATGTTGCGCTCCTCTGGATCTAATCAAGTTCGTGTCCTCCCAGTTAAGAAGGTGAACTGGGGAGGCAGGAGCTTTATTACCTGCGCCTCTCGGGCATGGAATGAACTGCCCTTTCACCTCAGGAATGCATCGGATCTTCTCTCCTTCAGGAAGGGATTGAAGACCTGGCTCTTTTCTCAGTAAAACATTTCTTTCATGTTTTTCCCAGCAGGCAGTGCTTAGCGCCAGGACACCCCAGGGTAACCGTGCACTCTATAAGTGCGATTAACATAGCATAACATCCCTTGCAAACCTAAAAATATGTAAAAAAAAACACATTTTCATCACATTTCTGTGGTGGAAAGTTCTGGAATCTGCATGGAGCCACAAATTTTCACCCACCCACGTTGCCCAAAGTCTTCCAAGAAAAATGGTACCTCACTTCTGTGGGTAGGCCTAGTGCCCGCTACAGGAAATGGCCCAAAACGCATCGTGGACACACCACATTTTCACAGTGAAAACTGACCCTTTTTATGCAAAGTGCCTAGCTGTAGATTTTGAACCCTAACTCTGCCAGCACCTAGGGAAACCTAGCAAACCTATACATTTTTGAAAACTAGACACCCAGAGGAATCCAGGATGGGGTGACTTGATTGGCTCTCACCAGGTTCTGTTACCCAGAATCCCTTGCAAGCCTAAACAATTTGTCAAAAAAACACATTTTCCTCACATTTCTGTGGTGGAAAGTTCTGGATTCTGTGTGGATCCACAAAACTCCACCCAGCCCGCATTCCCCAAAGTCTTCAGAGAAAAATGCTACCTCACTTGTGTGGGTGGGTCAAGTACCCGCGACAGGCAAGGGCCTAAAACCTATTGAGGCGACTTCAAAATTACCTATCACAAAACAACCTGGTTTTGCAAGGAGGGTCCCATGAGTTTTTGGACCCGGGCTCGGCAGCCATCTAGGGAAACCTACCAAACCTACACATTTCTGAAAACTAGACACCCAGGGGAGTCCAGAAAGGTATGGCTTGCATGGGTCCCCCAACATTTCCCTACCCAAAATCCCCTGCAAACCTCAGATTTTGTTGAAAAAATTCATTTCTTCTCACATTTCTGTGTGAGAAAGTTGTAGGGTCACCGGGCTGACACAAATTTCCTATCACCCAGCATTCCCTAAGGTCTCCCAATAAAAATGGTACCTCACATGTGTGGGTAGGCATAGTGGCTGCAACAGGAAATTGCCCAAATCGTACTGTGGAGACTTCAAAATTACCTATAACAAAACTACCTGGTTTTGGGGGGGCACCTGGTTTTTTGGCCCCGGGCTCGCCGCCATCTAGGGAAACCTACCAACCCCACACGTTTCTGAAAACTAGACACCCTGGGGAGTCCAATGAGGTATGGCTTGCGTGGATCCCCCAATGTTTCCCTACCCAGAATGCCCTGCGAACCTCAAATGTAGCTGAAAAAAACACATTTTCCACATATTTTTGTGTGGAATCACTGTGCATGCACAAATGTCCTACCCCACAGCATTCTCCTTAGTGTCCCGAGTAAAATGATACCTCACTTGGGTGGGTGTCCAATGCAGAATTGGCAAAAAACTTATTTTAAAAACAATGGAGCGCTTAGAATTCTCTTTGCTATACCCTAAATCCCTATGTTTTGGGCTTTTCCCAGTCACAGGCCCATGCCCCACCCACACAAGTGAGGTATCATTTTACTCGGGAGACTGAGAGGAACGCTGTGGGGTAGGACATTTGTGCCGGCACGGTGATTCCACCCAAAAATATGTGGAAAATGTTGTTTTTTCAGCTAAATTTGAGGTTTGCAGGGCATTCTGGGTAGGGAAACGTTGGGGGATCCACGCAAGCCATACCTCAGTTAGTTTTGTCTTCTCAGTTAGTTTTAGGCCTTTGCCTATCGCGGGTACTTGACCCACCCATGCGAGTGAGGTATCATTTTTATCGGGAGACCTGGGGGAACGCTGGGTGGTAGGAAATTTGTGGATCCACGTAGATTCCAGAACTTTCCCAGACTGAAATTTGAGAAAAAAGTGACTTTTTCAGCTAAATTTGAGGTTTGCAGGGGATTCTGGGTAGGAAAACATTGGGCGACCCACGCAAGCCATACCTCGCTGCACTCTCCCGGGTGTCTAGTTTTCAGAAATGTGTGGGTTTGGTAGTTTCCCAAGATGGCCGCCGAGCCCAGGGCCAAAAACCCAGGTGACTCCCCTTGCAAAACCAGATTGTTTTGTGATAGGTCATTTTGATGTCTCCTCAGTACGTTTTGGGCCCTTGCCTGTCGCGGGTACTTGACCCACCCACGCAAGTGAGATATCATTTTTATCAGGAGACCTGGGGAAATGCTGGGTGGTAGGAAATTTGTGGATCCACAGAGATTCCAGAACTTTCCCAGACTGAAATTTGAGAAAAACTTGATTTTTTCAGCTAAATTTGAGGTTTGCAGGGGATTCTGGGTAAGAAAACTTTGGGGGACACACGCAAACCATACCTTGAGGAGACATCAAAATTACCTATCACAAAACAACCTGGTTTTGCAAGGGGGTCACCTGGGTTTTTGGCCCCGGGCACGGTGGCTATCTTGGGAAACTACCAAACCCACACATTTCTGAAAACTGGACACCCAGGGGAGTCCAGGGAGGTATGGCTTGCATGTGTCCCCCAACGTTTTCCTACCCAGAATTGCCCTGCAAACCTCAAATTTAACTGAAATAATCACTTTTTTCTCAAATTTCAGTCTGGGAAAGTTCTGGAATCTATGTGGATCCACAAATTTCCTACCACCCAGCATTCCCCCAGGTCTCCCGATAAAAATGATACCTCACTCGCATGGGTGGGTCAAGTACCCGCGACAGGCAAGGGCCCAAAACGTATTGAGGAGACATCAAAATTACCTATCACAAAACAACCTGGTTTTGCAAGGGGGGTCACCTGGGTTTTTGGCCCCGGGTTCGGCGGCCATCTTGGGAAACTACTAAACCCACACATTTCTAAAAACTAGACACCCGGGGGAGTCCAGCGAGGTATGGCTTGCGTGGATCCTCTAATGTTTCCCTACCCAGAATGCCCTGCAAACCTCAAATTTTGCTGAAAAAACACATTTTCCACATATTTTTGGGTTGAATCACCATGCCGGCACAAATGTTCTACCCCACAGTGTTCCTCTCAGTCTCCCGAGAAAAATGATACCCACTTGTGTGGGTGGGGCAAGGGCTGTGACTGGGAAGAGCCCAGAACATAGGGATTTAGGGTATAGCACAGAGAATTCTAAGCGCTACATTTTTTTAAAAATAAATTTTTGGGCCAATTCTGCATTGGACACCCACACAAGTGAGGTATCATTTTACTCTGGACACTAAGGAGAATGCTGTGGGGTAGAACATTTGTGCAGGCACGGTGATTCCACACAAAAATATGTGGAAAATGTGTTTTTTTCAGCTACATTTGAGGTTTGCAGGGCATTCTGGGTAGGGAAACGTTGGGGGATCCACGCAAGCCATACCTCATTGGACTTCCCAGGGTGTCTAGTTTTCAGAAATGCGTGGGTTTGGTAGGTTTCTCTAGATGGCGGCGAGCCCGGGGCCCAAAAACCAGGTGCCCCCCCAAAACCAGGTAGTTTTGTTATAGGTAATTTTGAAGTCTCCACAGTACGATTTGGGCCATTTCCTGTTGCAGCCACTATGCCTACCCACACATGTGAGGTACCATTTTTATTGGGAGACCTGGGGGAACGCTGGGTGGTAGGAAATTTGTTAGGCCTGCGCGTTAAAATCCGCTTGCGGAATTTGTGGATTTTTGGCAATTCTACGTTCCGCGGAGAACGCGGAATTTCTGAAAATTCCGCGATCCGCCGCGTAGCGGAATTTTTTCCTTGTTTGCGCTTTAAAAATGCGTTTTCGCGCACGCGGTAGCGACTTACCGGGATCCCTGCGTTCGCCGACGAGTTTTACTATCCGTTCGCGTGCGCCACGAGATTTTGGTAGCCGGCCGTGCGATCCCGCGAGAGTGCGCCATTGTGAACATGTCATTCGGACGCACCATCGGACACCACGAGAGTGTGCGATCGCGAACACGTAATTCGGACGCGCCATTGGACATCCGGCGGAAGTTTGGTGAAGCTCGCAATGCCAAACTTGGAAAAGTTGCAATGTGGAGAAGAATAATATCACGAGCAGCATAAAACCTTCTCGAAAATGATGATTTGGATGAAAAAAACTCCTCTGATTGACATTTGGCTGTACTTTTTTGTGCGAGGAGTCCTTTTTTAAAAAACTTTTTTTGGGAGAAGAAGGAAGTGCCCGAGAGTCTCCAACTTCCTGTTCCTGTCCAGCAGGCTCCTCCCAGTGCTTTGTCCATGTCCTGTTCACTTTTCATTTGGATTTGGAGCTGGAAGGATCACTCTTTGTGTCTTCTGCATCATATATAATTGGATTTGAGGACTTTTGGATTTGAGGACTTTTGGATTTGAGATTTTACAAGTAAGTTGGTGTTATTTGTTTGATTGGGGCATTGCAGTTGCTGCAACTACAATTTTTGTACTTTTCATCATTTAAAAAAAAATATATTGTGGGTAGCCAGTAGGCCCAGAGCTAGTCATGGGTGCATGATGAAACAACTGTTCCTTTGGTGTGTTTTGAATTTATTTTATGGTTTAAATCTTTTATTAGACAATGCAAAGGACTTGTTCGCTGCAGGCTGGCCACACAGGGCGCGCAATATCAGCTAGGTGATGCATTGTTTTATCAAAACAACCAATGACAAATACCCTCCCTCCCCCTCCCAAAAAGTGAAAGACAAAGCTGGAAAAGAAAAAAAATAAAGAAAGGCCACCCCCCACCCTTCCCAGTCCAATCCGTCCATCAGTGCTGTACCCGGCATAGTGTCGGAACCAGATAGGAGCCAGCTCACTTGGCAGGGGCCGGTTCCAAGAGGCGTAGCAGGCGTAAGTAGCGTGGGCAGGTCAACTCCCGGAATTCATGTGTGAGTAATGCCAGAAATGGCTGCCAAAGGTCATTGAAGGTGGAGCCCTTCCCGGCCTGGGTAAGGGAGATCTTTTCCATACCTAAAATATGCCATAAGCGGTGGTACCACCCAATATGCGTGGGGAGGCGTGGGGTCCTCCAGTGAATGAGGATGTTTTGGACTGCCGAGCCCAGAGCCATAGCTATCTGCTTCCCTCTCCTGGATTTCAAGGGATAAGTGAGTGGATTGGGTACCCCCAATAGGATGTATGCAGGGAGTCTAGGGATCTCAGTGTCCAAATGTTTATCAACCTCATCTAATACTTGAGTCCAGTAGCTCTGAAGGTGTTCGCAGTCCCAAAAGAGATGGACCAACGTACCCCTCCTCCCACACCCCCTCCAACAGTCGGGTGTATGCATCGGATTTGCTTGGTGAAGTCTTTCGGGGGTATAGTACCAGTAGTACACCAGTTTTGTGAGGGTTTCTGTGAGGCCCACGTGTGTTGCAGCATGGCGCGCTCTGTAACATGCGCCCTCCCACTCCTTCGTGCTGAGGCTACTGCGCAGGTCCCTTTCCCAACGTGCCCGACCTGCATGATGAGTGTGAGTATAGTGGGAGAGAAGCATCTTATACAAATCGGAAATTAGCTTTTTATCTGAAGTCCGTGTGATCATCCACCTCTCAAAGGTAGTGAGAGGCCTGGTCGCCTGCGCGCGATTGCTGGGTTGCATGGCCCAGTGTCGTATCTGCAGATAATGCATGTGTTCAGATTCTGGAAGGCCGAAATCGGCCCTAAGTCGCGGGAAGGAGAGGATGGCGCCTTTAGTAAACAATAAGCCTAAGGCCTGGCAGCCCGCCTCTCTCCACCGCTGGAAAGGCTGCGATCCCACCCAGGGGCGGAAGTCAGGGTTGTCGAATAGGGGCGTGAGCGGGGAGGGGAAAGTGGTTAGCCCATGTCTCGAGTTAGTATGATCCCATAAGGTGAGGAGGGTACGCGTTACCTGTGAAGCATACAGATTAGGGGGCCGATGTGGTTTAGGGAGGAAGGGAACCTTCATGAGAGACGTGCCTGCAACTGCACGGTCCTGAAAAAGCCAATGTTTCTCGGACTCAGTCCGACTCCACTCGACTAAGTATCGTAGTTGCGTCGCTTTGAAGTAGAGGGTGAGATCCGGAATCCCCAGACCCCCCTCGTGTGGCGGGAGGAAACTAACTAGTCGTTTCATTCTCGGTTTACGTCCCTGCCAGATAAAGTGTGAAAGCTCAGATTGCATCTTCTGCAGCCATCCAGATGGAGGCGGCAATGGGAGCGTCTGGAAAATATATAAAATTTTGGGGAGCATGGTCATTTTGATCACGGCGACCCGTCCGAGCCACGAGATCTGGTGGTGCTTCCAACGTCTCAGTTCAGAGCGAATGTGTGTCTGGAGCTGAGAGTAATTGGCTGCCCTCATGGCCTGTAAATTCGGAACTAATTGGAAACCCAGATAAGGGACGGTGGTGTCGGACCATTGTAGGGCATGTCGGGCCTTTAGTGCCGCCTGCTCCTGCGGAGGCATGGAGAGATTCAGTGCTATAGACTTCGTCAGATTGACCTTGAAGCCGGATGCCCTCCCAAAGGTGTCTAACTCCTCCAGAAAGGCTGTCAGTGACTCCCCCGGTTGAGCCAGGGTGACCAGCACCTCGTCGGCATACAAGCTGATGGTATGCGTGTTCCCCCCTACGCGGATGCCTGTGATCCGCGGGTGGTGCCGGACCCGTTGTGCTAATGGTTCCATGTAGAGTGCGAACAGCAGAGGCGACAATGGGCACCCCTGCCGCGTGCCCCTGCTAATGGGGAGTGGGGTGGATGTGTACCCGTTAATCTGTACAGTTGCTGTGGGCGACTGGTAGCAATTGAAGATGTGGGCCCGCATCTTGTCCCCCAGGCCAACTCGGGTCAGGGTCTGCTCCAAATAAGGCCAATGGACCCGGTCAAAGGCCTTCTCCGCATCTATAGTGAGAAGCATGTAATCACCTGGGATTCGGGAGGCCTTTTCTATGAGATGCGTGACACGCTTCGTGTTATCACTCGTTTGGCACTGCGGGATAAAACCGGCTTGGTCCGGGTCCACAAGACCCGGCATATATGGTGCCAATCGGGAAGCTAAAATTCCGGTGTAGAGTTTTAAATCAATGTTGAGAAGCGAGATAGGTCTGTATGACCCGCATTCTGCCTTGTCCTTCCCGGCTTTTGGGATGACAGCTATCGCCGCTTCCAACATGGGGGGAGGAACCGCCCCTGGTTCTGCAAAGGAATTAAACAGTCGTGTAAGCAGGGGAGCGAGTGTGGAGCAGAACTGCTTATAAAATGCCGCAGTATAGCCGTCGGGGCCGGGCAATTTGCCCAGTTTTAGCCGGGTAATAGCCGCTATCACTTCCTCTATCCTAATTTCCCTTTCAATGTGTGACGCCTGTTCCGGCGTTAAGGTGGGAAGATGGGCCCGATCTAGATATCCCTCAATGTCTGGGTTCCCCGGCGCCTGTGCATCATAGAGGTGGGCATAGAAGTCGCGGAAGGCCTCAGCGATAGCCGCATCATCAGTCATTCGGGAGCCTGCCTGGTTCTTGATCTCTTGGACTCCCCCTCGGTGTCGGGCTTCCCGGAGTCTGTGTGCGAGTAGCCGCCCACATTTGTCTCCTCCGGTGTAAAAGGTGTGACGCAGCCACATTGCAGCATATTCCGCCTTATCCCGGTCGATGGCTGGCAGCTGTGTCCGAGCCGCAGTCAATTGCCACCAAATACGAGGGGTGCCAGTACGCTGGTGCATCTGCTCTAGCTCCTTCACTCTTTGTGTCAATTCTTCCCGTTTTACTTTACGATCCGCATTGTCCGCGGAGGAGATAGCAATGACCTCCCCCCGGATGACAGCCTTAAGTGCCGCCCAGCATGTGGAAAGAGCAGTGTCCGGGTTATCGTTGTGCGAGAGATAGTCCTCTAGGGCCCTCTGTATGTGCTACCGTGTCCGGCCTGTGTAATAAAGTGTCTCGAAAGCGCCAGTGTGTGGTAGGCCGCTGCAATTGAGGGAGGGCTAACGTAATTTCCACTGGGGTGTGATCCGAGAGAGCAGCCGTCAGAATATCAGCTGAGAGCATAATGTTGCGAATTGCCTTGGATCCTAACATGTAATCTAATCGTGTGTATGTTTTATATGTTAGAATAATATGTGAAGGTACGTGTTTGAGGGTGATGGTGTCGCTATAAGTCCGTGAGCCCCAGGTCATTCAGTCTAGCGAGTCCTGCGTGTGAAAGGGCGCCTACCTGAGTGGTGCGTTGTGCCGAACGGTCTAGGTCGTTGTCAAGCACTAGGTTGAGGTCTCCCCCTATGAGAAGATGCCGTTCTTGCGTCGCTGTGTCCTCTGTGGGGCATCGTGTAAAAATTGTTCCTGGCCGTCATTGGGAGCGTAAATAGACCCCACTATCAAATCGTGACCCCCCACTGCAAAGTGGTATGTGAGAAGTCGGCCCTTAATCTCAGTCCCCTTCTGCACTACCCGTCCTTGGAAAGACCTGGATACCAATATAGCTACTCCAGCGGTCTTGGTGGTATGTGATGAAAAAAATTGTATCGGGAAGGCGCGGGATCTAAGCCTATGGCAGTCCTTGTGAAGGAGGTGAGTCTCCTGTAGGAGGCAAATATCTGCCCTTGAGCTTTCGAGGTATGAGAGG
The DNA here is from genome assembly GCA_963921515.1 of Calotriton arnoldi. Taxonomy (NCBI): domain Eukaryota; kingdom Metazoa; phylum Chordata; class Amphibia; order Caudata; family Salamandridae; genus Calotriton; species Calotriton arnoldi. The sequence goes on from CAWUFW010002654.1 coordinate 1,517,870, forward strand.
AGTGACCTTCGTTTAATGGGATTATTGAGCCCTCTCACATTAAGTGTGAGGACTCGAAGAGAGGGCGGTGGCATCTAATACCAAGTGGCGGACCCATCGCTAAATACGTGACCCCCTAGTGGCAGCCTTAGTGAGGGACCCAGTGGAGGGGCCCTAGGCACCTGTGCCGGGTAAGGTGAATAAGAGCACTGCGTGGACCTGACCCCTAAAGAGTGAAAGACCAGAAGAATCAGAAAGAAAGGGAAAACAGACCAAAGACCCCTAAGAGAACAAAAAGAACAAGGCGAAATAAACGCCAACAACGAAGAACATAATAATGGAAAATAGTCCGACATCCAGAGATGTACAGCAGGTCAGTCTTTGGGGTTGTCGTGTGGCCTCTGGGAGCAGCAGCTTCCCCCATTCCGTCCCGCCGAAGGCCTTAGAAAGGATACGCCGTATGGGCCGAGCTCAGTCAGGCATTCGAAGACTTGGCAAAGGCCGTCGGTAAAGCGTCAAGGACAGCTTGTTGCTCTTTTTTTATCTGTAGAGAGTCCGGCCTCCGCGCCCTGCGACGACGGCGCTGTTTCCTCCATCCGGGATGACCATCGTTGGACCCACGGTCCGAGTGTCCCTCGTCGTCAGGGTCCTCTGGGACAGGAATCCCCAGCAGTTTGCTAGCTTCGGTAACAGAGCGGAGCTGATACAACGTGCCTTCATGGCGGAAGATGAGGCGGAACGGGTGGCCCCAGGAATAAGAAATGTTACGGAGCCGGAGCGCTTCTGTAATAGGTCTAAATGTTTTGCGCTTCTGGAGCGTGATGGCAGCAAGATCTTGATAGAGGACGGGTGATTGGCCTCTGAATGTTATTGGATGGAGCGATCTGGCCTTACGCAGAATGTCTTCTTTTGTGGTAAATTCCTGGACGCAGACCAGAATATCTGCCGGCAGCGCTGATGCCGCTCTCGGCGGACCCACCCTGTGTGCTCGGTCCAGACGGAGCGCAGAGTCCAGCGGATTGCCCAGTATGTGGTTAAAAAGCTCTCGTACGTAGAGAAAGATGTTGCCTGCCTCTTCCGAAGCCTTCACTCCCCGGATTCTGATGTTATGGCGTCGGGAGCGATTCTCCAGGTCCTCCAGGTGGGATTGCACATTTACTTGCTGCTCATGGATGCGGATCACCTCCTGCTGCATGGCGGACATCTCGGTGTCCCTTGCGTCGCTCTTGTCTTCAAGGGTGGCCACTCTTTCCCCGATGCTGTCCACATCTTTGCGGATGTCCTTGATCTCTGCGGTGAGATCGCGCTTCACAGTTTGCAGGTCGTCCCTCATGCCGGCAAACAAAGATTCTAGTAACTCACGCGTTACCGGCTCCCCCGGGGTGGATTCCATCGGCGCCGGCTCCGCCCGTCTCTCCGTGTCTGCCGGTCCCCCGTCCTGCGCCCTGGCAAAAAGATCTCGTAGGGACCTCTCCCTGGTGGCTGACTTATCTTTTCGGCCCCAGGCGGACGACATACTCTTGTCTCGTCTCGTGAGCGACCGCAACGGTCGTGATCTGGGGTCAGCTCGCACAGTACACTGCTCGTCGAGGTGCTGACTTCGCCCCTTAGTCTCAGGGCCTAGTCGTAGTGCGCAGATTGGGCCTTGCGCATAGCCCGGGCCTTCCCAGGTCTTCTCCGAGTCTTGCAGTGGCCAGGCGGCGGTGTCGCTACACAGCCGCCACTTGACCCGCAGCCCCCATCAGCGGGACCAGCCTCTCCTTCGCCAGATACAGATGCTGCGAGGTATGCCCCAGTCGGTCAGCGGCTGAGGCAGGGCGCCAAAGATGGGACCGTCTATTGTCTGCTGGACATCAGAGGTGTGCGCTGGGGGAAGGGAGGCCGCAGGAGGCAGCAGGTGCTCAATGCCTCTCCTCCCTCTGTCCCCGCGGGTTGGCCCCACCGGGCGACGATTGACACAGCGTCCAGGGGCGACAGGGATGTCAGAGCCCCCGTTGTGTGGTGTCTGTGCTCAGTGGTGGGTCGCCTCATTTCCGCCCCTCACTGCGGGAATGCGACAAGGCCCAGCACCCGCTATGCTGCACAAATGTGCTCTGGGGAGGGGCAGGCCGCAGCAAGGAGCGGACGCAGATGCCTCTCACCCCCGGGCCGCCGAGGATCGCCGACGCAGGCAGAAGGCCGATCCGCCTCCCGATAGCCCCCGTTCCCCACCACTGACCTCCTCTGCCAGTCGCGCCTCGTCCCCGGCCTCGACGCCGCCCAAGATGACGTCTGGGGGCTGGCGGCCGCTCGCCGCTCATCACCGTCGCCAGATGCGGGAGGTGGCTCTCCCGCGCCCACCGCCGGCTTCGCGGCGCAGAGGCAGCTCGAAATCTAATGTGAAGGGCTCCCGCCCCCACGGCCTCTCTCGCGCCGGCTCCGTCTCCCGGCCGCGCCTCGGCCTCAGAGGGTCCGCGCACGGCTGGGGTGGGGAACTGTGCAGCAGGGGGTCCGGGAGTCGTCCGCGGGACAGCGCCAGCTTCCCCGGGTCACAGCGCCGCAAAATGAGCCCCTCTCGGCGCAGGTTAGTGCCCTGGTTAGTGCTAAAGTTCGGCGGGCGGAGGAGCGGGTGCATGATGAAACAACTGTTCCTTTGGTGTGTGTTGAATTTATTTTAAACATCATTTAGGGCATGGATGGCATTGGATTGAATTGCAAACTGTGTATTTTTTGGGGTATTTCAGTTTTTGGGTGTGTGTTAAATAAATGCCTTTGTTGTGTGTGTATGGTGTGTTTGTTGTGTAACCTGCATACCTTGTTTAGCCCTGTGGATTTTCATTTTTGCATTTTATTGCATTAAAGCTGTGTTGTTTAGCATGCCTCCTTTGCCTGGCTATTATAGGCCTGTTTCAGTTCATTGTTTTCCAGGCCTCCCGCTTGTTGCTTGTGACTGTGAGTGTCCATGTGGCTGGTGGCCATTTCTGGTGGTAGTTATAAGTGTGCTGCTTTTGCCATATAGGCCTGCATGTGTTTCCTTTGTTCCTTTTTGGCCTAGGCTTCTTGTTGTTGTGGGCCTGGCCATGTGGCTGGTGGCCATTTTGAAGCCAGGCAGTGTGCTTTTGCCATAGGCCTGCATTGTCTGTCTTCCCTTTCTTGTTGTTGTGGGCCTGGCCATGTGGCTGGTAGCCATTTTGAACCCAGGCAGTGTGCTGTTGCCATAGGCCTGCAAGCTTGTGGCCTAGTCTGCCAATAGGCCTTTCATCCAGTAGGCTCAGAGGTAGTCATGGGTGCATGAAACAACTGTTTCTGTGTGTTCTGTTGAATTTAAACATCATTTAGGGCATGGATGGCATTGGATTGAATTGCAAAATGTGTTTTTTTGGGGGTATTTCACTTTTTTGGTTTGTGTTAAATAAATGCCTTTTGTTGTGTGTGTGGTGTGGTTGTTGTGTAACTTGCACACCTTGTTTAGCCCTGTGGATTTTCGTTTTTGCATTTTATTGCATTAAATCTGTGTTGTTTAGCATGCCTCCTTTGCCTGGCTATTATAGGCCTGTTTCAGTTCATTGTTTTCCAGGCCTCCTGCTTGTTGCTTGTGACTGTGAGTGTCCATGTGGCTGGTGGCCATTTCTGGTGGTAGTTATAAGTGTGCTGCTTTTGCCATATAGGCCTGCATGTATTTCCTTTGTTCCTTTTTGGCCTAGGCTTGTTGTTGTTGTGGGCCTGGTCATGTGGCTGGTGGCCATTTTGAAGCCAGGCAGTGTGCTTTTGCCATAGGCCTGCATTGTCTGTCTTCCCTTTCTTGTTGTTGTGGGCCTGGCCATTTGGCTGGTGGCCATTTTGAAGCCAGGCAGTGTGTTTTTGCCATAGGCCTGCAAGCTTTTGGCCTAGTCTGCCAATAGGCCTTTCATCCAGTAGGCTCAGAGGTAGTCATGGGTGCATGAAACAACTGTTTCTGTGTGTTCTGTTGAATTTAAACATCATTTAGGGCATGGATGGCATTGGATTGAATTGCAAAATGTGTTTTTTTGGGTATTTCACTTTTTTGGTGTGTGTTAAATAAATGCCTTTGTTGTGTGTGTGTGTGTGTGTGGTGTGGTTGTTGTGTAACTTGCACACCTTGTTTAGCCCTGTGGATTTTCGTTTTTGTATTTTATTGAATTAAAGCTGTGTTGTTTAGCATGCCTCCTTTGCCTGGCTATTATAGGCCTGTTTCAGTTCATTGTTTTCCAGGCCTCCTGCTTGTTGCTTGTGACTGTGAGTGTCCATGTGGCTGGTGGCCATTTCTGGTGGTAGTTATAAGTGTGCTGCTTTTGCCATATAGGCCTGCATGTGTTTCCTTTGTTCCTTTTTGGCCTAGGCTTCTTGTTGTTGTTGGCCTGGCCATGTGGCTGGTGGCCATTTTGAAGCCAGGCAGTGTGCTTTTGCCATAGGCCTGCATTGTCTGTCTTCCCTCTTGTTGTTGTGGGCCTGGCCATGTGGCTGGCGGACATTTTGAAGCCAGGCAGTGTGCTTTTGCCATAGGCCTGCAAGCTTGTGGCCTAGTCCGCCAATAGGCCTTTCATCCATGTAGGCCCAGAGGTAGTCATGGGTGCATGATGAAACAACTGTTTCTGTGGGGTCTGTTGATAAACATCATTTAGGGCATGGATGGCATTGGATTGAATTGCAAAATGTGTTTTTTGGGGATATTTCACTTTTTTGGTGTGTGTTAAATAAATGCCTTTGTTGTGTGTGTGTGTGTGGTGTGGTTGTTGTGTAACTTGCACACCTTGTTTAGCCCTGTGGATTTTCGTTTTTGCATTTTATTGCATTAAAGCTGTGTTGTTAGCATGCCTCCTTTTCCTGGCTGTTATAGGCCTGTTTCAGTTCATTTTTTTCCAGGCCTCATGCTTGTTGCTTGTGACTGTGAGTGTCCATGTGGCTGGTGGCCATTTTGTGGTGGTAGGTATAAGTGAGCTGCTTTGGCCATATAGGCCTGCATGTGTTTCCTTTGTTCCTCTTGGCTTACTGCTTCCATCCCCTTTGCCAGCTGCAGCTCCCTGAATGACGTGATGCGCAAATTAATGCCAAACAGGTTCCACTTCCATTCCATTTGTATTTTTGTTTTTGTTCTTCTTCTTTCCTATCCTTCCTGACTGTACACAGTATACCATGAAAGCCCCTGTTGTCAAAACTGAGTTAAAAAAAATTGTTTATTTGTACTAGTATTAATCGAACCACAACAACAAATGCAACATTTCACTGATGTTCCTCTGGCTTCTTTGCTTTTAGGTGCACAAAAGACTGAGGAGGAGGTGTCACTGTCATCATCATCACCCGTTGTACTGCCAGACAGACGTCCTGCTGCGCACAACGTCACGTTACGTGTGACCACAGACATCTCTGCAACTTGTGCAACTGCGTCCTGCTGACATCTGAAGAAGATGGCCCCATAGAAAGTTACAAGGTCCTCCAGTACCAAGAAAGTTGCCAGTGAGAAGAAGGAACAGAAGAAGGAAGTGGCACTTACCAAGACTGGTGTGCCGCCCATGATGTTTTTTGGGAAACAAAAAATTACGCCTGCAGCAGCGGTGTCCGGGGACTAAGCTGGGAGCAGCACCTCCGCATCAGTGGGCCCACCCCACCAACCTAGGCCCAAGTCCATGAGTGTCGCAGATGCCAACGAGCAGTGATGTTAAAATTGACTTATCGTTATCGCAAAGTAGTACCCAATCAACGCAGGAGGAAACTCAGCAGATAAGTGGGCAACAACAGCCGCAACAACAGCCGCAACAACAGCCGCAACCACCGCCCACAATAGTAGTTGTTCCTCCCGAAGTAGGGGCAGTTCAGGAAATCGAGATTCCTGCAGAGGAAGGAGAGCAAGCCACTCATTCAGAAGATCCATTGTTTTCCAGATCCCCAGCAAGGAAAAGGAGGGTTAGTCCAACTTCTTCTTCAAGCCCCCTTTCTGATGATCTAGATGCCACTTGGAAGCTACCAGCTCAGTCTGAGAGTGAGGCACGCCACGCGACAAGGCTAGGGAAAAGGAAGGTTCCAGAAAGCCTTAGAGTTATGGAGGAATATGTAGAAGAGGAGGATGATGACGAGCCAGTCATCATGAACATCACTCCCGCCCCAGTGGAGATGGAGACCGACATTATTATTATTACCCCATCCCAAATTGCTGTGAGGGATGTGGCACGGATACCACCAACACAGGTAACACCAACACGACCTCCAGTTTCCATATTTGCATTTGCTAAGGCCCGGCAGGGACCTACATCCAGCTCAACCACCACCTCAGTAGGTAGTGGTACTGTAAGTGCACAGAGTCAAATTCCACGCCCACCCTCCAGTTCATCTGGCATTCAAAGTGGCACCTCCAGCAGTGCCAGAAAGTTCACCTCCCCAGTTCGGGACTTCTTTTCGGTTAGCAGTAAGGAGGAGAACGTTGCTATATGCTCAATTTGTCGACAAGCTGTTAGTCGGGGTAAGCTTGGTACAAACTATGGTACCGGAGGCCAAACAAGTCATCTCAAAAAACACCACATGATCCAGTGGGAGGCGCACCTACTTAGCGTACAAAAAAGTAAAACTGCACCCATTGCTGTTGGTGGGGATGAAGAAGTAGAAGAAGATATGATCGCGGTGGAAGGTGAACAAGAGGGAGACATTTCTAGCCCTGTCCCCAGCAGTGTGGTGGTACTGCCCACAACCTCAGCAACATCTCAGTGGCACCATAGTAAGAGTCAGGCTGAGAGTGAGACACCAAGGCAACAGAGTACTGCAATGAAAAAAAGTGCGCTGTTGAGCCTAACAGGGTTCAAGAAGTCACCTGCATCAGCTGCACCACAAAGGAAAATAATCCAGCCTACCATTGACAGCATGCTTAGGTCGGAGGGGCAGTACGAACACAACCACCCAACGGCACGTTTGTACAATGCGAAGCTGGCTAAAATGTTAGCACTGGACCTTCTCCCTTTTTCTTTTGTGGAAGGGGTGGTGTGAGGGGGTGTTGAACATGACACGCCTGTCACCGGGGTCGACACGTCCAAACAACGGCGGTGGCTTACCCGTGGTAATCACCTCGCAGAACCAACGATGCAAAACAGTGGCCTTCGCAAAGATAACTCCTCCCCCATGTCCTCTGCCCATACAGGGTCACGACGCGCACGAATCAGAGGCTGAAGAAGGAGGGACTAACCCCGGACGTGGTTTCCCCCAGAAAGCGAAAAAGGCCGGAGACACGGACAGTGAGCGCGAACGAGCCGGAGCGAGGAAGGAGCTGAGAGAGAGAGGAGATGTGAGAGAGGAGGTTGTGGAATCGCGGAACGGAGAGGACGAATCCCGAGACTTGGTGCGAGGATTGGTGGTCCCCAAAGGAGGAGGCTGGAGAGCGGCCGCAACTCAGGAGAGTTGCGGCGGAGCCGGTGAGTGACCACGAACAGGGGAAAGAGGGAGCGGGTGGCGGGAGGCCTGAGGGAGTAAAACGGGGTTTTGCATTGTGTGCTTTCCCTTCCTCACATTCCCACCTGAGTGATTGTGTATTCGGACATCGTAGGAGATCCTAGCACTTTACCCCCCCTCTAATTTTCACAGTGCACAGAAGTGCCCAGTATGATCCCATCACTACTTCCCCCCCTTCCCTCACTAGAACCACCCGTCCTATCCTGCAACATTTCCCCTAAACAATACACCGAATGGGTGTGGTGATGGAGACAGTATCGCCTATGGGCGTGATATTAAGGGAGTGACTGATGGCTCCGTGTTTTCTTTCCTCCTATGAGCCTCCCTGGGAGAACCATCCAGCCCATAGAAGATCAAGCAACCTCGAAACCTGAAGGCAACGAGGAACCACAGAGTAAGAAGGAGATCCGGAAGATCACCGATAGCCCCCCAAAGACAATAACTAAGGGCACCTACCTCAGAGTTTTGAATAAAACAAGCAGACTGGCCCACTACATACAGCCTCCGCGTCTGTTTATCCGGCCCGCACTCCCACAAGTGGTGTCAGAAGTGTAATCTGCCGGAGACATGGAGGCTGTAATCGCCCGAATGGCCGAAAGCCAAGAGAGTTTGGGGAAAGCTATGGAGAAATTCCTCACGGTAGTAGAAGAAGACCGGGGGAAATTACAGCAAGTCATTACAGAACAAGGCCAGACCCATGACACCGCCATGGGAAAGCTCGCAGATGCCCTTGGACAACAAAGGGGCCCGAGTACCCTCCCATCAGTAATCCTGCAAAATTATGTAAGCGGAGAAGACCCTGAATACTTCTTCAACAATTTTGAATGGATGGCCCTGGCTGCAGCATGGCCAGCAGATAAGTGGGGGCAATACCTAGGGCCTTTGCTGTCCGGAGAGCTTCAGGCATCCTATCAAGCAGCCAACATCCTGGGGGTGACTCCATATGCGGAAATCAAACAATGTATTATGGAACGCCTAGGTGTTGACGACGAGACGTACAGGATGAGGCTTAGACAGATCAGAGAGGGACCGCAAGAAACGCCCAGAGCCCTATATTTCCATGTGAGAGATATGGCTGACCGATGGTTGAAACCAGCCTCCGCCACAAAGGAAGATATCATGGCTAAAGTATACTTAGAGCAGTACCTGGCCTCCCTCCATCCTCCCATTCAGAAATGGGTCAGACAACATGCGCACCTCACCCTAGAGACAGCCGTGGAAATCGCTAGTGCCTACAGTAGAGCCCAAGATGTACAAAAGGGCGTGAAGAAACCCCATGGAGAACAGGTATAAGCGGGGCTCATCGTCCTCCCCGACCTCCGTTGGTCCGAAAACCCGACCCCGTTATGATCATTCCAGGTCCTCCTGTGTTCAGAGCCCCGGGGCCTCCCGTGTTTAGAACCCCTACGCCCGGACCACAATGCTATAACTGCAGGGGACTGGGACACATAGCCCGCTTTTGTCCACAGAAGGAGGAACCAATGGAGATAGGCATCGCGAGGAATTATTGTTGTCACTCCCAGTCTAAACAACCTCCCCCTTATCGTTGTGGTGTGACTGTAAATGGACAGCCCATAACAGCCCTGGCCGATACAGGCTGTCGACAAAGCGTGATGCGTCCCCAGGACCTGGGACCCGAGCTTGGGACAGTTGATGGTACCGTAAACATACAATGCGTCCATGGGGATACGAAGGTGTACCCCACTACCCATGTATGCATACAACACGCCACGGATCCAGGGTCTGATTTAAAGATCGGTCTCATCCCTCGACTACCAGAACAGGTCATACTGGGGAATGATTACCCGCACCTGCCTGAATTGTTTCTGGAATCAACGCCAAAGGAGGAGGAATGGTGGGACATCGCTCCCTTTTCCCGGGATGAGAACCCAGAATGGCCCCCCTCAAAAATCAGGAAAACCAAAAACGGAAAGAAAAAGGAAAAACTGCGTGTGCTTTCCCTGCTATACCAGAGGAGAACCTGTGGGAGAATGACAGACACTTCTACACGGCCCAGAGAGAGGACCCGGTCTTACAGGAAGCCTGGAACCAAGCCCTGAACCAAGAAGACCCACTACACGTATGTCCCTATTTCTTTATCAAGAACGGCCTGTTATACAGAAAAGCAGAGGCCACTAGCACCCCTCAGTTGTTGGTCCCTACCCTGTTTCAGGATAAGGTACTCTATTTGGCCCATAGTCATTTATTGGGTGGGTACTTTGGGGAGGAAAAAACGGAACAGTTAATAACAAAGCAGTTCTATTGGCCCGGTATTTATAGGCAAGTGAAAAAGTACTGTCGTGAATGCCCCATATGTCAAAAAAACAGCAGGTACAGACCACCCAGAGCCCCGTTACATCCGCTACCCATCATCGATGAACTTTTTTGTAGGATTGGGATGGATATCATAGGGCCCCTGTTGCCTTCGTGTAGTGGGTGCCGTTATGTATTGGTCCTCGTGGACTACGCTACCCGTTTTCCGGAGGCAATCGCTTTACGACACCCAGATGCCTCTAGCATAGCCAAAGCTATGATATCAGTATTTTCCCGGGTAGGATTTCCAAAAGAGATCCTGACGGATCAAGGGACCCCGTTCGTATCTAAATTGATGAAGCAAGTGTGTACACAGTTGGGTATCAAACAGATACGAACGGCAGCATATCACCCCCAAACTGACGGTCTAGTTGAGCGCTACAATGCTACCCTTAAGACTACCTTAAAAAAACTCCTTGCCCTTGAGTCTAAACGGTGGGAGGACATGTTACCCCTAGCATTGTACGCGATCCGGTGCAAAACCCAGAAGAGTACAGGGTATTCCCCATTCGAACTACTCTATGGCCACCAGCCCCATTCCTTTCTGGACATGGTTCGCGAGACCTGGGAGACAGAACCCAATAATAACACCCCACTAATAGAGTACGCCACTAATCTAAAGACCCATTTGGGACAGATATGAACCATAGTCAGGAACAATATGGAAAAAGCACAGGAAGCACAAAAAGTACAATACGATAAAAAAGCCAAAGATAGGTCCTTTTCCGTAGGAGATGCAGTGCTACTGATGATGACCTCCTCAGACCATAAGCTGTTGGGACAATGGCAGGGTCCCTACATTGTACTGGAACAGGTGACGCCTGTCACCTACAGACTGGAGCTCGATAGGAAACGAGGTACCTCCCAGGTCTATCACCTTAATCTTTTGAAAAAATGGGAGGGACCCCTTCCTTCCTTGGTCGGGAGCGCAGGGAACCACAACCCCTTATACTGCCAATGTATTGACAATGAGTTACCCTCCCACTTAAAAGACGGTCTGGTCGATACGTTGTTGCCCTTTCAAGACGTGTTCTCTCTGACCCCTGGGAAAACCACGTTAGTGGAACACTCCATTAAAACCATGCCAGGGAGAAAGGTACGACTCCGACCATATCGCATACCAGAGGCCCGCAGGAATACCATCCGAAATGAGGTTCAACAGATGATACAGATGGGTATCATAGAACCCTCTGTAAGTGAGTGGAATTCACCCATCGTTCTCGTACCGAAGCCGGACGGCTCGGTACGTTTCTGCATTGACTTCCGGGAGGTTAACAATATTTCAGAATTCGACACATACCCCCTCCCCAGGGTAGACGAGATGATCGAATGGATAGGGAAGGCCAAATACCTCTGTACCCTGGATTTGTGCAAAGGGTACTGGCAAATTCCCCTGAGGGCCCAAGACCGGGAGAAAACAGCGTTTTCTACCCCTGACGGTCTATTCCAATTCGTAATGTTACCCTTTGGGTTGCATGGAGCGCCGGCTGCCTTTCAACGGGCTATGAATCTTATCCTACGACCCCATGAGAGATATGCCGGGGCTTACATAGATGACATCATCATCTACAGTGAGACCTGGGAATAGCATCTGACACACCTGTACAAGGTGGTCCAGGCTTTGGGAAGCCATGGTCTTAAGATCAACCCTGCCAAAAGCCATTTAGCCGCACAGACCATGAAGTATCTAGGCTACCTGTTGGGAGAAGGAGTCATACGGCCTCAAAATAACAAATTGACCGCTATATCACAAATACCCTTTCCACGTTCCGCCAAAGCCCTCCGAGCCTTTCTAGGGTTGCTCGGATACTATAGGAGGTTCATACCACAATTTTCCCGGATTGCAGCCCCTCTCACGGACCTCTTGCAGAAAACCGTAAAAACTGAGGCTAGATTGAGAGACCTCAGCCCCGAAGTAACCGGGGCATTTGAGACACTGAAGGCATCCTTGACCTCTGACACTGTGTTAGCAAGCCCCGATTACACCTTACCCTTCATCCTACAGATGGATGCCTCCGATCAGGGATTGGGGGCAGTCCTATCCCAGAGAAATCAACAGGGAGAAGAAAAGCCCATTTTATATATAAGTAGGAAGCTATACCCCCGAGAGAAAAACTACGCAGTAATTGAAAAAGAAGCCCTGGCCATAAAATGGGCCATTGACTCTCTGAAATATTACCTGGAGGGGCGGAAATTCACCCTTTACACGGACCATGCACCCTTAGAATGGTTGACACGCAACAAAGGGAAAAACGAAAGGGTGTTACGTTGGTTCTTATCCTTACAACCATACAGATACCACACCAAGCACCGAAAAGGAACAGAACAGGCAAATGTAGACTTCCTCTCCCGATATCCCCGTGGGAACACCCCTACTAGAAGGACAGCAAGGGAAAGGGGATGTGAGGGGTGCCGAACATGCCACGCCTGTCACCGGGGTCGACACGTCCAAACAACGGCGGTGGCTTACCCATGGTAATTGCCTCGCAGAACCAACGATGCAAAACAGCGGCCTTCGCAAAGATGACTCCTCCCCCATGTCCTCTGCCCATACAGGGTCACGACGTGCATGAATCAGAGGCTGAAGAAGGAGGGACTAACTCCGGACGTGGTTTCCCCCAGGAAGAGAAAAAGGCAGGAGACACGGACAGTGAGCGCGAACGAGCCGGAGCGAGGAAGGAGCTGAGAGAGAGAGGAGACGTGAGAGAGGAGGTCGTGGAATCACAGAACGGAGAGGACGAATCCCGAGACGAGGACGAGACGTGGTGCGAGGATTGGTGGTCCCCACAGGAGGAGGCTGGAGAGTGGCCGCAACTCAGGAGAGTTGCGGCAGAGCCGGTCAGTGACCACGAACAGGGGAAAGAGGGAGCGGGGTGGCGGGAGGCCTGAGGGAGTAAAACGGGGTTTTGCGTTGTGTGCTTTCCCTTCCTCACATTCCCACCTGAGTGATTGTGTATTTGGACATCGTGGGAGATCCTAGCACTTTACCCCCCCCTCTAATTTTCACAGTGCACAGTAGTGCCCAGTACGATCCCATCACTACTTCCCCCCCTTCCCTCACTAGAACCACCCGTCCTATCCTGCAACATTTCCCCTAAACAATACACCGAACGGGTGTGGTGACGGAGACAGTATCGCCTATGGGCGTGATATTAAGGGAGTGAGTGACGGCTCCGTGTTTTCTTTCCTCCTATGAGCAGCCTCCCTGGGAGAACCATCCAGCCCATAGAAGATCAAGCAACCTCGAAACCTGAAGGCAACGAGGAGCCACAGAGGAAGAAGGAGATCTGGAAGATCACCGACAGTCCCCCAAAGACAATAACTAAGGGCACCTACCCCAGAGTTTTGAATAAAATAAGCCGACTGGCCCACTACATACAGCCTCCGCGTCTGTTTATCCGGCCCGCACTCCCACAGGTGGGTTTCCTTGATTTTGTGTCAGCCATCTGCCCTACATGGAACATTCCCAGCCGGTCCTATTTCGCCAGAGTTGCTGTTCCAGCACTACATCACGATGTGCTGGAATTGCTTGGACAAGCTTTGCAGCAGAGTGCTGTTCACACTATCCACCTGACAACAGACATGTGGACCAGTTGCCAAGCCACTGATTACATGTGCATCACTGCACACTGGATCTCTTTTGTGGGGTTAGAGAAAAGATATCTGAAGCAGGTGTTGTTGACACTGCTGAGATTTTTCATGCTACTCGGAAACATGCAACTGTAGCCATGTTCGCCATGGAGAAATCTCATACTGCTGCAAATATTTTGGAAGAGTTTAACAGCAAGGTCTTTGAATGGCTGCCCCCAAGAGGGCTTAACATTGATTTTGTTGCCACGGATAATGGCAGTAATGTACTTAAGGCCATGGAGGATGGTGCCTATTTCAGGGTCCCGTGTTTGGCGCACTGCATTAACATTATTGTTCAAGAATTTCTGAAAAAAGAAGCCATAGTCAGCAACTTACTGACCACCTGCAGAAGAATATGCACACATTTCAGCCATTCTTTTAAAGCCCGGAAGCAGCTGAGGATCATTCAACGTGAGTATAGAATGCCAGTCAAAGCACTCATCCAGGAGGTGGCAACACGTTGGAACTCAACTTATTACATGCTTGACCGTCTGTTTGAGCAGTACAGACCAATCAATGAATATGTCATGCAAAGAGGGGATGCTACTGTGAAAGACATGACCGTTCAGATGGACCAATGGGGCCTAGTTAAATGCCTGACAGAGATGCTTCTTCCTATCGAGCTCTTCACACGTGAAGTCAGCAAGGAGGACTGTACTATGGGCCAAGCTATCCCATTGTTGCACATGCTAGAGCAACAGCTGAAGGAGGTGTCTGAAGCGTACACAGGTGTGGAGGAAACAAATGAAGCATATGAGTTGGTGGAGAGCTTATCCCATCTCTTAGCTGAAAATACAAGGGTACAAACTTGCATTGTTTCAGAAAAACATTACTTTGTGCCACAATTCTGGATCCACGATACAAATCAGCACTGAACAGTAAGACATTAATTTCTTTTTCAGAACTGGATGTTGCCCGGTACAAAGCTTGGATAGCTGAGGCAGCCAGTGACTTTGAAAATGAACGGCTGGTAATTAAAGGCCCGCTTCTCAAACCCACAACAAGTACTGCAGCAGGGCATCCGGCGACAAGTTCCACTTCAGAGCCTGAGGGCAGTGCGTTTGGCTCAGAGCGGTCACCAACACTATCGACAACAGCAAGAACCGGATCATCAGCCCCAGTAAAATCGGCACAGGATTGGTATTTACAGCAAGGTCTTGCTAGGTCCAGTGCTGATGCAAAGACAAAAGAGGCCAAGCAAAGTGTAGCACCCCTGAACATTGAGCGGAGGGTCCAGGCCTATCTGGATGACCCAACAGAGGTCTACATTGATCAAAACCCATTGCGGTATTGGTATGGGAAAAGGGGCCAATGGCCAGTGCTCAGCAGGCTGGCGATAAACTATCTGGCTTGCTCTGTCACAAGTGTGTCGTCTGAACGTGTTTTCAGTGCTGCTGGTGCCATTGTAACAGTGAAAAGGACCAGTCTCTCGCCCAAAAACGTGGAGAGGTTAACCATGATCAAAATGAATCAGCACTTTATACCACCGAATTACACAATACATGAATAAACGCAGGAAGATGAGGACAACGCCTTAGGTGACGGAAGTAGTGTGTTAGGTGATTACCTACTTCTGGTTGAACCCCCAGAGTTTGAGGACGAGCTATACTTCCCTGACAACTAGGCTTGAACTTCTTATTTTCTTCCTTCCTTATTTACTTTTAATTGTATGTGTCTGTCTTTCTGGTTCGAAACTTCGAATCACAACAAATCCATCACCACCGTCTTCTAGTCTTTTTATTGGCATATTGGAGGTGCAGCTGTCTGCATTTAACTGAAGTCCACTACTCTGAGTCCTGCTCCTCCATCCTCCTGACTCGCCCTAAATCCATTTCCCTCAACCAGATGATGATTGGATGTAGAATAATAATAGTACAAGCAAGAAAATGTTGCCTCGTCGAGTCCCTCCAAAAGAAGTGGAACATGATGACTACTATAGCTATCCTCCTTTCCGAGCCGAGAGAGGCTGCCCCTTAACTTAAGATGAGAAGGAACAGGTAATGAATGATGGCATGCATTGGACGCTGACTCTGAGAGCGATTGGTGTTTGTGTTGTTGTTGTTTGTTGTGCATGAAGTGAATTCATTGTGTATTATTATTATTTAATCTACAGACTAAAAGTAACTCAAGTCAATGATTCCCTTCTTGTTGTTTAATAACAAAATTGTACTTCTACTGCAGGCCGATCCATTGCATTTTTTAATATGGAATCTGGACTCACTATGTACACTGCACACTGAGTTGGACAACACCATGATGATGACCACAGTGACATAATATCTTCGCAGTCACTCACTAGGATCGGAGATGATTGATGGAATAACTCAGGGCGTTTCATGAGTGGCATAAAAGATAAACAAGTCAACAACAACCACAGCAGACCTACATGTCTGTGTAGTGGTGGAGTCGAGTGTAGTGGTATGACTGACAGTGGTGCATTAATTTAGTCACTTAATTTGGAAAATGCTATGTTGCTGTATATGTGCTTTGTCTGTCTCTGTCAAAATGTAAGCTAAATGGAGGTTGGGTCATGGGTGCCGTGGGCCTGCTCTGTCCTGTTGTTGTTGTAGGTTAATGCTGGAAACAGAGTAGACATGATGTATCCATGCCGCCTCTGAAAGTGTTCTTGTTGCACTCCACCATAATTTATGCATTTGTTTTCTCCTTGATTTTTCAATATCCCTTTTGTTTTTCCATCTACAATTACAGGCCGGCCCTTACCCTGTGCTATACTGGGAAAAACAACTCACACTTACCTTACCAATCCGCATCCGCCAGGCAGGCAGTGGCGGCACCCAAGATTGATGGACGGAGCGTCGATGGAAGGGAGGACCAAGGGGAATGCTGAGATGCAGCTCCCCAATTTGACCAAGGATAACATACAGTAACAGTATCAACATTCATCATCTTTTAAATAATTTGATTCATTTTTTATCTTCAATCATTACGACTGTGTGTTGTTGTTATTATGTTTGGTCTCTGCTTATAATTCATCCCTACAGCTATTTTTTAATTTTCTTTGCTATCTTTAAAAGTAAGCCCGGTACAACAGAACAGAAACTGTATGTAATTTGGGTATCTCTGAGGGCAGACAGGCAAGGCAAATTGCATAATATACTGCTGCCCTGTACTGTCTAATTGTCTAGTAGTAGTTAGTAAGTACTACTTATCATTAACCATCAAGTTATCATCATCATGCATGCATTTCCTTTTTCTCCCTTAACAGATTTATGGATATGGTCATCTGCCAAGATTGTGTTTTGTTGTTTGTCCATGCGTAGTGTTTTTCTTTGTCATACCTTTCCCCAAACCCCCCTTCCCAACCATTCATCAAACCCTAACCCTCTTCCCCCGGGCTGTGTGATTTATATTGAGGTGTGACTAAATTAATTGTACACCAATAATTGCAGCTGCTGCCGCCTCCTCCTCCGCCAGAACCACCAGCCGCCGGTATTCTTGGCAGATGGCCTCCAGCTTCCGGCGCCGGGCCATGGCTGCCAACTCCTTCCTGGTTGGTTTTTTCGCTTGGGAAGGAGGAGCTATATCAAGAAAGAAAAAAAGACTATTGCAACCAATACTCTTAGCAAAACAGTAACACAAAATTAATTCAACACATAGTGGCACAGTAGCACTAGCAAGCACAGTACATAACATTTGTGGTATGTATCTATCCTCCTACTTCCTCGGCCTCTAACATTTGTGGGAGTTTCAGGCATTATACTAGCACTATGGACTCGAGTACACAGTACACCGGTCTTCTTCTTCTCTATTGTTTAGCGAAATTACGTTACCTTGTTGTAGCCGGCATGCCAGCTCAGTCAGCTTGCGCCCAAGACAAACATACTCGAGTCATGACGCAGACTCACGTTAGTTTTATTTACTACTGTCTGCAGGTGGAGAAGCTCGTATTTTTCTATTACGGGTGGCACTGGCCATACTCTGTTACATCAAGGGCAACTGCTCAATTTCACTTTCACCCTGCCCTGACTACTACAAAAAGGCAGATGATATCTGATCCAATGATCATTGCTTATATATGGGACGACATGAGGTACTTTGTTCTGATTGATTGTGTAACCAGCCGATAGGCCACCCATGGCAGGCTGGCTGACACAGTCGAAAATAAATTAACATAGGTAGGGAGTGGTCCTCGGAGTCGGAGGAAGGCTCTTGATAACTACATACATATTTAATATATATGCTGTGCTTCCAAACTACTGTGAGTCAAGGGAGTATTCTGAAAATACAACTTCTATTCTCCTCGGCTTTGCTACTCTGGCGCGGTTTCTTTTACATTCTCTTCAAACTAAGACTCTTCATCCAGTGACAGTCTCCACCTATGCTATCTATGATGAATACCATCCAGGCATCCATCCATTCAAAGTAAACGTCTATCATTCTTCTTAATCTCTCAACAAACCTTAGTTTGTTTCACCAACAACAAACATTTATTCTTTTTTTTTAAACCACCACCCATGCGTCCTTCCTTCCTTGCTTGCCTTGGCTTTGAGTTTGACCCAAACACCCCGGAAGATTCTTGCTATCCACCCATACAGTTTCACCCACCCAGGCAGGCATCTTTTCTTTCACCTTCCACCCATCCTTCAACCATCCATGCATCTGATTCCCATCAGCCACCTATGCATGCATCCCATGTATCCTTCTCTGCCAGTCATAAATATTACATCTCGCCCGTCCTTCCTCCTTCCACCCTTCTTTCCCTTTTCATTCAACCCATCCATCAAGGTCATCTGATCTGACTTTTAGTCTTCTCCATAAAACTTTCACAGCTGAGTTGAAGTCAGATAGAAGAGGCCATTGGTTACTCAACTCCCGCCGCTAATGCTATTGCTAATGCTAAGTAAAGGGTGTCTTCTTCAACCGTTGTTCACAACAACTTCTTACTTACTAAGTCTCAACAGTACAGTGTACACCCTTGCAGCGAGTGTAATGTCAATAAGTAAGGAATATAACTTACCACCGCCCGCCACTGCTGCTGGCTCACCCCCTGCAGCTCCTGCAGCTGCCACATCTCCTGCTCCCTCCGAAGTGGCCGCGTCGCCATCGCCGCTGGCCCCGGCACTGGTGGTCGGTAGTACCACTAGAAAAAACATTGCACATTTTTTAGATGCCATATACACCTCCCCCTATTTATTCTTTTTCACTAGCAAGATTGAAAAAAAAGTTAATACATACATATACAACATATATCACTAGTACATATTGGGTACTAGAGTAGAGTAGACACTAGTAGTGTTATATGGTCCCTAGGGTCATTCTAGTCTTTGCTAAGTTAGCCTGAGCCATGCAACCATTTTTGCTTCATGTCTTTTATTTTTGCCCATGTTACCTCGCAGCTTGTTGTGTAAGACGCCTTTGAGCCCACATGAGCTCATACTGCTACTGTCTGAGCGCTGCGTACAAAGTCGAAAAACAAGCCACTTTGTTATGGAGTTCTGGTCAGTCCGTATTGCTTAGCCATAACATGCTACACTTTTTGGCATGACTGAGAAATGCTTGCATTATACTAACGCGCACCATTTTTCTCAAAATAGACGGAAGATTCCCTTCTACGAACCAGAGCTTTGCAGAGCTTATGATGTAACCAGTACTTCTAGGTTCTTCTAAGGTGAGGGGTTCCCCAGAATTCACTCAGAGATCTTCATTTATAATTTTATATAAACTATATTTCTACCAAGGGAGGGTGGTTCTTCCACCACTGTTCAGTTATCATGATTTCCCCTTTGTCTTCTATGGACTTGTAGTTGTAACAATGTTTATTGTTTTAATCTTATGCATTTTGCTGTTGGTGCTGGCTCGTATACTGCATTATAGAACAACGTACAGAGCTTGTTAGTTGAAAATAAACCTTTTGAACTTGCATAGACCAAGTGGTATTTGGTGTGGACTTACACGAGTGAGTGAGCGAAAGGGTGTGCATTGCTTCCGCGACTCGGAGAGGTCGGGAGTGTTATGTTCTGGGTTGTCTAATCATTGGGTATCTTCAGGGGGTTCGGGGAGCTAATGAGACACTATAGCTAGTCGGTCAGGAGATTATGGGTGAGGTGTGAGGAAGGTCCAACCTACTATCACCAACGTCCTATTTTCTTGTGCATAGTTCTGTATGTGCAGAATCCCTACAACAGTAGTAGTATGTCCTATCCTATCAAAAATAGTAAAATATCTTGTTGGGCATTTTGTTGGTGGGAATTGTCGAAAAGCCTCAAGATTAAGAAGACTAGAAGAGGACAACCCAAAGGACTGGACTCAGTGGCTAGAGCTATTGGTGAATCTGAGTTTTATTTAAAACCTTTTAAATAAAGAGTGGCCAACTGGAAATGCTTAGCTACAGACAGACTAATAGTAGTAGTACAGAGAGTCATAGCAGAGGCAGTTAGAGGCAGGGATAACAAGAATTTAGAAACAGATAGTCTAGATCGAAGAAGATTTTGTAAAAAATAGAATTAGGAAACCGTTCGGAAAAAATAAGGTGCAGTAAAAGTTAGGGAAGTATAATTATTAATATTAACAACAGGAGGACTTACTGGGGCCAGCAACAGAGCCCTTGGTAAAGGAGCGGTCCTGGCCATCAGCTGCTCCCGCCGACTCCGACGACCCCGTCTTCTTGCCCCTGGGTGCTGATCATGAAAGATGTAAGAAAGAAAGAGACAAACATGGATAATTGGTGTGAAACAAATAAAATATTTTAAAAAACGCTCAAAAAAACATTTATGGAAACAACAATTGCAATAAAATTGACCTATCTAATCTGGTCGACTAGTATTGCGGGATTCGCGGACCGTCTAGTTATTATTTATGAACACTAATCCAGTGTTCCATTCTGATTCCAGAATACTAACTAAGCCTAAGTACCAACTGACCTAGCCCACCTATTCCAGACGGGCCAATTGTTCACTAAGTCTGCATTTCCATTTATTTTAGTCCTCAAAAATGCATAGATGGAGGACACATGCATACATTTTTGCATACACCAAATTGTTGGTTGGTTGCTGCTGATGTTCTTCTAGTGATAAGCCTATTACCACTAACTAAACAAACTACAAAAGGTTCTACTAAGGACTGGGGTAAGCAGCACTCAGCAGCACGTGACGTGACAGAGGATGCATCACACAGACCACTAAAAAATTGCCAACTAATACTAATAAGTAACTAAACCTATCAATCCACCACTATCTCTTCTTAGTGGCAGGAGGACAAAGGAAGGACTAGAGTCTCTCTAGCATTACCTAACTTAAGTTCTCTAAAGTAAACTCTTACATAATCAGGCCAAGCGAGCACAAAGTTGCAAACAAGTAAGATTAGTAGCGCCGAGCACCTGTGTCATAACAATCACAGAAGATTTTTAAAAGTAATTTACCTGCAATGTAAGCAGCAGCATTCTTGCTGTTCGGAAAAAAAATATATTCACAATATATAACACAGAGCAGAAGAACACAAAGTAGTAATAATAAATAGCTACTCACCAAGCCCCGGGACCTCCACTCCTAGCAGGTCCAGCAGGTCCTGCTCCCGGTCCAGGATATCGGACCACCGGTGCGTCAGCTGGGTATCGGTGCGCCGGACACCAGAGCAGCGAAACACTGCCCGGCGCACCTTTCCCCACCGCTGTCGATGCTCCCGGAGCCCGTACCCGGAGCCCGTACCCGGACCCAGGCCTGCCGCCAGCTGCTAGGGTTAAGGGGAGGTGGCGCTGCACAAAAAAAAAAAGTGCGGCCACCTCCGCCTCGTTGAAGATGTCTCTAGCCTGCACCCATTGTGGGCGCTGCCTTCCGCAGGGAAGGCTGTCGCGGCTGCGGCTACGAGTAGCCTTGCCCTTGCCCTCTCCCTTGACCATGGTTCTGGGACTCAGGGGGGCAGAAAAGAAAAGGGAGGAATTAGAAAAGTAAGTAAAAGAAATGAAAAAAGCAAGTTATAGAAAAAGAGTGAAAAAGTAGTAGAAAAAGTCACAAAAAGTAGAAAAAAAATCAAAATATAGAATCAGGAAAATAGAGAGATAGATAATAAATAAAAAAGATTTAAAAAAAGTGTACAGAAACAAAGGATTGCAAAGATAGAGTGAGGATAGAAAAGCAGGCCCAGAAACATAGTAATAGAGTGAAAAACAAGATGGCCGCGGCCATTGCGACCGCATGGGTAAGTTCACGCGATATTTCCCCCCGAGCACGCAAAAAGCATCGCAAACACGTAATGCTCGTTCCCGAACAGGAAATACTCATCACGAACGGGCGGGAGCACGCAATACGCGACCCGGAACAGGAAATAAGCATCGCGAACGGACGGGACAAGTGAAAAACAAGATGGCTGCGCCCATTAGCGACTGCATGGGCAAGTTCGCGAGACATTTCCCACCGAGCACGCAAACAACGTCCCCCGAACAGGAAAAACACATCGCGAACGGGCAGAACAAGCAATTCCGCGTGCTTGCGGAATTCTGCGTAGCTTGCGGAGATTTTTTACCGTTTTGGGGAACTTTGCATAACGCGACTACGCAAATTCCGCCCACCCCTAAAATTTGTGTCAGCCCGGTGATCCTACAACTTTCTCACATAGAAATGTGAGAAAAAATTGATTTTTTCAACAAAATTTGAGGTTTGCAGGGGATTCTGGGTAGGGAAATGTTGGGGGACCCACACAAGCCATACCTTGCTGGACTCCCCCGGGTGTCTAGTTTTCAGAAATGTCTGGGTTTGGTAGGTTTACATAGATAGCCGTCGAGCCCGGGGCCAAAAACTCATGGGACCCCCCTTGAAAAACCAGGTTGTTTTGTAATAGGTAATTTTGATGTCGCCTCAATAGGTTTTGGCCTTTGTCTGTCGCGGGTACTTGACAAACCCACGCGAGTGAGGTACCATTTTTATTGCGAGACCTGAGGGAACACTGGGTGGTAGGAAATTTGTGGAAACACGCAGATTCCAGAAATGTCCCACACAGAAATGTGAGAAAAAATTGATTTTTTCAGCTAAATTTGAGCTTTGCCAGGGATTCTGGATAGAGAAATGTTGGGGGACCCACGCAAGCCATACCTTGCTGTACTCCCCCAGGTGTCTAGCGTTCAGAAATGTATGGGTTTGGTAGGTTTCCCTAGATGGCCGCCGAGCCCGGGGCCAAAAACTCATGGGACCCCCCTTGCAAAACGAGGTTATTTTGTGATAGGTAATTTTGATGTTGCCTCAATAGGTTTTGGGCCCTTGCCTGTCGTG
This sequence comes from Calotriton arnoldi, assembly GCA_963921515.1. Taxonomy (NCBI): domain Eukaryota; kingdom Metazoa; phylum Chordata; class Amphibia; order Caudata; family Salamandridae; genus Calotriton; species Calotriton arnoldi. The sequence continues at coordinate 1,540,444 of CAWUFW010002654.1, forward strand.
GGTACTTGACCCACCAACACAAGTGAGGTACCATTTTTCTCGAAACACTTTGGGGAATGCGGGGTGGGTGGAATTTTGTGGATCCACACAGATTCCAGAACTTTCCACCACAGAAATGTGAGGAAAATTTGTTTGTTATTTTTACAAATTTTGAGGTTTGCAAGGGATTCTGGGTAACAGAACCCGGTGAGAGCCAGACAAGTCACCCCATCCTGGATTTCCCTGGTTGTCTAGTTTTAAAAAATGTATAGGTTTGCTAGGTTTCCCTATGTGACGGCAGAGCTAGGGTTCAAAATCTACAGCTAGGCACTTTGCAAAAAAAGGGTCCGTTTTCACTGTGAAAATGTGGTGTGTCCACATTGCGTTTTGGGCGTTTCCAGTCACGGGCACTAGGCCTACCCACACAAGTGAGGTACCATTGTTCTCGGAAGACTTTGGGGAATGTGGGGTGTGTGGAATTTTGTGGATCCACGCAGATTCCAGATCTTTCCACCAGAGAAATGTGAGGATAATGTGTTTTTTTGACAAATTTTGAGGTTTGCAAGGTATTCTGGGTAACAGAACCTGGTGAGAGCCAGACAAGTCACCCCATCCTGGATTCCCCTGGGTGTCTAGTTTTCAAAAATGTATAGGTTTCCTGGGTTTCCCTAGGTGCCGGCAGAGCTAGGGTTCAAAATCTACAGCTAGGCACTTTGCAAAAAAAGGGTCAGTTTTCACTGTGAAAATGTGGAGTGTCCACGTTGTGTTTTGGGCTGTTTCCTGTCGCGGGCACAAGGCCTACCCACACAAGTGAGGTACCATTTTTCTAGGAAGACTTTGGGGAATGCGGGGTGTGTGGAATTTTGTGGATCCATGCAGATTCCAGAACTTTCCATCACAGAAATGGGAGGAAAATGTGTGTTTTTTTAACTAAGTTTGAGGTTTGCAAGGGATTCTGGGTAACAGAACCTGGTGAGAACCAGACAAGTCACCCCATTCTGGATTCCCCTTGGTGTCTAGTTTTCAAAAATGTACCGGTTTGCTTGGTTTCCCTATGTGCCGGCTGCGCTAGGGCCCAAAATCCACAGGTAGGCACATTGCTAAAAACAAGTCTGTGCTAGTGGGCTTTCTGCTGCCCTGGGGGGGTGGTTGTCCCGATATGTCCCCAAGGGGGGCAGAAAGACTGTGGCTATTTTCTGGGGGGGTGGGGGCATTGGTATGCCCATTATGGGTAGCCCCCAGCCCCACGCATAAAAAAGCCTGCATAATCGCTAGTGCCTAGTGGGCTTTCTGCCCCCCCCGGGTGGCAGATCAGGGGCCACTGCCCCCATCCACCCCCGGGGGGGCAGAAAGACTAAAAAAAATTTGGGAAGGGTGTGGGCATTGGCATGCCCATTCTGGGCTGACCTCACCCCTGAATTGAAAAACAAAATTCCTGAGTCCTAGTCGGCTTTCTGCCCCTCTGGGGAGGCAGATAAGGGGCTATAGCCCCAATATGCCTCCCGGGGGTGGCAGAAAGACTGTGGTAATTGTTTTTGGGGTGGGGGCATTGGCATGCCCATGCTGGGCAGCCCCCACCCCTACATCATAAGAAAAAAAATCCCAGGTGCCTAGTGGGCTTTCTGCCCCCCCCCCCGGGCAGATCAGGGGCTACTACCCCTGGGGGGGCAGAAAGACAGTTGCATTTTTTGGGGGGGGTGGGGGCATTGGCCTGCCCATCTTTGTCAGCCCCCACCCCTAAATCATGTGTAAAAACAATCCCTGGCTTCTAGTGGGCTTTCTGCCCCCCCCCCCGGGTCAGATTGGGGGCTACTGCCTCCATCTGCCCCCGGGGGGGCAGAAAGACTGGAATTTCTATAGAGGGTGGGTGGGTGGGGGCATTGTCATGCCCATTTTGGGCAGCCCCCACCCCTACATTACTAAAAAAAACAAATCCCTTGTTTCTAGGGGGCTTTCTGCCCCCCCGGGAGTCAGATTGGGAGCTACTGCCCCCATCTGCCCCCCCGGGAGAGCAGGAAGACTGTAATTTCTCTGGGGGGGGCATTGTCATGCCCATTTTGGGCAGCCCACACCCCTACATGAAATTTAAAAAAAATCCCTGGCTTCTAGTGGGATTTCTGCCCCCCGGGGGGGCATGTTGGGTGCTAATGCCCCCATCTGCCCCCCAGGGGGGCAGAAAGACTGTAGTGGACAAATGTAAATGGGGAGCAAAGGCCCTTGCCCAAGGGGCCGCTCCCCCCTCCCTGGTGTCATGTGGGTGGATCCATCCTTGGAGATTGCCCTCCTGGAGCGATCCCCAAGAAGGGATCCACTAGAGGGTACCATTGGAAAGGGGAGATTTTCCCCTTTCCAATGATACCTCTCCCATCTTTCTACATGCTCGGGGGGCTGAGATAGCCCCCTGAGCAAGTAGAAAGTGAAACTGAAATGAGCCTATTGGCTCATTTTAGTTTCGGTTTCTGTGCAATGAAGTCAGTGCGACGTGCGCGCTGATCTTCATTGCACAGAAACAACAGAGACAGCCTCAGGAGCTGGGGAAGCCCTTCTCCAGCTCTCGAGGCATTCAGGGGGAAAAGGGAATCCCTCTGGTGCCCGCACCAGAGGGATTTCCACTGCCATGTGCGAGGAGGGCTGGGAGCCGTCCTGCGCACACGAGCACCGTGGCGCATGACGGCTCCCGGCCGTCCTGAGCATGCAAGGGGTAAATGAGACCATATAGGAGTTTCTAATGAAACTGAACAATCTGTCACAGTACACAGAGACATTTAATAGACATACAGACAGGCCATTACTGAACCATTATAGTTTCAGGTCAAGACATTGAGGCGCTTAGATAATCCTGCACCAACTCGCACATACCGGGGAGCGTCACCAAACAACACGGATATTATTTAATGTGCTGCACTGAAAGCACTTCACTAACAAGAGCTGCACGACCATCACTCCCCAGAAAAGATAGATTGAAGGCTAGAATCACTCCACAGACCCTCCCTCCTGCCACACTCACCCTGAAAGGTACTGGCCTCGGCTCAGCAGCACTGCGCATGCTCAATGTTCTGCATGTTCTTCTCACACCCGAGCTTAATCCATACCACACACTATCACTCACTGGGCTGTCAATCCTTCACCCTTCCCTTCCTGTGCCCTTTTCTCTGTACTCCTTCCCCCATCACTCACTCCTCCCACTACCTATTGTCACTGACATAGGAGGTTTACGGTCTAGTCTTCCGCTACCCGGAAGCTTACTCACGTACTCCTTCCCCCATCACTCACTTCTCCCCCTCCCTCAACTTTCATAGACATGGACCCGTGCTGCACCTTCTTGTGTGGTTCTCCAGAGTACACAGCTTATCACTTTCCAAACCGGATGTTGTGCTCATTATTCTCTGCGCCTCCGCTTCATTAACTAACTTCTTTTACCCATACTATAGACCACACTACAGCTAATTCATGTGTGAGTGCAGGATATGACGAAAGTAGTCGTGGCCCAGTGGTTAAGGCGATGGACTGAAAATGTATTTGTATCTTCCCGTGCAGGTACGAATCTTTCTCACTACGTGTTAATTTTTAATCATTTCATTTCATTTTGACATGGAAACTAATTATGTGGTTCGTAAACATCTGCATTTTCTGCATAATTGCGTCTTTGCTACTCTGGTGCTGCCTGTGCTGCACCTGTTGTTTGAAGCTTGCATTACTGCTGCCCAACTTGTACTTTGATGCGAGTGCAGCTTAAAAACATCTTTTCACTTCACAAAACCAAACTGATTGGCATTGAAAATTAAAGATACTGGTGGTTGGTGGTACAATACATTGGCATCAAAACACCAAAAACATCTTTAGCTTCGAAGGAGGAGCATTGTGTACATGTGGATAATTATAATAGGAGCAACTGTGTTTGCAGACTATGAGTCTTTTATCAAACAATACGTCTTCTATGAGGTTGTGTAAAACACAAGGCCTGCTAAGATTCGAATCCAGGATCTCCTGTTTACTAGACAGGCGCTTTAACCAACTAAGGCACAGCATCGATTCTGACGCAGGATCTCCTGTTTACTAGACAGGCACTTTAACCAGCTAAGGCAAGGTGCCTATTTCGCTTCAGGAGTCCCCACTGTACCTTCTGTCCTGGTGTCACTGTGAGGCACTGCATATTTTTATGCCTTGAAAGCTATGATATTCTACAGCTGCTTCCGATCAGAACATGGAGAAGAAAACCTGATATTGGAATGGAAATATTACAAAGAGGGTGACGAAGAACGTATATCATTATACCTACATATCTGTATTTATTTTGTAATGTTTTACACTGGTGGACGAAGGGCTCAATACATTCGTTAAACTAAACGAGAGTACAATGATTTAAAGGTGACCAATATATACAAGATAATTTCCTGATGCCTACATAACCCAAGTGCTTTTTCCTTCACCTCTCATGACCTCTGGACATCCTACCGAGAAGCCGAGGAACCACCACTCTCGGAGAGAAAGTGTTACCTTTAGTGACGAGTCCCCGGTTCAAACAGCGCTTCAAAAAGTTCACTTTGAGAGACCCATGAAAACATGGCGGAGATCACAGCAAGAGGGGGGCTGTTAGCCCGCAGTGCCCTTTTTATGGCTCTAGCAATTCCCAACCTGGTCCTGTTACAAACATCAGCCAGCAGAGCTTAGTAAATTACCAGAATAAACAACAACCTTATACTGCGTTTTTAAAGCCTTGTACTTTAATGCATGTCTTTTCTTCTTTATGGAAAAGTAGTTGTCCATACAGGGATCGAACCCGCGACCTTGTTGTTAGTAGCACTAATCTCTAACCAACTGAGCTAACCATCCAACGCTTGATTAGACCATATAGGAGTTTCTAATGAAACTGAACAGGCTGTCACAGTACACAGACACATTTAATAGACACACAGACAGGCCATTACTGACCCATTATAGTTTCAGGCCAAGACATTGAGGCGCTCAGATAATCCTGCACCAACTCGCACATACAGGGGAGCGTCACCAAAGAACACGGATATTATTTAATGAGCTGCACTGAACACACTTCACTAACAAGAGCTGCACGACCATCACTCCCCAGAAAAGATGGATTGAAGGCTAGAATCACTCCACAGACCCTCCCTCCTGCCACACTCAACCATAAAGGTACTGTTCTCGGCTCAGCAGCACTGCGCATGCTCAATGTTCTGCAGGTTCTTCTCACACCCAAACTTAATCCATACCACACACTATCACTCACTGGGCTGTCAATACTTAACCCTTCCCTTCCTGTACCCTTTTCTCTTTACTCCTTCCCCCATCACTCACTCCTCCCACTACCTATTGTCACTGACATAGGAGGTTTACGGTCTAGTCTTCCGCTACCCGGAAGCTTACTCACGTAATCCACACTATATGGCGGGAACCAACGAGTAGGATTCAGATCGTTGATCATCCCGCTGAGATTTGGACACCAGCTGGACACGGGTCATAACACGCTACACTGTGGTTTACACAAGTGAGTTATGGGGCAGATCGGAACCATTTCCAAACGCCACACTGCGTTTACCAAACTTGCCTTATACTTTTTGATTGTTTATTGCGCGCATCTTCCGTATCTTCACTCTCCTTTATGTGGGAAGTTTATGCTGCTCACCCTTTTACATGGGGGCCACACCGTCTGGGAACATCCCGTCATGATTTGTTGTCGCTCTAAGTAGATACAGTTTTTTAGCACTATACTTAACGCTAGATTCCGCATGTACTTTCGCTACTTCCCTTACACGAGCAACTTATGTGCGATGCGGCTTTCTAGCCTTTATGTGTATGTACGTATTGGATCAATGGGGTCAATGATAGGCTTGACTCTGTTCCAAACCGGGCTGCTGCTCGGTTTAGCACGACCTTCATCCAGCATGCCTATGACACTTTAGACTTTCAGGGACATGCACAACTTTCTCATTTTTTAACCCACCTGCAATTCCGTTTAGTACGTTTTTTCTCACAGCATGCTTTGGCGTTGAAATGCGCACATCTACTAACTTTACTGCTGTGAACAAGGTTCGCCCATTCCACCATAGCTCACTCCTGTTCTTACCATTCCCACAGATTATCATAAAACTTTCAATAAAACGTTGGCCTTTTGACCCCATTACCTGGCCTGGGATCTTCTAACTAAGGACACACGGGCGGTTCCTTGAATTGGTTGACTGGGTGCAATACCCTTGGATACTAGGGGGGACTATAATGCAGTGCTGGATGTGCGGATGGATCCATCACACCCACCTCTCCGTGGAGCATTGGCAACTCGACAGGCCAGGACATTAGAGGTATGGATGGATGGGTAGGGCCTCAAGGACGCGTGGCGAGTTAAACATGCATCGACACGGGAATACTCCTTTTATTCCCACATACACGAAGTGCACACTAGAATAGACCATGTCTTCTGCTCCCCCTCCCTTCTTCAAAAGGTGGTGAAAATATCACACCTGGGTAAAACGCTCTCGAACCACAGCCCGCTGGAGATGGTTCTTGAGTGGGGTTATGTCCCAACACTGATGCCGATGTGGAGATTCAATCCACGGGGTTTTTCAGGCGCATATGGCAGCTACTGTTGCAGATTACTTTGCTCAGAATGTGGGATCTGCCTCCTCCCCATTAATAGAATGGGAAGCGTTCAAGGTGGTAGTGAGGGGTGCCTCCATTGGAGCAGTGGTAGGAGCGAGACAGGAGATTGTGTGCAAATTGACAGAAGTAGAGGGACGATTGGGCCCCCTGGAAAAAGCAGCCGCGGAATCCCCTGAACGGGTGGGTGAACTGCAGAAGATGCGGATAAAGTATGCCGACCTGATGGAGAGGCTAAGGGTAATTGACTATAAAGCATATGTCCAGAGAACACATGTGGAGGCTGATAAAGAGGGTACCCTACTAGCACACATTATTAGGGATCAACCCCAAGTGACCCCAATAACACAAATTCGCACCCCAACAGGAGACATGGCTGATACCCAAGTTACGATCAATGAGGCATTCCAAGAGTACTATACCTGTTTGTACAGTGCCCCCAGGCGCTCATATACGCCAGAAAGTAAGGAGTTTCTCCAGGGAGTGCGGCTGCCGAAGCTAGCCACCATAGACCAGGATGAGCTGAAGTCACTTATTACTACGAAAAATAATTCTGGCTGCAATCCGGGCCCTGCCGCAGAATAAGACCCCTGGGCTAGATGGCCTACCCGCAGAATTTTACTCAACCTATGCCAAGGAGCTGGCGCCCCACTTGGGTGCATTGTATAAAGCCTCTGCTGAGGGAGGGGCTCAAGCCCAGATGTGTCACTGCCCAAACCTGGGAGTGATCAGACTGATATTTCAGCATACCGCTCATTGTCGCTCCTAAACACGGAGTATAACATCCTAAGTAAGATCTTTGTGACGCGTTTACTGCCCTATCTCACTAGGTTAGTACATGTGGACCAATACGGGTTCGTGCCATGTAGGAGCACTGCACAGAATGTGAGGCGGCTATATCAAATAATGTGGGCCCACTTGGAGCGTTTCCCAATGGCGGGCCTGAACCTGAGGTATGATTATCCACATACTTTACCTTTGGTCCCCTCTCTCCCCCCCTTTTTTCTATTTGCATACTAGTGGCAACTCTATTATTTACTTACACCACTTTTCTCCAACATAGGCCTCTTTTCTTTCAATATACATCCTTAAACGGACGCACCACGCTGACCACGCTCTATCGATGTTGACTACCTTGGCAAGACACATCCAACATTACTCACTGGTAATCTGGCCTACAACGAGATTTCTTGAAATTGGTTTCACACACTGGCACCTGGGTGTTGACCAAACCTTGGGATCTTACCACAGCACGTTGAAACCAGTGGCTCAGATACTTCATTTTCCCTTTTTTCACTCTTATTACACTTCGCGCTTTCTCTTTCCACCACGTATTCACCACACCGGTATTTCCATTGTGGTCCTTCTTCCCTTGGACTATGACTGTCCAATTCGAAACCTTCTTTCCTTTTTTCCTTTTCTTTTTTTCTCTTTCACTCTCTCTCTCAAATCACATATTAAACACTCTTGTTTTTGCCCCACGGATGTCTAAAATACTTGTACATTGTATGCCATTGCAGCCCTGAAGAAGCCCATGTTTGGGCAAAACGCGTTGGCTGTTTCTAAAGATCCACACCAAGCGTATTTGAAATAAAGACATACAAAGACAACAACAAACAACTTTTGATTGTTTATCAACCTATATACATTGCATTGTGTTACTTGCTACTAATTTACATTGCCTCTCATCTGCCTTCTGCGCATGTTTCTATTTGTGGTCAAGTGGCAGCTACCCATTTGAGGCGGGCAATATCTACATACCACATTACTTACCTAGGTAGTGCAGTTGTCTATTACCCGGCTGCTTTCTCATTTGTTGATTCGCATGTCTTTTCTACTTTATGGAAAAGCAGAGGCATGTACAGGAGTCAAACCCACAACCTTGGCTTTATTTGCAACACGCTCTAACCAACTGAGCTAACTGGCCTACGCTTAATGAGACCATATAGGAATTTCTAATGAAACTGAACAGGCTGTCACAGTACACAGAGACATTTAATAGACATACAGACAGGCCAATACTGACCCATTATAGTTTCAGGCCAAGACATTGAGGGGCTCAGATAATCCTGCACCAACTCTCACATACCGGGGAGCGTCACCAAAGAACACGGAAATTATTTAATGAGCTGCACTGAACCACTACACTAACAAGAGCTGCACGACCATCACTCCACAGAAAAGATGGATTGAAGGCTAGAATCAATCCACAGAGCCTCCCTCCTGCCACACTTACCCAGAAAGGTACTGGTCACGGCTCAGCAGCACTGCGCATGCTCATTGTACTACAGGTTCTTCTCACACCCGAGCTTAAACCATACCACACACTATCCCTCACTGGGCTGTCAATCCTTAACCCTTCCCTTCCTGTGCCCTTTTCTCTGTACTCCTTCCCCCATCACTCACTCCTCCCCCTCCCTCAACTTTCATAGACATGGACCCATGCTGCACCTTCTTGGGTGGTTCTCCAGAGTACACAGCTTATCACTTTCCAAACCGGATGTTGTGCTCATTATTCTCTGCACCTCCGCTTCATTAACTAACTTCTTTTACCCATACTATAGACCACACTACAGCTAATTCATGAATGAGAGCAGAATGTGATGGAAGTAGTCGTGGTCGAGTAGTTAAGGCGATGGACTTGAAATCCATTGGTGTTTTCCCGCGCAGGTACGAATCCTGCTGACGACGCGTTAATTTTAATCATTTCATTTTGACATGGAAACTAATTATGGAGTTTGTAAAATCTGCTTTTTCTGCATAATTTTGTCTTTGCTACTCTGGTGCTGCATGTGCTGCACCTGTTGGCTGAAGCTTGCATTACTGCTGCCCAGCTTGTACTTTGATGCGAGTGCAGCTTAAAAACATCTTTTCACTTCACAAAACCAAAATGATTGGCTTTGAAAATTAAAGATACTGGTGGTTGGTGGTACAATACATTGGCATCTCAACACCAAAAACATCTTTAGCTTTGAAGGAGGAGCACTGTGTACATGTGGATAATAATAATAGGAGCAACTGTGTTTGTAGGCAATGAGTCTTTTATCACACAATACGTCTTCTATGAGGTGGTGTAAAACACGAGGCCTGGTAAGATTCAAACTCAGGATCTCTTGTTTACTAGATAGGCGTTTTAACCAACTAAGTCACAGCGCCGATTTTGACTCAGAATCTTCTGTTTACTAGACAGGCGCTTTAACCAACTAAGCCACAGTGCCTATTTCGCTTCAGGAGTCCCCACTGTACATTCTGTCCTGGTATCACTGTGAGGCACTGCATACTTTTCCACCTTGAAAGCTTTGATATTCTACAGCTGCTACCAACAAGAACATGGAGAAGAAAACCTGATATTGGAATGGAAATATTACAAAGAGGGTCACGAAAAACGTACATCATTATACCTAAATATCTGTATTTATGTTGTAATGTTTTACACTGGTGGACGAAGGGCTCAATACATTCGTTAAACTAAACGAGAGTACAATGATTTAAAGGTCACCAATATATACAAGATAATTTCCTGATGCCTGCATAACCCATGTGCTTTTCCTTCACCTCTCGTGACCTCTGGATATCCCACCAAGAAGCCGAGGAACCGCCACTCTTGGAGAGAAAGAGGCACCTTTAGTGACGGGTCCCCGGTTCAGTAAATTACCAGAATAAACAACAACCCTATACGGTGTTTTTACAGCCTTGTACTTTAACCCCTTCTGTGCGTCGGACGTGCGGGAGCCGTCCGATGCATAAGTGGTCATGTGCGTCGGACGGCTCCTGCGCGTCCGACACCATGATACAGGGAATCCGTCTGGTGCGGGCACCAGAGGGATTCCCTTTAACCCTCAACAGCCTCAGGAGCTGGGGAAGAGCTTCCCCAGCTCCCGAGGCCCCCCTGGTTTCACCTGAAATGACGATCAGCGCGCACGTCGCGCTGACGTCGTTTCAGTGAAACCAAAACTGAAATGAGCCAAGAGGCTCATTTCAGTTTCACTTTCTATGTGCTCAGGGGGCTATCTCAGCCCCCTGAGCACGTACAAAAGACGGGAGAGGTATCATTGGAGAGGGGAGAATCCCAAGCATGGATCCACCCACTAGGCACCAGGGAGGGGCCCTTGCTCCCCCCATTATTTTTGGGCACCTTCAGACTTTCTGCCCCCCCCCAGGGGGGCAGATGGGAGCAGTAGCCCCCAATCTGCCCCCCAGGGGGGCAGAAAGCGCACTAGATGCCAGGGATTTTTTTGGGGGCAATTTTAGTTAGGGTGGGGGATGCCCAAAATGGGCATGCCAATGCACCCACCCCCTGCAAAAATTACAGCCTTTCTGCCCCCCATGGGAGGCAGATGGGGGCAGTAGCCCCCAATCTGCCCCCCCCGGGGGGACAAAAAGCCCACTAGATGCCAGGGATTTTTTTTTGCCAATTTCAATTAGGGGTGGGGGCTGCCCAAAATGGGCATGCCAATGCCCCCAGCCGCACCCTGCAAAAATTACAGTCTCTCAACTCAAATTTGTGGATCCACGCAGATTCCAGAACTTTCCCAAACAGAAATTTGAGAAAAAAGTGATTTTTCAGCTAAATTTGAGGTTTGCATCGGATTCTGGGTAGGAAACCGATGGGGGACCCATGCAAGCCATACCTTGCTGGACTCCCCCGGGTGTATAGTGTTCAGAAATGTGTGGGTTTGGTGGGTTTCCCAAGATGGCTGCCGAGCCCAGGACCAAAAACCCAGGTGACCACCCTTGCAAAACCAGGTTGTTTTGTGATTGGTCATTTTGATGTCTCCTCAATACGTTTTGGGCCCTTGCCTGTCACGGGTACTTTACCCACCCACGCGAGTGAGGTACCATTTTTATCGGGAGACCTGGGGAACGCTGGGTGGTAGGAAATTTGTGAATCCAGGAAGATTCCAGAAGTTTCCCACACAGAAATGTGAGAAAAAAGTGATTTTTTTCAGCTAAATTTGAGGTTTGCAGGGTATTTTGGGTAGGAAAACGTTGGGGGACCCACGCAAGCCATACCTCGCTGGACTCCCCCGGGTGTCTAGTTTTCAGAAATGTGTGGGTTTGATAGGTTTCCCTAGATGGCGGCGAGCCCGGGGCCAAAACCCCAGGTGACCCCCCCCCAAAATCAGGTAGTTTTGTTATAGGTAATTTTGAAGTCTCCACAGTACGATTTGGGCCATTTCCTGTTGCAGCCTCTATGCCTACCCACACAAGTGAGGTACCATTTTTATCGGGAGACATGGGGAAACGCTGGGTGGTAGGAAATTTGTGTCAGCCCGGTGATCCTATAACTTTCCCACACAGAAATGTGAGAAACAATTGATTTTTTCAACAAAATTTAAGGTTTGCAGGGGATTCTAGGTAGGGAAATGTTGGGGGACCCATGCAAGCCATACCTTGCTGGACTCCCCCAGGTGTCTAGTTTTCAGAAATGTGTGGGTTTGGTAGGTTTCCCTAGATGGCCGCCGAGCCGGGGCCAAAAACCCAGGTGACCCGCCTTGCAAAACCAGGTTGTTTTGTGATAGGTCATTTTGATGTCTCCGCAATATTTTTTGGGCCCTTGCCTGTCGCGGGTACTTGTCCCACCCACACAAGTGAGGTACAATTTTTATCGGGAGACCTGGGGAAATGCTGTGTAGAAGGAAATTTGTGGATCCACGCAGATTCCAGAACTTTCCCACACAGAAATTTGAGAAAAAAGTGATTTTTTTCAGCTAAATTTGAGGTTTGCAGGGGATTCTGGGTAGGGAAATGTTGGGGGACCCACTCAAGCCATACCTTTCTAGACTCCCCCGGGTGTCTAGTTTTTAGAAATGTGTGGGTTTGGTAGGTTTCCCTAGATGGCCGCCGAGCCCGGGGCTAAAAACTCATGTGACCCCCCTTGCAAAACCAGGTTGTTTTGTGGTAGGTAATTTTGATGTCGCCTCAATAGGTTTTGGGCCCTTGCCTGTTACGGGTACTTGACCCACTGACACAAGTGAGGTACCATTTTTATCAGAAGACTTTGGGGAATGCGGGGTGGGTGGAATTTTGTGGATCCACACAGATTCCAGAACTTTCCACTACAGAAATATGAGGAAAATGTGTTTTTGGGACAAATTTTGAGGTTTGTAAGGGATTCTGGGTAACAGAACCTGGTGAGAGCCAGACAAGTCACCCCATCCTGGATTCCCCTAGGTGTCTAGTTTTCACAAATGTATAGGTTTGCTAGGTTTCCCTAGGTGCCGGCAGAGCTAGGGTTCAAAACCTACAGCTAGGCACTTTGCAAAAAAAGGGTCAGTTTTCACTGTGAAAATGTGGTGTGTCCACATTGCGTTTTGGGCCGTTTCCTGTCGCGGGCACTAGGCCTACCCACACAAGTGAGGTACCATTTTTCTCGGAACACTTTGGGGAATGCGGGTGGGTAGAATGTTGTGGATCCATGCATATTCTAGAACTTTCCACCATAGAAATGTGAGGAAAATGTGTTCTTTTGGACAAATGTTGAGGTTTGCAAGGGATTCTGGGTACCAGAACCTGGAGAGAGCCAGTCAAGTCACCCCATCCTGGATTCCTCTGGGAGTCTAGTTTTCAAAAATGTATAGGTTTGCTAGGTTTCCCTAGTTGCCGGCAGAGCTAGGGTTCAAAATCTAAAGCTAGGCACTTTGCAAAAAAAGGGTCAGTTTGCACTGTGAAAATGTGGTGTGTCCACGTTGCGTTTTGGGCCGATTCCTGTCGCGGGCACTAGGCCTACCCACACAAGTGAGTTACCTTTTTTCTAGGAAGACTTTGGAGAATGCGGGGTGGGTGGAATTTTGTGGATCCACGCACATTCCAGAACTTTCCACCACAGAAATGTGAGGAAAATGTGTTTTTTGTGACACATTTTTAGGTTTGCAAGGGATTCTGGGTAACAGAACCTGGTGAGAGCCAGTCAAGTCACCCCATCCTGGATTCCCCTGGGTGTCTAGTTTTCAAAAATGTATAAGTTTGCTAGGTTTCCCTAGGTGCCATTAGAGCTAGGGTACAAAATCTACAGCTAGGCACTTTGCAAAAAAAGGGTCCGTTTTCACTGTGAAAATGTGGTGTGTCCAGATTGCGTTTTGGGCCGTTTCCTGTCGCGGGCACTAGGCCTACCCACACAAGTGAGGTACCATTTTTCTCAGAAGACTTCGTGAAATGCGGGGTGGGTGGAATTTTGCGGATCCACGTAGATTCCAGAACTTTCCACCACAGAAATGTGAGGAAAATGTGTTTTTTTTTTACAAATGTTGAGGTTTGCAAGGGATTCTGGGTAACAGAACCTGGTGAGAGCCAGACAAGTCACCCCATCCTAGCTTACTCTGGGTGTATAGTTTTTAAAAATGTGTAGGTTTGCTAGGTTTCCCTAGGTGCCGGCAGAGCTAGTGATGGAGCAAGGACTCGTAAAGAAAGAGACTTGCTCGAAAGTGATCCTCTCGTTTAACTTGCTAACAAATTACTAACCGTGTCTTGTAAATAATAACACGCACCACAGAAACACGCGGGTTAGTGTAGCTTGCTTATGTGTGTACTAATGAAAATGACAATGAAAACGGACTAATACAGCTTTAAACGAGGAAATCTTTACCGCGCATGCGTTAATTGCATCTATGCAGTATGACGAGGTAATGCTTGGAGGGAAATTCTAGCGCATGTGCAGGAGGCATTAAAATGGAGTCTTGAAGACTCACGTGCATGGCATCTGCTTAGCCAAAATGGAAACCAGCTATTTTACTAATGCTAATGCGGGGAAAGTATTAATAAGTAAAGAGGGTTAGAGTAGAGATGGGTGGTATACAGTGAGACCATTTATTTGTGAAAGTGACATTTGTCTTTTTGACTTTATTATTAGTGCGCATTTGGGCCTCTCGAGAATTACCAAAGTAAGCTGAGTCACAAGAAAGTTAACCCGGAAGGATGACCGAGGTTTTGACAGCCGTCCAAGGATGAGAATGATGTGCCCTGAGAACGGAGGGTGAAGAGTTCAGCCAAGAAGACTCTTATTCATGATTTTGAAATAATTGTTGCTAATAAAGTTTGGATATGTATGGGAATGAAAGAAATGAATAAAGTTTAAGGGGATGGGTTTTGCAAACAATGGAATGATAGAATAAAAGTAATATGTAAGCATGTTGTGATGATCATCCCCTTTGCCTGACCAATTAGATTTCATATTTTACGATATTGAAACTTTAGTGGTTGGTACAAGATGAACGAAAGGTATATTTGAGGTAGCTTTAGTTAGTTATGTAGCAGAGCTCGGGATGCTGTCTGGGAGTTCATGTTGCTGAGATGCTGACAAAGGGAGGGATGCTGTGAGATGCTGATGAAGAAACCGAATGCAGAACCTTCTATCCTAATTTAATTGGGTTAGATAAGAAGATCGCGGAAGAAACTCGAGGAGGAAGAGAGTGTCAGAGAGGGGTGCGACGCAGTCGTCGGTATTTAGAGAGGTCAACTATCCTGTCCTGATTCCTGTCCTGAAGTCTTTGTCACCTGATCTATCTCAGGGGACCCTCACCAGCCCTTTGGCCAGGGGGTTGGTCTTCACACCATCCTTGGTAATTATTATTTCTTGTCCGTTTGTAGATGTTCTTTTCTCTCTATCCTCTCTTTTCTGAGCATAGTTATTGCCTGAGTCTGAAGTATTTTTGTTTAATGATTATTTCGATTGAATTTACACTCTTATGAATGAGGGTGTTTGTGCTGAAACTTTGAGATGGTTCACATTCATTTAATTTAGATAAAGATTTTAAAACTTCCCGAGTCTGTGGTTATTTTCTTTAATTAAAGAACAGTTAAGCGTTATGTTCATTATCACCATCAATTTGTTCAACTAATGGTCCATCGACCAGAGGAAAGAACTCTTTGATCAGTGAAAGGTTAGTTAGGAATGTTAAATAACTAATCTTGAGAAATATGAAAATTATAAACTAAAAACTCCAGCGGTCTACTCGATTCAGAGTGTGTTATGTTTTATGGGCCCAGGTGAGTATATGGTAGCGTAGTATCTGTTGTTAGTATACCACTGGATCACTAGGGTTCAAAATCAACAGCTAGGCACTTTGCAAAAAAATGGTCAGCTTTCACTGTAAAAAAAAAGTGTGTCCACGTTGCATTTTGAGCCGTTTCCTGTTGCGGGCACTAGACCTACCCACACAAGTGAGGTACCATTTTTATCGGGAGACTTAGGGTAACACAGAATTGTAGAGAAACTGTTATTACCTTTTGACTTTCGATGCATTTCTGCCTTCCAAATGAAAGACAATCTGTAAAAAAGAAGTCACTTTGAAAAATGTCCTATAATTCTCATGCTAGTATGGGTACTCACAATTTCGGAAATGTGCAAATATCTACTGTTTATAAACTCTATATTTTGTTCCAATTTCAGAAATACATATGTGTCTTTTATACCGATTTTACCATGTATATATTTTCCCAAATTAATTGCTATATACCCGGTACACACTAAAAAACCATTGCAAGACGCTGCTCAGTTATTGGCTCTGGGTTCGTCGGGTTCTTGGTGAACCTACAAGTCCTATATATCCCCACAACCAGAAAGGTCCAGCGGATGTAACGGTATATTGATTTCAAACAGCTGTCATAATTAGAAGAAGTTACAGGTGAAAACGTTGACAGAAATGGCTGTTTTTTTCTACTAATTTTACATTTTTCCTATATTCAACTGTTAATTTCTATAAAAAAACCTTGAAGGATCTAAACAATTGACCCCTTGCTGAATTTAGAATTTGTCTACTTTTCTAAAATGTATAGCTTTCCAGGATCCATTATTGATTTCATACCCATTTCTACCATTAACTGGAAGGAGGTTGAAAACACAAAAAATAGCAAAAATAGGCTATGTCCCAGAAAAATGCCAATACTGTGTAAAAAAAATTGGTTTTCTGACAAAAGTCTGCTTGTCCTTGAAAGCTGGGAAAATGATGATTTCAGCACCACAACCCCTTTGTTGATACCATTTGCAGGGAAAAAACCAGACGCTTTCATCTGTACCCCTTTTTTCCCATTTTTCCCAAAAACCCAAATATTTTGCTATATTTTGGCAAATTTTTGGGTCCCCTCCATGGGAATCCACAAACCCTGGGTACTTTTAGAATCCCCATGATGTTGGAAGAAAAGGACGCAAATATGGCGTGGATACATTATGTGGTCAAAAAGTTAAAGGGGCCTAAGCGCGAACTACCCCAAAAAAGGCCTAGCAGCGAAGGGGTTAATGCATGTTTTTTCTATTTTATCGATTAGTGGCCCGTATGGGGTTCAAATGCGTGACCTTGGGGTTATTAGCACCACCCTCTAAACACATGAGCTAACCAGCTGACGCTTAATAAGATCATAGAGGAGTTTCTAATGAAACTGAGAGGCTGTCACAGTACACAGAGACATTTAATAGACATACAGACATGCCATTACTGACCTATTATAGTTTCAGGCCAAGACATTGAGGCACGTAGATAATCCTGCACCAATTCGCACATACCGGAGAGCGTCACCCGAGAACACGGATATTATTTAATAAGCTGCACTGAACGCACTTCACTAACAAGAGCTGCACGACCATCACTCCACAGAAAAGATGGATTGATGGCTAGAATCGCTCCATGGACTCTCCCTCCTGCCACACTCACCCAGAAAGGTACTGGTCTTGGCTCAGCAGCACTGCGCATGCTCAATGTTCTGCAGGTTCTTCTCACACCCAAGCTTAATCCATACCACACACTATCACTCAGTGGGCTGTCAATCCTTAACCCTTCCCTTCCTGTACCCTTTTCTCTGTACTCCTTCCCCCATCACTCACTCCTCCCCACCCTTAACTTTCATAGACATGGACCTGTGCTGCACCTTCTTGTGTGGTTCTCCAGAGTACACAGCTTATCACTTTCCAAACCGGATGATGTGCTCATTATTCTCTGCACCTATGCTTCATTTACTAACTTCTTTTACAAATACTTTAGATCACACTACAGCTATTTCATGTGTAGTGCAGAAGATGACGGAAGTAGTCGTGGCCGAGTGGTTAAGGCGATGGACTCGAAATCCATTGGGGTTTTTCAGCACAGGTTTGAATCCTGCTGACTATGAGTTAATTTGTAATCATTTCATTTCATTTTGACATGGAAACTAATTATGTGGTTCGTAAACATCTGCTTTTCCGCATAATTGTGTGTTTACTACTCTGGTGCTGCACCTGTTGGTTGAAGCTTGCATTACTGCTGCCCAGCTTGTACTTTGATGTGATTTCAGCATAAAAACATCTTTTCACTTCACAAAACCAAACTGATTGGCTTTCAAAATTAAAGATACTGGTGGTTGGTGGTACAATACATTGCCATCTAAACACAAAAAACATATTTAGCTTCAGAGGAGGAGCATTGTGTACATGTGGATAATTATAATAGGAGCAACTGTGTTTGCAATGAGGTTGTGTAAAACACAAGGCCTGGTAAGATTCGAACTCAGGCTCTCCTGTTTCGTAGGAAGGCGCTTTAACCAACTAAGCCACATCACCTATTTCGCTTCAAGAGTCCCCACTATACCTTCTGTCCTGGTGTCACTGTGAGGCACTGCATATTTTTCTGTCTTGAAAGCTTTGATATTTTACAGCTGCTACCGACATGAACATGGAGAAGAAAACCTGAAATTGGAATGGAAATATTACAAAGAGGGTCACGAAAACGTATATCATTATACCTACATATCTGTATTTATTTTGTAATGTTTTATCCTGGTGGACGAAGGGCTCAATACATTCGTTAAACTAAACGAGAGTACTATGATTTAAAGGTCACCAATATATACAAGATAATTTCCTGATGCCTACATAACCCATGTGCTTTTTCCTTCACCTCTTGTGACCTCTGGACATCCCACAGAAAAGCCGAGGAACCGCCACTCTCGGAGAGAAAGAGGCACCTTTAGTGACGCGTCCCCGGTTCAAACAGCGCTTCAAAAAGTGCACTTTGAGAGACCCATGAAAACATGGTGGAGGAAGGTATCACAGCAAGAGGGCGGGCTGTTAGCCCCAGTGCCTTTTTATATGGCTCTAGCAATACACACACTGGTACAAACATCAGCCACCAGAGATCAGTAAATTACCAGAATAAACAACAACCCTATACGGTGTTTTTAAAGCCTTGTACTTTAATCATGTCTTTTCTACTTTATTGAAAAGTAGGGGCCCGTACGGGGATCGAAAAAGCCACCTTGGTGTTTTAAGCACCACACTATAACCAACTGAGCTATTCGGCTGACGCTTAATGAGACCATATAGGAGTTAATTCATGTGTGAGTGCAGAATACGATGGAAGTAGTGATGGAAGTAGTGGTGGCAAAGTGGTTAAGGCAATGGATTCGAAATCATTGGGGTCTCCCTGTGCAGGTTCGAATCCTGCTGACTGCGTGTTATTTTTAATCATTTCATTATTTTTTGACATGGAAGCTAATTATGTGGTTCGTAAACATCTGCTTTTTCCGCATCATTGTGTCTTTGCTAATCTGGTGCTGCATGTGCTGCACCTGTTGGTTGAAGCTTGCATTACTGCTGCCTAGCTTGTACTTTGATGTGAGTGCAGCTTAAAAACATCTTTTCACTTCACAAAACCAACCTGATTGGCTTTGAAAATTAAAGATACGGGTAGTTGGTGGTACAATACATTGGCATCTAAACACCAAAAACATCTTTATCTTCGAAGGAGGAGCATTGTGTACATGTAAATAATTATAATAGGAGCAACTGTGTTTGCAGACAATGAGTCTATTATGAAACAATACGTCTTCTATGAGGTTGTGTAAAACACAAGACCTGCTAAGATTTGAACTCAGAATCTCCTGTTTACTAGAGGAGCGCTTTAACCAACTAAGCCACAGTGCCTATTTAGCTTCAGGAGTCCCCCACTGTACCTTCTGTCCTGGTGTCACTGTGAGGCACTGCATATTTTTCTGTCTTGAAAGCTTTGATATTTTACAGCTGCTACCGACAAGAACATGGAGAAGAAAACCTGATATTGGAATGGAAATATTACAAAGAGGGTCACGAAAAACCTATATCTTTATACCTACATATCTGTATTAATTTTGTAATGTTTTACACTGGTGGACGAAGGGCGCAATACATTTGTTAAACTAAACGAGAGTACTATGATTTAAAGGTCACCAATATATACAAGATAATTTCCTGATGCATACATAACCCATGTGCTTTTTCCTTCACCTCTCGTGTCCTCTGGACATCCCACTGAGAAGCCGAGGAACCGCCACTCTACAAGAGAAAGTGTCACCTTTAGTGCCGCGTCCCAGGTTCAAACAGCGCTTCAAAAAGTTCACTTTGAGAGACCCATGAAAACATGGTGGAGGCAAGTATCACAGCAAGAGGGGCAGCTGTTAGCCCGCAGTGCCCTTTATATGGCGCTAGCAATATCCACCCTGGTCCTGGTACAAACATCAGCCACCAGAGCTCAGTAAATTACCAGAATAAACAACAACGGTATACGGTGTTTTTAAAGCCTTGTACTGTAAAGCATGTCTTTTCCACTTTATTGAAAAGATGTGGCCTGTACGGGTATCAAACCCGCGGCCTTGGCTTTTTTAGCACCAAGCTCTAACCAACTGAGTTAACCGGCCAATGCTTTCCGCGACAATATAGGAGTTTCTAAAGAAAATGAACAGGCTGTCACAGTACACAGAGACATTTAATAGACATACAGACAGGCCATTACTGACCCATATAGTTTCAGGCCAAGACATTGAGGCGCTCAGATAATCCTGCACCAATTCGCACATACTGGGAGCGGCACCAAAGAACACAGATATTATTTAATGAGCTGCAGTGAACTCACTTCACTAACAAGAGCTGCACGACCATCACTCCACAGAAAAGATGGATTGAAGGCTAGAATCACTCCACAGACCCTCCCTCCTGCCACACTCAACCAGAAAGGTACTGGTCTCAGAACAGCAGCACTGCACATGCTCAATGTTCTGCAGGTTCTCCTTACACCCTAGCTTAATCCATACCACACACTATCACTCACTGGGATGTTGTGCTCATTATTCTCTGCACCTCCCCTTCATTAACAAACTTCTTTTACCCATACTATAGACCATACTTCAGTGAATTCATGAGTGAATGAAACATATGATTCAACTGGTCGTGGGCGAGTGGTTAAGCCGATGGACTACAAATCCTTTGGGGTCTCCCTACGCAGGTTCGAATCCTGCCAACTACACGTTCATTTTTAATCATTTCACTTCATGTTGACATGGAAACTTATTATATGGTTCGTAAAATCTGCATTTTCCGCATAATTGTGTCTTTGCTACTCTGGTGCTGCCTCTGCTGCACCTGATGTTTGAAGCTTGCATTACTGCTGCCCAACTTGTACTTTGATGCAAGTGCAGCTTAAAAACATCTTTTCACTTCACAAAACCAAACTGATTGGCTTTGAAAATTAAAGATTCTGGTGGTACAATACATTGGCATCTAAACACCAAAAATAACTTTAGCTTCGAAGGAGGAGCATTGTGTACATGTGGATAATTATAATAGGAGCAACTGTATTTGCAGACAATGAGTCCTTTATCAAACAATACATCTTCTATGAGGTTGTATAAAACACCAGGCAGTGCTGGGCTTCGAACTCAGGATCTTCTGTTTACTAGACAGGCGCTTTACCCAACTAAGCCACAGCGCCTATTTCCTGTCAGGGTTCCCCACTGTGCCTTCTGTCCTGGTGTCACTGTGAGGCACTGCATATTTTTCTGTCTTTAAAGCTTTGATATTTTACAGCTGCTACCGACAAGAACCTGGAGGAGAAACCTGATATTGGAATGGAAATATTACAAGAGGGTCACGAAAAACGTGTATCATTATGCCTACATATCTGTATTTATTTTGTAATGTTTTACACTGGTGGACGAAGGGCTCAATACATGCGTTAAACTAAACGAGAGTACAATGATTTAAAGGTCACCAATATATACAAGATAATTTACTGATGCCCACATAACCCATGTGCTTTTCCCTTCACCTCTCGTGACCTCTGGACATCCCACCGAGAAGCTGAGGAACCGCCACTCTCGGAGAGAAAGTGTCACCTTTAGTGACCCATCCCCGGTTCAAACAGCGCTTCAAAAAGTGCACTTTGAGAGACCCATGAAAACATGGCGGAGGCGGGTATCACAGAAAGAGGGGGGCTGTTAGCCCGCAGTTCCCTTTATATGGCTCTAGCAATACCCAACCTGGTCCTGGTACAAACATCAGCCACCAGAGATCATTAAATTATCGAAATAAACAACAACCCTATACAGTGTTTTTACAGCCTTGTACTTTAATGCATGTCTTTTCTACTTTATGGAAAAGTAGTTGCCCGCAGCGACCTCGGCGTTATTAGAACAATGCTCTAACCAACTGAGCTATCTGGCCAACGCTTAACGAAACCATATAGGAGTTTCTAATGAAACTGAACAGGCTGTCACAGTACACAGAGACATTTAATAGACATACAGAGAGGCCATTACTCACCCATATAGTTTCAGGCCAAGACATTGAGGCGCTCAGATAATCCTGCACCAACTCGCACATACCGGGGAGCATCACCAAAGAACAGGGATATTATTTAATGAGCTGCACTGAACGCACTTCACTAACAAGAGCTGCACGACCATCACTCCCCAGAAACGATGGACTGAAGGCTAAAATAACTCCTCAGACCCTCCCTCCTGCCATACTCACCCAGAAAGGTACTGGTCACGGCTCAGCAGCACTGCGCATGCTCAATGTTCTGCAGGTTCTTCTCACCCCGAGTTTATTCCATACCACACACTATCACTCACTGCGTTGTCAATTCTTAACCCTTCCCTTACTGTACCCTTTTCTCTGTACTCCTTCCCCCATCACTCACTTCTCGCCCTCCCTCAACTTTCATAGACATGGACCTGTGCTGCACCTTCTTGTGTGGTTCTCCAGAGTACACAGCTTATCACTTTCCAAACTGGAAGTTGTGCTCATTATTCTCTGTGCCTCCGCTTCATTAACTAACTTCTTTTACCCATACTATAGACCACACTACAGCTAATTCATGAGTGAATGCAAAATATGATGGAAGTAGTCGTGGCCGAGTGGTTAAAGCGATGGACTTGAAATCCATTGGGGTCTCCCCGCGCAAGTTCGAATCCTGCCGACTACGTGTTAATTTTTAATCATTTCATTTTATTTTGACATGGAAACTAATTATGTGCTTCGTAAACATCTGCGTTTTCCCGCATAATTGTGTCTTTGCTACACTGGTGCTGCATGTGCTTCACCTGTTGGTTGAAGCTTGCATTACTGCTGCCCAGCTTGTACTTTGATGCGAGTGCAGATTAAAAACATCATTTCACTTCACATAACCAAACTGATTGGCTTTGAAAATTAAAGATACTGGTGGATGGTGGTACAATACATTGGCATCTAAAGAACCAAAAACATCTTTAGCTTCGAAGGAGGAGCATTGTGTACATGTGGATAATTATAATAGGAGCAACTGTGTTTGCAGACAATGAGTATTTTATCAAACAATACGTCTTCTATGAGGTTGTGTAAAACACGAGGTCTGCTAAGATTCAAATTCAAGATCTCTTGTTTACTAGACAGGCGCTTTAACCAACTAAGCCACAGCATTGATTCTGACTCCAGATCTCATGTTTACTAGACAGGCACTTTAACCAACTAAGCCACAGCGCCTGTTTCGCTTCAGGAGTTCCCACTGTACCTTCTGTCCTGGTGTCACTGTGAGGCACTGCATATTTTTCTGTCTTGAAAGCTTTGATATTTTGCAGCTACTACCGACAAGAACATGGGGAAGAAAACCTGATATTTGAATGGAAATATTACAAAGAGTGTCATGAAAAACGTATATCATTATACCTACATATCTGTATTTATTTTGTAATGTTTTACACTGGTGGACGAAGGGCTCAATACATTCGTTAAACTAAAAGAGAGTACAATGATTTAAAGGTTGCCAATATATACAAGATAATTTCCTGATGCCTACATAACCCATGTGCTTTTTCATTCACCTCTCATGATCTCTGGACATCCCACCGAGAAGCCGAGGAACCGCCTCTCTCGGACATTAAGTGTCACGTTTAGTGACGCGTCCCCAGTTCAAACAGCGCTTCAAAAGTTCACTTTGAGAGACCCATGAAAACATGGCGGAGGGGTGTATCACAGAAAGAGGTGCAGCTGTTAGCCTGCAGTGCCCTTTATATAGCTCTAGCATTACCCATCCTGGTCCTGGTACAAACATCAGCCACCAGAGCTAAGTAAATTACCAGAATAAACAACAACCCTATACGGTGTTTTTAAAGCCTTGTACTTTAATGCATGTCTTTTCTACTTTATTGAAAAGAAGTGGCCCGTACGGGGAGCGAACCCACAAACTTGGTGTTATTAGCACGCCGCTCTAACCAACTGAGCTAACCAGCCAACACTTTACGAGACCCTATAGGAGTTTCTAATGAAACTGACCAGGTTGTCACAATACACAGACATTTAATAGACATACAGAGAGGCCATTACTAACCCATCATAGTTTCAGGCCAAGACATTGAGGTGCTCAGTTAATCCTGCACCAACTCGCACATACCGGGGAGCGTTACCAAAGAACATGGGTATTATTTGATGAGCTGCACTGAATACACTTCACTAACAAGAGCTGCACGACCATCACTCCCCAGAAAAGATGGATTGAAGGCTAGAATCACTACACAGACCCTCCCTCCTGCCACACTCAACCAGAAAGGTACTGGTCTCGGCTCAGCAGCACTGCGCATGCTCAATGTTCTGCAGGTTCTTCTCACACAAGAGGTTAATCCATACCACACACTATCACTCACTGGGCTGTCAATCTTAACCCTTCCCTTCCTGTACCCTTTTCTCTGTACTCCTTCCCCATCACTCAATCCTCCCCCTTCCTCCACTTTCATAGACATGGACCAGTGCTGCACCTTCTTGTGTGGTTCTCCAGAGTATACAGCTTATCACTTTGCAAACCGCTTGTTGTACTCATTATTCTCTACACCTCCCCTTTATTAACGAACGTCTTTTACCCATACTATAGACCACATGAGTGAGTGCAGAATATGTTGAAAGTACGAGTGGACGAGTGGTTAAGGCAATGGACTTGAAATCCTTGGTCTCCCTGTGCACATTTGAATCCTGCCGACTACGTGTTAATTTTTAATCATTTCATTTTATTTTGACATGGAAACTAATTATGTGCTTCGTAAACATCTGCGTTTTCCCGCATAATTGTGTCTTTGCTACACTGGTGCTGCATGTGCTTCACCTGTTGGTTGAAGCTTGCATTACTGCTGCCCAGCTTGTACTTTGATGCGAGTGCAGATTAAAAACATCATTTCACTTCACATAACCAAACTGATTGGCTTTGAAAATTAAAGATACTGGTGGATGGTGGTACAATACATTGGCATCTAAAGAACCAAAAACATCTTTAGCTTCGAAGGAGGAGCATTGTGTACATGTGGATAATTATAATAGGAGCAACTGTGTTTGCAGACAATGAGTCTTTTATCAAACAATACGTCTTCTATGAGGTTGTGTAAAACACGAGGTCTGCTAAGATTCAAATTCAAGATCTCTTGTTTACTAGACAGGCGCTTTGCCTTTAACCAACTAAGCCACAGCATTGATTCTGACTCCAGATCTCATGTTTACTAGACAGGCACTTTAACCAACTAAGCCACAGCGCCTGTTTCGCTTCAGGAGTTCCCACTGTACCTTCTGTCCTGGTGTCACTGTGAGGCACTGCATATTTTTCTGTCTTGAAAGCTTTGATATTTTGCAGCTACTACCGACAAGAACATGGGGAAGAAAACCTGATATTTGAATGGAAATATTACAAAGAGTGTCACGAAAAATGTATATCATTATACCTACATATCTGTATTTATTTTGTAATGTTTTACACTGGTGGACGAAGGGCTCAATACATTCGTTAAACTAAAAGAGAGTACAATGATTTAAAGGTTGCCAATATATACAAGATAATTTCCTGATGCCTACATAACCCATGTGCTTTTTCATTCACCTCTCATGATCTCTGGACATCCCACGAGAAGCCGAGGAACCGCCACTCTCGGACATTAAGTGTCACGTTTAGTGACGCGTCCCCAGTTCAAACAGCGCTTCAAAAAGTTCACTTTGAGAGACCCATGAAAACATGGCGGAGGGGTGTATCACAGAAAGAGGTGCAGCTGTTAGCCTGCAGTGCCCTTTATATAGCTCTAGCATTACCCATCCTGGTCCTGGTACAAACATCAGCCACCAGAGCTAAGTAAATTACCAGAATAAACAACAACCCTATACGGTGTTTTTAAAGCCTTGTACTTTAATGCATGTCTTTTCTACTTTATTGAAAAGAAGTGGCCCGTCACGGGAGCGAACCCACGAACTTGGTGTTATTAGCACGCCGCTCTAACCAACTGAGCTAACCAGCCAACACTTTACGAGACCCTATAGGAGTTTCTAATGAAACTGACCAGGTTGTCACAATACACAGACATTTAATAGACATACAGACAGGCCATTACTAACCCATCATAATTTCAGGCCAAGACATTGAGGTGCTCAGTTAATCCTGCACCAACTCGCACATACCGGGGAGCGTTACCAAAGAACATGGGTATTATTTGATGAGCTGCACTGAATACACTTCACTAACAAGAGCTGCACGACCATCACTCCCCAGAAAAGATGGATTGAAGGCTAGAATCACTACACAGACCCTCCCTCCTGCCACACTCAACCAGAAAGGTACTGGTCTCGGCTCAGCAGCACTGCGCATGCTCAATGTTCTGCAGGTTCTTCTCACACAAGAGCTTAATCCATACCACACACTATCACTCACTGGGCTGTCAATCTTAACCCTTCCCTTCCTGTACCCTTTTCTCTGTACTCCTTCCCCATCACTCACTCCTCCCCCTTCCTCCACTTTCATAGACATGGACCAGTGCTGCACCTTCTTGTGTGGTTCTCCAGAGTACACAGCTTATCACTTTGCAAACCGCTTGTTGTACTCATTATTCTCTACACCTCCCCTTTATTAACGAACGTCTTTTACCCATACTATAGACCACATGAGTGAGTGCAGAATATGTTGAAAGTACGAGTGGACGAGTGGTTAAGGCAATGGACTTGAAATCCTTGGTCTCCCTGTGCACATTTGAATCCTGCCGACTACGTGTTCATTTTTTTTTTTTTTTTTTAACTGAACAATTAGCGCAGTACAGTGGTCACATGGTACAGATGCAGTAATCAATCGCATATCAAAACAGACAGTATCTTCAACATCGAGGCTATCCCCCCCACCTCCCCCTTGGTTTATGTAAATTAAAATTCACCATCAGTGTTTTATCGTTCTGTTCATGGAACATCATTTGCACTCCTGAAGGAGCGGTAAATGGGTCGCCTTGAAGGCCGCCCGGGCAGTGTGTACTTGGGCGTTAAGTCAACGTCCTTTGTGTGTTCTGTGTAATGGGTGGTTGTGTGTCGTCGCCCCTTGTCAAGTCCAAACTTCAGTATCGCCTCCATGGGCCCCAGATTTTATTTAAAAAATTCGGGCACCCTATGCTAGGATATGTGGTTTGTTCAGCCATCATACATATATCCATCCCCTCGTCCATTCCTGAATGGTCGGGGTATCGGCAACCCCCACTTCCTGGCTATATCCCTCTTGGCGACCACCATTCCCAAGGAGGTGAAAATTAGCTGTGTTCTGGTGATGTCTACCTCACTTGATATCCCAAGTATCACAAACTTGGGGTCCATCTGCAGTGTCACCCCCAGGGCTGCACCCATTACTTCGAATACCTGTGTCCAATACAACTGTATCTAGGGACATGACCTTACTGTGTGGAAAAAGTCACCTTTGGCTGTTATGCAATTTAAACAGAAAGAATACTCCGCCCTACCCATCTTGTGCAGCCTGTCCCTGTCATAATAAATTCGGTGTAAAATCTTGAGCTGGAGAAAGCAAAGCCTCGCTTTTATGGGGACGTCTCTGGGGTGCATCAACGCCGCCTCCCAGTCTATGTCCTCCAAGGGCCCCACCTCCCTCTCCCACTGTGTCCGGAGTCCCACCAGGCCATCAGGGATATTATTATTAATGATCTTATATGTGAAGTATATCGCTTTATGCGTCAACTCTTCTTTCAAGAGTCTGCCTTCCAGGTGTGCATATTCCAGGAGTTGTTCGTTGGGGAGCTTCTCTGCTCAACAAGCATGGCGCAGTTGCGCTTATTTAAGAAATTGTGAGTTGTGCATGCTGTACTCTTGCTTGATTTTTGCCCATGTTTTGAGTTTCCCTTGTTCGAGGATATCCCCCACTGTAGAGATCTCCAGGATATCCCAGGTCTCGAACCCCTTAAGCCTGTGTAGCTCCCAAAACCGAACTCCCTCCCAGAGCGATGTACTTTTTGTGATCTTTCCGGTCCATCCCATGGTCTTGGTTGCCCTCTTCCATGCTGATAATGTCACCTGGGTTGTTGGCAATAGTCGGGACACTCCCTTCCCTCCATAGAGATTATGTAAGTGTGTGTGTGGCAACATTTCCTCCCTCTCCAGGTGATATGTGGGAGCCATGCTTGTGAATCCACTCATTTATGGGTATCAAATGGGATGCCCAGTAGGAAGCCTCTATGTCAGGAAGCGCTATCCCCCCATTGTACGGATTACGTTGTAGTGTTTTAAGCGATATTCTCGGATGACCCCCTTGCCACAGTAGTATTCGTATTTTACTTGCTATTTCTGCAAAGATAGTTTTGGGTAGGGGGTGGTATGAGTTTTCAGGGCGTATAGGAGTTGGGGAAGGGTGATAATTTTGAATACTGCTGCCCCCCCAAGTAGGGTGAGGGGGAGATCCCTCCACCTCTCCACATCTGACTTAAAGTTGTTCAAGACTGCACCAAGGTTTTCCCTCCTATATATCTTTGGATGTGGAGTAATGAATATGCTGAGGTATTTAAAGCCCCTTTGTACTACTCACAACTCTCCAGGTAGGGGGCAGACCACTTGTGCATTGGTTGGGCAGTAAAGCGTGGACTTATTCCAGTTGACCTTATAGCCCGATTGACTCCCGTACTCAGTGATTACGTCGAAGAGGGCCCGTATGGACCTTTAGGGATCAGTGATGTACATCAGAATATCATCGGCATAGAGAGAAATGTTCTCTCTCGAACCTGTGGGTGCGGTGCTGAAGCCTCAGATGGAAGGGTGTATTCTAATAGTGCAGGCCAGTGACTCAAGGGTGAGTGCGAAAAGAGGTGAAAGGGGACAGCCCTGTTGCGTCCCCCTCTCGATAGGGAAGGGTGCCGAGTGGTGGCCGTTTACTTGCACCGTGGCCAATGGTTGGGTATATAGAAGGGTTACCCAGCTGCGGAACTTCGGCCCGAATCTGAACCTGGCCAGAGTAGCATCCAGGAATGACCAATCCACGGCGTCAAACGCCTTTTCGGCGTTTAATGATAGGACTACCTGCGGGTTGCCCCTGTGTCTCACTTTCATGTGCCAGTTATGCGTGCATCTAAGATTTAGTCGGGTAGATCTGCCTGGCATGAATCCAGACTGGTCCTCGTGTATCAGGCCAGTGATCACCCCCAGTAGACGCGTCGCCAAAATGGTGGCCAGGATTTTGATTTTTGTGTTCAGTGATGAAATAGGTCTATAAGAACCACACTGGTCATGGGGCTTTCCCGCCTTGTGGATGACCACAATAGTGGCCATGCATAGATCCAGAGGAAGAACACCCTCTTCATGGGACTCCGTGAAAAGCGGGAGAAGGTGGGGGCTCAGGATATTGGTGTAACGCCGAAAGAATTCCGCGGGTAGCCCGTTGGTACCAGGGGTCTTCCCGGGGAAAAGCTTTGCCACTGCTGCTTGGACTTCTGCCAATGACAGATCCTCATCCAGGCCCCCAGCTTCCTCCTCGCCTAACACTGGTGTGGGGATGGCCATCACGTAGTCCTGTATCTCCGTCTGTGATTTGAAAATGCGCACGCGATATAGGTCTCTGTAGTATTCCGCAAAGCGTTTGCCACCCCTAGATCCGTAGATTGAGTGGTTCCCCCCAAGGTCTAGTACCTCCCTCACCCATCTGTCTTGGATCTCCCATCTGCTAATCCAGGCCAAGAGCTTCCCAGCCTTATCGCCCACTTCATAGAGTCTTTGTAGAGTCGCTAGGTGCATTTTTTTCTGCATTATCCATGGCCATCTCCTTGTATTCCATTCGTAGGATAGCCAGTCTGCTTGTCAATTCGGGATCGCCACATTGGGTGGATTGCTTGTCTAATTCACTTATTTCGTGTTCTAATGCAACCAGGTTCTTATCTCTCTTTCTTTTCCCAGGCTATACGGCTCTGGGCCCTATCCCGCAGCACCGTCTTATATGCTTCCCAAACGGTCACCCCAGACGAGACCAAGTCTTTGTTTTCCAAAAAGTAGACTTCAGTATCTGCCCTAATCCCTCTTGCTTTTTTAGGGTTTTTAAGGTCCCATGGACTTAATCTCCAGCTATGTGCACCATCCTGATCTCTCAGTCCCAGCTAAACCAGGAGCGGAGAGTGATCCGATAGTCCCATAGCTGTGTATTCTGCGCACCCAACGTCCTGTACTCACCCTTAGTGATAAATATGTAATCCAGCCTAGAGTGAGTGTCATGGGCCCCGGAGTGGAAGGAGAATTATCTAGTTAGGGGGTGCGTCTCTCTCCAGACATCTGTCAGGCCCATTGTTGTGGAGAATCTCTTCAGTGGTGTGATATGTGTGGACCTACCTCCCCGCGTGCGGTCTAGCGCGGGGTCCATAACATCATTGAAGTCGCAGCCTACAATGTGCAGGGTGGAAGGTGTTTCTAGCAGGATGTCAACCACCTTAGTCATGGTGGGCGCTTGCAATCTGGGTAGGGCGTGCACGTAAATAAGTGTGGTCTCAACTCTACCCCAGTGCCCCGATACACCCACATATCTACCTAGGGGATCATGCCAGAGGAGTGAAATTTGGAAGGGGATACTTTTTAAAATCAGGATAGCCACCCCCATGCCCTGGATGAGAATCCTGAGTGGGCCAGGACTTTTTAGGCCCCACAACCGATTAAACCACACTTTGTGCCTTTGAGATGCGTTTATTGAAGTGCTACAATATCTGGGCGTAGCCTCTTAATGTGTTGATACACTAGTCCTTTTTTAACCTTGTCCCACAGACCGTTGACGTTCCAAGTCAGAACCGTTAAGTGCAATTTATGTGTTATGGTACGTCTGACAGCATTATATTCCTAACCCTGAAAGCTAGTGGTAGCTGGACGTTCCAATCCCCATTGAGTCTCGATCCGTGAGTTTTTCCTGCTATAAAAGGTGTTGCTCTCAACCAAGTAACATGTAAACATTTAAACCCCAACTCTGCAAAGCCCCATCCTCACCCCACCTCAACTACCTCCTTCCCCCCGTATCCTTCAGCCCTCCTATTTCTGGAAGAGACTCTTGGCAGGTGAGAACAGGTCGGTCTGTCGTCCCCCTCCACCCGATTAGAAACCCCAAAGCCCCAATGCTTACAGTTTACTGCTCAGATGTCGAGGTGAATCCCTGCTTGAAGTTGAGGTTGCTTCAGCACAGGGGGGGAATCTGTGCTGTTAGTCGATGACTCCCTGCCGGAGTTCAAGTTGCAGTACCCAACTCGTTCAAATCGATCTCCGAGGGCGGAACTTCATCCACGGCCCCTCGACTTCCTCTCCCTGTTCGAGATCTTGAATTGCCTTCTCTAGTGGATGTCTGGATTCTGCTCACGAGGGCAAATCATTGTCTTCAGAGTCCATTTGTTGATTAGGAGATCCCGTTTTCCGTGCCATTTCTGGTTCAGATTGCGAGTGTTCACTTTTATGTTGATCCTGGCACCCCTGGACTTGCTTAGGTTTCCGCAGAGCATATGGAGTTCCTGTACCCAGTCTCCAATTTTGGCTTGCCGTTAAGTGACATCTCTGTCGGGGAGACCGTTCTCCCCCGACTAGGCCGCATGACATGAAATTGTCCAGTTGTGATCCTCCTCGGGGTCTAAACACTGGGCGCTCTTCCACCCAGGCCTCTTCTTGGGTGTGAAAGAAGTGGGCCTTCCCCTGAAAAAGAACCTTTAGCTTCGCCGGGAACAGGAGCTTATATTGAAGTTGAATAGCCCGTAACTTCACCTTCACAGAGTCGAAGGTGTTGCGCGGCTTTTGAACATCCCTACTGTAATCCGGGAAAGTCATCATTTTGAGATTCTCGTAGCGGACTTCTCCCTTACGTCCCATTTCGTAGAGTATCATGTCTCTATTTAAAAAGTTCAACAACCTAGTGATAATGGGCCTGGATGGTGCCCAGGGAGGGGGTCTGGCGCTCAGTGTGCGATCTGCGCGTTCTATGACGAAGCACTGAGAGAAGCGCTCAGCCTCAATGAGATCTTTCAGACAGGTCATCAGAAAAGTTAGTGTCCGTACCTTCAGCTCCCTCCGGAAATCCCACAAAACGGAGGTTATTCCTCCGGGCCCGGTTTTCCGCATCATCGATCCTCCATAGCATGTCAGCTGTGGCGTTCTGCATGTCTTTCAGCCATTTTTGGAGATCTTTGACAGTGTCTTCTACCTCCGACACCCGGATCTCGGCCTCCGTTACCCTCTCGGATACCTTCCGGAGATCTTGCCGGAGCAACAACACCTCAGAGCAAACCTCTCCAAGGCTGCTCTGGAACTCTGTATGGCCTGTAGGAGCAGAGTCGTGTCGGATGACGAATGCGCCGTCTCTGTTGCCGCAGCCTGCGCAGGAAGCACTTTGGTGTATTTATCCATTTTCCCCTGCCTCGGGGGCTTCGAATCTTTATCTTTAGTCATTTTGTAGGTTTGTGCCTTACTTACTGAGAGGGTGTGTCTCCGGTCCGCGCCCCCGTTTGCCTCAAGGCCAGGAAGAGCAGCCCTTCTCCGTCGCTCCCCAGGTGTGAGGGCTCTTGTGGAGAAGAAAATGGAGATGTAGATATCTTCCTCTGAACTCGAGACCGGGGAGGGGGAGAAAGTGATCCACTGAGGAACACCCGCAGCACCTCACGCCAGCACCCTCAGTTTCAAGCCCAGCCACAATGGTTTCGGGTCACATCCCTTGCCGCTTGCTCCTCGGGTCTGTTATGTCCTGCTTTATGCCGTCTCTAAATGGCCTCCTGATCTACTGTGGGTCTCGTCGCACCTCGGATTCCCAGGCAGGAAGAAGAGATAGAGAGAGGGGGGGGCGGAAACAGTCCCATGGCACATCAGCACTGTTCATATAGGAGTTGCCCACCTATAGTCAAAGCCTCTAGCTCTCACCCAGGGGCAGCCCTCTTGGCGTCTCAGGTGGCATTAGCAGGCTCATGGCAAATCCAGTGGCAGTATAGACTACGCAATCATTTTTAATCATTTCATTTCATGTTGACATGGAAACTTATTATGTGGTTCGTAAACATCTGCATTTTCCGCATAATTGTGTCTTTGCTACTCTGGTGCTGCCTGTGCTGCACCTGTTGTTTGAAGCTTGAATTACTGCTGCCCAGCTTGTACTTTGATGCGAGTGCAGCTTAAAAACATTTTATCACTTCACAAAACCAAACTGATTGGCTTTGAAAATTAAAGATATTGGTGGTTGGTGGTACGATACATTGGCATCTAAACACCAAAACCATCTTTAGCTTCGAAGCAGGAACATTGTGTACATGTGGATAATTATAATAGGAGCAACTGTGTTTGCAGACAATGAGGGGCCGATTCCGATCTCGGCCGGTAGGGCTCCGAATCGGATTCGGCTTTACCGGATCCGATTCGGAGCCCTGTTTCCCGACCGAACCGTACGCGGGTCCGGCCGAGCGAGTACGATGCGAAATCGCCGACCGACTCGTCCGGGCGTCCCGACCGCTCCGACCGACTTGCTCCCGGCTCGAACCGCTCCGACCGACTCGCTCGGACTCGGCTCGCACCGCGCAATGGAGACGTTTCCCGGCCGGGTAAGTACGATGCGCGCCGCGAGCAGTCCGACCGAGCCGCGCACTCCGGCTCGTAAGAGCTGTCGGAGCCGTACTTTGGGGTCCGTGTCGGACCCTCCTGTACGCGTAGCCGCGCGAGTCGCACACAGGGGGACCCATGGGTCCCCCCTACCTGTGCGTGTACGGCGCGAGTCGCTTCGCCACGTACCCGCTGTAGGGCGCCCTTGTCCGACTCGCACCCATTGAGTCAATGGGAGCCCGCGTACGCGTTGTGCGACCGGCTCCCATTGACATCAATGGGAGTCCGACCGACTCGAGTCCGATAACATACGGACGCATCGTACTCGTTCGGTCGGACTGCACGGGTCCGATTCGGTCGGAAATCTCTTTGGGTCCGGCTCCGTCGGAGAAATTTCCGGCCCGATTCGGAATCGACCCCTGAGTCTTTTATCAAACAATACGTCTTCTATAAGGTTGTGTAAAACACAAGGCACTGCTGAGAACTGAACTCAGGATCTTCTGTTTACTAGACAGGCGCTTTAACCAACTAAGCCACAGTGCCTATTTCACTTCAGGAATCCCCACTGTACCTTCTGCAGGCTGTCCGGGGTCCACGAAGGAGACCCGCTAAGAGGGCGGCTGCCTTAGTGCCACAAGATGGCACAGGGGGGAGCCTCCCAGTGGTTGGGATCCTCAAGGGTCCGGTGTCCTGCGTCACTTCTGGGCAGAAGGGGGCGGAGGGTGAGGTACATATACCTCTCACCGCCCACTGGACGCCCTCTTTGCCCACTACCCTGATGCCGTTTCCCTCCCTACCGCATACCCGGCGTTCAGGCGGGGTGTGGGGGGGGTTTGTCTAATGTATTCTTTTGTGTTGCAGGCGGAGTTACAGGGCGATCCAGAGGCTGTAAGGTACATGCGGGTACCATCTGCAGAAGCACAACAAGGGTGCAAAGGCCAAATATCCCCAGGGAGGTCCTCGCGTGGGACCCTGGAGGAGCGACGGCGCCCCGTTAGTCCTATGGGCGGTTGTGGACCTGAGCAACCGGGGGTTGCCTGGCAGGCTCTGCCCCCTTATGGGGCGTGAGCAGGGGCGTGGGCTGTTGGTCCACCGGTGGGAGGGGTCTTCCCTCCCCCAAACTATGGCAAACACCGTTGGCAGGGCCACAGTGTAATTTGGCTCATTAGGTGGCAGGCGGCGAGGGGCTGCCTGCCTTGGGATCGCCCGTAAGATAACCCACCATGTTGGTATATTTGTAATGCTAATAAACCTGCAGCAGTTTTCTCCACAAAGAAGGTGTCTTGTCTGGTTATTTCTCTAGGATATTGCTGTATGGGGGGATGGCAAGTGTTGCCGATATTGGCACTATGTCCTGATGTTACTGTGAGGCACTGCATATTTTTCTATCTTGAAAGCTTTGATATTTTACGGCTGCTGCCGACAAGAACTTGGAGGAGAAAACCTGATATTGGAATGGAAATATTACAAAGAGGGTCACGAAAAACATACATCTTTATACCTACATATCTGTATTTATTTTGTAATGTTTTACACTGGTGGACGAAGGGCTCAATACATTCGTTAAACTAAACGAGAGTACAATTATTTAAAGGTCACCAATATATACAAGATAATTTCCTGATGCCTACATAACCCATGTGCTTTTTCCTTCACCTCTCGTGACCTCTGGAAATCCCACCGAGAAGCTGAGGAACCGCCACTCTCAGAGAGAAGGAGTCACTTTTAGTGACGCGTCCCCGGTTCAAGCATTGCTTCAAAATGTGCACTTTGAGAGACCCACGAAAACATGGCGGAGGCGAGTATCACAGTAAGAGGAGCGGATGTTAGCCCGCAGTACCCTTTATATGGCTCTAGCAATACCCACCCTGGTCCTGGTACAAACATCAGCCATCAGAGAATTACCAGAATAAACAACAACCCTATACGGTATTTTTAAAGCCTTGAACTTTAATGCATGTCTATTGTACTTTATTGAAAATATATGCCCCATACTGGGATTGAACCCGCAACCTTGCCATTTTAATCATCAAGCTCTAACCAACTGAGCTAACCGGCCAACGCTTTATGAGACCATATAGGAGTTTCTAATGAAACTGAACAGGCTGTCACAGTACACAGAGACATTTAATAGACATACAGACAGGCCATTACTGACCCATTATAGTTTCAGGCCAAGCCATTGAGGTGCTCAGAAAATCCTGCACCAACTCGCACATACCGGGGAGCGTCACCAAAGAACATGGATATTATTTAATGAGCTGCACTGAACCACTTCACTAACAAGAGCTGCATGACCATCACTCCCCAGAAAAGATGGATTGAAGGCGAGAATCACTCCACAGACCCTCCCTCCTGCACACTCACCCAGAAAGGTACTGGTCTCGGCAAGCAGCACTGCGCATGCTCATTGTTCTGCAGGTTCTTCTCACACCTGAGCTTAATCCATACCACACACTATCACTCACTGGGCTGTCAATCCTTAACCCTTCCCTTCCTGTTCCCTTTTCTCTGTACTCCTTCCCCCATCACTCACTCCTCACACTCCCTCAACTTTCATAGACATGGACCCGTGCTGCACCTTCTTGTGTGGTTCTCCAGAGTACACAGCTTATCACTTTCCAAACCGGATGTTGTGCTCATTATTCTCTGCGCCTCCGCTTCATTAACTAACTTCTTTTACCCATACTATAGACCACACTACAGCTAATTCATGTGTGAGTGGAGAACATGACGGAAATAGTCGTGGCCGAGTGGTTAAGGCGATGGACTAAAAATCCATTGGGGTCTCCCTGCGCAGGTTCGAATCCTGCTGACTACGCGTTAATTTGTAATCATTTCATTTTGACATGGAAACTAATTATGTGGTTCGTAAACATCTATTTCCACATAATTGTGTCTTTGCTACTCTGGTGCTGCATGTGCCGCACCTGTTGGTGGAAGCTTGCATTACTGCTGCCCAGCTTGTACTTTGATGCGAGTGCAGCTTAAAAACATCTTTTCACTTCACAAAACCAATCTGATTGGCTTTGAAAATTAAAGATACTGGTGGTTGGTGGTACAATACATTGACATCTAAACACCAAAAATATCTTTAG
The DNA here is from genome assembly GCA_963921515.1 of Calotriton arnoldi. Taxonomy (NCBI): domain Eukaryota; kingdom Metazoa; phylum Chordata; class Amphibia; order Caudata; family Salamandridae; genus Calotriton; species Calotriton arnoldi. The sequence goes on from CAWUFW010002654.1 coordinate 1,577,194, forward strand.
CTTCGAAGGAGGAGCATTGTGTACATGTGGATAATTATAATAGGAGCAACTGTGTTTGCAGACAATGAGTAATTTATCAAACAATACGTCTTCTATGAGGTTATGTAAAACACGAGGCACTGCTGAGATTTGAACTTAGGATCTCCTGTTTACTAAGCAGGTACTTTAACCAACTAAGCCACAGCGCCTATTTCTCTTCAGGAGTCCCCACTGTACCTTCTGTGCTGGTGTCACTGTGAGGCACTGCATATTTTTCTGTCTTGAAAGCTTAGATATTTTACAGCTACTACCGACAAGAACATGGAGAAGAAAACCTGATATTGGAATGGAAATATTACAAAGAGGGTCACGAAAAACGTATATCTTTATACGTACATATCTGTATTTATTTTGTAATGTTTTACACTGGTGGACGAAGTGCTCAATACATTCATTAAACTAAACAAGAGTACTATGATTTAAAGGTCACCAATATATATAAGATAATTTCCTGATGCCTACATATCCCATGTGCTTTTTCCTTCACCTCTCGTGACCTCTGGACATCCCACTGAGAAGCTGAGGAACCACCACTCTCGGAGAGAAAGTGCCACGTTTAGTGACGTGTCCCCGGTTCAAACATCGCTTCAAAATGTGCACTTTGAGAGACCCATGAAAACATGGCGGAGAAAGGTATCACAGCAAGAGGGGTAGCTATTAGCCCGCAGTGCCCTTTATATGGCTCTAGCAATACCCACCCTGGTCCATGTACAAACATCAGCCACCAGAGCTCAGTAAATTACCAGAATAAACAACAACCCTATACAGTGTTTTTAAAGCCTTGTACTTTAATGCACGTCTTTTCTACTTTATTGAAAAAGATGTGGCCCGTACGGGGATCTAACCTGCAACGTTAGTGTTATTAGCACCATGCTCTAACCAACTGAGCTAACCGGCCAACGCTTTATGAGACCATATAGGAGTTTCTAATGAAACTGAACAGGCTGTCACAGTACACAGAGACATTTAATAGACATACAGACAGGCCATTACTGACCCATCATAGTTTCAGATCAAGACATTGAGGCATTCAGATAATCCTGCACCAACTTGCACATACTGGGGAGCGTCACCAAAGAATACAGATATTATTTAATGAGCTGCACTGAACGCATTTCACTAACAAGAGCTGCAGGACCATCACTCCCCAGAAAAAATGGATTGAAGGCTAGAATCACTCCACAGACCCTCCCTCCTGCCACACTCAACCATAAAGGTACTGGTCTTGGCTCAGCAGCACTGTGCATGCTCAATGTTCTGCAGGTTCTTCTCACACCCAAACTTAATCCATACCACACACTATCACTCACTGGGATGTTGTGCTCATTATTCTCTGCGCCTCCCCTTGATTAATTAACTTCTTTTACCCATACTATAGACCACACTTCAGTTAATTCATGAGTGAGAACAGAATACGATTGAAGTAGTCGTGGCCGCGTGGTTAAGGCGATGGACTAGAAATCCATTGAGATCTCCCCGCGCAGATTCGAATCCTGCCGACTATGCGTTCATTTTTAATCATTTCATTTCATGTTGACATGGAAACTTATTATGTAGTTCGTAGACATCTGCATTTTCCGCATAATTGTGTCTTTGCTACTCTGGTGCTGCATGTGCTGCACCTGTTGGTTAAAGCTTGCATTACTGCTGCTCAGCTTGTACTTTGATGCGAGTGCAGCTTAAAAACATCTTTTCACTTCACAAAACCAAACTGATTGGCTTTGAAAATTAAAGATACTGGTGGTTGGTGGTACAATACATTGGCATCTAAACACCAAAACCATCTTTACCTTCGAGGAGGAGCATTGTGTACATGTGGATAAATATAATAGGAGCAACTGTGTTTGCAGGCAATGAGTCTTGTATCAAACAATACGTCTTCTATGAGGTTGTGTAAAACACGCAGCACTGCTGAGATTCAAACTCAGGATCTCCTGTTTACTAGATAGGCACCTTTTTTGGTGGAATGTCAGTTTATTAAAGAGAAAAAAAAAACAATCAAGCAAATTAGGGACTCATGTCCCGAGGAGATTATCCATAGCATAATATCTCATTCAAGGCTATACCTTATAACAATAAAGGAGCGGCAACCCACCGGGAATGCAGGCCAGGCTGTGTAAAAAGAAAAGAAAAAAGAAAAACAAGAGTCACAGTGGCAGGCCTTTGCCAATGTAAAACCCGTAGCTTGGAGGAAGTGCTATGTGGACTGTCCCTTTAGATTTCAAACAGTATCAACTTAATCCAAGGGTCAGGAAGATACATTCGAAGAGAACTGAAAGGCAAAGACTATATCATAGTTCAATTGGCCTGGGGGAAAACATCCCAAACAAACAACGCAAGTAGATCCCGGTAGGGGCCACTAACCGTTAGCCTGATTGTGGGCAGGACCTTCCCACCAAACGTTATTATTATTATTGAAGCTTGTACAGCGCGGCTCCCTCCAACGGAAGTGTCCCGGTGCTAGCAATGCGTCCAATCTGAGGAGAGTGAGAGGACTAGGTAATGAACTCTAGGGAAGGCCGAAAAGCCATGTTTTTAGGGTTTTCCTAAACATAACCTCCGACTTGATCTTACTCAGATGCTCAGGCAAAGAGTTCCATAATGTAGCGGTTTTCACCGAAAAGGCACGGCCACCGATCCTGGCCTTTGCAAAACGGGGGATCACCAGCAGATTCTGGTCATTTGATCTGAGTGTTCTGGTCTGGCTGTATTTCTGTAGTCTCAGCTTCAGATAATGTGGGCCAGTATGTCTAACTGCTCTATGCGCCAAGGTCAGTGCCTTAATCTCTATTCTTTTTACAGGCAGCCAGTGTAAACTTCGCAGATGGGGGGTAATATGATGTCGCAGTGGCACATTCCTAATAAGCCTGGCTGCCGTGTTTTGAATAATCTGTAACCTCCTGAGCAGGTACTCAGGGAGACCCAGGTAGAGACTGTTAGCATAGTCGAGCTGAGAAGTGACTAATGCATGCACCAAAGTCTTCCTACAGGCATCTTCAGCTATATAAAAATTAGGAAGTAAATGCTGAATGCAAAAAACAGATAACACAAAACAAACAAAAAAAAAAAGAGAAAGAAAAGGACAGATCAAAGAAAACCATCTAAGGAAACTTCCCTGCTGGAGAAATAATCGAAGGTTGGATGCGCCCCGGGAATCCAGGGGCTAGGTCGGGGGCCAAACGGGGAGCAGGTGTCGAAGAGGCATGTCTGTGGCGTTGGGGTGGTCATTCCGGGGATTCTGGTTTACGACCCCTAGCAAAGGGCTCCAAGGAATCCTCAAACAGTTGCAGGGCTCTTAATCTGGGGGGACCATGCGAGAATGCTCTGTCCTAGAAAGATGTTGTATTGGGGCTGCCAAGTGCGCTCAAAACGTGTGTCTGTATGGTTAATATGCGCTGTAGATAATTCCAAGGCCAAGACACCCCAGATCCGAAGAAACCAAACAGCGATAGGGGGAGAATGTGGTTTCTTCCAACATAGGGCAATAGATTGTCTAGACGCTCCCATTAGATGAAGAATGAGGTGCCACTCTGCATTCGTCATGGCTGTCAGCGAGGTGGGTTTAATACCCAAGAGTGCAACCAATGGGGAAGAAGAAATCAGGAAGCCCACCACCTCCTTAATATGACTTAAGACCTCTTTCCAAAATAGAGTGAGACCGGGGCATGACCACCAAATGTGTACGAAATCCCCTCTATCTTTCAGGCATCTCCAGCATGTCGGGGGGAAGTTAGGGAACATCTGGTTAAGGCGAGTCGGGGTGTAATACCACTGTGTCATCAGCTTGTAAGCCGATTCAAGCTGCGGGGTGCTTTGGTACACCCTAGGTATGTCCCTCCACAGTCGAGCCCATCCCTCCGGGGGGATATCCTCGCCTAGATCTACGGCCCAACGTGACTGGTAGGCATGTGGTGTTGGAGGTGAGGAGTGTTGCAAAACCGAATAGATTTTAGAATGAGACCCCTTGAACCCTGAAACTGGTGGACCAGAGATTCAAAGGGGGTGAGTTGCCTAGTGGCCTCCTGGGTATAGACCTGGGAGCTAAGCCAATGTTGCAGTTGGTAATATTGCATACGCGCCCCCTCCGGAAGATGAAAAAGCTGTTTACATTGATCAAAAGTGTGTAAGTTAGTACCCTGAAAAAGATCTTGTATGACTGGACAGTCACCGTCCGACCAGGCTCCAAATGTGTGGGGCTGGAGAGCAGCAGGAAACGCAGGGTTACGCATTATAGGTGTGTTAGGGGAGGGGAACGTTGTAAGACCTCGAGATACCGCCAATCTGTCCCAAATGTCCAGAACCATACGTGTAGGTGTAGCTAGGTATGCGCTGCGGTGATGGGCCCCTCTCGGAAGCCATGCCAGATCCCATAGGGGTTGACATGCTACCACCCGATCCAGGTGGAACCAGTGCTTTTCTATTTCTCAGACTACCCATTCTGAAATAAATCAGAGATGACAGGCCCAGTAATATTCCAGAAGATTAGGGCAGGCAAGACCACCTCGGCTCCGTGGAAGCATAAGGATCTTATTGGAAAAGCGGGGACGAGATTTCCCCCAGATAAATTTGGTTAAGTCCCTCTGGAGGGCCAGAATATCCACTTGGGGTATTGGGGTGGGAAGGGTTTGAAAAAGGTAGAGAGCCTTAGGGAGAAGAGACATTTTAATGGCATTGATGCATCCTAACCATGCAAGGGGGAGACCTTTCCATCTGCGCATATCCTCCTGTATGGATTGCCTGTATCTGGGCCAGTTAGCCGTGGTCCAAGTCGAGAGTGTAGGGGTTAGGTCAAGGCCCAAATACCTAATCGACTCGTTAGTCCACTGAACCGGGATCAACCCCCGCAGGTCCCGGACTTCTGCGGGTGTCAGTGTTAGGTTAAGGGCGTGTGACTTGGCCAGATTGATCCGATATCCGGAGGCATCCTCAAAAGACCTTAGAAGTGTCGCTACGGCTGGAAGGGACGTAGACGGTGAGGTCAGGGATAAAAGAAGATCGTCGGCAAAGAGGGAGGCTTTATGTTTGTAACCACCCATGGGGATACCCCTTATAACCTGGTCCCGATGTAGAGCAATAGCCAGGGGCTCCACCTCAAGAGCAAACAAAAGCGTAGAGAGCGGGCACCCCTGTCCAGTGCCGCGGTGAATAGGGATAGGGGCCGTACAACGTCCATTAAACCGGATACGGACAGTAGGTCTCACATAAGAGGACATCAGTTTAGAGATCAGCCTAGGGCCCAAGCCCACCTTCTGAAGAACTGCCTGGAGAAAGCCCCAGTCCACGCGGTCGAAGGCTTTCTCCGCATCAAGGGACACTAGACAAGCCGGAATATTCCTAAATCGCACCTTTTCTACCAGATGAGCTAGCCTGCGGATATTATCCGCCTCCTGGCGTTGACGAATAAACCCCACCTGATCAGGGTCAATAAGACCCGGTAGATGTGGTTCCAAGCAGTTCGCCAGAATTTTGGTATATATTTTGGCGTCGGTGTTTAATTGGGCTATGGGGCGAAACGAAGCGGGAAAGGTATGGTCCTTACCCGGTTTGGGAATTAGCACTACTTCCGCCTCATTCATTGTAGGAGAGAGACCCGAGCTGTCAGTGAAACTATTAAAAAGATGAAGCAAATGGTCCCGAAGTTGAGGATAGAAAACGCGATAAAAGCCTACAGTCAAACTGTCAGGTCCGGGCGTTTTGCCCATCGGAAGTTATTTTAGGGCTTTAGCTCTCTCCTCATGGGTGATAGGCTCATCCAGCAATCTCGTAAAATAAGGGTCAATAGGGGTCCAGGGACAAGAGGCAAGAAAGTCCGTGACAGCGTCTAGTGAGCAGGGGGAGTTTGCATATAAATCCCTGTAGAAGGCTTCCAATTCTAGGCTTTTGTCAGCCTCAGAGATGGCCAAGTGCCACCCGACGCTTCAGTTTAGCGATGTGGGCCTGCGTAGTCTGGGCTCGAAGACATCGCGCCAAACACGTCCCGACCTTATACCCCTCCGCGTCGAACTTCTGTTTCAGAGTAAGTAAATGCCGCTCGGCCTTGTTGGTGCGATGTAAACGCAGTTGACCACGGAGTTTGGAAAGAAGCTGTTTGTTACGGAAGGAAGGCTGGATATGATCCTTACATTCGAGATCTTTAATATCCCAGGAGAGAGAAAATTCTACCAATCGAGCCTCTCAGGTCCGAGCAATAGAGATAGATGTGATGGCACCACCAATGGTAGCTTAGAAAGCGTCCCAACGAATGTCCCCGGGGGTATCAGAGAGAGTGTTGGTAAGAAAGAAAGCCTCAATCTCTTTCCGAAGGTCTGCTACATCGACAGGGTCCCGAAGGACCTGAGGAGGGAGCCGCCATCAGGGTAAGGGCTCCGTATGTGGATTAGGGAGCTGAAGTGCGAGTTGGACATGTGCGTGGTCCGAAATGGAGATATCTGAGATTTCCGCGTTACAAAGCATATGTATCAAGGGAAGGGAAAGAAAAAAATAATCTATACGAGAATATGAGCGATGTACGTGGGAAAAAAAGGAAAAATCCAGAGAATCCGGATGGAGGTGTCTCCAGGCGTCTATCAGGCCAGAGTCAGTGATGACGTTATGCAGTGACATCACCCTAGACGAATGAGGCGCTGATGCTGTGCGGTCACAGTCCGGATTCCAGACCAGATTGAAATCCCCCCCAAGGACAATCGGAGTTAGTGTAGATTGCAAAAGATCTCTAAGATGCAAACGGAGGTATGCATCCTGATTTTGATTAGGGGCGTAGACATTTATGAATGTTAAGGACCACCGCCCCCAGGTCATGTGTGTTTTAAGGAATCTCCCCCCGTCATCTGCTTCAAACTTGGTGGTCGCCAGCCCGGTTTAAAAAAGAGTGCCACCCCACCCGTCTTAGAAGAGGCGCATGCCCAATATTGAGTGGGATATTTAGGGTGTGACATACGGTGGGTGTCTACAGAAAGCAGATGAGTCTCCTGGAGAAAAATCACATCAGGATCCTGATGGAGCAGATATCTCCACACCTGACGGCGTTTATTAGGGGAGTTCAACCCCTTTACGTTTAGAGAGAGAAATTTAATAGGATTAGTCATAGTACATAGGGGGGAATGCATTAGCCCACACCCGCTGGTTGGTAGTCAGAACCCCTTGCATCACCCCATGGGGCAGCCCCCCAGTATAGAGCCAAAGCAGGGTCTCCTGGCCGCAATACCACCACTCCACCTTGAGTCAAATCCCCACAAGTCAGCCCCGAGAAGTTGCAGCAACCCAGCCCCCAGCATGTGCACGTCTAAGGGAAGAAGACATAAAAACAGAAAGAAAAGGGAAAGGAAAAAAAGAGAAGAAAAAGCATAAAAAAGTGACAAACATATGGCCAACTGGGCCAAACAATGACAGAGTCTAGTAGGAACAGCCCGGGATCACTCAGGCGGGCCATTCAGGAGAAGTCACTCTCCTATGGGATTCTGAAGAGGGGGGGCGGCAGACACACAAAAGTCCAAAGGTCTCCGCTGTCCGCATCCCGTGATAAAACAGAATAAGCAATGTTCAATCCGGCCACCGGGCCTGAGTCTTGAAACTTGTCAAAATTAGATCCAGGGTTGATTCATTCCGTGGTTGATCCTTCAGTGTGAGGCGGCGATGTCTGTAGAGAGGGTGAAGCACTTAAGGAGCGGATGTGGGTGATAATGTCCTGCTTGGTTAGCAACAAGTCGAGCCCCTGCAGACGGCGTTTATATTTAGGAGGAGGGACAGTGGACCATTCTGGGCAAAAAGCACCAGCCCGAAGCTCCTGCAAAAAGGGGAGGTCATCATCAGAGGCTTCAGGGAGGTGAAGGAGTCTCTGCGCTTCTCTCAACGATCTGAGAATTCGTCTTTTGCCCTCCCAGGTGAATATCAGAGCAAAAGGGTGGCCCCATTGGTACTTGATATCAAGGTCTCTTAGTTTATATGTGATAGGCTTGAACTCCCTCCTCCGTCTAAGCATAGCGTGCACTAGGTCTTGAAAAATCTGTAGGGAGAGGCCGTTGTAAGAGACCGATTTGATCCCCTGCACTTTTCTCAAGATAGATTCTTTGTCCGTAAAGAAATGGACTCTCGTGAGAATGTCTGGGACAAAGTCAGGGCGATTACGAGGGCCAGGAACCCGGTGCGCTCGATCCAGCAGGGGCGGGGAGGTGTCTTCATTCTCCCGGATGGCATGCAGGAGGTCCGCCGTATATGTTAAGATATCTTTCCCTTCTGTGCCCAGCGGGACTCCCCTAATTTGTAGGTTGTTCTGCCTACTGTGGTTTTCCACGTCCTCCTGTTTTAATTGTAGGGTGATGTTTTGGGCTTCAATGTCCGACATTTTTTTCAAGAGATGCTCGAGGTCTTCCGTTATGGTGTCCATCGTGCGTTTGAGGGCATCTGCTTTGCCCCCTATCTCCGTGACCTCCTTGCGTATGTCTTGGAGCCCAGCTTTAAAATCTTGCCGAAGCGAGCCAATCTCGTCTTTAATTTCCTGTAAGAAGGAGGACATGAATGCTTGCATAATTGGTACATCTAATGTGGGCTTCCCAGAGGATATCGTTGAAGAGTTAGGACCCTCCTGTATCTGGGGATTCGTCTTGGACCACAGAGAAACGACTGGGTTATCTCTGGAGGTCGCCGAGTCTGTGTCCTTGTTGGCCTTGTGCTTAGGTGGCATAGTGACGATGTCCTTGGAAGTCAAAGGTCCAGAAGCAAGGAGAGGAAGGAGAGGAAGCCCGAAGGAAGGCGGCAGCAGTGCAACAAAGGACAGAAGTCCAGCACTGGACGTAATGAATGGTCCACTTATGCTAAGATCAAGGCCAAGGAAGAGCACATTGCGTGTTAGAGCAGAGGCAGGAGGTGGGGCACAGTAGCGCCTCGCCGAGGTTGCAGAACAGAGTGGAGCCCAGGCGGGATGGAAAGGCTTCTAAGCAACAGCATTCAGGTAGCACTTTTCCAAACACTGAGCCATATCAGCAGTGCACGGACCAGGATTGTCAGAAACCCACACTGATCTCCCGGGTCCCTGAATAGCTAAGGCGCAGGGTCCCAGCAGCCTCCTATGCGGGGGTGTGGAGGTAGAGATGTGTAGCAACCACCATGCACAGAGAGCGCCCTCACCAAAGCACACCCGTCAGTATAACAATGTGCAGCAAAGAAGAGCAGTTAGGCACCCCCTCGAGCCCCTCACCGCCAGCAGACAGTCCGGGTTCAGGTCCCACGCAGCAATTGGCCCAGTAAAACAGCTACCGTGACTCAGGAGAGGGGGCCTCCTCCGTGTGCAGCCAGAAAGTTTTAAACATCAAGGGGGCCCCAGGGAAATTCCAACAGAGAAAGTTCAGCCGGAAGGGGGCACAGCCAGACCACAGAGAACAAGCAAGCCCTCCACCATCACCGAGGGCCCCCACTGGAGGAGTGCCATGCCCAGACTCACTACCTGCAGATGCCTCACAGGGCTAGGAGCATCGTAGTAGCCTTCGGGAGTGAGCCACAGAAAAGCAGGCCAGGAGTTCTACCAGACGACGGCTGCACAATGCTGAGCAGATAGGTACACTGGAAGCTCACAACCGGGGGGCCCCCGATGGCCGGTGCGGAGGGCAGGGAGGCGGGGCCGCCAGCACATTCGCTAGGGCGGGAGCCCTCCAGGCCGCAGGAAGGCCTCAGCGACCCAGCCGATGGAGTGCGGGGAAAGCGTGTGAGGTAGGGCTCCACAGCCCGCCAGCCAACACAGCCGTTATGCCCCTCAGGATCCGCTCTGCGGTGCGCCTCAGGGCGGGATGGGCCACTATGCGGAGCAGTCCCGGGCCTTCCGCAAGGTCGAGCGGCCGGGATATCAGGAAGCAGTTGGCCCCACCCAGAGGCACCGAAGTTCGAGGGGCCCCCGTCAATATGCAAGGGGCCGGAGTGTCCAAGGGATCGCGGACTGACCGGGGGGTCCTTCTGCACAGCAGAACACCTTCAGTCCACGGAGGCAGGGTCAGAATCCAGCCGATGGGCCTCCGCCGCCGCCAATCGCCAAGATGGCGGCCAGCGAGAGCCGAGCCGCAATTGAAGAGAGAACGCGGCCAGGGCAAGTCCGCAGAGCGATCTCCGCCGAGAATTCGCACACCACTGCTCCCCCACAACAGGCCGTGTACCCCGGTGCAATTCACAGGTCTGGTGGCAGCGGATAATAGCTAACGCAGGGCACGGTGGAGCGGAGACCCGGAGAGACGAGTCTCACTCCATTCGTGCCAAAGCCACGCCCCCCCTAGATAGGCACTTTAATCAACTAAGCCTATTTCGCTTCAGGAGTCCCCACTGTACCATCTCTCCTGGTGTCACTGTGAGGCACTGCATATTTTTCTGCCTTGAAAGCTTTGATATTCTACAGCTGCTACCGACAAGAACATGGAGAAGAAAACCTGATATTGGAATGGAAATATTACAAGAAGGATCACGAAAAATGTATATCATTATACCTACATATCTGTATTTATTTGTAATGTTTTACACTCGTGACGAAAGGCTCAATACATTCGTTAAACTAAACGAGAGTACAAAGATTTAAAGGTCACCAATATATACAAGATAATTTCCTGATGCCTACATAACCCATGTGCTTTTTCTTTTACCACTAGTGGCCTCTGGACATCCCACAGAGAAGCCAAGGAACCACCACTCTCGGACAGAATGTGTCACCTTTAGTGACGCGTCCCCGGTTCAAACAGCGCTTCAAAAAGTTCACTTTGAGAGACCCATTAAAACATGGCGGAGGCGGGTATCGCAGCAAGAGGGGGGTTGTTAGCCCGCAGTGCCCTTTATATGGCTCTAGCAATACCCAGCCTGGTCCTGGTACAAACATCAGCCACCAGAGCTCAGTAAATTACCAGAATAAACAACAACCATATACAGTGTTTTTAAAGCCTTGTACTTTAATGCATGTCTTTTCCACTTTATTGAAAAGATGTGGCCAGTAAAGGGATCGAAACCGCGACCTCGGTATTATTAGCACCACGCTCTAACCAACTGAGCTAACCGGCCAACTCTTTATGAGATCATATAGGAGATTCTAATGAAACTGAACAGGCTGTCACAGTATACAGAGACGTTTAATAGACATACAAACAGGCCATTACTGACCCATTATAGTCTCAGGCCAAGACATTGAGGTGCTCAGATAATCCTGCACCAACTCGCACATCCCGGGGAGCGTCACCAAAGAACACGGATATTATTTAATGAGATGCACTGAATGCACTTCACTAACAAGAGCTGCACGACCATCACTCCCCAGAAAAGATGGATTGAAGGCTAGAATCACTCCACAGACCCTCCCTCCTGCCACACTCACCCAGAAAGGTACTGGTCTCGGCTCAACCGCACTGAGCATGCTCAAGGTTCTGCAGGTTCTTCTCACACCCGAGCTTAATCCATACCACACACTATCACTCACTGGGCTGTCAATCCTTAACCCTTCCCTTCCTGTTCCCTTTTCTCTGCACTCTTTTCCCCCATCACTGACTCCTCCCTCAACTTTCATAGACATGGACCCGTGCTGCACCTCCTTGTGTGGTTCTTCAGAGTACACAGCTTATTACTTTCCAAACTGAATGTTGTGCTCATTATTCTCTGCGCCTCCGCTTCATTAACTAACTTCTTTTAACCATACTATATACCACACTACAGCTAATTTATGAGTGAGTGCATAATATGATGGAAGTAGTCGTGGCCGAGTGGTTAAGCCGATGAATTTGAAATCCATTGGGGTCTCCCCGTGCAGGATCGAATCTTGCTGACTACGCATTAACTTTTAATCATTTCATTTTGACATGGAAACTAATTATGTGGTTCGTAAACATCTGCTTTTTCCGCATAATTGTGTCTTTGCTACTCTGGTGCTGCATGTGCTGCACCTGTTGGTTGAATCTTGCATTACTGCTGCCCAGCTTGAACTTTGATGCGAGTGCAGCTTAAAAACATCTTTTCACTACACAAAACCAAACTGATTGGCTTTGAAAATTAAAGATACTGGTGGTTGGTGGTACAATACATTGGCATCTAACCACTATAAACATCTTTAACTTCAAAGGAGGAACATTGTGTACATGTGGATAATTATAACAGGAGCAACTGTGTTTGCAGACAATGAGTGTTTTATCAAACAATACTCTTCTATGAGGTTGTGTAAAACACAAGGCACTACTGAGATTCAAACTCAGGATCTCCTGTTTACTAGACAGGTGCTTTAAACAACTTACCCACAGCGCCTATTTTGCTTCAAGATTCCCCACTGTACCTTCTGTCATGTTGTCACTGTGAGGCACTGCATATTTTTCTGCCTTGAAAGCTTTGATATTTTACTGCTGCTACCGACAAGAACATGGAGCAGAAAACCTGATATTGGAATGGAAATAGTTCAAAGAGGGTCACGAAAAATGTATATCATTATACCTACATATCTGTATTTATTTTGTAATGTTTTACACTGGTGGACGAAGGGCTCAATATATTACATAAACTAAACAAGAGTAGAATGGTTTAAAGGTCACCAATATATACAAGATAATTTCCTGATGCCTGCATAACCCATGTGCTTTTTCCTTCACCTCTTGTGACCTCTGAACATCCCACAGAGAAGCCGGGTAACCACCACTCTCGGAGAGCAAGTGTCACCTTTAGTGACGCATCCCCGGTTCAAACAGCACTTTAAAAAGTTCACTTTGAGAGACCCATGAAAACATGGCAGAGGCGGGTATCACAGCAAGAGAGGGGGCTGTTAGCCCACAGTGCCCTTTATATGGCTATAGCAATACCCACCCTGGTCCAAACATCAGTCACCAGAGCTCAGTAAATTACCAGAATAAACAACACCCTATACAGTGTTTTTAAAGCCTTGTACTTCAATGCATGTCTTTTCCACTTTATTGAAAAGATGTGGCCAGTACAGGGATCAAAACTGCGACCTTGATGTTATTAGCACCACGCTCTAACCAACTGAACTAACCGGCCAAAGCTGTATAAAACCATATAGGAGTTTCTAATGAAACTGAACAGGCTGTCACAGTACACAGAGACATTTAATAGACATACAGACAGGCCATTATTGACCCATCATAGTTTCAGGCCAAGACATTGAGGCACTCAGATAATCCTGCACCAACTCGCACATACCAGGGAGCGTCACCAGAGAACACGGATATTATTAAATGAGCTGCACTGAACGCACTTCACTAACAAGAGCTGCACGACCATCACTCCCCAGAAAATATGGATTGAAGGCTAGAATCACTCCACAGACCCTCTCTCCTGCCACACTCAACCAGAAAGGTACTGGTCTCTGCTTAGCAGCACTGCACATGCTCAATATTCTGCAGGTTCTTCTCACACCCGAGCTCAATCCATACCACACACTATCACTCACTGGGATGTTGTGCTCATTATTCTCTGCACCTCCCCTTCATTAACTAACTTCTTTTACCCATACTATAGACCACACGTCAGTGAATTCATGAATGAGTACATACCATGATGGAAGTAGTCGTGGTTAAGGCGATGGACTAGAAATCAATTAGGATCTCTCTGCACAGGTTCGAATCCTGCCGACTACGCGTTCATTTTTAATCATTTCATTTCATGTTGACATGGAAACTTATTATGTGGTTCGTACACATCGGTTTGCTACTCTTGTGCTGCGTGTGCTGCACCTGTTGTTTGAAGCATGCATTGCTGCTGCCAAGCTTGTACTTTGATGCGAGTGCAGCTTAAAAACATCTTTTCACTACACAAAACCAAACTGATTGCCTTTGAAAATTAAAGATACTGGTGGTTGGTGGTACAATACATTGGCATCTACATACCCAAAAAATCTTTAGCTTCAAAGGAGGAGCATTGTGAACATGTGGATAATTATAATAGGAACAACTGTGTTTGCAGACTCTGAGTCTATTATCAAACAATACGTCTTCTCTGAGGTTGTGTAAAGCATGAGGCATTGCTGAGAATTGATCTCAGGAGCACCTGTTGTTTAGACAGGCGCTTTAACCAACTAAGCCACAGCACTTATTTTGCTTCAAGAGTCCCCACTGTACCATCTGTCCTGGTGTCACTGTGAGGCATTATATTTTTCTGCCTTGAAAGCTTTGATATTCTACAGCTGCTACCGACAAGAACATGGAGAAGAAAACCTGATATTGGAATGGAAATATTACAAAGAGGGTCACGAAAAACGTATATCATTATACCTACATATCTGGTGGACGAAGGGCTCAATACATTCGTTAAACTAAATGAGAGTACAATGATTTAAAGGTCACCAATATATACAAGATAGTTTCCTGATGCCTACATAACCCATGTGCTTTTTCCTTCACCTCTCGTGACCTCTGGACATCCCACCCAGAAGCCGAGGAACCGCCACTCTCGGAGAGAAAGAGGCACCTTTAGTGAGGCGTCCCCGGTTCAAACAGCGCTTCAAATAATGCACTTTGAGAGACCCATGAAAACATGGCAGAGGAAGGTATCACTAAAAGAGGGCGGGCTGTTAGTCCACAGTGCCCTTTACTTGGCTCTAGCAATACCCAACCTGGTCCTGGTACAAACATCAGCCACCAGAGCTCAGTAAATTACCAGAATAAACAACAACCCTATACTGTGTTTTTAAAGCCTTGTACTTTAATGCATGTCTTTTCTACTTTATTGAAAAGATATAGCCCGTACGGGGATCGAACCCACAACCTTGGTGTTATTAGTACCATGCTCTAACCAACTGAGCTAACTCCCCATCGCTTTAAAAGCCCATATAGGAGTTCCTGATGAAACTGAACAGGCAGTCACAGTACACAGAGATATTTAATAGACATACAGACAGGCCATTACTGACCCATTATAGTTTCAGGCCAAGACATTGAGGCACTCAGATAATCCTGCACCAACTCACACATACTGTGGAGCGTCACCAAAGAACTCTGATATTATTTAATGAGCTGCACTGAACGCACTTCACTAACAAGAGCTGCACAACCATCACTCCCCAGAAAAGATGGATTGAAGGCTAGAATCACTCATCAGACCCTCCCTCCTGCCACACTCACCCAGAAAGGTACTGGTCTCGGCTCAGCAGCACTGCGCATGGTCAATGTTCTGCAGGTTCTTCCCAGACCCGAGCTTAATTCATACTACACACTAGCACTCACTGGGCTGTCAATCCTTAGGCCTTCCCTTCCTGTACCCTTTTCTCTGAACTCCTTCCCCCATCACTCACTCCTCCCCCTCCCTCAACTTTCATAGACATGGACCCGTGCTGCATTTTCTTGTGTGGTTCTCCAGAGTACACAGCTTATCACTTTGCAAACCGGATGTTGTGCTCATTATTCTCTACGCCTCCCCTTTATTAACTAACGTCTTTTACCCATACTATAGATCACACTACAGCTAATTCATGAGTGAGTGCAGAATATAATGGAAGTAGTTGTGGCCGAGTGGTTAAGGTGATTGACTTGAAATCCATTGGGGTCTCACCGTGCAGGTTCGCATCCTGCCGACTGCGCGTCATTTTTAATCATTTCATTTCATGTTGACATGGAAACTTATTATGTGGTTCATAAACATCTGCATTTTCTGCATAATTGTGTCTTTGCTACTCAGGTGCTGCCTGTGCTGCACCTGTTGTTTGAAGCTTGCATTGCTGCTGCCCAGCTTGTACTTTGATGCTAGTGCAGCTTAAAAACATATTTTCACTTCAGAATACCAAACTGATTGGCTTTGAAAATAAAGATACTGGTGGTTGGTGGTACAATACGTTGGCATCTAAACACCAAAAAGATCTTTAGCTTCGACGGAGGAGCATTATGTACATGTGGATAATTTTAATAGGAGCAACTGTGTTTGCAGACAATGAGTCTTTTATCAAACAATACGTCTTCTATGAGATTGTGTAAAACACAAGGCACTGCTGAGATTCATACTCAGGATCTCCTGTTTTCTAGACAGGCTCTTTAACCAACCAAGCCACAGTGCTTATTTCACTTTGGGAGTCCCCACTGTACCTTCTATCCTGGTGTCACTGTGAGGCACTGAATATTTTTCTGGCTTGAAAGCTCTGATATTCTACAGCTGCTATCGACAAGAACATGGAGAAGAAAACCTGATATTGGAATGGAAATATTACTAAGAGGGTAACTAAAAACATATATCATTATACCTACATATCTGTATTTATTTTGTAATGATTTACACTGGTGGATGAAGGGTTCAATACATTCGTTAAACTAAACAAGAGTACTATGATTTAATGGTCGCCAATATATACAAGATAATTTCCTGATGCCTACATAACCCATGTGCTTTTTCCTTCACCTCTCGTAACCTCTGGACATCCCAGCGAGAAGCCGAGGAACCGACACTCTCAGGAAGAAAGAGGCACCTTTAGTGAAGCATCCCCGGCTCAAACAGAGCTACAAATAGTGCACTTTGAGAGACCCATGAAAACATGACAGAGGAAGGTATCACAGCAAGAGGGCGGGCTGTTAGACCCACTTCCCTTTATATGGCTCTAGCAATACCCACCCTGGTCCTGGCACAAACATCAACCACCAGAGATAAGTATATTACCAGAATAAACAACAACCCTATACGGTGTTTTTAAAGCCTTGTACTTTAATGCATGTCTTTTCTACTTTATGGAAAAATAGTGGTCCGTACGGGGATCTAACCCGTGACCTTGTCGTTGTTAGCACCATACTCTACCCAAGGTAGCTAACCAGCCGACATATAAAGATATCATATAGGAGTTTCTAATGAAACTGAACAGGCAGTCAAAGTACACAGAGATATTTAATAGACATACAGACAGGCCATTACTGACCCATTATAGTTTCAGGCCATGACATTGAGGCGCTCAGATAATCCTGCACCAACTCGCACATACCGGGAAGTGTCACCAAAGAACACAGATATTATTTAATGAGCTGCACTGAACGCACTTCACTAACAAGAGCTGCACGACCATCACTCCCCAGAAAAGATGGATTGAAGCCTAAAATCACTCCACAGACCCTCCCTCCTGCCACACTCACCCAGAAAGGTACTGGTCTCGGCTCAGCAGCACTGCGCATGCTCAATGTTCTGCAGGTTCTCCTCACACCTGAGCTTAATCCATGCCACACATTATCACTCACTGGGCTGTCAATCTTTAACCCTTCCCTTCCTTTACCCTTTTCTCTGTACTCCTTCCTCCATCACTCACTCCTACACCTCCCTCAACTTTCATAGACATGGACCTGTGCTGCACCTTCTTGTGTGGTTCTCCAATGTACACAGCTTATCACTTTCCAAACCGGATGTTGTGCTCATTATTCTCTGCGCCTCCGCTTCATTAACTAACTTCTTTTACCCATACTATAGACCACACTACAGCTAATTCATGAGTGAGTGCAGCATATGATGGAAGTAGTCGTGGCCGAGTGGTTAAGGTGA
Organism: Calotriton arnoldi; assembly: GCA_963921515.1. NCBI lineage: Eukaryota > Metazoa > Chordata > Amphibia > Caudata > Salamandridae > Calotriton > Calotriton arnoldi. Next base: position 1,594,690 of record CAWUFW010002654.1, read on the forward strand.
TGGACTTGAAATCTATTAGGGTCTCCCAGCGCGGGTTTGAATCCTGTTGACTATGCGTTAATTTTTAATCATTTCATTTCATTTTGACATGCAAACTAATTATGTGGTTTGTAAACATCTGCTTTTTCTGCATAATTGTGTCTTTGCTACTCTGGTGCTGCACCTGTTGGTTGAAGCTTGCATTGCTGCTGCCCACCTTGTACTTTGATGCGAGTGCAGCTTAAAAACATCTTTTCGCTTCACAAAACCAAACTGATTGGCTTTGAAAATTAAAGATTTCTGGTGGTTGGTGGTACAATACATTGGCATCGAAACACCAAAAACATATTTAGCTTCGAAGGAGGAGCATTGTGTACATGTGGATAATTATTATAGTAGCAACTGTGTTTGTGTATAACTGGAGGCTGGCTAAGATTCAAACTGAGGATTGCCTGTTTACTAGGCAGGCGCTTTAACCAACTAAGCCACAGCGTCGATTCTGACTCATGATCTCCTGTTTACTAGACAGGCGCTATAACCAACTAAGCCACAGTGCCTATTTCGCGTCAGGAGTCCCCACTGTACCTTCTGTCCTGGTGTCACTATGAGGCACTGCATATTTTTCTGTCTTGAAAGCTTTGATATTTTACAGCTGCTACCGACAAGAACATGGAGAAGAAAACCTGATATTGGAATGGAAATATTACAAAGAGGGTCACAAAAAACGTATATTATTATACCTATATATCTGTATTTATTTTGTAATGTTTTACACTGGTGGACGAAGGGCTGAATACATTTGTTAACCATTTGGGTGCTCATGACGGAATGGCCTTTGCTCCCCCATATTGTTTTGGGCACAACAGTCTTTCTGCCCCCCCTGGGGGGCAGATGGGGGCAGTATCCCCCAATCTGCCCCCCCGGGGGGGCAGAAAGCCCACTAGAAACCTGGGATATTTGTTTTTATTGACATTGGGGTGGGGGCTGCCCAAAAAGGGCATGGCAATGCCCACCCCCGCCAGAGAAATGTCAGTCTTTCTGCCCACCCAGGGGGCAGAGAGCACACTAGAAACCAGGGATTTTTTTTTTATTGACATTGGGGTGGGGGCTGCCCAAAAAGGGCATGACAATGCCCCCCCAGAGAAATGTCAGTCTCTGTGCCCCCCCCCCAGGAAGCAGGCAGGGGCAGTAGCCCCCAATATGCCCCCCTGGGGGGCTGAAATCCCACTAGAAACCAGGGATTTTTTTTAATTGATTTTGGGGTGGGGACTCCCCAAAATGGGCATGACAATGCCCCCACCCCAGTGAAATTACAGTCTTTCTGCCCCTCCGGGGGGCAGATGAGGGCAGTAGCCCCCAATCTGCCCCCCGAAGGGGCAGAAAGCCCATTAGAAACCAGGGATTTTTTTGTTATTGTTGTTGGGGTGGGGGCTGCCCAAGATGGGCAGATCAATGCCCCCCCCCCAAAATGCAACAGTCTTTCTGCTCCCCCAGGGGCAGATGGGGGCAATAGCCCCTGATCTGCCACCAGGGGGGGCAGAAAGCCCACTAGGCACAAGGGATTTTTTTTATTAATAATGTAGGGGTCAGGGCTTCCCAGAATGGGCATGATAATGCCTCCACCCCAAAAACAATTACCACAGTCTTTCTGCCCCTCCCCGGAGGCATATTTGGGCAATCGCCTCTTATCTGCCCCCAAGGGGGGGCAGAAAGCCCACTAGGCCTCAGGATTTTTTTTTTTTAATTCAGGGGTGAGGTCAGCCCAGAATGGGCATGCCAATGCCCACATCTCCCCCCAAAAATGCCACAGTCTTTCTGCTCCCCGGGGGGTGGATGGGGGCAGTAGCCCCTGATCTGCCCCCGGGGGGGCAGAAAGCCCACTAGGCGCCAGCGATTGCGCCTGCTTTTTTTATGCGTGGGGGTGGGGGCTGCCCAGAATGGGCATACCAATGCCCCCACCCCCAAAAAAATAGCCACAGTCTTTCTGCCCCCCGTGGGGGCATATCGGGACAAACCCCCCCCACAGGGCGGCAGAAAGCCCACTAGCACAGACTTGTTTTTAGCAATGTGCCTACCTGTGGATTTTGGGCCCTAGCGCAGCCGGCACATAGGGAACCTAGCAAACCTGTACATTTTTTAAAACTAGACACCAAGGGGAATCTAGGATGGGGTGACTTGTGTGCCTCTCACCAGGTTCTGTTACCCAGAATCCCTTGCAAACCTCAAACTTAGTTAAAAAAAACACATTTTCCTCACATTTCTGTGATGGAAAGTTCTGGGACCTGCGTGGATCCTCAAAATTCCACACACCCTGCATTCCCCAAAGTCTTCCGAGAAAAATGGTACCTCACTTGTGTGGGTAGGCCTTGTGCCCGTGACAGGAAACGGCCCAAAACGCAATGTGAACACACCACATTTTCTCTGTGAAAACTGACCCTTTTTTTGCAAAGTGCCTAGCTGTAGATTTTGAACCCTAGCTCTGCCGCCACCTAGGGAAACCCTGCAAACCTATACATTTTTTTAAACTAGACACCCAGGGGAATCCAGGATGGGGTGACTTGTCTGGCTCTCACCAGGTTCTGTTACCCAGAATCCCTTTCAAACCTCAAACTTTGCAACAAAAAAAAAAACACATTTTCCTCACATTTTTGTGGTGGAAAGTTCTGGAATCTGCGTGCATCCACAAAATTCCTCAAACCACGCATTCCCCAAAGTCTTCCAAGAAAAATGGTACCTCCCATGTGTGGGTAGGCCTAGTGCCCACGACAGGAAACGGCCCAAAATGCAACGTGAACACACCACATTTTACAGTGAAAACTGACACTATTTTGCAAAGTCCCTTGCTGTAGATTTTGAACAGTAGCTCTGCTGGCACCTAGGGAAACCTAGCATAACTATACATTTTTGGAAACTAGACACCCAGGGGAATCCAGGATGGTGTGACTTGTCTGGGTCTCACCAGGGTCTGTTACCCAGAATCCCTTGCAAACCTCACAATTTGTTAAAAAAAAAAACACATTTTCCTCACATTTCTGTGGAGGAAAGTTCTGGAATCTGCGTGGATCCACAAAATTCCACCCACCCCGCATTCCCCAAAGTCTTCCGAGAAAAATGGTACCTCACTTGTGTGGGTAGGCCAAGTGCCCGCGACAGGAAACGAACCAAAACGCAACATGGACACAACACATTTTCACAGTAAAAACGGACCCCTTTTTGCAAAGTGCTAGCTGTAGATTTTGAACCCTAGCTCTGCCGGCACCTAGGGAAACCTAGCAAACCTATACATTTTTGAAAACTAGACACACAGGGGAATCCAGGATGGGGTGACTTGTCTGGCTCTCACCAGGTTCTGTTACCCAGAATCCCTTGCAAACCTCAAAATTTGTCCAAAAAAACACATTTTCTTCACATTTCTGTGGTGGAAAGTTCTGGATTCTGTGTGGATCCACAAAATTCCACCCAGCCCGCATTCCCCAAAGTCTTCCAAGAAAAATGGTACCTCACTTGTGTGGGTGGGTCAAGTACCCGCAACAGTTACCTATCACAAAACAACCTGGTTTTGCAAGGGGGGTCCCATGAGTTTTTGGCTCCGGGCTCAGCGGCCATCTAGGGAAACCTACCAAACCCACACATTTCTGAGAACTTGACACCGGGGGGAGTCCAGCAAGGTATGGCTTGCGTGGGTCCCCCCAACATTTCCCTACCCAGAATCCCCTGCAAACCTCAAATTTAACTGAAAAAATCACTTTTTTCTCAAATTTCTGTGTGGGAAAGTTCTGGAATCTGCGTGGATCCACAAATTTCCTTCTACACAGCATTCCCCCAGGTCTCCCAATAAAAATGGTACCTCACTCGCGTGGGTGGGTCAAGTACCCGTGACAGGCAAGGGCCCAAAACCTATTGAGGTGACGTCAAAATTACCTATCACAAAACAACCTTGTTTTTCAAGGGGGTCCCATGAGTTTTTGGCCCCGGACTCGACAGCCACCTGAGTAAAATGATACCTCACTTGTGTGGGTGTCCAATGCAGAATTGGCTAAAAATGTATTTTTTTTAAAATGTAGCGCTTAGAATTCTTGGTGCTATATCCTTATTCACAGGCCCTTGCCCCACCCACACAAGTGAGGTATCATTTTACTCAGGAGACTGAGGGGAACACTGTGGGGTAGGACATTTGTGCCGGCACGGTGATTCCACCCAAAAATATGTGGAAAATGTGTTTTTTTTCAGCTAAATTTGAGGTTTGCAGGGCATTCTGGGTAGGAAAACGTTGGGGGATCCACACAAGCCATACCTCGCTGGACTCCCCCGGGTGTCTAATTTGCAGAAATGTGTGAGTTTTGTATTTTTTCAAGATGGCTGCCGAGCCCAGGGCCAAAATCCCAGGTGACCCCTCTTTCAAAACCAGGTTGTTTTGTGATAGGTCATTTTGATGTCTCCTCAATACGTTTTGGGCCCTTGCCTGTCGCCGGTACTTGACCCACCCACGCGAATGAGGCATCATTTTTATCGGAAGACCTTTGGGAACGCTTGGTGGTAGGAATTTTGTGGATCCACGTGGATTCCAGAACTTTCCCACACAGAAATTTGAGAAAAAAGTGATTTTTTTCAGCTATATCTGAAGTTTGCAGGGCATTCTGGGTAGGAAAATGTTGGGGGATCCACGCAAGCCATACCTTCCTGGACTCCCCCGGGTGTCTAGTTTTCAGAAATGTGTGGGTTAGGTAGGTTTCCCTAGCTGTCCGCCAAGCCCGGGACCAAAAACTCATGTGACCCCCCCTTGCAAAACCAGGTCATTTTCGGATGCATAGGGGGCATCTGAGTTTTTGGTCCCGAGTCGGCAGACATCTAGAGAAACCTACCAAACCCACACATTTCTGAAAGCTAGAGACCCAGGGGAGTCCAGGGAGGTTTGGCCTGTGTGGGTACCCCAACGTTTTCCTACCCAGAATCCCCTGCAAACCTCACATTTTGGTGAAAAAAATCACTTTTTTCTCAAATTTCTGTGTGGGTAAGCTCTGGAATCTACGTGGATCCACAAATTTCCTCCCACCCAGCATTCCCCCAGGTCTCCCGATAAAAATGGTACCTCACTCGCGTGGGTGGGTCAAGTACCCGTGACAGGCAAGGGCCCAAAACGTATTGAGTAGACATCAAAATGACCGATCACAAAACAACCTGGTTTTGCAAGGGGGTCACCTGGGTTTTTGGCCCCCGGCTCGGCAGCCATATTGGAAAACTACCAAACCCACACATTTCTGAAAACTAGACACCCGGGGGAGTCCAACGAGGTATGGCTTGCGTGGATCTCCCAACGTTTTCCTACACAGAATGCCCTGCAAACCTCAAATGTAGCCGGAAAAATCACTTTTTTCTCAAATTTCTGTGTGGGAAAGTTCTGGAATCTACGTGGATCCACAAATTTCCTACCACCCACCATTCCCCCAGGTCTCCTGATAAAAATGATACCTCACTCGTGCGGGTGGGTCAAGTACCCGCGACAGGCAAGGGCCCAAAACGTATTGAGGAGACATCAAAATGACCTATCACAAAACAACCTGATTTGCGAGAGGGGTCACCTGGGTTTTTGGCCCCGGGCTCGGTGGCCATCTTGAAAAACTACCAAACCCATACATTTCTGAAAACTAGACACCCGGGGGAGTCCAGCGAGGTATGGCTTGCGTGGATCCTCCAACGTTTTCCTACCCAGAATGCCCTGCAAACCTCACATTTAGCTGGAAAAAACCACATTTTCCACATATTTTTGGGTGGAATCACTGTGACGGCACAAATGTCCTACCCCACAGCGTTCCCCTCAGTCTCCCGAGTAAAATGATACCTCACTTATGTGGGTGGGACAAGGGCCTGTGACTAGGAAGAGCCCAAAACATAGGGACTAAGGGTATAGCACCGAGAATTCTAAGCGCTACATTTAAAAAAAATATATGTTTTTAGCCAATTCTGCATTGGACACCCACACAAGTGAGGTATCATTTTACTCAGGACACTAAGGAGAACGCTGTGGGGTAGGACATTTGTGCCGCCACGGTGATTCCACGCAAAAATATTTCGAAAATGTGGTTTTTTCAGCTAAATTTGAGGTTTGCAGGGGATTCTGGGTAGGGAAATGTTGGGGGATCCACGCAAGCAATACCTCATTGGACTCCCCAGGGTGTCTAGTTTTCAGAAATGTGTGGGCTTGGTAGGTTTCCCTAGATGGCGGCGATCCCGGGGCCAAAACCCCAGGTGCCCCCCGAAAACCAGGTTGTTTTGTTATAGGTAATTTTGAAGTCTCCACAGTACGAATTGGGCCATTTTCTGTTGCAGCCACTATGCCTACCCACCCAAGTGAGGTACCATTTTTATCGGGAGACCTGGGGGAACACTGGGTGGTAGGAAATTTGTGTCAGCCCAGTGATCCTATAACTTTCCCACACAGAAATGTGAGAAAAATTGATTTTTTCAACACAATTTGAGGTTTGCAGAGGATTCTGGGTAAGGAAATGTTGGGGGACCCATGCAAGCCATACGTTGCTGGACTCCCCCGGGTGTCTAGTTTTCAGAAATGTGTGAGTTTGGTAGGTTTCCCTAGATGGCTGCCGAGCCGGGGCCAAAAACTCATGGGACCCCCCTTGCAAAAACAGGTTGTTTTGTGATAGGTAATTTTGAAGTCGCCGCAATAGGTTTTGGGCTCTTGCCTGTTGCGGTTACTTGACCCACCCACACAAGTGAGGTACCATTATTCTCGGAAGACTTTGGGGAATGCGGGCTGGGTGGAGTTTTGTGGATCCACACAGAATCCAAAACTTTCCACCACAGAAATGTGAGGAAAATGTGGTTTTTTTTTTACAAATTTTGAGGTTTGCAAGGGATTCTGGGTAACAGAACCGGGTGAGAGCCAGACAAGTCACCACTTTCTGGATTCCCCTGGGTGTCTAGTTTTCAAAAATGTATAGGTTTGCTAGGTTTCCCTAGGTGCCGGCAGAGCTAGGGTTCAAAATCTACAGCTAAGCACTTTGTAAAAAAGGGTCAGTTTTCACAGAGAAAATGTGTTGTGTCCACGTTGCATTTTGGGCCGTTTCCTGTCGCGGGCACTAGTCCTACCCACACAAGTGAGGTACCATTTTTCTCGGAAGACTTTGGGGAGTGCGGGGTGGGTGGAATTTTGTGGATCCACGAAGATTCCAGAACTTTCCACCACAGAGATGTGAGGAAAATGTGTTTCTTTTTGTGCAAATTGTGAGGTTTGCAAGGGATTCTGGGTAACAGAACCTGGTGAGAGCCAGTCAAGTCACCCCATCCTGGATTTCCCTGGGTGTCTAGGTTTCAAAAATGTATAGGTTTTCTAGGTTTCCCTATGTGCCGGCAGAGCTAGGGTTCAAAATCTACAGCTAGGCACTTTGCAAAAAAAGGGTCTGTTTTCACTGTGAAAATGTGGTGTGACCACGTTGCGTTTTGGGACGTTTCCTGTTGCGGGCACTAGGCCTACCCACACAAGTGAGGTACAATTTTTCTCTGAAGACTTTGAGGAACATGGGGTGGGTGGAATTTTGTGGATGTACACAGATTCCAGAAAATTCCACCACAGAAATGTGAGGAAAATGTGTTTTTTTTTACAAATTTTTAGGTTTGCAAGGGATTCTGTGTAACAGACCCTGGTGAGAGCCAGTCAAGTCACTCCATCCTTGATTCCCCAGGGTGTCTAGTTTTCAAAAATGTATAGGTTTGCTAGGTTTCCCTATGTGCCGTCAGAGCTAGGGTTCAAAATCTACAGCTAGGCACTTTGCAAATAAAGGGTCCGTTTTCACTGTGAAAATGTGGTGTGTCCACGTTGCGTTTTGGGCCGTTTCCTGTCGCGAGCACTAGGCCTACCCACACAAGTGAGGTACCATTTTTCACGGAAGACTTTGGGGAATGCGGGGTGGGTGGAATTTTGTGGATCCACGCAGATTCCATAACTTTCCACCGCAGAAATGTGAAGAAAATTTGATTTTTTTGGACACATTTTTAGGTTTGCAAGGGATTCTGGGTAACAGAACCTGGTGAGAGCCAGTCAAGTCACCCCATCCTGGATTCCCCTGGGTGTCTAGGTTTCAAAAATGAATAGGTTTACTAGGTTTCCCTAGGTGCCGGCAGAGCTAGGGTTCAAAATCTACAGCTAAGCACTTTGCAAAAAAAGGGTCAGTTTTCACTGTGAAAATGTGATGTGTCCACGTTGCGTTTTGGGCCGTTTCCTGTCGCGGGCACTAGGCCTACCCACACAAGTGAGGTACCATTTTTCTCGGAAGACTTTGGGGAATGCGGGGTGGGTAGAATTTTATGTATCCACACAGATTCCATAACTTTTCACCACAGAAATGTGAGGAAAACGTTGTTTTTTTAAAACAAATTTTGAGGTTTGCAAGGGATTCTGGGTAACAGAACCTGGTGAGAGCCAGTCAAGTCACCCCATCCTAGATTCCCCTGGGTGTCTAATTTTCAAAAATGTATAGGTTTGCTAGGTTTCCCTAGGTGCCGGCAGAGCTAGGGTTCAAAATCTACAGCTAGGCACTTTGCAAAAAGAGGGTCCGTTTTCACTGTGAAAATGTGGTGTGTCCACGTTGAGTTTTGGGCTGTTTCCTGTTGCGGGCACTAGGCCTACCCAAACAAGTGAGGTATAATTTTTCTTGGAAGACTTTGGGGAATCTGGGTGGGTGGAATTTTGTGGATCCACGCAGATTCCAGAGCTTTACACCACAGAAATGTGAGGAAAATGTGGTTTTTGTTTACAGATTTTTAGGTTTGCAAGGGATTCTGAGTAACAGAACCTGGTGAGAGCCAGTCAAGTCACCCCATCCTCGATTTCCATGGGAGTCTAGTTTTCAAACATGTATAGGTTTGCTAGGTTTCCCTAGGAGCTGGCAGAGTTAGGGTTCAAAATCTAGAGCTATGCACTTTGCTAAAAAAGGGTCAGTTTTCACTGTGAAAATGTGGTGTGTCCACGTTGCGGTTTGGGCCGTTTCCTGTTGCGGGCCCTAGGCCTACCCACACAAGTGAGGTACCATTTTTCTTGGAAGACTTTGAGGAACGCGGGGTGGGTGGAATTTTGTGGATTCACACAGATTCCAGAACTTTCCACCACAGAAATTTGGGGAAAATGTGTTTTATTTTAACAAATGTTTAGGTTTGCAAGGGATTCTCGGTAACAGAATCTGGTGAGAGCCAGTCAAGTCACCCCATCCTGGCTTCCCCTGGATGTCTAGTTTTCAAAAATGTATAGGTTTGCTAGGTTTCCCTAGGTGCCGGCAGAGCTAGGGTTCAAAATCTACAGCTAGGCACCTTGCAAAAAAAGGGTCCGTTTTCACTGTGAAAATGTGGTGTTTCCATGTTGCGTTTTGGGCCGTTTCCTGTCGCGTGCACTAGGCCTACCCACACAAGTGAGGTACTATTTTTCTCGGAAGACTTTGGGGAACATGGGGTGGGTGGAATTTTGTGAATCCACGCAGATTCCAGAACTTTCCACCACAGAAATGTGAGGAAAATGTGGGTTTTTTTTACAAATGTTTAGGTTTGCATGGGATTCTGGGTAATAGAACCTGGTGAGAGCCAGTCAAGTCACCCCATCCTGGATTCCCCTGGGTGTATAGTTTTCAAAAATGTATAGTCTTGCTATTTTCCCCAGGTACTGGCAGAGCTAGGGTTCAAAATCTACAGCTAGGGACTTTACAAAAAAAGGGTCAGTTTTCAATGTAAAAATAAATTGTGTCCACGTTGTGTTTTGAGCCATTTCCTGTCGCGGGCACTAGGCCTACCCACACAAGTGAGGTACCATTTTTATCGGGAGACTTAGGGTAACACAGAATTGTAGAGCAACTGATATTACCTATTGACTTTCGATGCATTTCTGCCTTCCAATTGAAAGGCAATGTGTAAAAATGAAGTCATTTTGAAAAATGACCTATAATTCTCATGCTAGTATGGGTACTCACAATTTCGGAAATGTGCAAATATCTACTGTTTCTAAACTTTATATTTTGTTCCAATTTCAGAAATACATAGGTGTCTTTCATACCGATTTTTCCATGTATATATTTTGCCCAAATTAATTGCTATATACCCGGTACATAACAAAAAACCATTGCAAGACGCTGCTCAGTTATTGGCTCTGGGTTCGTCGAGTTCTTGGTGAACCTACAAGTCCGATATATCCCCACAACCAGAAAGGTCCAGCAGATGTAACGGTATATTGATTTCAAACAGCTGTCATAATTAGAAGAAGTTACAGGTTAAAACGTTGACACAAATGGCTGTTTTTTTCCACTAATTTTCATTTTTTCCTATATTCAACTGTTAGTTTCTATAAAGAAACCTTGAAGGATCTACACAAATGACCCCTTGCTGAATTCATAATTTTGTCTACTTGTCTAAAATGTATAACTTTCCAGGATCAATTATTGCTTTCATACCCATTTCTACCATTAACTGGAAGGAGGTTGAAAGCACAAAAAAATAGCAAAAATAGGCTATGTCTCAGAAAAATGCCCAAACTGTGTAAAATCTTTTGGTTTTCTGACAAAAGTCTGCTTGTCCCTGAAATCTGGGAAGATGGTGATTTCAGCACCACAACCCCTTTCTTGGTACCATTTGCAGGGAAAAAATCAGACGCTTTCATCTGTAGCCCTTGATTCCCATTTTTCCCCCAAAAAACAAAATGTAGCTGTATTTTGGCTAATTTCTGGGTCCCCTCCAGGGCAATCCACAATCCCTGGGTAGATTTAGAATCCCCATTATGTTGGGAGAAAAGGATGCAAATTTGGCGTGGATACCTTATGTGGTCAAAAAGTTACAGGGGCCTAAGCGCAAACTACCCCAAATAGCCAAAAAAAAGGCTTAGCACTTGGGGGGGAAAGGCCTAGCAGCAAAGGGGTTACACTAAATGAGAGTACTATGATTTAAAGGTCACCAATATATACAAGATAATTTCCTGATGCCTACATAACCCATGTGCTTTTTCCTTCACCTCTCGTGACCTCTGGATATCCCACCGAGAAGCCGAGAAACCGCCACTCTCGGAGAGAAAGTGTCACCTTTAGTGACGCGTCTCCGGTTCAAACAGCGCTGCAAAGAGTTCATTTTGAGAGACCCATGAAAACATGGCGGAGGATAGTATCACAGAAAGAGGGCAGCTGTTAGCCCTCAGTGCCCTTTATATGGCTTTAGCAATACCCACCCTGGTCCTGGTACAAACATGAGCCACCAGAGCTCAGTAAATTACCATAATAAACAACAACCCTATACTTTGTTTTTAAAGCCTTGTACTTTAAGGAATGTCTTATCTACTTTATTGAAACGATGTGGCCAGGACAGTGATCGAACCCACGACCTTGGCATTTTTAGCACCACGCTCTAACCAACTGAGCTAACCGGCAAACGCTCTAAGACAACATATAGGAGTTTCTAATGAAACTGAACAGTCTGTCACAGTACACAGCGACATTTAATAGACATACAGACAGGCCATTACTGACCCATTATAGTTTCAGGCAAAGACATTGATGCGCTCAGATAATCCTGCACCAACTCGCACATACGGGGAGCGTCACCAAAGAACACGGATATTACTTAATGAGCTGCACTGAACGCATTTCACTAACAAGAGCTGAACGACAATCACTCCCCAGAATAGATGGATTGAAGGCTAGAATCACTCCACAGACCCTCGCTCTTGCCACACTCAACCAGAAAGGTACTGGTCTCGGCTCAGCAGCACTGTGCATGCTCAATGTTCTGCAGGTTCTTCTCACACCTGAGCTTAATCCATACCACACACTGTCACTCACTGGGATGTTGTGCTCATTATTCTCTGCACCTCCCCTTCATTAACTAACTTCTTTTACCCATACTATAGACGACACTTCAGTTAATTCATGAGTGAGTGCAGAAAATGATGGAAGTAGTTGTGGCCGAGTGGTTAAGGTGATGGACTAGAATTCCATTGGGATCTCCCTGTGCGTGTTCGAATCGTGCCGACTACGCGTTCATTTTTAATCATTTCATTTAATGTTGACATGGAAACTTATTATGTGGTTGGTAAACATCTGCATTTTCTGCATAACTGTGTCTTTGAAACTCTGGTGCTGCCTGTGCTGCACCTATTGGTTGAAGCTTGCATTACTGCTGCCCAGCTTGTACTTTGATGCGAGTGCAGCTTAAAAACATCTTTTCACTTCACAAAACTAAACTGATTGGCTCTGAAAATTTAAAGATACTGGTGATTGGTGGTACAATACATTGGCATCTAGAAACCTAAAACATCTTTATCTTCGAAGGAGAAGCATTGTGTACATGTGGATACTTATAATAGGAGCAACTGTGTTGGCAGAAAATGAGTCTTTTATCAAACAATAAGTCTTCTATGAGGTTGTGTAATACACAAGGCACTGCTGAGATTTGAACTCAAGGTAGATAGGCGCTTTAACCAACTAAGCCACAGCGCCAATTTCGCTTCAAGAGTTCCCAATGTACATTCTGTCCTGGTGTCACTGTGAGGCACTTCATATTTTGCTGTTTTGAAAGCTTTGAAATTTTACAGCTGCTACCGACAAGAACAAGGAGAAGAAAACCTGATATTGGGATGGAAATATTGCAAAGAGAGTAAGTAAAAACGTATATCTTTATACCTACATATCTGTATTTATTTTGTAATGTTTTACACTGGTGGATGAAGGGTTCAATACATTTGTTAAACTAATTGAGAGTACAATGATTCAAAGGTCACCAATATATACAAGATAATTTCCTGATACCTACTTAACCCATGTGATTTTTCCTTCACCTCTCGTGACTTCTGGACATCCCACCGAGATGCAGAGGAAACGCCACTCTCGGAGAGAAAGAGTCACCTTTAGTGATGCGTCCCCCGTTCAAACAGCGCTTCAAAAAGTGCACTTTGAGAGACCCATGAAAACATGGCGGAGGTGGGTATGACAGAAAGAGGGGGGCTGTTAGCCCGCATTGCCCTTTACATGGCTCTAGCAATACCCACCCTGGTCCTGGTACGAACATCAGCCACCAGAGCTCAGTAAATTACTAGAATAAGCAACAACCCTATAAGGTGTTTTTAAAGCCTTGTAGATTAATGCAAGTCTTTTCTACTGTATGGAAAAGTAGTGGCCTGTATGGGGATCGAACTCGCGACCTTGTTGTTATTAGTACCAAGCTCTAACCAACTGAGCTAACCGGTCAACACTTAATGAGACCATATAGGAGTTTATTTTTTTTTATTTTTTTATTATTTCTTCCCAGAAAAAGCAGTTTTTACCACAAATACAAAAAAAAACAACAGTAGATGTATACAAATCCACAGATCTAAATTATAAATGGTTAATACATCCATTCTACCATATAGTTCCTTAAATAAACATACAAGACCCAAAAAGGAAAAGTACACAGTACAGTATTACTTATACGTTGGATACTGACCTATAGCCGGCATTGTTAGGAGATGCTTGAAAATACGATACTCCCTACCTAGTCCATCAATGGACCCCATATTTGCCTGCCCCTTCTCCTTGCCCTCCGGCCTTTACATCTATACAGTGCCATCTCTATGTTATATACATGAAGCAGTCTGGCATACCAAGCTTGACACGTCGGAGGATCAGTATCCTTCCATTTTGATGCAATCAGTAATCGGACTACTGCGGTTGCAATAAAAAAAATATATACCAGAGTTGATTCTAACTGTGCCTTCTCATCACAGCCTAATAACATAATGGTTGGTGAAACACACACATCCTGTCTTAACACTTTATGCAAAAAGGTTTCAATCCCCTTTTTCAGTAGATTTAGTTTATTGCAATCCCAAAACATATGGGCCAGATCGGTACCTTGGGCAATGATCATTTTCCCTTTTCCCCCAAGCAAACAGTTTTGCCGGGGTAAAGTACAGATTGAACATTGTTTTGAAGTGTTGGACCTTTAAGTTGGCACAGAGAAACACCTTCTTCGAGAGTGTCAATGACCTGCTTAAGTCCAAATCCTGATTCTCCAACTTGCCTGCCCAAGCGGTTTCAACTTTCACTAAATCATCCGGATTGGCGCTTATCAGGATGGAATATAAATCCTTTGTTCGAGATTGTTTATACAGAATACTTTCTAGTAGCAGGATCCGATCCGAACTAATAATCTGTGATACGAAGGGTCTAATTGTCTCCCTAATCTGGACATACTTGAAAAAATATCTAGGGTCAAGATTATACCGCTCCTGAAGTTCTGCAAAAGTAATGATTCCGTTCAGATCCATGACATCACCTATCCTACTGACTCCTGCCTGTTCCCAAAGTTTACCTATTCCATCATACAGAGGAGCCGGAAATACCGGTTAATGCCACAGGAGCAGATATCTCTGAAGTCTAGGGATTTCTAAAAGCTTGCAAAGTTTGTGTCAGACATTCCAAGCTGCTCTAAGAGGCTTGAAACGTGTTTTTTTTTATAGTAACTGCCTCAATAAAACCCCTGGTGCTGCACCACCTATGGCTAGCTCAAAGATTGAAGGGGGATTTCGCTTTCCCGACCTCCCGAGAGTGTTTCTTCCCCATGTTTGATTTAAACAATATAGCCATTTGTTGTACCATTATGGCCCAGTAGTAATAGAGTAAGTTGGGAACTGCCAGCCCCCCCGGTCTTGAGAAAGGGTCAGAAATTTCAATGATTGCCTGACCTTCTGATAATGCCAGATAAATTGGGAGAATATTCCATCTAATTTCCTAAAAAAGACAGGTTCTGGCTCTAACGGGATACAACGGAATAGATATAAAACTTTAGGGAACATTGTCATTTTAAGCACATTGCACCTACCTATAATAGACAGATGTAAATGATCTATTCTTTTTAAGTCTCTACTAATCTTCTCTATGAGAGGAGCCGAATTAATTTCCCATGTGGATCCAACATCCGCCGAAATATCAATCCCGAGATAGGTAGCAGCCTCAGTCTTATGTGGATCCTGGCAGGTAATAGTTTTGGTACAGACAATCCTATTCTTATCTGAGTTCAAAGGGTATCCCGCCTGCCTGCCGAACTCCAAGGCAAAGAATTCGATCCTTGCTATTGCTCCCAATGGGTCAGGGGTGACGACCACTATGTCGTCAGCATATGCTAACACCTTGGTGATATACCTCCTGACCACTGCTGGTCTGATTGCCTGATCTTGAATAATTGATCTAATGAATGGATCTATATATAACCCAAAGAGAATTGGAGAGCATGGGCACCCCTGTCTTGTGCCTCGACCTAGTAAAATCCTTTCGGACTCCCTACTCATCAATTGAATCCTGGCAAATGGCTGTACATTCATAGCTCTTAAGGCCGTTAATATGCGAGGTCCAAACCCATTAAATCTTAAATTGTCCCATAAGTAAGCCCACTCAAGCTGATCAAAAGCTTTTTGTGCATCAAGTAGGATTAGAGACATCTCCTCCCCTGAAACATCCGCTATGTCAAACAAGGAGATTACCCGCCGTACGTGATCCGTAGTCCCTCTCCCTGGTATAAAGCCTTGTTGCCAAGGGCTCACTAAAGAGGCTATAATTCCACCAAGTTGGAGCGCAATAATCTTAGAATATAATTTTACATCGGCGTTAATCAGGGAGATGGGTCGATACAAGGCTGGATCCTCAGCAGCTTTCCCTTTCTTCAAGAATACTATGATGTCGGTTTCTTGCCAGGATTGAGGTGGGATCCTCTTCTGCTGTACAGCCAGGAACAGGTCTAAAAGGAGAGGGGTTAGCTCTGGCTAGAGGGCTTTATATATTTCCATCAGAATTCTATCAGGGCCAGCCACCTTACCTGAGGCCATCGCAAGGAGAGCCTCGGTAATTTCACTGATCAAAATATCTGCCTCTAATTCATGCAGGATATGGGGAATTCCTGGCATTTTCCGGCCCACAGGCCTCTGAGCATTCATCCCTAGTCCAATACAGGTCCCTATAAAACTCTGCAAATACTTTTCATATTTCTTGGGATTCTGTATCCAGGGTCCCATCTTTCCTTTTTAGCCTCAAGATGTTATTTGCTGCTGCCCTTTGTCTTAACCTGTTGCAGAGATTCTGCAGATATACAGAACTTTGCACAGGAAAACGGGACCTCAGTGAATAGGGGTGTACCAACCTACCACATTAGTACCCAAAATCCCAAACCGACTAGCTATAGTGTCTCATTCGTTCTCCGACTACAGCAAAGCTACCAATGATTAGACAACCCAGAACACGTCACTCTCTCTTTGGAATCGCGGGAGCCAGACAACTCTTTCGCTCACTCACTCATACTTGTCCACAATGCGAATAATCAGAGACGCGGTATAGTTTAAAATGTTTATTTTAACTAACGTGCTCTATGGTACAGTACACGTGCCGTTACTAGCAGCAAAATGCATAAACACAATATAGTCAGCATTGTCACAATTCCATAGAATACAAACGGGGATATCATTTTATAAAGACAGTGGAAAAAGGACTAAGAGACCTAACCACCTAAAACCTCTGGGCTTTGTCAGTAGACCCCATACCTCAAGGCCTAGATGAAAGGTTCACATCGCAGGACAAGCACAGCTCTTCTCTCTGGAAAGTTGTCTCTCCAAGTGTGTCAAAACATGTTTTGCTTGCCATATAGTAGCCAGTAGTGCAGCTGTGGATAGTATGTTATGTCTAGGTGCGAGGGACTGGCCAGCACAGAATAACAAGGGGCATTGTTGATCGACCTTGTACATCGTGTGCAGACTAAACCTCAGAGCACAGCAGAAAACGCGAAAAGCCGACACTTCTCATGTGAAAGGTGCATAAACAGAGTCTTACAAAATATATGCTTGCAGTGTTGTGCGCAAAAGCAGCCTCATGGCAGCGAAGCTCATGCTAATTTAGCAAATGTCGACAATGGACCCATAAGCTATACTACACCCTCCCCCTGGTAAGTCCATCGTATGTAGGCATAGGACGAAAACAGAGTTCAAAAAGCGTGAGCAGAGAATAACAGGCGTGTCCATAAATTTGGAAAAAATTAAAGACGAGAGTCTCAATAAAAAAAACAAGTTCTGGAAGGGGTGAAAAAAAATATAGTGGGGAAACAGGCATCCGAAACCAAAATGATGACTGCTGGCCATTTATGCGGTTAATCCATCAGAGTGTAGGTGCAAAGGAATGCAACACCCTCCAAAAGGGCATCATTGTGGTCAGTAGAAAAAAGAGACGCCATCCAATTTAGCAAGGTGAATGAACAAGAGTGTTCTTCATAGTAGGGTGCCTCCATTAGCATCGCTGGATAACTTGCGTGATATTCAATATAACTCTGAAGAAGGAGATTCTGTGCAGTCGCACAGAAATCCCATTGAGCGAAAATTCCAAGTGCAGCCGAACTCGCCATTAAGCCAATCCCAGAACAGTCCTGCTCATGAGCCACTAAGGGGCCCATTAGCTGGTCGATATCCGGGTCCGGACATGACCTATTGGAAAGGCATAAATCCAACGCCCATGTAAACTGACATCTCAAGCACGAAGAGATGGGTTGCACGCAAGTGAAATACGCAAAACAGAAGGACAACCCATAAGACACACTGAGTGTTGCCAGTGGTAATGTACCGAAGCATCCAAGCATTCGGTCACGGAACAACTGGAGCCGTCCTAGTCTGTGTAGTACCACAAGAGGAGCAGCCATTGCGCAGCAGGCACAGCAGAAGCAGGATTCCAGCGACAAATGCCAATATTAAGGGAAACCCATCAAAGACGCTGGAAAAGATAGAATGAATGAATGATCAATCAATCAATCAATCAATCATGTCACTTATAAAGCGCACTACACACCCGCGAGGGTCTCAAGGCGCTGGGGAAGAGGGGGGTGGTGCTGCTACTGATCGAAGAGCCAGGTAATAGACCAAATATAGTCTGAAAAGAAGTCACAAGGCCAGAGCCGACAGCCTTAAAAAAATGTGCCAGGCCTTGAGTAGTTGACGCATTAAATATGCGATGGATGAGCTCCCCAAAATGTAGTGGGAGGTTAGTGTTTAAAAGCATTTGAACCTCAGTAGCGGCGCTAGCCACCTGCAGGTTGAAGGTTTCTCATGCGGAAGTAAGGGGTACTTCTTGTTGGGTTAAAAGCGCCTTTAATCTGCTCAACTTGTTGAAATCTGCTTTCAAAGTTGGTATTGAAGGCCAAGCAGAACTATCCAGCAGCCCACGCAGGGGCGGAAAATTACATTATTGCAACAAATTACGCGCTGTGAAACCGTAACAATGTATGGTATGCCAGTAAGCAAGCCGCAACATTCTTGGTTATTTAAAATAAGATAACTACCGTTAGTAGGCAAAGTGAACGTGGGAATTATTGCGGGAACTGGTTTACCTTTTAAAACACACGCAAGGTTCGGTGCTGACACGTTACATGCTCCGTGCATCTTTATGTTTTTGCATACCAGGGAATGACCTACTGTGGAATCACAGTCCTCCCCGGTAAGATATACTTCTGTGTCGTCCCTGAAACATCGATAAGTGAAAGGCAAAGACCACAGTTCATGCAGAAAAGCACTTCCAAGGGGTTCAAAGCGGCCTAAAGGGTAATGTTTCATGCAAGAACTGAATTGAAACAGCGAGAAAGGCAAAGATATAACCCCATGGATTAGCCAAACAGCAGAGTCAGTTTCTGCTACAGAAAAGGGTAAAGGATCTATTTTTTCAAGGTTCAGAAGAGTGTAGATAGCATCCTTCATGGACATACATTGCTGTTTGTCTGTTAAATTAAACAGCAAAAACAAAGCAGTTGCATTCAAATAATCCCACTGTACTTTCCCCATTTTTAGAGTTTGCAAAGTCCACGCAAATTGCATCACAGAACGCAATTGATTTTGACCATAATATAACAGAGACACATCTTCTTGTACAATATCAATAACAGAGGAAACAATATTTTCTAAGGTATATATGCGGGAAGACAGTGTATTAATACTGTTGTCGACAACAGCTAAAACGTTTTCTAAGTTAGCTTGGTCTATTTCCCGCAAACGAGAAGCTGCTTCAATTTGTGAAAGTTTCCAAATTTCATTATAAGCAGCGTATATCCATCTTTTTGTCCTAGGAGCCCTAGGTCCTAAGACAAAAGCGGCCAAATTAATATTGTTGGATAACAACGATAAGTGTTGTTTAACAGACGATAGTGTAGAGTGCTGCAACCACTGTTGACATAATTTACCAACCGAATAGGTTGTTACCGAATGAGTATCAGGAAATCTTGAGTCAAGTCTGTCTTGCATATAACCTAAAGTAGTGTTATGAAAACGGAGCTGGCAGGCATTTGAATTTGACTGCCAAACCAACCACCCTAGAGGATCAATTTCAGTTACATTAAATGAATTGTTTTAAAATAAAGCCTGTGACGACTTAATTGTATAATTTGTGTATGAGCGCCAATTAGTATATTCAGCCAAAGAGGGAATGGCTGGGGCGTTCATTTTCTTTGCAATAGCCAAACCAAAGCATGTAGTTTGGTACACTGTATTATTTAAAAATAAAATCTGTGTTGGGATGAGGCAGGCATGATGTAAGGCCTCAGTGCCACGCACTTGCCAGTTCTTAGAACCCCAGATGGATTTCAAATCAACTGTGTCCTTCCAAAGATCATAACCTTTTAGAGACAGGTCACGTCCGAAAGAAGTGGAATATATTAATTTACTATGGGTCAACATGACTTTTGGAGAGGAAGAACTACTTAGTTTAAAATAATACGACTCAGGATTTGACCTATCAAAGTCTGTAAAGTATGTAAACTTATTTCTAAGTGTTTTTGAGCTTCCTTTGAACGGTGTTGGGCAATGTTCCCACTGAGTGTAATTAACCACAGGACGTAATGTATTAGTCTTGTGTAGGAAATGATGCCCATAATGTTGATAACAGAATAGATATGCATAATTGGCAGAATTCATATATAAATCTTCAGCATCAAAAGCAGCATAATATTTTAAATCAGAAAATAAGGCTTGTATTGCATACACATCCCAATCATCAGAACGTATGTCCTGTGTCACCACATCACCCATAGAAACTAAGCCTGGGCGTAGTTCGCGAAGTAGCGCTACGCGAAGCTACGCAAAGTGCAGTTCGCACTACGCGAGCTACGCGTAGCACTACGCGAACTGCGTAGTGCACTGTTCGCAATGATTGCACAGTACGGATGCTTGTCCGCACTGTGAATCATTGAAAACGGCATCTTGCACAGTGCGAGCTGTCTTTTACTGCCGCTCGAGTAGATTTTTACTCGAGCGGCAGCTTTCTCAACGCGGACTGGTAGTTTCTCATCGCGAGCGGTCGCGAGCATACGCGACCACTCGCAATGAGAAACCTGACCTCCCCGCGTTGAGAATCTCGCCGGGAGGTTTATTTTCCACGCTCGCGATCGGCAACTTGATGTTGCTGATCGCGAACGAGGAAAAAGTCTCGCCGGGATGTCATTTTGCTTGCTCGCGGTCGCCAACTTGACGTTGAGGACCGCGAGCAAGCAAAAAATGACCGCTGCACTACGCTACGCGTGTTTGCACTGTGCTACATGCAATTCGCGTTGTGCGAAGTAGCGCAAACTTCGCAAACTACGCGAGCGTAGCGTAGTGTCAGGGTCTAAATCCCTTTTGCTGTCTGAACCACACAGGAGCAGAATGACGCTAGGTCCCAATACCCTTCTCAGAACCAACCCTGCTAGGTCTTTTAGTATTCCATTGCAGGTAAGTTCTAAGGGGGGAAAAGGGGTTGGGGACAGAGAAGAGACTGCTCCAATATTCTGCCTGTTCAGCTACGTCTTCTTCTTCTTACTGGACTGCAACATTAACATGTAAAAACCTTTATTTATTGTGCCTTTTAACTTACTGTTTTTTCTATGGTGTATAAATAACTTATCTTACCAGAATGTTTACTGAAGCTTACTTCTCTTCTACTTCTCATGTATTGTTTGCTAGGTTGTATGAGAAGTCTTCACTCAGATCTCTTTCCTTTTCGTTCTCAGGTACAATCTGCACTTGATCCTGCTATTCCTTAATGTAAGAAAGATAAGGTAAGTATTTATTTCTGTATTCCTAATTTATGTATTATTTGGGTTTCTCTTTCTTTCTATTAACTCACTGTTAAGAGACTGGAGTGGGCCTTGAACTGGGGTTTCTGTAGTAGGATGACTGGTTTTCTGTCTTTAATTAGTTTTTTAAACAATGCTTCAGAACTTAGGTTAAATGTTAAAAGGAAGCGTTCCTTTTATTCAGGCCTTTGGTTTTAATGTTTGCTGGAAGCACTGCCATACGTGAGGAGAACATTACTGGAGTTCTTTAACACATGGCATGAGAAAGAAACATGCCGGGCCTTTGTCCCTGACTTCACCTTTTAATTAATTCTCAGAAGAGTGAACAAGTTTCAGTCTAAGAAGACACTGCGTGTTGAAAGGTCACGCCTGCGTCTGACAGATTCTGGAACAGCTGAAAAAGACAGCTGATTCAAAAAGCTTTTTATTTAATCTTCTCAGCTAAGGAAAGCAATTACTGAAAAAAGTATTTCCAGTTTTCAAACGAAGGAAAATATATTCTGACTTGTTTCCTTTTTTCTCTTTAAATAGAAATTTACCTCTGACACAATAACCTTTTCTCACAGAATGTTTTATATTAGCTACAAGTTTAACACTAACCTGATTAGTGAGGGAATGTAGTTCCGACGAAGCTAACCCCGATTTTATCGCAACTACCCTAACTGACTTCCACGACGCTGGGAAAACAGGTGCTCTTCAAATTATTTCTTCAGTGAAGTGCACAGTGGAATGTTGAAGCACACTTCACCTGATGTCATGAAGCCTAAAAGACTAGACTGCTAACAGTGGTGTGCTGTCGCAGTATGTGCATGTTGGCAGCCATCTTGGAGTTCCATCGGTGCCAACAAGCACTCCAGCTTGAGGGATTATCTGACTTTTGGTAAGTTTGTAGGGGGAAAATGGTAGCCAGCATACAGTTAGAAGGAGGAAACCTCCCGTGAGTCCTGACAGTACCCCCTCCCAACGGGGTTTCCTCCGGTCGTGGTTTGGCAGGGAATTTGGCATGAAAGGCTCTAATTAAACGGGGGGCATGGACATTAGTACTCTTTTCCCAGGAACGTTCATCAGGTCCATAACCTTGCCAATCAATGAGGTAGAAAATTTCATTGCGGATGAGTTTTGAATCCAAAATTCGTTTAACTTCGTACTCCGCCTCACCATTAACCATCAGAGGATCAGGAGGGAAACCCTACGCAACCCCGGTTGAATTGGTTTAAGGAGAGAAACATGAAATACTGGATGAATTTTGGTAGAACCAGGAAGAGATAGTTGATAAGTGACTGGATTTATGACCTTCTCAATTGGATAAGGACCCATAAAACGAGGCTGAAATTTACGGGGACCTTTGAGTCTGAGATTTTTTGTACTCAACCAGACTAAGTCTCCTACATGAAGCTCAGGTTCTTTTTTACGTTTTCGGTCAGCGAAGTGTTTGTAACGATCCTTCGCGATCGACAAATTCTGGGTTACTGAGTGATGAATTTTAGTTAACTGTCGGGCAATATCTTGAACAGCAGGAACATTAATATCATCAAAATTAGCATGAGAATTGGGATGTCTGCCTGAGTTTATAAAGAAAGGGAGTGGCCAGTGGATACATTTAGAGCATTATTGTGAGCATACTCCGCAGTCCATAAGTGGTCAGGCCAGTCACCCTCCTCATCTAACAAATAAAGTCTGAGGTGTTGTTCTAGGTCTTGGTTAATGCGTTCAGTCTGACCATCAGTTTCTGGGTGAAAACTGGTGGAATAACGATGGTCAATATTAAGGCCTTTGATGTAAGCCTTCCAAAATCGTGATAGGAACTGAGAGCCCCTGTCTGAAACGAGGACCCTAGGAATCCCATGAAGGCGAATAACATGTTGATTGAAAAGTTGGGACAATTGTTTAGCAGTGGGTGTACCTTTGAAGGGTATATAATGTGCCATCTTACTAAAAGTGTCGACAACTACAAGAATGGTATCATACCCATGGGAAGAAGGTAGATCAACAATCAAATCTAAGGAGACTGTGTGCCAAGGATATGGGGGGTTGGCATGGGTTGTAGGAGACCTTTAGGAGCTTGTCTGTCCGATTTTCCCCGTGCACAAATTTCACAGCCTAACACATATTGACGGACGTCTCGGCACATGTATGGCCACCAGAAACGACGTTTGAGTAATTCTTCGGTTTTCACAACACCTTTGTGGCCAGCCAGAGGGTTGTCGTGACATTCCTGCATTGCCTTCAGCTGAAGCTCCTTGGTGGGTAAATACAGGGTGGTACCTAAATAGGGGAGGCCATTGCGAATGAAACGTTGTGGATCTTCTGTGGCCCAGTTCTCCATTTCAAGGTCGGTCATCAAATTTCGAACGTGATGTTCAAAAGGTTCTAAGGAGATAGTTCCAATGAATTTTCCATCAGGTATGATTTGCTGGTTTTCAATGACTGAAGTTTGATTTTCTGTGTCGAGTCTAGAGAGGACATCAGCCTTTCCATTCTTAGATCCGGGACGAAAAGTGATAACAAAATCAAAGTCCGCGAAGTAAAGAGACCAACGCAGCTGACGTGGTGTGAGAGTTCGAGCAGATCGCAAAAATTTTAGGTTGCGGTGGTCCGTAAACACCGTTACAGTGTGTTTTGCCCCCATTAAGTAATGCCTCCAATCTTTGAAGGCATCTTTGATTGCCAAGAGTTCTTTTTCTGTAATCGTATAGTTGCATTCCGCAGGGTTGAGTTTGCGGGACCGATATGCCACCGGGTGTAACTGTCCCGTGTCCTTGTGCCTCTGAGAAAGTATTCCCCCGATGGCTAGGTCCGATGCGTCTGTCTCCAAATAAAAAGGCTCAGAGGGATCTGCATGAAGCAGCACCGGTGCTGTGGTGAAACTGTCCTTCATCAACTGAAAAGCTTCTTCTGCTTCTTCTGACCATTGGAACGGAACTCCTTTCTTCAGAAGACGAGTCAGCGGAAGTATCTTATTGGAGAATCCATTAATGAATCGTCTGTAAAAATTAGAGAATCCGATAAAGCTTTGAACCTCTTTGATACTGGTAGGAGATTTCCAGTCTGTTATCGCCTTCACTTTTTGCTCATCCATTCGAACTCCTGCAGGTGATAACACAAAACCTAGGAATTCTACTGTATCTGTGTTGAAGAGGCATTTCTCCAATTTAACGTATAGAGAGTTCTCTCGTAGACGTTGTAAAACTGCTCTGACCTGGTTGTGATGTTCTTCAACCGTGTTGGAATAAATCAGGATGTCATCTATGTATACTATAGCGCATCGGTCAATGAATTCACTTAAAACATCATTGATAAAGTACTGGAAGGCCGCTGGTGCGTTACAGAGACCATATGGCATCACAAGATACTCATAAAGGCCAAATTTGGTCCTGAACGCAGTCTTCCACTCGTCGCCTTCCCGGAGTCTAATCAAGTGGTACGCTCCTCGTAGGTCTAGGCGAGTGTATATCTTTGCTTCCTTCACTTGATCAATTAGTACTGAAATGAGAGGCAATGGATAACGATTCTTCACAGTTATCCTGTTAATCGCTCTAAAGTCAATACAAGTCCTGAGATCTCCCCTTTTTTCGGCACGAAAAAAAGTGGGGAAGAGACAGGGACTGCGACGGTCGGATAAATCCGTTCTCCAGATTCTTAGCTAGGTATTCCTTCAAATGGATGTTTTCCTTCTCCGTTAATGCGTAAACTCTGCTGCATGGTAGATTAGCCCCTGGTTCTAGATCAATTTTGCAGTCATAGGGCCTGTGGGGGGTAACGTCTCTGCCTTTTTCTCATCAAAGACGTCTGCAAAGTCTTGGTATTCATCTGGTATCATGGTAGTTTGGATCGCACATACCGAACCTCCACCTTCACACAATTGGGTGGCAGCGCAGATTACAGAAGAATGTGTCTGGTCGTCGAAACAATTTTTGGTGCAGTAGTCTGAATTTAATTGAATAGTTCGGGCTCCCCAATCAATTAACGGGTTGTGTTCCGTTAGCCATGGTAGACCTAGAATCAGTTGAAATTGGGGGCGTCTATTAAATTAAATTGCAAGGTCTCTTGGTGTTCTTCGACAGTAGTCATGTGTACCAATTCAGTATGACTGGTTATGGGCCCTGAAGTTAAATCCGTACCATCCACCGCTCTGACCTTCTCACTTTTCTCCTTCTTGATAGCTTGTAAACCGATCAGGCTAGCGAATTTGTGGTCGGAGAAATTACCTGTTGCCCCAGAATCTACCATGACGATGATTCCTGTCAAAACCACATCTCTAAACCTTAAGGTCACAGTCATAACCAAATGGGGAGAGGAGACTTGTAGTGTGTTTGCCAATTGGTGATTTGTTGGAGTCGTTTTTCCATTCGCATCCACAGGTCCAACTCCCCTTACCTGTGGTGCCTCTAGTTTTCCTTCTCCTTAGCAGGCAACTTTGGTCTTTTTAAGCAATTCTTGACAAAATGTCCACTTCTTCCACAATATAGGCACAGTTTGTTCAGCCTTCTCTTTTCTTTTTCTTCTTTAGAGAGTGGACCTCTGACTACACCGATTTGCATGGGTTCAATTCCCGAAGAACTCTCTACTGTCCGTGTGGATTCTGTTTTGACACGGTCAAAACGAGGAACACTTGGTCTAAGCTCCTTCCGCCGTTCTCCTTTCCGCTCACTTTGCCGATAATCGATCTCTAAGGTTAAATCCACTAAGGCAGAGATGTCGGTGGGTCGATTAGGGATTTGAGATAGAGCGTCCTTCAATTCCTCTCGCAATCCTCTATAGAATACTGCTGCTCTTTTATCCTCGGGCCAGTTGGTCTCGACCACTAGTTTATTAAATTGGGCTAGGTAAGACACGAGTTCTCGGTTTCCTTGCTTTAATTCCAACAGTTCGTTGTCTGAAGCTTGAGATGCTGTTCTTCTATCAAAAATTCGGAGAAATTCCTTCTTGAAGTCATCTAAACTGTACAAAATTGGGTCATCCTTGGTTACTAGTGGCATGGACCATGAGGCGGCGTCCCCACTAAGGTAGGACAAGATAAACGCCACTCGGGATTGAGCATCGGGGAAGATCGTTGGACGGCACATAAAATGCAGAGAGCATTGGGTCAAAAAAATTTGCGCTTTCTGCGGGTCTCCATTAAATCGCTCTGGAGGGGCAAGAGGAATTACTGGGGATAATGAGTGGATTACTTGTGTGGGGGCAAAGGATGAAGTGCTGATGTTAGGACTCTGGGTTTCAAAGGATGCGGTGCTTGGCCTAGATCCCAAAGCTGGTGTTCCCGTTTTAAAGGTTATTATCTCCTGTCTTAGTATTTTATTTTCCTCTCTGACTGCCTCCAAGTCCCTTTGTATATTACTCAAAATCTCGCCCAAATTTTTTAAATCAAGTCCTTCTGCCATTCTGCTCAGGTGCTTGTACCAACGTGGGCACTTCACTCTGTCAGGGTCTAAATCCCTTTTGCTGTCTGAACCACACAGGAGCAGAATGACGCTAGGTCCCAATACCCTTCTCAGAACCAACCCTGCTAGGTCTTTTAGTATTCCATTGCAGGTAAGTTCTAAGGGGGAAAAGGGGTTGGGGACAGAGAAGAGACTGCTCCAATATTCTGCCTGTTCAGCTACGTCTTCTTCTTCTTACTGGACTGCAACATTAACATGTAAAAACCTTTATTTATTGTGCCTTTTAACTTACTGTTTTTTCTATGGTGTATAAATAACTTATCTTACCAGAATGTTTACTGAAGCTTACTTCTCTTCTACTTCTCATGTATTGTTTGCTAGGTTGTATGAGAAGTCTTCACTCAGATCTCTTTCCTTTTCGTTCTCAGGTACAATCTGCACTTGATCCTGCTATTCCTTAATGTAAGAAAGATAAGGTAAGTATTTATTTCTGTATTCCTAATTTATGTATTATTTGGGTTTCTCTTTCTTTCTATTAACTCACTGTTAAGAGACTGGAGTGGGCCTTGAACTGGGGTTTCTGTAGTAGGATGACTGGTTTTCTGTCTTTAATTAGTTTTTTAAACAATGCTTCAGAACTTAGGTTAAATGTTAAAAGGAAGCGTTCCTTTTATTCAGGCCTTTGGTTTTAATGTTTGCTGGAAGCACTGCCATACGTGAGGAGAACATTACTGGAGTTCTTTAACACATGGCATGAGAAAGAAACATGCCGGGCCTTTGTCCCTGACTTCACCTTTTAATTAATTCTCAGAAGAGTGAACAAGTTTCAGTCTAAGAAGACACTGCGTGTTGAAAGGTCACGCCTGCGTCTGACAGATTCTGGAACAGCTGAAAAAGACAGCTGATTCAAAAAGCTTTTTATTTAATCTTCTCAGCTAAGGAAAGCAATTACTGAAAAAAGTATTTCCAGTTTTCAAACGAAGGAAAATATATTCTGACTTGTTTCCTTTTTCTCTTTAAATAGAAATTTACCTCTGACACAATAACCTTTTCTCACAGAATGTTTTATATTAGCTACAAGTTTAACACTAACCTGATTAGTGAGGGAATGTAGTTCCGACGAAGCTAACCCCGATTTTATCGCAACTACCCTAACTGACTTCCACGACGCTGGGAAAACAGGTGCTCTTCAAATTATTTCTTCAGTGAAGTGCACAGTGGAATGTTGAAGCACACTTCACCTGATGTCATGAAGCCTAAAAGACTAGACTGCTAACAGTGGTGTGCTGTCGCAGTATGTGCATGTTGGCAGCCATCTTGGAGTTCCATCGGTGCCAACAAGCACTCCAGCTTGAGGGATTATCTGACTTTTGGTAAGTTTGTAGGGGGAAAATGGTAGCCAGCATACAGTTAGAAGGAGGAAACCTCCCGTGAGTCCTGACACGTAGTGCTTTGCCCAGGGTTAATAGAAACACGAAATATGTATGGTACATTGATGATCTCAGTCGGACCATGGACCTGATAATCCACTTTATCCCAGATGATACCATCAGAAACTGGGAATGCTGAAATGTTAACAAGAGTCTGGTCACGCTTCATGATGTGGGAAGATGAGTGTGGGGCCAAAACACCATCAACCAAGTTCACAGCAGAGCGTTCAGGCAAATAGTGACCATTGATGAGTAGGAAAAAAACTGTTACAAATCCAATCGACATGAAAAGAAAAATCAGGATAAGGACCAACCAGACATATGTCCATGGAGGGACCAAATAAGTCTGTTTAAACCAGGAGAAAAAAATAGTCAATGCGTTGGGCCACCTGATGAGGTGGAGGACGAGTCGTAGGAAAAACTGCCATGGTGCAAAGGACTATCCGGCAAATCATGCAAAGACTCACTTGTGGGATATGTGTATTCAGCCTCCGCGTTGCAGGAGGAAGCTGGGGGAACAGAAGAAGGGTCAACAACAGGTTCCATCTCAATGAGAGTGTCTTGTGGTGAACTGGAAGACGTGCCACTCTCACGAATCCTCGAAATTGTGGGACACGAAACAGCAGGCGTCACACTATTCAGAATCGGCCAGATGTTGTAGCTTGACATTGTCCACTGAAATGTATCTGTTGTCTTTGCGACCAGGAAGAGGAGGTAAAATCACTGTTCAAGTACCCTTTAGGCCAAGCACTGGAACCGGTGCACGATAAGAGGGACCAAATTCTTTTTTGTTCTCCACCTTTTCTCGGACCAGATCTCCAACTTTAGGAAGCCAGCCGACCACCGGATTCAGGAGTGCTGCATCAGTTGCTGAGGACAAATGTTCTGTAGCAAAACTGGCATGGGTCTCTTGTAGGTTCTGTAACATAGTAGAATGATTATCTACGTCAAAGGTCGCGGCAGCCGCCGCAATGTCTAGACCATCAAGGTCTGGCACAAACATTTTAATGCCAAAGAGCATCTTGTATGGGGTCCGCCCACCCAGAGGTCTTCTAGGGAGATTATTAAGTGCACGTTGGATGCCATACAAATGGGCTAACCAGTTCCTGCCAGTACCTAAGACTAGCTGTCAAGGATTGCTTTAAGTCACGGTTCATTCGCTCCACAATTGAGGTGCCCTCAGGCCTATATGGAGACGAAAACTGCACCAGCACCCCCATCGACTTCAACGCATCCTTGTACGCCTTAGAGGCGAACACTGGACCTTGGTCAGAATGAAAGGTGCTACAGGCAAAAATTCCTACTTAGACACGCAAATCCCTGATGACATTTCGAGCGTCAGCACTGCGTTGTGGCCAAACCCATAGGAATCTAGTGCACGAATCTACTGCAACTAAAATGTATTTATATGCAGTATCAGAAGAAAATGGACTGCAGTGATCAAGATACACACAAGCAAAAGGGCGATTGGCAATACAAAGTTGTGTTTGTGGTGGGTGTGTTACCGTAGAAGGCTTGATCTGTTGACAGATGTCACACGAAAGTACATAATTACGGGTCTGTTTATATAAACCATGCCACCAATAACATTGTTGCAAGATAGAAACAGTCGCAGAAACTGCGGCATGGGCCGAAGCCATACCTTCGTGTGCGGTTTTGATTAAAGTGTGTCTGCGGTCCGCGTTGGGAATCAGCCGATCTCCAACATCAGGTATTCTAGCAAAAGGAACTTGTTCTGGAGTTAACTGATATGAATACTTTGAAGGGAAACCCTGTGGATAATTAGAGTCCTCCAAAGTTGCAGCAATTGCTGCCAAAATATCATTATCAATCTTAGTCATGGACCTTGTAACGGCTGCTACAGAACACGTGGCTACTGCAGATTTGGCTGCTTCATCAGCCAAACAATTTCCCAAAAGCGTGTGCTCCCACATGCTGATGGCCAAGAGTATGAATGACATGTGTGAGTGGCAGACGTCGTTTAAGATCCGCCACTCGAACCCAAAGCGTTTTATGCTTAATTGTGCTGCCTTTAGAATCACGATAATCATTTTGAGACCAAAAGAATAAGTTGTCATTAAAAGACTGAACACAGTAATAAGAGTCACACACAATAAGAGTTGACACCTTTGGATCTGCAAACTCGAGAGCAAGAACCAGAGCGCGTAGCTCGGCCAATTGAGCGGTACAGTCTCCTAGTGCCTGAGTATGCACTATATTAGACTTGAACTCACCAATCACCATTGTACCAGCCACAATAGCACAAGCCGCCGAATAAGCATGTTTAGAACCAGTGTCCGGTTGTGCCGAACCATCTGTGTAAATGATACACGTGTATTCTTCCAAAGGAAGCAAAGACAGAGGAGGCGGATGAACATGTTCATACTGCAAGAACACCTGTGTCTGAAGAGAGGGGTCAAAAATAAACGTGACATCCGGAGACGTCAAAGAAGTAGCCCATTGTATCCAACGGGGATGTAAGGCTTTGGAGTTTGGTACACTTGCCTTTGTCACTGCTTCTAAAGCAGGGTAAGGTGTAACCACCAAAATGCGTTTTCCCTGTGCCAACGAGCGTTCCTTCAGGACCGCCATCTGAACAGCTGTCAAAACTTTCTCAACAGTCAAAAACCGCATCTCGGATGAAGTGTACAAGTGCGATTTGTATGCGATAGGTACTGTGTCACCTTCATTGTATGTCAAGTAAGTGAAACCCACTGCGCCTGGCACAATACGTATCACCAGGTTTGTGTGGTTATTATGTGTCAACAAATACTTAGATTCAAGCAAATCAGATTTCAAAGAATGCAAAATAGCAGAATGTTCCGGGGGCCAGCTGGCTTTTGAAAAGGTAGGTTGTATCAAGGCATAAATAGGCTTGATACGCTGGGCATATTCGGGAATGTAAGACCGCCCAAAATTTAAAAATCCCAGCAAAGACTGAAGTTTTTTCAGGGTAGTCGGAGACTGCAAACGTGCGCATTTCTCCATGAAGTGGGGCGCTAAGCCCCGACCTTCATTATTGAGCTCATAGCCCAAAAAGAGCACCGCATAACAAGCGATGTGTGATTTTGCAAAATTAAATTTGTATCCGTAGTCCGCAAATTCCAGAATTATGCGGTCAACACGGCATAGATGCGGCCATAATTCGTCGTCTGTGAGATAAATATCATCAACATACGAATACGCATCTGGGTCAATGCTGTCTAACAAAGAGACAACACGTGTGGTGAAAACCCCGGGGCTATTCTTATACCCCATAGGTAAACGCCAACATTTTTTCTGTTTTCCACCGGCCGTGAATGCGGTCCATTGACTGCGCTCAGGGGATAGGTTATGGCTATAAAAACCATTGGAAATGTCGAGTGTCATTTTATATTTTTTACGAACAATACTGTCAACAAGAGCAGAGCTATGGGTATTCTGTACCGCAAATGTACGACAATGAGAGTTCAAATGCCGGTAATCCAAAACTATGCGGTACGACCCAATGGGTTTGGATACAGTAAAAAGAGGATTATTCATTGGCGACACACATGTCTCAATCACACCTTGATACTCTAACTGAGTTAGGACATCAGAAACGGGACCTTTGGCTTCCCGCCGGATGGGATATTGGGGTTGAGGTTGATGCATAGACCGCAATGGAATCTCATGTGGGGGTGAATCTTTATCCCAGCCCACGTGATTACGGTACAGTGCCGGCATCAGGGCTAAAGCCCACCCAGCTGCAAAAGCTTCAGCATGTTCTTTGGGGACGTACGCGAAAAACTTGGAAGTATCACATCCTCCCCCCGCGCTGCGGCCAGAACAAAAGGTGGGGGCCAATCTGCCTCTGCTAACAAAATGTCATAGGAAGCGGTCAGATTCTTCCAAAAAATCCCTGTGACGACACGCTCAATGTCACCCTCAATGCGGAAAATCATATTATACAGCCGATCCGGGGGGGCAATCCGGGTGTAAGCTGTCTCTACAGTAATGAAAGTTTCAGTTGCTGTGGCCTCCAGACAAGGACGCAGTGCCTCCCGCACTATTGTAACTTCCGCTGCGCTGTCTAGCAGGGTTGCCGCCCAAGTCCAGTCCAGCAGTCGGGTTCTCACCGTCTGAGGCATATCTTGCTGTCAAAGCGGCAACTTTTTTCTTTTGAAACGGGGCACGGAAGAGTGGTTGTTCCTCCTGTTTCCCCTTGTCGTCAAACTGATGAGGCTGTTCACGTCCCTGTGGCACAGGATGACTTTTGCCTCGATCTTGGCGCTCCCCACCACCGACCAGTAAGCCAGATGAGTCCTGTGAAGAACGAGGAGAACGCTGATCAGGGACCTGAAATCTATCAGGAGTCTTAATTTTCGCACGGTCGCGCAAGTCATAAGTACGCTCAGAAGACTCAGGAGTCAGTGACCCAGCATGCGACCCCTGCTTCTGTTGTTGCTGTCCCTGTTTTTTATTTTTCCAGTTCTTTTTTAGAAAAGACTGGATGCCCATCTGTGTCAGATTGAGCTTTCTGTTGTGTTTGAGACTGTGTTTGCGGCTGAGCAAAAGGCTTAAGTCCCAAACTATTGCGGCCAATGGTTTTATAAGCCTTTGCAATAATTTTTGGTAATTCACGTGGTTTGTCCACATCAGGGATAGCCCCTAAGCCGTTAGTGACTTGAAAGCTTACTGCATCGCCCTTGACATTGGCAAGGATCAGATCAGCAACCACGTCGAATACTCCCACCAGTCTCATCCCCAATTCCACAGCCGCTTCAGCACCATGTTCATCTTGAACACGCTTAATCATGGAGGGGAGTACAGTCATAGAGAGAGTACCGAAACACTTCGAATACACAGCTGCGAACACCTTGCCCCAGGTGTTACAATCAGCCAACTCGGGAAGTAAGTCTTTAGGCAAACTAATAGTCAAAATGCGGTGTTTCTCTACAGGAGATGTATTAGGAAAAACTGCTTCAAGATGTCCAAATTTTTCGGCAAGCCAATAAGGTAATTCATCCTTATTTGTTGGTCGCTTGCCCATCACCGAATTAACCATGATGGGACTGATTGTTACTCCACCAGGTCCCGCCGGCTGTGCAGCTACCCCAGGTGGAGCCACCTGGTAATTGTGCGACATGAACTGTATAACAGCTCGATGCACTTGTAACAAAGAAGCATGTAACATGCGGAGTTCGGGCAGCGTAGCTGTCGTCAACCCACGCGGGTGAGGGGTATACCCAGCTAACACCGGCCAAGTGGCCCCGTCAATTGACAAAGGACCTAAATGGACCGACGTGTATGAGTGTGGAAGGGCGCCATTAAACCAAATACGATGTTGCCAAGCTGTGAGCGGAACCTCAAGGGTCCGATAGGGCTGATATGCAATCGGAACAGCTGTGTCAGTGTATTCATGGAACAGGTTATCTGTCCCGTCCACCGCCGGAAAGGTGACCCAAGAGTAAAAGACTTTGAAGCGGTATGCTGGATCCGCCTCTACTACAAAAATCAGGTCCAAACCAGCATCAGGGACGCCATGGAGTCGTAAATAATCCCTGAGCGGACTGCGATTATGTGGCGAAATATTATGCTCCATCACGAAAAGCAAAGAAGTACAACTTAAAAATCGGCAGCACAACAAGGGTTAAGAACAAAGAGAGAAACCTTTTTTAAAACTTCAAGCTTGAAACAACCTATAAAAATGTCAATATAGGAGGCTACACCGTCACAGCTGTCTCCGGAGGCAGAAGTGAGGGTATTGTGGACAAGCACAAGCACTACTCAAGCGAATCGCAGATAAGAACCAGACCAAACGTTGGCAGTGCCATGTTGCAGGGATTCTGCACATATACAGAACTATGCACAGGAAAACGGGACCTCAGTGAATAGGGGTGTACCAACCTACCACATTAGTACCCAAAATCACAAACCGACTAGCTATAGTGTCTCATTCGTTCTCCGACTACAGCGAAGCTACCAATGATTAGACAACCCAGAACACGTCACTCTCTCTTGGGAATCGCGGGAGCCAGACAACTCTTTCGCTCACTCACTCATACTTGTCCACAATGCGAATAATCAGAGACGCGGTATAGTTTAAAATTTTTATTTTAACTAACGCGCTCTATGGTACAGTACACGTGCAGTTACTAGCAGCAAAATGCATAAACACAATATAGTCAGCATTGTCACAATTCCATAGAATACAAACGGGGATATCATTTTATAAAGACAGTGGAAAAAGGACTAAGAGACCTAACCACCCTCCCCGTTGTAAGAAATAGTTTATTATAAAAAAGGAAGACCTCTGGGCTTTGTCAGCAGACCCCATACCTCAAGGCCTAGATGAAAGGTTCACATCGCAGGACAAGCACAGCTCTTCTCTCTGGAAAGGTGTCTCTCCAAGTGTGTCAAAACATGTTTTGCTTGCCATATTAAAGCACACGATTTCCAGTAGTGCAGCTGTGGATAGTATGTTATGTCTAGGTGCGAGGGACTGACCAGAACAGAATAACAAGGGGCATTGTTGATCGACCTTGTACATCGTGTGCAGACTAAACCTCAGAGCACAGCAGAAAACGCGAAAAGCCGACAGTTCTCATGTGAAAGGTGCACAAACAGAGTCTTGCAAAATATATGCTTGCAGTGTCATGCGCAAAAGCAGCCTCATGGCAGCGAAGCTCATGCTAATTTAGCAAATGTTGACAATGGACCCATAAGCTATACTACAAACCCTAACGCCAAATGTTTACCTGTGGCCTCCCCATACTCATAATTATCCCTCGTATGAGTTTGAAAGGCTTCCGCCACTGATTTACTATGAAATCCATTAATTTCAGCCTTATAACCTCTTGTTCGAGCTGAATTTGTCGCTCAGCCTGTTTTTGGGCAATAGCAGCTGTGTGTTCCTTCTCACACTTCGATAGTCATTCTGTTAGTCGGTATACTTCCTCTCTCTGCCTCTTCCTACGTTGACCTACAAAGCTAGCAATCTCCCCCCTTAGCACTGCCTTAAACGTATCCCACACTATGGCTCTGGAGGCACTAAACTTATTTATATCAAAGAACTGTTGGGTCCATCCCCTTCTATGCTCTATGAACCCCTCCGTGACCAACAATTTCTGATCAAAGGTCCACTTTGTACAAGATCGTTCATGCCCCTGTAGCATTATTTCCAGCATCAGAGGGTTGTGATCCGACAACACTTTTGGCAACTTCCTGATATCAGCACCCTCCATAAGGGAGGCGGAAACAA
Source organism: Calotriton arnoldi (assembly GCA_963921515.1). Lineage (NCBI taxonomy): Eukaryota > Metazoa > Chordata > Amphibia > Caudata > Salamandridae > Calotriton > Calotriton arnoldi. The sequence continues at coordinate 1,629,783 of CAWUFW010002654.1, forward strand.
AAAAGTAATCAAGCCTGACATATTTCCTGTGAGGGTATGAAAAGAAAGTATACCCTGAATCACCTGGCTTCCTAGAGGACCACAAATCAACTAGTCCATGACTAGTGATCAGAGCATCTAGTGCTTTAAACACCTGTGGCTTCCTCCCCCGATATTCCTTAATAAAGGGGCCCCTTGCCTCCAAATGAATATTGAAGTCCCCACAAATAATAAGGGGAGAAGGCCAAGAGGCTAACTCTAGCTCTAGTTCCTCCAGCAAACCAGGGTCATCTAGATTCGACCCGTACACCGTACATACTGTTGGCCCACTTGATAATGAAACTATTGCCCACCGACCCCATTTATTTGATAGTGTTCGTTTTACGGGTGGCTGTCGATTAGAAACATGAATTGCAACACCTCTGGTCGTGGTGGACTGGGATGAGCAAGTTACCTGTATGTACCCTGGGATTACGTTGAGCCCTCTCTTTTGCCACGGGATATGAGTTTCTTGTTGGCAGATAATATCTGCCCCCAGGGATCTAAGTTCTTCACTTACCCTGCCTCTCTTCCCCCTATCATTTAGGCCCCCGACATTTACAGAACAAATGGTTAGCCTACCCATCACTAAAACCTTTTAGGGACCCAAGATGATTATCATACCATTTATACACACTGTTTCCTACCTCCTTCCTTAGAATATAACAAACATTCTGCCTTTCTGGGTTATTACTCCCCCCTCTCCCCCTCCCCCACTTCCCCTCTTGCCCCCCTCTCACCCCCTGCGCCCTCCCCCACCCCCCGCCTGCCCCCACCCATCCTGATGAAAAACAGACCTGAGCCAGTCTTTGAAGGATGATCGGTGGTGCCCCTCCCAAGTGGTGGATTACGTTATGATATAAGTGTCTTCTCTAGTACCCCCATACCCCCAGGGTTGCCTCCAGACAATATTAGATAATAATTGCAAATCCAGTGTAAACTTTTAGTCCCCTACCCTATATATGTATATATTTTTTTTTATCCCCCTTCTCTCTTTTCTCTATTTTATGAATATTTTCTTTCTTTTCTTACTTTTCCCCTTTCTTTTATTTTTATATATATTGTTTTTACCGCTTTTTCTTTCCCGTTTTATTTTTTTTCCCCCTTCTATCTTACTCCCTCCATCACTTTAATTCCATTTTTTCCTTACTTGGCCGAACATATTGCTCATCATAGTGCTAATCCTTTATTTGTTACATAAGTTATATTAGTATTCTCAGCCCCATTTTTTTCCCCCCCTTTTTTTTTTCTCTCCAACACCCCTAGATTAAATTCTGCCTTCCCGCAAGTGTTGTGGCCCACAAGGGGACCTTAGTGCACCCCTGGTTTCTCCTAGTGTTGTTTAGAGAGAGAAAAAAAAACAATACATATTTTCGCCAGATCATACAGTCATATAGACATAGAGTTATATCCCGCCTGAGGTTAAGAACTCTTTTGCCTTGATCTCGGATGTGAAAAATCTAGTGTGGTCACCCCAAATTACTTTCAGCTGGGCCGGATATAAGAGAAAGGCCTGTGCCCCCTTCTCCTGAAAAGGTTTAATCATTTTTCGTAGGCTCCATCGACGTTCGCCTGTGATGTGGCAGAAGTCTGGTCTGGAAAAAATGAGAACCCATCCCCAGAGCGCTGAGCCTCGGGTCTAGCTTTTTCGAATATATTCTGTCTCAAAAGGAAATTTCCAAAATACACCAGAAGTGCTTGTGGTTAACTGGTTGACGTAGAGTGAATGGGACTTGTTGCAATCTTTGAATCTTGTGCGACCAGTTCCAGCCTTCAAGTTCCGGGAAAGAGTTCTGCAAAAACTGAACCATGTACATACGTGCGTCTGAGCCCTCTTTCCCTTCAGGGATTCCCAAGAACCGCAGATTATTTCATCTCTGACGATTTTCATTGTCCTCTAGCTTCCACTGAATGTCTATTAGTTGTGCCTTGTGAGCTTCTGACTGGCCCTTTGTGCCGGCAATGTCTATCTCGAGGGTAGCTGTTCTTGTTTCAAGATCCGTCATCCAATCAATGATGGCGTTACAGATTTTAGCAATTTTCCTTACTGCCCCCTGTAATTTACGAGCTGCGGTCTGTGATCGTCTACTTTCCAGACGGGCTTCTTCCCGGTGCGCAACTACACACTGCAAAATGGAATCCAATGTAGGGGGCATTGTGGGCTGACCGTCGATGGGGGTCTTATTGTTGTTCCCAACCAGTTTTTCCCCAGGGGAGTAGTCCCACTTTAGGTCCCTATGCCTATGGTTGTCTGTTCTGCCCACTCTGGTGTGCGTCTTCCGAGTTGTGGTGATGGAGTCCATACCGCTGGTGCCTGGTATGCTCTCTGTCTCACTTGAGTCCGAATTGGACCCTGTGCCTGACCCTACATCAGACCAAGTAGCATCCGAAAGGGAAAAGAAAAAGTCATTAGCCTCTGAGTCCAGCTCGCTCTCAGTACGTTTGCCTGATTTCTTGGAGTTTCCATGATGTTTTAGCTTTCCCTGTAGCTCCAAAACAAGTGTGTTGACCGACCGGCACCGACCGGCACCAGTAGCAATAGTCGAAGACGAGGACGAGGATGCTGTACACGTTGGATACGCTGAACTCGCCGCTGAACTCGCCGCTGTTACCGTTCTTGACTCCGCACCGGCCGCACCGGCTGTACCGGCTGTACCGGCTTGTGTCGGAGGGCTTGGTGCTGCTTTGGTACTGCCGTGTCGTACCAGCTCGCATCGGCTCGTATTGGCGGCCGCCCCTCGCCCTCATTAGTGGTTGGCGTTGGTTGTGGTCTGCCTGTCTGCTGTCAGGAGCTGAGGTGAGCTGAGGTGAGCTGAGGCGAGGCGAGCTGACTGCCTGCCTTGGACTGTGGACTGTGGCGGCAAAGGCAGCGGTGGAGAGCGGAGGTGGTGAGCGGCTGAGGTAGTTTTGGCAGGTAGTATCATCAACTTTGGCAGTTCTGGCGGATGAGGCTGTGGCCCAGCTAGGCGCTGGGTGTTGAGTGGAGGAGGAGCAGCAAAGACCGGATTACCAGGCTTACTGGCATACTGTCTGCTGTCAGGAGCTGAGGTGAGGTGAGCTGACTGCCTGCCTTGGACTGTGGACTGTGGCTTACTGACATAACCGAAAAAGAAAAAAAAACGTTTAAAGTGAAGGTGAAGGGGTGTGCAGTGTGTGTGTGCAGTGGACCTGGCTCTGGTCACTGCTCGAAAACCAACCAGATTTTTGGCAGATTCTTGGCAGTCGCTTGGTAAGGTTGATTTCTGGTTTTTTCCTTTTGGCCCCTCCACCTCCTGACACAGGCTCTTGTTTCTGCTCTGTGTGGAAGAAGCAGAGCAGAGCAGAAGAACAGAGAAAAAACTATGGAGGAGTAGAGGAGTAGAGGAGCAGAGGAACGACGTATATGACTGCTTTGTGCCTTCCATACACCCTTAATATTTATAGATCAAACAGATAATTGACAATTGATAATTGATTTTAAACTGATCGATTTATTATATTTTCAAACTGATTTTAACCTTAAAAACATAAATTAAACAGATATTGAGAATGCGCTCTGGGAAAGAAAGGACTTCGGGCCCTCCCACAAGACGAACGCGGAAAGCCCAAGCACCAAGAGTGATAAAAAATACTAAAGGACTGATAAAGAGTTCTAATCAAACGCTAATCTCGCCAATAGCACGGATGTTTGAAAAATCTACAAAAATACCTCATAAGTTTGATTTTATGAGAGATCCAGCAGGAGCACTGATGTCAATGCAACTAGAAGTGGAAACAAAACACTTACAATCTCCGATTAAGCCAACTAACACCTTGTAAAGAAAAATTCAAACATTTGGTCTAGAGCGGGAACAGGAGCAAACTATTAACCCGCAACTTGAAAGTCTACAGGGAGCTATAACTGAACAAAGAGTGGACTTAGAGCCTTTAATTCCAGTATCACACACTCAAAGAAATAAAAGTGATGCAGATTTGGGTGAGATTGAAATACTAACAGAAGAAATGGCACAAGATGATATGGTTATGAGTCCAATGACTCCAGGGGCTCCACTACCAATAGAAGTTAAGGTTGAAACAAGAAAAATAATGTTCACAACCTCGAACAAGGAAAGCAAACACAAATAAATGGTAATAGTAACAACCTACTGGGGATGAGTATACCAAAAGGAATGGATCGAGGAATAAATATGGAACTGAGTCATAAAGAGCTGGAAAGTGATACTCCTGATCAGTTACAACCATCGTTCTTCAAGGAAAAAACCCTAGGATTCAATGATCAATCAGTATTCAAAATTGCAAGCAGTAGTAAAAAAATAAATAGACTGGTTAATACACAGAGCTTATTAGATAATCAAGATACTAATCTTGTTGAGGCTACTCAAAATAAGGAAATATATACTGATCTAAAAGCAAAAAAACATATAGACGATCAGGATCTGGGATCAATATGGGATATATTTTACCAACCATCAGTACTAACCCTTGAAGCATTGACATATCAGTCAAATAAAATGGACACTCAAATAGAAATACTTGGAGTGATGGCAAATGCAGTCTCTGGAATCGATCACAAGTTGGCAGAGTTAAATAGTTTGATAATTAAAGCACAAAATGAAGCGGCCTCAACTTACTTAGACTGTACATGTGCACCTATAATAAATAAATTAGCGAGTATCCCGGAAGTTGTGCATACGATATTAGATGACGTTAAAGAAATTGTTAGGAAAAAACATGATATTAAAGAACAGGAGATGTGGCAATCAGAAAAAAAGAAAAATATGTTAGTTTCTACAGAAGAAAGAAAAGAGATGCAGTTTGGTCACATAACTTACTCCGATGATCGGATTAAATTAGGCTCGGAAATAAAGCAGAGTGTTAAGCAAGAGTCAAATAAGTTAATAGAAAAGGATACATTGCTTGATCAATCTGAACAGCGGAATAAAGAAGGAGCGGTTAAGGAAGATTTAATAGCCTTAGCACAGCAGAATAAAGAAGGAGATGTTACGGAAGATTCAATAGACCTGGAAGAAAACATGGAATTAACAAAAAGACAAAGGAAAAAACTGCGCAAAGCAAGAAATAAGGCCAAGAAAGAGTTTGCAGCAAAAACAGACTCCAAGTTGGAAGCCCCCAAGGTTACGGTAAAAGAAAAAAAATATATGAAAACACTTATAGAAAAACAAAAAGATGATTTATTGGGGAGTCAGCTTGAAAAATACTGCAAGAGAAAGAAAAGTATTACGATATCTTTATGAAGCCTTTGAAACATCTCACTGACCAAAAACTCTCCACGATAAATAAAACTATATTAGATAACAAGGGCCAAAGGTTCTGTGTATCACGAACGGAGAAAAATAAAGGATTAGAAAGAGATGAAAAAAGTAGTCTGAAAAGAAACGGTTGTGTAATAAAAATGAAATCTATTGAAAATATTCAAAGTGATCAGATTGAAGAAGCAAAGAGCCCTTTGATCCCCGTTAAATTTAAATCCTCATCCAGTAACTGCAAGGAGGAACAAACGTGTATTGATCCAGCGATTCCGAGAACAATCCAAGGAGGGCAAAATACTGTACCAAGAATAGGCGGTAATTTAATTCGACAGAAGGAAAATATAGCCGCACTAAATCAACGGAAAGAGGAAACTAAGAACAATTCGATAAAAACAATAGAATTGTTAGAACTAAAAGAGGATGTGATTCAAATACCAAAATGGGAGAACCTAGTTATTGTAAAAAGTGGTCTAGCTAAACAAGTTGTATATAATGAAATACCTTTCCAGAGAGAAGAGCTGTGCTTGTCTGATGATGTAAACCTTGCATCTAGATATTGAGGTATGAGGGTCTGCCTGACAATGCCCAGAGGTCTTCTATTTGTATAATAAACTAGTTAGTAGCACGGGGAGGGTGGTATGGTCATTTAGCCCTATATCCACTGCTTTATGAAATGCTTTCCCCGTTTGTATTCTATGGAATTGTAACTATGCTTATTATTTTATTCTTATGCATTATGCTGATAGTACTGGCACGTGTACTGTATCTTAGAGCACGATAGTTGAAATAAACATTTTGAACTATACTGTGTCTCTTATTACGCATGTTGTGGACAGGTATGAGTGAGTTATGAAAGGGTGCCCTTGCTCCCGCGAGTCCTGAGAAAGAGAGACCGTGTTCTGGGTTGTCTAATCATTGGTAGCGTCGTTGCTAATGAGACGCTAAAGCTGGTCGGATTGGGATTGTGGGTACTAAGGTGTATGGTTGGCTCACCACTATACTCCGAGGTCCTATTATCCTGTGCATAGCTCTGTGTATGTGCAGAATCCCTACAACATGGCGCCACCAATGAAGTGGGCTGCTTATCTGCGAGACGCTTGTGTAGTACTTGTGCTTGTCCACAACACCCTTTGCAGACGCTTCTGGAGGCGTGTGTGAGGGCGATACCTCCTATATTGACGTTTTTATAGGTTCTTTCAAGCTTGAAGTTGTTAAAAGGTGTTTAAACACAACCCTATATTGTGCTGCCTCCTACTAGGTTGTCGAATACTTTATAGCCTTAAATGGCTGTCCAAATTGCGGCACATAGCCGCGCAGCGCTCAAAGCTCATTTGGCAGCGTATGGAGTGCCTGACGCGGGTGTCGATCTGATCTTTGTGGTACAAGCGGATCCTGCTTACCACTTTGAGGTATTTTACTCTTGGATCACCTTTCCGGCAGTGGATGGGAATGATGATTTGTTCCATGAATATACAGCCACCGCTGTTCCTAATCTTTATAGGCCTTATAGGAATCTTGAAGTACCACTCACGGCATGGCAACACCGTGTTTGGTTTGATGGCGCCCTCCCCCAACCGATTACCTCGGTACCTCGGTTCGTTTAGGCCCCTTATCGATTGAAGGGGCCACTTGGCCTGTTTTGGCCGGGTATACCCCACATCCGCGTTATATGACGCTTCAGTCGCTGACCTGCATAATTTGCATTCGTCTTTGATACGTGTGCATAGAGCTTTAGTACAGTATGTTACAGGCATCGTCCAGGGAGCCCCGCCTGGAGTTGCAGCGCATCCAGCTGGACCGGGCGGTGTAACCATAAGTCCCGTCATGGTTAATTCGGTGATGGGCAAGCGCCCACAAAATAAGGACGATTTACCTTATTGGCTTGCAGAGAAATTTGACCAGCTGGAGGCAGTTTTTCCAAATACTTCTCCTGTGGAAAAACACAGGATTTTGACGATTAGTTTGCCAAAAGATTTAATTCCCGAGTTGGCAGATTGCAACAACTGGGGTAAAGTATTCGCAGCAGTATATGCGAAGTGTTTCGGCACTCCTTCCATGACAGTTCTCCCCTCTGTAATTAAACGAGTGCAGGATGAGCATGGCCCTGAAGCGGCTGTGGAATTCGGGATGAGACTGGTGGGAGTGTTCGATTTAGTGGCTGATTTGATCCTTGCGAATGTCAAGGGCGATGCAGTCAACTTTCAAGTAGCTAATGCTTTGGCTTTGATCCCAGAACCGGACAAGCCGCGTGAATTACCGAAAATTATTGCACAGGCTTACAAAACCATTGGCCGTAATAGCCTGGGAGTCAAGCCTTTTGCTAAAACGCAAACTCAATCGCAACCACAACCAAAAACTCAATCTGAGAAAGATGAGAAACCGTTCTTTACTAAAAAGAGCTGGAGGTTGAAAAAACAGGGTAAGCAACAGCAGAAAAAGCCAGGGTCGCGAGGCGCATCCCCGGTTTCCGTATCTTCTGAACGCACATATGATTTGCGCGATAGAGCGAGAATAAAATCTCCAGAGAGATTTCAAGTCCCTGATCAGCTTTCTCCTTGTTCTTCACAGGCACCGTCGACCTCCCAGACAGGTGGAGGTGATTGCTAGGATAGAGGCAGGGGTCGAGAGGCTCCACAGGGACGAGACCAACCTCGACAACAAGTCCGAGGGAAACCAGAAGAATTTCAACGTTCTCGCCCACAGTTTCAGAAGAAAAAAGTTGCAGCTGTAACAGCGAGGTATGCCACAGACGGTGAGAACGAGACTCCTGAATTGGACGTGGGCAGTGACGCTCCTAGACAGCGCCGCAGAAGTTACCATAGTGCGGGAGGCACTACATCCTCATGTGGAGGCGACAGCAACTGATACATTATTACTGTCAAGACAGCAGACACCAGAGTGGCATCCCCTGACAGACTATATAATATTGTCATTCAAATTGAAGGTGACATACAGCGTGTTATTAAAGGGATTTTTGGGAGAATCTGACCTCTTCTTACGACATTTTGTTAGCTGAGGCGGATTGGCCCCCCCCATTCGTACTCTGCGCGTAAAGGGGAGGAGGTAATCCTTCCGAGCTTTTCTCGTCATGTCCCCAAGGACAAAGCGGAGGCTCTCGCAGCTGAGTGGGCTGTGTCCCTGGCTCCGGCGTTATACCGCAATCACGTGGACTGGGATGAAGACTCTCCCCCCCATGATATTCCTTTGCGGTCGCTGCCACAGCCACAACCCCAATATCCCATCAAGCGGGAAGCTAAAGGTCCCGTTTCCGAAATTCTGACACAATTAGAATATCAAGGAGTAATTGAAACATGCGTATCACCAATGAATAATCCCCTTTTCGCGGTTTCGAAACCCGATGGATCGTACCGCCTAGTTTTGGATTACCAACATTTGAACTCTCATTGTGGGACCTTTGCGGTGCAAAATACCCACAGTTCTGCGCTTGTAGATAGTCTTGTTCGTAAAAAATATAAAACGACACTTGACCTATCCAATGGATTTTACACGCACAACTTGTCCCCGGAGTGCGGCCAATGGAGCGCTTTCACTTCCGGTTGTAAACAATTCAAATTCCGGCATTTACCCATGGGCTACAAGAACAGTCCAGGTGTATTCGCCGCCCGTGTTGTCTCTTTGTTGGACAGCATAGACTCAGATGCGTGTTCGTACGTCGACGATATCTATCTGACAGATGACGAATTATGGCTGCATCTTTCCCGAGTGGACCGCATTATTCTTGAATTTGCGGTCTTAGGATACAAATTTAATTTTGCCAAATCTCACATTGCTGAATTTAACATTTTGTTTTTGGGCTATGAGCTCAATAATGAAGGTAAGGGTTTAGCTCCCCATTTCTTGGAGAAATGCGCACTTTTGTGCCCTCCAACCACTCTGAAGAAGCTTCAGTCTTTACTGGGTTTTCTGAACTTCGGGCATACTTACATTCCCGAATATGCCCAGCCTATCAAGCCTCTTTATGGCTTGATACAACCTCACTTTTCGAAGTCATGCTGGCTTCCCGAGCATTCCTCTATACTGCAATCTTTGCAGTCTGATCTACTTGAATCTAAATTCTTGTTGACTCATGACAACCACACAAACCTGGTGATTAGAATTGTTCCAGGGGCGGTTGGTTTCACGTACTTAACCTTTAACGAAGGTGACACAGTACCGATTGCATACAAGTCACATCTTTACACTTCGGCAGAAATGCGCTTTTCCTCTGTGGAGAAAGTTTTGACTGCAGTGCAAATGGTGATTCTAAAGGAACGCGCACTGGCACAGGGAAAACGCATTTTGGTGGTAACACCATATCCTGCTCTTGAGGCAGTGACGAAGGCAAGTGTACCAAACTCTAAGGCATTGCACCCCCGTTGGATACAATGGGCTACATCTCTGACATCTCCGGATGTCACGTTTATCTTTGATTCTTCACTACAGACACAAGAGTTTTTACAGTATGAATTTGTTCATCCTCCTACTCTGTCTTTGCTACCGCTTGAGGAGTACGAATGTATTATCTATACCGATGGTTCGGTACAACCAGCCACGGGTTCCAAGCATGCTTATTCAGCAGCATGTGCTATTGTTGCGGGTACTATGGTGAACGGTGAGTTCAAACAGACGGTAGTGCACACTCAGGCACTAGGCGACAGTACTGCACAATTGGCCGAGCTGCGCGCTTTGGTGCTTGCACTTGAGTTCGCTAATCCAGACGTGACTACCCTTATTGTATGCAATTCTTACTACTGTGTTCAGTCTTTCAATGACAATCTATTCTTTTGGTCACAAAATGACTATAGAGATGCTAAAGGCAACACAATTAAGCAAAAGATGCTTTGGGTTCGAGTGGCAGATTTGAAACAACGTCTGCCTCTCACACAGGTGATTAACACTCTTGGCCACCAGCATGTGGGTGCACACGCTGTCGGTAACGGTTTGGCGGACGAAGCTGCCAAATCAGCAGTAGCCACGTGCTCAGTAGCAGCAGTTACAAGATCCATGACTAAAATAGATAATGATATTTTGGCAGCTATTGCTGCAACAAAGGAAGGTGCTATTTACCCACGGGGTTTCCCTTCCAAAAACTCTTATCAATTAGGTCCCGAACAGGCTCCTTACGTAAGAATTCCAGATGTTGGTGATCGGCTGATTCCCAACGCGGACCGCAGACTTTCCTTGATAACAGCCGCACACGAAGGCATGGCTTCGGCTCATGCTGGCGTGTCTGCGACGGTTTCCATCTTGCAGCAGCGTTACTGGTGGTGTGGTTTATATAAACAAACCCGTACTTATGTGCTTTCTTGTGTCGTTTGTCAGCAAATTAAGCCTTCCACAGTTACACGACCACCGCAAACCCCGCTCTGCATTTCAAACAGACCTTTTGGGTGTGTTTACCTGGATCACTGCGGTCCATTTTCTTCTGACACTGCATATAAGTACATCTTGGTTGCAGTGGATTCGTGCACACGTTTCATCTGGGTTTGGCCACAACGGAGTGCTGACGCTCGAAATGTCATCAGGGATTTGCGTGTCTTTGTGGGAATTTTTGCCTGCGGCACCTTCCATTCTGACCAAGGTCCAGCGTTCGCCTCTAAGGCCTACAAGGACGCAATGGGTTCACTGGGGGTGCAGGTGAAATTTTCGTCTCCATATCGGCCTGAGGGCAATTCGATTGTTGAACGAATGAACCGTGTCTTAAAGCAATCCTTGACAGCTAGAGTCTTAGGTACTGGCAGGAACTGGCTGGCCCACTTGTATACCGTACAACGTGCACTTAATAATCTCCCTAGAAGATCTCTGGGTGGGCGGACCCCATACGAAATGCTCTTTGGCATACGAATGTTTGTGCCCGACCTTGATGGTCTAGACATGGTGGCGCAATCCGCCATCTTTGATGTAGATAACCATTCTACTATGTTACAGGACTTACAAGAAGCCCGAGACAAACTTGCGATTGCACATTTACCTTCAGCCACAGACCCTGCACTGCAGATTCCGGTTGCTGGCTGGCTTCCGAAGATTGGAGATCTGGTCCGAGAGAAGGTGGAGAACAAAAAAGAATTTGGCCCCTCTTATCGTGCACCGGTTCCAGTCCTTGGCTTGAAGGGTACTCGTACAGTCATCTTACCACCGCTTCCTGGTCACAAGGAGAACAGATACATCTCAGTGGAAAATGTCAAGCTACAACATCTGGCCGATCCTGAATAGTGTAACACCAGCGGTCTCTTGTCCAGTCATTTCCAGGACAAATGTTTGTGGCCGGAACGGTCACTGATGTTGCTATTGAGATGGTAGATTTGCCTGATCGCCTGCTCGACTACCCAGATTCCCCCTGCAATGAGGAGACCGAGTATACCTACCCCGCCACCGAGTCCGTGGCTCATCTGCCAACAACGCCACTGAGCCCAACACGTTATTCCTTTGACTCGGATTCCACCCCAGCACTTATCCTGTCCAGATTCAGTATTTTTGTATCCTGGTTCAGAGACAATTTTTTAATCCCACCATGGACATACATCTGGTTGGTACTATTCCTGGTTTTTTCTGTTCATGTCCATTGGCTTTGTGACAGTTTTTTTCTTACTCATCAATGGTCACTATTTACCCGAACGCTCTGCTGTGAACTGTGTCGCTGGAACTTTGGCTCCGCATTCTTCATCTCACATCATGAAGCGTGACCACACATTTGTGAACATTTCAGCTTTTCCAGTCGCTGATGGCATCGTATGGGATGCGGTAAATTTCCAAATTCATGGACCCACCGAGGTTATCAATGTACCAAATGTCCTCTGTGTTTCAATGGGTGATGTAGTTAAAAATAATATTCATTCTGACGATTGGGATGTGCACGCCATTGAATCATTATTTTCTGATTTGAAATATTATGCAGCATTTAATGCTGAGGATCTGTATTTAAATTCTGCAAGTTATGCCGACTTATATTGTTACCAGCATTGGGGTAACCATTTTCTCCATAAACCAAGTACTCTTCGGGGTCATTTTAATTACACCCAATGGGAACATTGTCCGACCCCTTTGCCTGGTAGCTCCCAAACACTTAAAAGTAAATTGACTTATTTCACGGACTTTGATAGATCAAACCTTGGGTCCTATTATTTTAAACTGAACACATCGCCCACTCAAAAGGTCATGTTGTCCCACACTAAATTGCTGTATTCGGGTTCCTTTTTGAAAGCCTTGGCAGTGGGTGGGTATGAACACTGGCTAGCCACCATTGACTTAAAATCTATTTGGGGCACCAAATCATGGCAGGTACGTGGTACGGAAGCTTTGCACCATTCTTGCCTAATCCCGGCCCAGATTTTATTTTTAAATGATACAATTTTTCAAACAACATGCTGGGGTTTGGCTACTTCCAAACAATTGAATGCTCCCTCCATTCCTGTCCTGTCTTCCGTTCCCAACGTAAGCTTGCTTTTTAATATTTCACTTTCCACGTTGCAAGCTTTGTATCAAAATAATTCCTTTAATATTTCTACGTTTGTTCAGTCACCCTGGTTGGCCTGGCCCGTAGCATCCAATTGCGTTTTCATGGCTCAGCTCCTGGTTACAAACAGGATATGCCAGATCCGAGGTTTTCTGTCTCTCGTACTGTTACAACATATTCTGTTGGTAAACTGTGTAAGCAGTGGTTGCTGCACTCTTCCTTAGATTCTGTAAAAGAACATTTATCCCTCCTATCAGGCAACATTGATCTGTCCGATTTTGTTCTGGGGCCTCGTGGTCCTCGACCTAAGAGATTCATTTATGAAACTTACAATGAACTCTGGAAGCTTTCACAAATTGAAGCTGCTTCCCGACTTCGGGAAATCGATCAAGCAAATCTGGAAAAAGTGCTTGCTGTTGTTGACAATAGTATTAATACCCTGTCTTCCCGCATTCACACATTAGAGAATATCATATCCTCTGTTGTTGATATTGTACAAGATGATGTTTCTGTGTTATATCATGGTCAAAATCAACTGCGTTCAGTAATGCAGTTTGCATGGACTTTGCAAACACTTAAAATGGGTAAGGTTCCTTCGCACTTTTTGAACACCTCTGTCTTATTCTTACCTTTTAATTTGACTGAGAAACAGCAGTTCATGTCCATGAAGGATGCAACATACACTCTGTTACATATCGAAAAAATAGAGCCCTTACCATTCTCTATGGCGGAATTGGATTCTGCAGTGTGGTTAGTACACGGGGTTATTGCATTGCCTTTTTCTTTATTTGAATTCAGTTCATGCATGAAGCATTATCCTGTGGGCCGCTTTCAGCCTTTAGGGAGTGCTTTCCTGCATGAACTTTGGTCCCTGCCTTTCATGTATAAATGTCTTAGGGACGGGAAGGAAGTTTTTCTCACGGGGGAGTCATGCGATTCTACTGTGGGTCATTCCCTTGTTTGTAAACACATTGAATTGCACGGAGCTTGTAATGTTTCGGCTCCGAATCTTGCTTGTGTTTTAAAGGGCATTCCTGCTCCTTCTATATCTCCTACTTTCACTGTGCTTGCAAATGGTAGCTATCTCCTTCTAAATAATCAGGACTGCTGTGGCATACTAGCCGGCATACCCTATATTGTAACAGTTTCCCACAGGGTTGTCTGCTGCAAAAATGTGCTTTTTCCTCCTCCGCACGACATCGTAGATAGTTCTATTTGGCCTTCCATTCCAACTTTGAAGGCGGATTTCAATAAATTGAGCAGAATAAAGGCGCTATTATTGAACCAGGAGGTTATGCTCACATCCGCCCGGGAGACATTCATTCTCCAGGTGGCGAGTACCCACAGTGAGATACAGGCCCTCTTGAACACAAACTTCCCACGGCATTTCGGTGAACTGATTCACCGTGTTTTCAATGCATCGCGCACTGAAGGACTTGTGCACTTTTTTAAAGTTGTGGGTTCGGGCCTTGTTACATCCTTTCAAACTATCTTTGGTGTAATACCGGCTTTTATTCATTCCATTTTTTCCAGCGTCTTTGGTGGCTTTCCGTTGATCCTCGCCTTGGCGGCTGGTATATTGCTTTTGGTCTATTTGCTACGCAATGGCTGCACTTCATGGAGCCCTCCTCGACCACGGTCGCCTTCGGATGCTCCGTGAGCGCATCCTCGTCGGCTTCGGCGTCCTGCCATTGGCGACACTTGGTGTGTCCTACAGTCTTTCTTTTCGCTTTGCGTATTTCACTTACGTGCAACCTGTGATGTCTTGCATCCGATGTCCTTTCTCATGGTCCTTGGAGTATTGCCTCTCCAATACGTCTCTGTCTCACCCGGATTTTGTCCAGTTGATGGGTCCCTTAGAGGCCCATGAGCGGGACTGTTCCGGTGCTGACTACATGGTGCGTGCGGCTGCACTTGGAATTTTGGCACAATGGGATGTCTGGGCGGCTGCTCAGACTCTCCTACAACGAAGTTATATTGAGTATCACGCAAGTTGTCCCGCAATGCTGTTCGCTGCTCCTTCTTGCGAGGACCATGAATGCAGTTTTGATTTACTGGTATGGATGGCGTCTCTTTTTTCTGACGATTCCAACGATGTCCTTTTGGATGGGGTGGCGTTTTTCTGCACTTTCACTCTATTGGATTAAGGGGACGTCCACGTTCGGCGTCCTGCCTCAGTGGATTTTTCTGACAGTGTGTTTTTCTTGTTTGTCTCAGTCCCACTCCGTGTCCTTCACTGGGGACTATGCCAAAACAGACGTTTCCATTATGCTCCATCTATTTGAACTCTGTTTTTGTCCTATGTCTTCACCAATGGACTGACCGGGGGAGGGTGTCGTGTGGTTTGTGGCCTCATTGCCTACACTGCTAAGTTAGCTTAGGCCCGGCTGCCATGATGCCTTTTTGCACACGTTACTTTGTGACTTTGTTTTCCAGACTCTGATTGTGCCAGGCTATATTAGAACTGTCTGCCTTTTTGCCTTTCACCTTTTCTCCTGTTCCCTTTGGGTTTCGTCTGCACATCATGTACAAGGTCGAAAAACAATGTCCCTTGTTCTTGCTGATCTGGTCAGCCCCTCGCACTTAGACATAACACTGAATGCAGCTGCACTGGGGAAATTCGTGTGCTTTTAATATTGTGATTTTCACTGTTAGATACACTTGGAGAAATACCTTCCAGAGAGAAGAGCTGTGCTTGTCTGATGATGTAAACCTTGCATCTAGATATTGAGGTATGAGGGTCTGCCTGACAATGCCCAGAGGTCTTCTATTTGTATAATAAACTAGTTAGTAGCACGGGGAGGGTGGTATGGTAATTTAGCCCTATATCCACTGCTTTATGAAATGCTTTCCCCGTTTGTATTCTATGGAATTGTAACTATGCTTATTATTTTATTCTTATGCATTATGCTGATAGTACTGGCACATGTACTGTATCTTAGAGCACGATAGTTGAAATAAACATTTTGAACTATACAGTGTCTCTTATTACGCACGTTGTGGACAGGTATGAGTGAGTTATGAAAGGGTGTGCTTGCTCCCGCGAGTCCTGAGAGAGAGAGACCGTGTTCTGGGTTGTCTAATCATTGGTAGCATCGTTGCTAATGAGACGCTAAAGCTAGTCAGATTGGGATTGTGGGTACTAAGGTGTATGGTTGGCTCACCACTATACTCCGAGGTCCTATTATCCTGTGCATAGCTCTGTGTATGTGCAGAATCCCTACAACAATACGAGATAATTTCCTGATGCCTACATTACCCATGTGCTTTTTCCTTCACCTCTTGTGACCTCTGGATATTCCACCGAGAAGCAGAGGAACCGCCACTCTCGGAGAGAAAGAGGCACCTTTAGTGACACGTCCCTGGTTCAAACAACGCTTCAAAAAGTGCACTTTGAGAGACCCATGAAAACATGGCAGAGGAAGGAATCACAGCAAGAGGGCGGGCTGTTAGCCCCAGTGCCCTTTATATGGCTCTAGCAATACCCACCCTGGTCCTGGTACAAACATCAACCACCAGAGATCAGTAAATTATCATAATAAACGACAACCCTATACAGTGTTTTTAAAGACTTGTACTTTAATGCGTCTTTTCTACTTTATGGAAAAGTAGTGATTCGTGCAGAGATCGAACCAGCGACCTTGGTGTTATTAGCACCACGCTCTAACCAACTGAGCTAACCGGCTGACGTCTAATGGGACCATATAGGAGTGTCTAATGAAACTGAACAGGCTGTCACACTACACAGAGACATTTAATAGACATACAGACAGGCCATTACTGACCCATTATAGTTTCAGGCCAAGACATTGAGGCGCTCAGATAATCCTGCACCAACTCGCACATACCGGGGAGCGTCACCAAAGAACACGGATATTATTTAATGAGCTGCACTGAATGCACTTCACTAACAAGAGCTGCACGACCATCACTCCACAGAAAATATGGATTGAAGGGTAGAATCACTCCACAGACCCTCCCTCCTGCCACACTCATCCAGAAAGGTACTGGTCTTGGCTCAGGAGCACTGCGCATGCTCAATGTTCTGCAGGTTCTGCTCACACCCAAGCTTAATCCATACCACACACTATCACTCAGTGGGCTGTCAATCCTTAACCCTTCCCGTCCTGTACCCTTTTCTCTGTACTCCTTCCCCCATCACTCACTGCTCCCCCTCCCTCAACATTCATAGACATGGACCCGTGCTGCACGTTCTTGTGTGGTTCTCCAGAGTACACAGCTTATCACTTTCCAAACCAGATGTTGTGCTCATTATTCTCTGAACCTACGCTTCATTAACTAAATTATTTTACAAATACTATAGACCACACTACAGCTATTTCATGTGTGAGTCCAGACTATGACGGAAGTAGTTGTGGCCGAGTGGTTAAGGGAATGGACTCGAAATCTATTGCGTTTTCCCCGTGCAGGTTCGATTCCTGCTGACTACACGTTAATTTTTAATCATTTCATTTTGGCATGGAAACTAATTATGTGGTTCGTAAACATCTGCTTTTTCCGCATAATTGTGTGTTTGTTACTCTGGTTCTGCATGTGCTGCAACTGTTGGTTGAAGCTTGCATTACTGCTGCCCAGCTTGTACTTTGATGCGAGTGCAGCTTAAAAAGATCTTTTCACTTCACAAAACCAAACTGATTGCCTTTGAAAATTAAAGATACTGGTGGTTGGTGGTACAACACATTGGCATCTAAACACCAAAAACATCTTTAGCTTCGAAGGAGGAGTATTGTGTACATGTGGATAATTATAATAGGAGCAAATGTGTTTGCAGACAATGAGGGGCATATTATCAACAACCGGCGATAAATATCGCTAAGCGCACTTAGCGCTAGGATATTTATCGCCGGCTATCGATGAATTTTATTGCCGAGGTAGCGTGCTATTAGCAACGCTTATCTCAGACTCGATAAAATTCCTGGCGCAAGCTGCCAAATGTCCGATTATCGCTGGAAATCCAGCGATAATCGCACGACATTTGGCGATAGCTTGTGGATAGGGCTGGGCATATTTAACTATGAAATCCACCTTCCATTGGATATCATGGCTAAGTCGAACTAAAAGCATGCATTAGGAAAGTAGCGTTAACCAAGGTTAGCACTACTTTTCTTATCGCTATGCTTGTTAGCGATTCCCTTGATAATTGGAGAAATGTCGGTTAACGACATTTCTCCAGTTATTTTTGGACGGAACGCCCACTTTGCATCTCATTAGAGATGCAAAGGTGGGCGTTATGGAAAAGGGCGATAGGGCAAGGATTCACGCGATAGCGTGACCTTGCTAATACAGCGATAAAATTATCGCCGCTTTACGTCCGGAAACAGACGCTAAAGCGGCGATAATTTTTTATCGCCGGCTTGATAATATGCCCCCGAGTCTTTTATCAAACAATACGTCTTCTATGAGGTTGTGTAAAAGACAAGGCACTGCTGAGATTCCAACTCAGGACCTTCTGCTTACTAAACAGGTGCTTTAACCAACTAAGCCACAGCGCTTGTTTTGCTTCAGGAGCCCCCACTGTACTTTCTGTCCTGGTGTCACTGTGAGGCACTGCATATTTTTCTGCGTTGAAAGCTTTGATATTCCACAGCTGCTACCGACAAGAACATGGAGAAGAAAACCTGATATTGGAATGGAAATATTACAAAGAGGGTCATGAAAAACGTATATCATTATACCTACATATCTGTATTATTTACACTGGTGGACGAAGGGCTCAATACATTCGTTAAACTAAACGAGAGTACAATGATTTAAAGGTGACCAAAATATACAAGATAATTTCCTGATGTCTACATAACCCATGTGCTTTTTCCTTCACCTCTCGTGACCTCTGGACATCCCACCGAGAAGCCGAGGTACCGCCACTCTCGGAGAGAAAGTGTCACCTTTAGTGACGCGTCCCCGGTTCGACTAGTGCTTCAAAAAGTTCACTTTGAGAGACCCATGAAAACATGGCGGAGGCGGGTATCACATCAAGAGGGGTGGCTGTTAGCCCGCAGTGCCCTTTAAATGGCTCTAGCAATAGCCACCCTGGTCCAGGTACAAACATCAGCCACCAGAGCTCAGTAAATTACCAGAATAAACAACAACCCTGTAAGGTGTTGTTAATGCATGTCTTTTCTACTTTATTAAAAAGATGTGGCCCATACAGGGCTTGAACCCTTGACCTTGGTTTTATTAGCACTACGCTCTAACCAACTGAGCTAACCATCTAACACTTTATGATACCATATAGGACTTTCTAGTGAAACTGAACAGGCTGTCACAGTTCACACAGATATTCAATAGACATACTGACAGGCCATTACTGACCCATTATAGATTCAGACCAAGACATTGTAGCACTCAGATAATCCTGCACCAACTTCCACATACTGTGGAGTGTCACCAAAGAACACGGATATTATTTAATGAGCTGCACTGAACGCACTTCACTAACAAGAGCTGCACGACCATCACTCCCCAGAAAAGATGGATTGAAGGCTGGAATCACTCCACAGACCCTCCCTCCTGCCACACTCACCCAGAAAGGTACTGGTCTCGGCTCAGCAGCACTGCGCATGCTCAATGTTCTGCAGGTTATTCTCACACCCGAGCTTAATCCATACCACACACTAACACACACTGGGCTGTCAATCCTGTGCCCTTTTCTCTGTACTCCTTCCCACATCACTCACTCCTCTCCCTCCCTCAACTTTCATAGACATGGACCCGTGCTGCACCTTCTTGTGTGGTTCTCCAGAGTACACAGCTTATTCCTTTCCAAACCGGATGTTATACTCATTATTCTCTGCGCCTACGCTTCATTAACTAACTTCTTTTACCCATACTATGGACCACACTACAGCTAATTCATGTGTGAGTGCAGAATATGCTGGAAGTAGTCGTGGCCGAGTGATTAAGGTGATGGACTCGAAATCCATTGGGGTCTCCCCGCACAGGTTTGAATCCTGCTGATTACGTGTTAATTTTTAAACATTTCATTTCATTTTGACATGGAAACTAATTATGTGGTTCGTAAACATCTGCTTTTTACGCATAATTGTGTCTTTGCTACTCTGGTGCTGCATATGCTGCACCTGTTGGTTGAAGCTTGCATTACTGCTGCTCAGCTTGAACTTTGATGCGAGTACAGCTTAAAAACATCTTTTCACTTCACAAAACCAAACTGATTGGCTTTGAAAATTAAAGATACTGGCGGTTGGTGGTACAATACATTGGCATTTAAACACCAAAAACATCTTTAGCTTCGAAGGAGGAGCATTGTGTACATGTGGATAATTATAATAGGAGCAACTGTGTTTGCAGACAATGAGTCTTTTATCACACAATATTTCTTCTATGAGGACATGTAAAACACGAGGCCTGCAAAGATTCAAACTCAGGATCTCCTGTTTACGAGACAGGCGCTTTAACCAACTAAGCCACAGCACCTATTTAGCTTCAGAAGCCCCACTGTACCTTCTGTCCTGGTGTCATTGTAAGGCACTGCATATTTTTCTGTCTTAAAAGCTTTGATATTTTACAGCTGCTATTGACAAGAACATGGAGAAGAAAACCCGATATTGGAATGGAAATATTACAAAGAGGGTCACGAAAAACGTATATCAATATACCTACATATCTGTATTTATTTTGTAAAGTTTTACACTGGTGGACGAAGGGCTCAATACATTTGTTAAACTAAACGAGAGTACAATGTATTAAAGGTCAGCAATATATACAAGATAATTTCCTGATGCCTACATAACCCATGTGCTTTTTCCTTCACCTCTCATGACCTCTGGACATCCCACTGAGAAGCAGAGGAACCGCCACTCCTGGAGAGAAAGAGGCACCTTTAGTGAGGCGTCCCCGGTTCAAACAGCACTTCAAAAAGAGCACTTTGAGAGATCCATGAAGACATGGTGGAGGAAGGTATCACAGCAAAAGGGGGGGCTGTTAGCCCGCAGTGCCCTTTACATGGCTCTAGCAATACCCAACCTGGTCCTGGTACAAACATCAGCCACCAGAGCTCAGTAAATTACCAGAGTAAACAACAAGCCTATACTGTGTTTTTAAAGCCTTGTACTTTAATGGATGTTGTTATACTCTCTCAATAGTTCTTTAGGCTTAAATGACTAACACTGTGCTCGGTTAATGTGTGCTGCATTCCAGGCTCTGACATGTGGAATGTTGATGGTTGCCTGGATGCACTGTCACTGGGTTCTGTGTTTTGAATTGGTCGGAGAGAGCAGTTGGGATCCAGCTGTTTGCCATCTATTTTGCTGTCTCTGCTGTGTAGCTGTTCCACATTAAACTCAACACAATATTCTGGCTGCCTACTTGAGTTTATTACTACAATTTATGTGGCGACGATTCCCGCTACACAGCTCCACAACAAACTCAGCGTGCACATCAAGTTCTTTATCTACTTCAAGTCAAGACTACAAGTTGCAGTAAGCGGTAAGACTATTCCTTTTAATCTCTTCATGCTGGCATTCTCTCACCACGACGCACCGCTTTTACCGCAATCAAAACAAGAAGATTTTAATCTTTTATCTACATTTTTAAAACAAAGGCTTAACGGAACTTACGATTGTACCGTTTCTTCACGTTGTCTTCATTTGGCTGTGGACTGTATGTTTCGAGGTTTCTGGGAGCTTCATAAGATCGCGCAAGCCTTGAGTTGGGCCTTTGTTTTACCCGCGGCCTAACTTCTCCGGCGCACGCGCACACAGCTGCCTGGTTGCCTGACCTCCTCATCGCTACGCTTGTGACGTATGAGAAGCACGTCACAGCTGAATCTTCTGCTGTAGCTAACGCGTGTTGAGGGTTGCTAAGCAACACAGCGTCGGACACCCTGTGCTACCTTGTAACACGCTAACAGCTCGTATCGGCCAACCTTTCACTCTACAATTACCGTGTCAAAGCCGCAACGAAGACCAAAACGTGTCATCATCGTATTTCAGTTATTTTACTTGCCTACAATTTTAACTAAAACCTAAACTAAGGCATAATCTATTTAAATTTTTGTTTCAAGCGGATTGCAACAGTGATTCGCACACTAAAGCAGATCACAAATGTTATTAGCACACTTCTCTATCGTCATGTGCTATATTTGGGTCTGAGTACACGGTGATCTGCACATCATTTTTGTTCTACTATATTTCAAGCATAATACACAGTGATCTACACACTCAATCTTCTTTTGAAAAGTATTGTAATTTTGTAATTTATCTCCTGTTTCAAGGTTTTAAACACTTAACAGGCATGCAATCTGTTACTCCTCCTCCTTCTTTTCTGGAATCTGCTGGAGAGGCACCAGTCAGATGGGAGGTTTGGTTTGACGCCTTTCAAACTTACCTCGGAGCCATTGGTGCTTCTAGGTTCAGTAACGAACGGAAAAAATGTCTTCTCCTTCACTCCCTTGGTTTCGAAGGCAGATCCATCTTCAAACATCTTCCTGAAGTTATTCATCTTCCTGGGGATGATATTGATGATTACCAAGACACAATTACGAAACTTAAAACAAGGTTTCACAAACAACCAAGCTTGATGGTTGTGCGACACAAATTTTTTAAGAGGCAGCAAAATGAAGGTGAAGATGTTGATGCTTACATCTCTGCATTACGTAAGTTAGCATCTGACTGTCAATTTGAAACATTTACTGATCAATTGATCAGGGACTAGTTTGTTTGTCTTTGCAGGGACAAACAAATCCGTCAGAAGCTTTTATCTCTTGCAAATCCTGATTTGGATGAAACTATTAAAATTGCTAAAAGCATTGAGACTTCCCAAGTGTCTTTGAAAGAGTTAGAGGATAAACATGTTGATCCTGTCAATGTCGTCTCAACTAACTTTAAGCTGAAACAAAGTGAATTTCGAAAGTCTTCTATTAAAAACTCTACAAGCAGAAACTCTGGCTCAGGGAAAAGTACATCTGAAGTTCAAAATTTCAAACAAATGTGTAACAGGTGTGGTAATTCTCCACATCAAAAGGGTGCTAAGTGTCCTGGTGCCAATGTGGTTTGTAGTTACTGTAAAAAAATAGGACATTTTGCGAAGGTTTGTTTCAAAAAGAAATTCAATGATCAGAAAAGGTCTGTTTCATGTGTTTTGGAGTCAGATTATGAATCTGATTCTGAAATTGTTTCTTTAGTTACTGAAATCATTGATCATATTTCTAACGTCAATGACCCCATTGAATGTGTTGATCCTATTGTGGAAATTTCTATAGGAGGTAAACCACTTAATCTGCTGGTAGATTCAGGAGCAAGAATTACTATGTTGACTAAAGAGTTATTTTTTGAAACATGGGGTGACAGATCTCTTCAACCTCCTGATCGCTCACCAGTCTCCTACGAAGGTCGCAAAATCGATCTTCTGGGATACTTCGAGGATGACCTTATTTTCAAAGATAGGAAAATTTCTGGCAAAATTTATGTTGCTGTCAAAGGATTGAACATCCTGGGATGGTACCACCAAGGCCTGTTTGGTATGATCCTCAAACCTGGATGTGCTGAACAAGTTCTTGTAATTTCTGAGGGGGGAGACTTTGTCAAGTGGGAGGATCATTTCCCATCAGTTTTTTCTGGTGAACTTGGGACTATTCGTGGTTTTAGGCATAGAATTGTAGTCAAAGACGGAGTCTCTCCGGTAAAACACAAATTAAGGGGTGTACCTTACAGCGTTCGAGACGATCTCGAAACAGAGCTAAAGTCTCTGTGCGATCAAGGGATAATTGAGCCAACAGAATCTTCCTTGTGGCTTTCGCCCTTAGTCGTCGCACGCAAGAAATGTGGCAAGTTGCGTGTTTGTGTGGATTTGAGGTCTCTCAATAAAGAAATATGGATAGACTCTCACCCACTACCCAAAATTTGTGATCTACTTTCAAGTGTCAGAGGGTTTCGTTATTTTTCAAAACTGGATCTAGCCAGTGCATATCATCAGATTGAGCTAGAGCCAGAGTCTCGTCACCTTACTGCATTTATATCTCCTTTAGGCTTAAATGACTAACACTGTGCTCGGTTAATGTGTGCTGCATTCCAGGCTCTGACATGTGGAATGTTGATGGTTGCCTGGATGCACTGTCACTGGGTTCTGTGTTTTGAATTGGTCGGAGAGAGCAGTTGGGATCCAGCTGTTTGCCATCTATTTTGCTGTCTCTGCTGTGTAGCTGTTCCACATTAAACTCAACACAATATTCTGGCTGCCTACTTGAGTTTATTACTACAATTTATGTGGCGACGATTCCCGCTACACAGCTCCACAACAAACTCAGCGTGCACATCAAGTTCTTTATCTACTTCAAGTCAAGACTACAAGTTGCAGTAAGCGGTAAGACTATTCCTTTTAATCTCTTCATGCTGGCATTCTCTCACCACGACGCACCGTAAAATATAAACGGATGCCGTTCGGGCTTGCTTCAACAGCTTCTGTTTTTCAACGGGTCATGCAAAACATGTTAGGTGGGATTGATGGCGTTCTTGTGTTTCAAGACGATGTCCTCATACACACTAAAGACATTTCTTCACATAATTTTCTCCTAAGGAAGGTTTTGGAGATTTTCAAAGATCGTGGTGTGGTAGTTAAGTCAGAAAAGTGTAAGTTTCACTGCGATGAAATTGAATATTTAGGTCACCACATTTCTGGAGAGGGCATTAGACCTAGACAAGGATTGTTAGATGCGATTATTTGTGCCCCCGCTCCCGTAGACAAAACAGGCGTAAAGTCTTTGCTGGGTTTACTAGAATATTATTCTAAGTTTATTCCTAACTATGCATCTATAGTACGTCCTATTAGTTCACTGCTCAGGAAAGGTGTGATTTTTTGTTGGTCAGATCATTGTGCTTCAGCTCTGAGTCTTGTTAAAGAGTGTCTTGTCAACAGTGGTGCTCTTAAGCCTTATGATCCTGCATTACCCACCTGCATTACGGTTGACGCAAGTCAAGTGGGTCTGGGGGAGTTTTGACCCAAGATTCACCGTGTGGTGAAAATACAGTTTCTTTTGCGTCTAGAGTCCTGAGGAATGGGGAACTTCAATACTCTGTAATAGAAAAAGAGTTATTGTCTTGTCTTTGGGCCATTGAAAAGTTCCGTTCCTACGTCTGGGGAAGACGTTTTTGTTAAGGATGGATCATAAACCACTTGTAAATATACTTGGTGCGGGCACCAGTAAGTGCTGTTCTCCGAGGATTCTCAGGATGGTTTCTCGTCTGATGCAATACCAGTTTGATGTTGTTCATGTGTCTGGGGGCAGAAATGTCAGAGCCGATTTTTTATCTAGGTTCCCCGTGAGTGATAATGGAAAAGAGTCTTGTGTTGCGGATTGTAGTGAAGAGGATTCAGATGACTGTCTTATTGCTGCAATTGATTTACCTGAGCATACTCTTGGCACTGAAGAGAGTTGGATGAAGGCACTGTCTAATGATGAAGTTTTGCAACAAGTGTGCAAGTATGTAAGGACTGGTTGGCCTAGAGAACGTGTTCTCCCTCAATATTTGCAACCTTTCTGGAAGGTTGAATTTGAAATTTCAATGGAGGGCGGGGTTTTAGTACGTGCAGACAGACTTATTCCTCCACAGAGCCTTAGAAGAAGTATTATTGTTAAGGCCCATGAGGGTCATTTAGGTTTAACACTTACTAAGCGTAGAGTTCGTGACTGTTTTTGGTGGCCCTCCATGGACAGTGATGTGCGTGACGTGGTTGATGTGTGCTCAATTTGCAGGTCTGCTGACAAGGGGTTGAAAGTAGCAACTCCACCCCTTCATCCCATTGAGTGTCCCTCTGTACCTTGGTCCAAGTTGGGGTTGGACATCGTAGGTCCTCTAGAAATTTTACCAGGAGGTTCTCGTTTCATTATGGTGTTAATAGACTATGCATCTAAATGGCCCGAGTTAAAGTTTGTCAAAGAAATTTCCTCTTCAAGTGTTATTGTTTTTTTAAAGGATGTTTTTATGAGGGAAGGTTTTCCTGAAACATCGGTGACAGATAACGGTACACAGTTTACCAGCACTGTGTTCGAATCTTTCTTGCAGTCATGCAACATCAAGCATGTTAAAAGTTCTTTGTACCATCCCCAGTCAAATGGTCTTGTAGAACGTATGAATAGGGTTGTGGGAGACTGCATCAGATGGGCAAAATCTTCTAACTGTGATGTTGTGAACTCTATAAATAGCATGCTTTGGTTCTATAGGACCACTCCACACTCCACAACTAAAATTTCTCCTTTTGAATTATTGAGAGGGAGAAAAGCAAACACTAGTTTTAAACCAGCATGGATGAATAAGTGGATCAAGTCCGTTCCCGATGTTGACAGTCTTTTGAAGGTGGTAAAAGAGAATGTTTTTGATTCTCAACTCAAACAAAAATCTTGGTTTGACAAGAAGAAGTCTGCAAAAATTGTACCTGTATTTGTGGGGATTTTGTCCGTGTTAAATCTTCCATTCATGTTAAGAAGGGTGAGAGTAAGTTTGGTCCACCTGTTTTGGTCACCCGGGAGGGAAAAAATGCTGTACAGGTCGAGGGAGGCAACTGATGGAATGTAGGAAAAATTGTTAAAGTAAAAAATGTTGTTCCATGTTCTTCAAATGTGCCTTTATCTCCCAAGACTGTTGGTCTCCAAGTTCCTCTTAGGAGGAGCACAAGATCGAAGGTGATTCCTAAAAGATATCAATTGTGAATTTCTAAAAGATATCAATTGTGAAATTTTGTACCATTTTATGCTTTTATGTGTTTTATTGTTGTTTTTACTTTTTTATTCTTATTGAGAAGAGAGGATATGTTATACTCTCTCAATAGTTCTTTAGGCTTAAATGACTAACACTGTGCTCGGTTAATGTGTGCTGCATTCCACGCTCTGACATGTGGAATGTTGATGATTGCCTGGATGCACTGTCACTGGGTTCTGTGTTTTGAATTGGTCGGAGAGAGGAGTTGGGATCCAGCTGTTTGCCATCTATTTTGCTGTCTCTGCTGTGTAGCTGTTCCACATTAAACTCAACACAATATTCTGGCTGAGTGTATTACTACAGATGTCTTTTCTACTTTATTGAAAAGATGTGGCCCGTACAGAGATGGAACCTGCGATCTTCGAGTTATTAGCACCATGCTCTAACCAACTGAGCTAACCAGCCAATGCTTTATGAAACGATATAGTTTCAGGCCAAGACATTGATGCGCTCAGATAATCCTGCACCAACCAACCGGGGAGCGTCACCAAAGAACATGGATATTATTTAATGAGCTGCACTGAACGCACTACACTAACAAGAGCTGCTCGACAATCACTACCCAGAAAAGATGGATTGAAGGCTAGAATCACTCCACAGACCCTCCCTCCTGCCACACACAACTAGAAAGGTACTGGTCTCAGCTCAGCAGCACTGCACATGCTCAATGTTCTGCAGGTTCTTCTCACATCCGAGCTTAATCCATACCACACTCTA
Organism: Calotriton arnoldi; assembly: GCA_963921515.1. Lineage (NCBI taxonomy): Eukaryota > Metazoa > Chordata > Amphibia > Caudata > Salamandridae > Calotriton > Calotriton arnoldi. Next base: position 1,656,953 of record CAWUFW010002654.1, read on the forward strand.
TCACTCACTGGGATGTTGTGCTCATTATTCTCTGCGCCTCCCTTTCATTAACTAACTTCTTTTACCCATACTATAGACAACACTTCAGTTAATTCATGAGTGAGTGCAGCTATGATGAAAGTAGTCGTGGCTGAGTGGTTAAGGAAATGGACTAAAAATCCAATGGGATCTCTTTGCGAAGGTTCGAATTCTGCCAACTACGCGTTCATTTTTAATCATTTCATCTTCATATTGACATGGAAACTTATTATGTGGTTCGTAAACATCTGCATTTTCTGCAAAATTGTGTCTTTGCTACTCTGGTGCTGCCTGTGCTGCACCTATTGCTTGAAGCTTGCATTGCTGCTGCCCATCTTGTTCTTTGATGCGAGTGCAGCTTAAAAACATCTTTTCAATTCACAAAACCAAACTGATTGGCTTTGAAAATTAAAGATACTGGTGGTTGGTGGTACAATACATTGGCACCTAAACACCAAAAACATTTTTAGCTTGGAAGGAGGAGCATCGTGTACATGTGGATAATAATAATATTAGCAACTGTGTTTGCAGACAATGAGTCTTTTATCAAACAATGTCTTCTATGAGGTTAGTTAAAACATGAGGCACTGCTGAGATTCAAACTCAGGATCTCTTGTTTAATAGACAGTCGCTTTAATGAACTAAGCCACAGCACCATTTTCTATTATGGAGTTCCCACTGTACCTTCTGTCCTGGTGTCACTGTGAGGCACTGCATATTTTTCTGCCTTGAAAGCTTTGATATTCTACAGCTGCTACCGACAAGAACATGGAGATTAAAACCTGATATTGGAATGGAAATATTACAAAGAGGGTCACGAAAAATGTATATCATTATACCTACATATCTGTATTTATTGTATAATGTTTTACACTGGTGGCCGAAGGGCTCAATACATTTGTTAAACTAAACGAGAGTACAATGATTTAAAGGTCACCAATATATACAAGATAATTTCCTGATGCCTACATTACCCATGTGCCTTTTCCTTCACCTCTTGTGACCTCCTGACATCCCACTGAAAAGCCAAGGAACCACCACTCTTGGAGAGAAAGAGTCACCTTTAGTGACGCGTCCCCGGTTCAAACAGCGCTTCAAAAAGTGCACTTTGAGAGACCCATGAAAACATGGTGGAGGCGGGTATCACAGAAAGAGGGGGGGGCTGTTATCCTACAGTGCCCTTTACATGGCTCTAGCAATACCCACCCTGGTCCTGGTCCAAACATCAGCCCCCAGAGATCAGTAAACTACTAGAATAAACAATAACTCTATACAGTGTTTTTAACGCCTTGTACATTAATTCATGTCTTTTCTACTTTATGGAAATGTAGTGACCTTTATGGGGATCGAACCTGCAACCTTGGTGTTATTAGAACCACACTCTAACTAACTGAGCTAACCGACCAACGCTTAATGAGACAATATAGGAGTTTCTTATTTATTTTTTTAATTATTATTTCTTCCCAGAAAAATCAGTTTTTACCGCAAATACAAAAAAAAGAACAACAGTAGATGTATACAAATACACAAATCAAAATTATAAATGGTTTATACATCCGTTCTACCATATAGTTCCTTAAATAAACATACAAGACCCAAAAAGGAAAAGAGGAGTACGTTTTACACAGTACAGTATTACTTATACGTTGGATACTGACCTATAGCCGGCATTGTTAGGAGATGCTTGAAAATACGATACTCCCTACCTAGTTCATTAATGGACCCCATATTTGCCTGCCCCTTCTCCTTGCCCACCGGCCTTTACAACTATACAATGCCATCTCTATGTTATATACATGTAGCAGTCTGGCATACCAAGCTTGATACGTTGGAGGGTCAGCATCCTTCCATTTTGATGCAATCAGTAATCGGACTACTGCGGTTGCAATAAAACAAAAATATACCAGAGTTGATTCTAACTGTGCCTTCTCATCACAGCCTAATAACATCATTGTTGGTGAAACACACACATCCTGTCTTAACACTTTATGCAAAAAGGTTTCAATCCCCTTTTTCAGTAGATTTAGTTTATTGCAATCTCAAAACATATGGGCCAGATCGGCGGGGCCCTGCCCACACTTTGGGCAATGATCATTTTCCCTTTTCCCCCAAGCAAACAGTTTTGCCAGGGTAAAGTACAGATTGAACACTGTTTTGAAGTGTTGGGCCTTTAAATTAGCACAAAGAAACACCTTCTTCGAGAGTGTCAATGACCTGCTTAAATCCGAATCCTGATTCTCCAACTTGCCTGCCCAAGCGGTTTCAACTTTCACTAAATCATCCGGATTGGCGCTTATCAGGGTGGAATATAAATCCTTTGTTCGAGATTGTTAATACAGAATACTTTCTAGTAGCGGGATCCGATCCAAACTAATAATCTGTGATACGAGGGGTCTAATTGTCTCCCTAATCTGGACATACTTGAAAAATGATCTAGGGTCAAGATTATACCACTCCTGAAGTTCTGCAAAAGTAATGATTCCGTTCAGATCCATGACATCACCTATCCTACTCTTGCCTGTTCCCAAAGTTTACCTATTCCATCATAGAGAGGAGCCGGAAATACCGGTGAACGCCACAGGAGCAGATATCTCTGAAGTCTAGGGATTTCTAAAAGCTTGCATACTTTGTGCCAGACATTCCAAGCTGCTCTAAGAGGCTTGAAACGTGTTTTTTGTATAGTAACTGCCCTCAATAAAACCCCTGGTGCTGCACCACCTATGGCTAGATCAAAGATTGAAGGGGGGATTTCGCTTTCCCGACCTCCCGAGAGTGTTTCTTCCCCCGTGTTTGATTTATACAATATAGCCATTTGTTGTAACGTTATGGCCCAGTAGTAATAAAGTAATTTGGGAACTGCCAGCCCCTCCCCGGTCTTGAGAAAGGGTCAGAAATTTCAATGATCGCCTGACCTTCTGATAATGCCAGATAAATTGGGAGAATATTCCATCTAATTTCCTAAAAAAGACAGGTTCTGTCTGTAACGGGATACAACGGAATAGATATAAAACTTTAGGGAACATCGTCATATTAAGCACATTGCACCTACCTATAATAGACAGATGTAAATGATCTATTCTTTTTAAGTCTCTACTAATCTTCTCTATGAGAGGAGCCGAATTAATTTCCCATGTGGATCAAACATCCGCCGAAATATCAATCCCGAGATAGGTAGCAGCCTCAGTCTTATGTGGATCCTGGCAGGTAATAGTTTTGGTACAGACAATCCTATTCTTATCTGAGTTCAAAGGGTATCCCGCCTGCCTCCCGAACTCCAAGGCAAAGAATTCGATCCTTGCTATTGCTCCCAATGGGTCAGGGGTGACGACCACTATGTTGTCAGCAAATGCTAGCACCTTGGTGATATACCCCCTGACCACTATTGTTTTGATGGCCTGATCCTGAATAATTGATCTAATGAATGGATCTATATATAACCCAAAGAGAATTGGAGAGCATGGGCACACAGTCTTGTGCCTCGAGCTACCAAAATCCTTTCGGACTCCCTACTCATCAATTGAATCCTGGCAAATGGCTGTACATACATAGCTCTTAAGGCCGTTAATATGCGAGGTCCAAACCCATTAGATCTTAAATTGTCCCATAAGTAAGCCCACTCAACCTGATCAAAAGCTTTTTGTGCATCAAGGAGGATTAGAGACATCTGCTCCCCTGAGACATGCGCTATGTCAAACAAGGAGATTACCTGGTGTACGTGATCCGTAGTGCCTCTCCCTGGTATAAATCCATGTTGCCAAGGGGTCACCAAAGAGGCTATAATTCCACCAAGTCGGAGCGCAATAATCTTAGAATATAATTTTTCATCGGCGTTAATCAGGGAGATGGGTTGATACGAGGCTGGATCCTCAGCAGCTTTCCCTTTCTTCAAGAATACTATGATGTTGGTTTCTTGCCAGGATTGAGGTGGGATCCCCTTCTGCTGTACACCCAGGAACAGGTCTAAAAGGAGAAGGGTTAGCTCTGACTGGAGGGCTTTAAATATTTCCATCGGAATTCTATCAGGGCCAGCCGCCTTACCTGAGGCCATCGCAAGGAGAGCCTCAGTAACTTCACTGATCGAAATATCTGCCTCTAATTCCTGCAGGATAGGGGAATTCCCAGGCATTTTCTGGCCCACAGGCCTCTGAGTATTCATCCCTATTCCGATACAGGTCCCTGTAAAACTCTGCGAAAACTTTTAATATTTCTTGGGGTTCTGTAGCCAGGGTCCCATCTTTCCTTTTTAGCCTCAAGATGATATTTGCTGCTGCCCTTTGTCTTAACCGTAAAGCCAAATGTTTACCTGTGGCCTCCCCATACTCATATTTATCCCTCGTATGTGTTTGAAAGGCTTCCGCCACTGGTTTACTATAAAATCCATTAATTTCCGCCTTTATCCTTATAACCTCTTGTTTGAGCTGAATTTGTCGCTCAGCCTGTTTTTGGGCAATAGCAGCCATGTGTTCCTCCTGACACTTCGATAGTCGGTCTGTTAGTCTGTATACTTCCTCTCTATTCCTCTTCCTACGTTGACCTACAAAGCTAGCAATCTCCCCCCTAAGCCCCACCTTAAACTTATCCCACACTATTTCTCTGGAGGCACTAAACCTATTTATATCAAAGAACTGTCGGGTCCATCCCCTTATATGCTCTATGAACCCCTCCGTGACCAACAATTTCTTATCAAAGGTACACTTTGTACAAGATTGTTCATGCCCCTGTACCATTATTTCCAACATCAGAGGGTTGTGATCCGCCAACACTTTTGGCAACTTCCTGATATCAGCACCCTCCATAATGGAGGCGGAAACAAAAAAGTAATCAAGCCTGACGTATTTCCTGTGAGGGCACGAAAAGTAAGTATACCCTGAATCACCTGGCTTCCTAGAGGACCACAAATCAACTAGTCCATGACTAGTGATCAGAGAATCTAGTGATTTAAACACCTGTGGCTTCCTCCCCCGATATTCCTTAATAAAGGGGCCCCTTGCCTCCAAATGAATATTGAAGTCCCACAAATAATAAGGGGAGAAGGCCAAGAGGCTAACTCTAGCTCTAGTTCCTCCAGCAAACCAGGGTCATCTAGATTCGACCCGTACACCGTACATACTGTTGGCCCACTTGATAATGAAACTATTGCCCACCGACCCCATTTATCTGATAGTGTTCGTTTTACGTGTGGCAGTCAATTAGAAACATGAATTGCAACACCTCTGGTCGTGGTGGACTGGGATGAGCAAGTTACCTGTATGTACCCTGGGATTACGTTGAGCCCTCTCTTTTGCCACGGGATATGAGTTTCTTGTTGGCAGATAATATCTGCCCCCAGGGATCTAAGTACTTCACTTACCCTGCCTCTCTTCCCTCTATCATTTAGGCCCCCGGCATTTACAGAACAAATGGTTAGCCTACCCATCACTAAAACCTTTTAGGGACCCAAGATGAATATCATACCATTTATACACACTTTTTCCTACCTCCTTCCTTAGAATATAACAAACATTCTGCCTTTCTGGGTTTTTACTCCCCCCTCCCACCCCCTCCACTTCCCCTCTTGCCCCCCTCTCAATGCCTGCGCCCTCCCTCTCCACCCCCGCCTGCCCCCACCGATCCTGATGAAAAACAGACCTGAGCCCGTCTGTTAAGGATGATCGGTGGTGCCCCTCCCAAGTGGTGGCTTAAGTTTTGATATAAGTGTCTTCTCTAGTACCCTAATACCCCCAGGGTTGCCTCCAGACAATAATAGATAATAATAGCAAATGCAGTGTAAACTTTTAGTCCCCTACCCTATATATATATATATATATATATATCCAGTCACACAGGTAAGCCCCAAAGGAGTGACGCCACAAGAAGATGAATAGCTCACGAGATTTATTGACAGCTTGCAAGCAGGCAACCCTCCAGGTACAGGCATCCATAATAGTCCATTACGCCAGACGCGTTTCAGGAGTTTCTTTATCCCTTCTTCAGTGGCGCTGTTGATGACAAATGGAAGCATAATTTGGCGCGCGATTTAAATTTCAATTGCCTGCCACAGTGGGCGTGGTCGCTCTCACGGCCTTCTGGGCATTGTAGTGCGCCGCTTTCCAGATGCCAATGCGAGCATCAAGCCAGCACCACCCTGCAATGGCGCCAACTTGCCTTCCTCCCGTCAGATCCGGCACCACTTTGGAGCCAGCACGGACCCGCTATGATAAGCAGACCCACTGAGGAATACCTTTGGCGCACTACAATGCCCAGAAGGCCGTGAGAGCGACCACGCCCACTGTGGCAGGCAATTGAAATTTAAATCGCGCGCCAAATTATGCTTCCATTTGTCATCAACAGCGCCACTGAAGAAGGGATAAAGAAACTCCTGAAACGCGTCTGGCGTAATGGACTATTATGGATGCCTGTACCTGGAGGGTTGCCTGCTTGCAAGCTGTCAATAAATCTCGTGAGCTATTCATCTTCTTGTGGCGTCACTCCTTTGGGGCTTACCTGTGTGACTGGATTTATTACGGCTGTTTGCCCGGCCGCGGAGTGAGGCCCACCGCTGGTAGGCGGGTCCGTGCTGGCTCCAAAGTGGTGCCGGATCTGACGGGAGGAAGGCAAGTTGGCGCCATTGCAGGGTGGTGCTGGCTTGATGCTCGCATTGGCATCTGGAAAGCGGGGCAGGCTCCCGCCAGGACTGTGTATCTATCCACTGGGAGAAAACGTTGTTTTATTTTTGGCAATGATAAGCAGACCCACTGAGGAATACCTTTGGCGCACTACAATGCCCAGAAGGCCGTGAGAGCGACCACGCCCACTGTGGCAGGCAATTGAAATTTAAATCGCGCGCCAAATTATGCTTCCATTTGTCATCAACAGCGCCACTGAAGAAGGGATAAAGAAACTCCTGAAACGCGTCTGGCGTAATGGACTATTATGGATGCCTGTACCTGGAGGGTTGCCTGCTTGCAAGCTGTCAATAAATCTCGTGAGCTATTCATCTTCTTGTGGCGTCACTCCTTTGGGGCTTACCTGTGTGACTGGATTTATTACGGCTGTTTGCCCGGCCGCGGAGTGAGGCCCACCGCTGGTAGGCGGGTCCGTGCTGGCTCCAAAGTGGTGCCGGATCTGACGGGAGGAAGGCAAGTTGGCGCCATTGCAGGGTGGTGCTGGCTTGATGCTCGCATTGGCATCTGGAAAGCGGGGCAGGCTCCCGCCAGGACTGTGTATCTATCCACTGGGAGAAAACGTTGTTTTATTTTTGGCAATGATAAGCAGACCCACTGAGGAATACCTTTGGCGCACTACAATGCCCAGAAGGCCGTGAGAGCGACCACGCCCACTGTGGCAGGCAATTGAAATTTAAATCGCGCGCCAAATTATGCTTCCATTTGTCATCAACAGCGCCACTGAAGAAGGGATAAAGAAACTCCTGAAACGCGTCTGGCGTAATGGACTATTATGGATGCCTGTACCTGGAGGGTTGCCTGCTTGCAAGCTGTCAATAAATCTCGTGAGCTATTCATCTTCTTGTGGCGTCACTCCTTTGGGGCTTACCTGTGTGACTGGATTTATTACGGCTGTTTGCCCGGCCGCGGAGTGAGGCCCACCGCTGGTAGGCGGGTCCGTGCTGGCTCCAAAGTGGTGCCGGATCTGACGGGAGGAAGGCAAGTTGGCGCCATTGCAGGGTGGTGCTGGCTTGATGCTCGCATTGGCATCTGGAAAGCGGGGCAGGCTCCCGCCAGGACTGTGTATCTATCCACTGGGAGAAAACGTTGTTTTATTTTTGGCAATGATAAGCAGACCCACTGAGGAATACCTTTGGCGCACTACAATGCCCAGAAGGCCGTGAGAGCGACCACGCCCACTGTGGCAGGCAATTGAAATTTAAATCGCGCGCCAAATTATGCTTCCATTTGTCATCAACAGCGCCACTGAAGAAGGGATAAAGAAACTCCTGAAACGCGTCTGGCGTAATGGACTATTATGGATGCCTGTACCTGGAGGGTTGCCTGCTTGCAAGCTGTCAATAAATCTCGTGAGCTATTCATCTTCTTGTGGCGTCACTCCTTTGGGGCTTACCTGTGTGACTGGATATATATATATATATATATATATATATATATATATATATATATATATTCACTGAAAAAACCATAGGTTTTAGGGACAGTTATAGTTAGTTGGACATTGCACTCGTACAAAACCCGTGAAATTCCCCGTTATAGTTAGTCCAGCTAACTATAACTCGCGCCCCGCAATGCACTGCTGATGACGTCACATATTACATCACTCATGACATGGTCAGTGACATCACTGATGACATCACTGATGACATCTCAAATGACATCACTGATGACATCATCCAGTGACTGTGTGTTTCTGTAAAGTTTAAATATTTTTAATATATATAGGAAAAGACGTATTGAAGAATGAGTGGGTGTGTAAGTGTCTGTATGGATGATTTAGTAGGTGCGTGACTGACTCTATAAGTGAGTGATTTAACGTATCTTACTGAATGCATGGGTTAGTGACTAAACTGGGTGAATGTCTGTATCCGTCTGTCTGTTGCTGTGTAAGTGGCTGCATGTGTTTGTGAATAGCTACATGAGTGTCTATATGAGTTATTGAATGCTTGTCTGAGTATCTGTATGGGTGCCTGAGTGTTTGTGTGGGAGGGGTGTGTGCAACTCTGTGCATAGATGTGTGAGTGGGTGATTCACTGGGTGGATGGTTTCAAGAGTGCATCTGTGATAGACTGTATGGGTGGGTAAGTGTGTGTAAGAGTGTGTTAGTGAGTGAATGTATGTCCCAGTGGTACATGTGTGAGTAACTACATATGTGAAAGGCAGTATATATGTGTGTTGGAGTATATAAATAGCTATAAGTGAGAGTGAGTGATTGTGATAGTGGCTGTATGGATGAGTGTGTGCTTGTATCAGTGATTGTATAAGAGCGTAAGAATGTGCTACTATTTGTATGAGTAAGTGAGCTGGTGTGTGTATAACTGTATAGGTGAGTAAATGGTAGTGTGTTTAATTATTTGCATGACTGACTAGGTGTGTGAGTACCTCTATGGATGAGTGGCGGTGTTTGAGTGTCTATATAGGAGTATGAGTGCATATGATAGTCCTGTACTGAGTGACCGTAAGTATGAGTGACTGTACGGGTGAGTGAGTGGATGTGTGCGTAGACCTAAGAATCAGTGAGTGGGTATGTAGTTATTGGTGTTGGAGTGTCTATGGTTTTGCGAATGGCAGTCTGTAATTTAGAGTGGGTGTATCAAAGGTTATATTGGGGTGTGAGGAGGTGCATCAGATTATCACGTGGATGATGTCATCAGTGATGTCATTTGAGATGTCATCAGTGATGTCATCAGTGATGTCACTGACCATGTCATGAGTGATGTAATATGTGACGTCATCAGCAGTGCATTGCGGGCGCGAGTTATAGTTAGCTGGACTAACTATAACGGGGGAATTTCACGGGTTTTGTACGAGTGCAATGTCCAACTAACTATAACTGTCCCTAAAACCTATGGTTTTTTCAGTGAATTTCAAAGGTTTTTTAAATGCTAATTTGTAACTATAACGTCCCTGAAACCTATGGTTTTTTCAGTGAATTTCAAAGGTTTTTTAAATGCTAATTTGTAACTATAACATGTCTGAAACCTACGGTTTTTTCAGTGAATTTCAAAGGTTTTGTAAAGGACAATTTTTAAATGTATTAATTGTTATATAAATTTTTTTCATACTGATTTCCAAATTTTTTAGAAACAATTTTTTTAAAATATTTTATTTTTAAATTACATTGTAATTACATTATACATTACATTACAAAAAATACTTTCTCAGAATGAATTACTTTAGTTTAAATACTTTGCACATAGGCAATAGACTTTTAAGTACAGTAGTTACAGTTGTTGCAATGGGCAACACATTTTCAAACACAATGCAACATTCAGCTCAATGTGAATTTCTAGTTAAATGCAATTAGTTACTTTATGGATTACTTTTCTAACCACAGGACTGGATCCTAGATTCAGTCCTGGGACATCTCCTGTAAACAGTTGAGTAAAAGCGTTTTGGTTACAGTCGTGATTTTTAAGGAATATTATTGTACTTTAAAAGTTCACACTTAGAAACTTTTTTTCATAGAATCACCAATGTTATCCTATGGAAGGAAATTCACTTAGAAGTTAAAAACTGTTATCGTTACTTTTTCTTACTCAGTGTTGGATCCTGGATCCAGCACTGGTGCATCTCCTGTAAACAGTTGAAAGAATGCGTTTAAGTCATACAGGCGATTTTTTAGGAATATTTGTAGTTTGTGAAAATCGACACTTTGAAACTTTTCTGCTGAAAACCAGACAATGGATTCCTATGGAAGAAAATATAAGTTACTGGTAAGTACGGTTAAAATTACTTTTCAGGGTCAGTGCTGGGCTAAAAGATGCAGCACTGGGTTCTCTCCTGATAACAGGTGAGTAAATTGGAATTCGTACTTTGGTTGATTTTAGAGGAATATTATAAAGTTCCAAAACTCCACACTTAGAAGAATTTCCAAGTGAAACCAGTCAATGTTAGCCTATGAAGGAAATTCAAGTTACTGGTAAGTACGGTTAAAATTACTTTCAGGGTCAGTGCTGGGCTAAAAGATGCAGCACTGGGTTCTCTCCTGATAACAGGTGAGTAAATTGGAATTCGTACTTTGGTTGATTTTAGAGGAATATTATAAAGTTCCAAAACTCCACACTTAGAAGAATTTCCAAGTGAAACCAGTCAATGTTAGCCTATGGAAGGAAATTCAAGTTACTGGTAAGTACGGTTAAAATTACTTTTCAGGATTAGTACTGGGCTGAAAGATACAGCACTGAGGTCTCTCCTGATAACAGGTGAGTAAATCGGAATTCGTATTTCGGCTGATTTTAGAGGAATATTTTAAAGTTCCAAAACTCCACACTTAGAAGAATTTCCAAGTGAAAACAGTCAATGTTAGCCTATAGAAGGAAATTCAAGTTACTGGTAAGTACGGTTAAAATTACTTTTCAGGACCAGTACTGGGCTGAAAGATACAGCACTGAGGTCTCTCCTTATAACAGGTGAGTAAATCGGAATTCGTATTTCGGCTGATTTTAGAGGAATATTTGTATGTTTCAAAAATCAACACTTAGAAACTTTTTCAACAAAAAGCAGGCAATGATATCCTATGGAAGGAAATTCAAGTTACTGGTAAGCACGGTTAAAATTACTTTTCAGGACCAGTACTGGGCTGAAAGATGCAGCACTGAGGTCTCTCCTTATAACAGGTGAGTAAATAGGAATTCGTATTTCGGATGATTTTAGAAGAATATTTGCACAATGGTGAAGGGAGGGGCGGGGCCTGAGGTGACATCTGTGCAAACGCGCCCCGTGGCGCGTTTTAAGTTGGGGGATTAAGTCCCCTTGAATCCTGAGGGTCCCTAGGGGCCAACTAGCCCACCAGGAACCTCCAATATGCGCCAGGGGCTGCGTTGCAGAGACATGTAGAGAGGCCACACCCCTTTTACACCTCTCTGCAACGCAGCTCTGTGGCGCTTTCTGGATGTACCTGTTGGGCTAGTTGGCCCCCAGGGACCCTCAGGATTGAAGGGATTTAATTCCCCATCTTAAAACGCGCCACGGGGCCTGTTTGCACACATATCACCTGAAGCCCCGCCCCCTCCCTTCACCACTGTGCAAACGCGCCCGTGGCGCATTTTAAGTTGGGGAATTAAGTCCCCTTGAATCCTGAGGGTCCCCGGAGTCCAACTAGCCCACCATATACCTCCAAAGCGCCACAGAGCTGCGTTGCAGAGAGGTGTAAAAGGGGCGTGGCCTCTGTACACCTCTCTGCAAGGCAGCCCCTGGCGCATACTGGAGGTTCCTGGTGGGCTAGTTGGCCCCCAGGGACCCCCAGTATTCAAGGGGAATTTGTTCCCCCTCTGCAAACGCGCCAGGGGGTGCGTTTGCAGAGTGGTGAAGGAAGGGGGCGGGGCCTGCGGGCCCGATCGTTTAAAAAAAAAAAAAAAATTTGTCCCCTGAAGGGGGCTCTGTGGCCCCCTTCCTTTTTCCAGTTTTTATGCCCTGGGGACCCCATCCCCCAGGGCCTTACCCCTTTTTTTAATTACAAATTACAAAAAAACGGGAAGGGGGCCGTGTGGCCCCCTTCCCTGGGCCTGTATTGGCCCCGGGACCCCATCCCCGGGGCATGGCCTCGATTTTTTTTTTCATAGGGAGGGGGCTGCGTGGCCCCCTCCTCAGGCCATTTAAGGCCCCGGGGACCCCATCCCCGGGGCCGGCCTTTCCGTTTTTTTTTATTTTTATTTTTTATTTTTTGGGAGGGGAGCCGCGTGGCCCCCCTCCCGGGCCACTACTTGCCCCGGGGACCCCATCCCCCGGGGCTGGCCCTCTCGTTGGGGACTGTGGGGGGGTCCCCAATCCCCCCCCATAGTCCCGCCAGCTCCCCGTGTCCTACGGGAGCCGGCATTGCTTTTACACATGGGGAGCAGCTAACATGCTGCTCCCCATGTGGAAAAGCAATCGGCTTTGGATATTGGAAGAGAGAGCAGGTTTCCCTGCTCTCTCTTCCAATATCCAAAGCAGTTTGCAATGACAGGACGGGAGCCGCAAGGCTCCCGACCTGTCATTGCAAACAGCAGTGTCCCTGGGGTAGGCACCCCGGGACACTGCAGGAGCCGGCCCTTGGGGGTGGTGGTCCCCAGGGCCATCAAGGGCTCCAGGAGGGGGCCGCGCGGCCCCCTCCCATTCAGTTCACAGCCCCGGGAGGTGGTGGTCCCCGGGGCTCTGGGGTCCGTAACGGACCCTCATATTTAAATGTTTAGTGCCCCGGGAGGTGGCGGTCCCGGGCGTGTGGGGGCTGGAGCCCCCCACACAGGTTTTTAATTAATAAAAAAAAGCCCCGGGGAGGTGGTGGTCCTCGGGGCTGCGGGAGGGCTCAGAGCCCTCCCGCACCATTTAAAAAAAGCCCCGGGGGTGGCGGTCCCCGGGCTTGGGGGCCCTTGAGGCCCCCACACATTAAATTATCCCCCCCCACCATGCCCCCGGGACTTGGGCCACCCGGGGGCAAAATACAATCACGCACCCTGAGCGCATCCTGCCGATTTTTAAACAATTTTATTTATTTATTTTTTTGCCCAGGGGGTCCTTGTGGGACCCCCTGAGCAAACCTAGGGGGTCAGGGTGTTTCTACCGTGCCCCCTTTGTGCGCTTTGCGCACTTGTTTCTGTCCCTCGGTTCTACCGAGGACAAAATGGCTGCCAACATTTCCTGAATCGGAATGTTGACAGCCAGCTGACAGCCAATTAACATGCAGCTCGTGATCGGGAGGGTACGCGGACCCTACTCGGCCATAGATATCACTATCTTTTTACTTTTGATTTTCTCAGCAACTACTGAACGGATTTACACCATTTAACAAAAAGGGTTCTTTCTGAACCAAGAACTACCTCTTTGCCAAATTTGGTGTAATTCCGTTCAGCAGTTCGGGCTGTAGCCGTGTCTAAAGTTTCCTATGGAAAATTGCATGGGGAAAACGCGTTTTGGGACCCCCTTTTTCTCGGCCCCCGCTTGACAAATCCCCCGAGACTTTCAGGGTAGGAGCGGACCGGAGCGGGCCACAAAGTTTGAAAATTTTGCGAAGATACGTCAACCGGCAAGAGAGTTATTTCAAATAGAATGTCGCGGATTTCCTATGGATAATAGGTTGTAACTATAACTATCTACTGGCGACCGCCAGTAGATAATATATATATATATATATATATATATATATATATATATATATATATATCCAAGAAAGAAGTGACTCAAACAGATAGATTCACCAAAGAACAAAAATATATTTCAACTACAACGTTTCAGCTTCCGCCTTCCTCAGGTAGTACAAGATGGTTTGCTCAGTGGCTGCACAGATGACACAGCTGAATTTTCAAAAAGCATCATGAGTGAAGATTCTATTTGGAATGTGGAATCAATGCAGTCCTGAGAGCTCTTGAGATATGCAGTAATCAGGTTGTATTATCAGTAATGTTCAGTCCATCTGGATGCAGTGATTTTAAACGGTACATCCAGAAGTTTTCTCTGGAGTCCAGTAGTTCTTCCTTTGAGACATGTTCCACGGGGAAAATCTTCAAATCTGATAGTAAATGATCCACAAGGTTAAAATGATTGGCTACAGGCTGGTCAATTTTCTTATTAATTATTGCCGATTTGTGGTTCCTGAATCGTGTACGGAGGTCATTCACTGTTTGGCCTACATATTGTTTTTTACAGCTTTGCCGTTGGCACTGAATCACATAAATAATGCATGTTGAGCGACATGTAAGATGCTGTCTTATTCCATAGGTCCTTCTTGTAACAGAACTAGTTACTGATGATGTTTGTAAAGGTATTCACACGTGATGCACCTTTTAGAGTCACAGCAATGAACCCCTGCATTTGTTACAACTTGCTTGAGTTCAGCTCTCACAATAAGAGATCGTAAATTTGGAGCTCTGCGGTAAGCAATGACTGGCGGTTTTGGAAAAACCTTTTGCAATTTTTCACAAGTAGACAGTAAGGGAAATGTTTTTGCATTATATTTCTGTAGTTGGGAGCTGATGGATGATAGTCAACCACAAATGGAGTTCTGTCACTTTTGTTTCTGCCGTTGGTATTCCAAATAAGTGCTTCTCTGGGTAACTGCAAAGACTTGTCAATTTGTTGCTGTATGATATGCAGAGGATAGCCTCGTCTTTTAAATAATGTAGCAAGCTCCTGTAGATGGTCTTTACAGGTTTCCTCATTGCTGCAGATGCGTCTTATTCTGAGTGCTTGGCTGTAGATGATGCTCAGTTTAGTGTGGTGTGGGTGACATGAAGTCCAGTTTAGATACAAATGAGCATCTGTAGGCTTGTGGTACAGATCAGTTGTAATTTTTGTTCTTGAATGGTGAGTAGCACATCCAGAAAAGGGAGATGATGCTTCTGTTTAGTATTGCTGCTGGTAAATTTGATGGTAGGATGGATATTGTTGATATAAGCTGTAAATTGTTCCAATGCTCTACTTCCTGCATTCCATATTATAAATATGTCATCAATGTATCTTAGCCATACCAGTGGTTTGATGCTATAAGTAGCAAGTATACAGTTCTCTAGTTTGCCCATGAAGATATTTGCATAGGATGGAGCCATCCGAGTGCCCATGGAAGTCCCTTGTATCTGCAGATAGTGTTTACCATTGAATGTAAAATTGTTGGATTTAAGGATAACTCTTGCAAAGTTGGTAAGCACATTTGTTGATGGCTTTTTCACAGTTCTTTTATTAAGAGCTTCAGATAATGCCATAAGCCCATCCTCATGTGGTATATTGGTGTATAATGATGTAACATCAAATGTAGCCAGAAGAGTATCATCATCAAATGTGTAGGTTTGGTTTAATTTTTCAATAATCTGAAGGAAGTGACTGGTATCTTTAACAAATGATGGAAGTTCCTGTACAATGGGCTGGAGGTGCAGGTCGACAAATAAAGATAGTCTCTCAGTAGCTGTGTCATTGCCAGAGATGATGGGACGGCCAGGATTGTTCATTTTGTGAATTTTGGGAAGCATATAAAATCTCCCAGGTCTTGGTTTGGGATGAACAAGTATATCTGCTGTTGTTTCATCAATGAGGTTTAAGCTCTTGTACCTTACAACCATGTTCTTAATTTCTTTGTTTAAGTCTTCTGTGGGATCAGTTTCTAAAGGTTTGTAAGTGTTGGTATCCATTAGTTGTCTCATTCCTTCCTCAATATAATCACTTACTTTCAAGGCAACCACTGCACCACCTTTGTCTGCCGGTTTTATAATGACATCCATTCTCTGTTGAAGGAGGTGGAGAGCTTTTCTCTCTTCTCGGGTAATGTTATCAAAAATCCTCTTAGGTGTTGATTCCTTGATGAGTTTGTTGATGGATAAAATGTATGTATCAAGAACAGGATTTCTACCACATTGAGGAGTCCATGATTTGGGATGGCGGAACTTCTTAAATGGATCTGGAAGGTAGCTTGGCAGACCAACATTAGAATTATTGTAAAAGTATTCTGCAAGTCTGCATCTTCTCTCGAAGGTTTTTAGGTCTCTCATCATGTTGGCCATATTATGGTCCTTCGGTACAGGACAGAAATAGAGGCCTTTGCTCAAGAGGTTCAATTCACCTGGTGATAGGAGCCCTCCAGTCAAGTCAATAACTGGGTCGGATGTCTGGAAGGGTTGTAGCTGGCTGATGCTATGCAGCTTTTTTGTCTTATAAATCTTCTGTTTTTTTATGCTGTTTACTCACAGGGCTTACACTGACAAGAAAATCTCCAAAAACAGAATGATTTAGAAAGTGGTGAGTTGGAAGAGGAGGTATATGAAATCTTAACATATCTCTTTTTAGTTTTGCAGATTTAATTTCAATAGCATTCCTGGCAGTCATCTTTTTACTACTGCAACCCTCTGTAGTATGTGTGCCACTTCAGAGTCACTTTTTGTGTTCTTTAAAAGTTCCAGTTCTTTTTGTAGCTTGGCTTTAAGCATTTGCATTTTTTGAATGGTTACTTTAATAGATGCCAATAGTAGGGCCATTGATGAGTTATGCAGTAAAATATTCCATGTAGCTGACCATTCACAACTAGTTAGTTTAAAGGTGGCTTAGACTTAACCTCCAACCCCATAGGATAGATGTTAAGTTTTTTATAGATTTGTAAATGTGCTATTGTAAATTGGCACTTACTGATTTTCTCCTGGATGAACAGCGCATATCTAGGATGTAGATTTGTTCTTGACATGGTGGTTGCTTCTGGCTTGAGTGTCGGATCCGGGGAGGATACAGGTTTGTAATCCCAAAAGAGTATACTTGAAGATGGAGGATCACAAGAAAACAACAGCCAGCCAGGGCAAAAATCTGGATCCCAAAGGATACAATGAGTCACAAAGAAATAAAATATCCAAGAAAGAAGTGACTCAAACAGATAGATTCACCAAAGAACAAAAATATATTTCAACTACAACGTTTCAGCTTCCGCCTTCCTCAGGTAGTACAAGATGGTTTGCTCAGTGGCTGCACAGATGACACAGCTGAATTTTCAAAAAGCATCATGAGTGAAGATTCTATTTGGAATGTGGAATCAATGCAGTCCTGAGAGCTCTTGAGATATGCAGTAATCAGGTTGTATTATCAGTAATGTTCAGTCCATCTGGATGCAGTGATTTTAAACGGTACATCCAGAAGTTTTCTCTGGAGTCCAGTAGTTCTTCCTTTGAGACATGTTCCACGGGGAAAATCTTCAAATCTGATAGTAAATGATCCACAAGGTTAAAATGATTGGCTACAGGCTGGTCAATTTTCTTATTAATTATTGCCGATTTGTGGTTCCTGAATCGTGTACGGAGGTCATTCACTGTTTGGCCTACATATTGTTTTTTACAGCTTTGCCGTTGGCACTGAATCACATAAATAATGCATGTTGAGCGACATGTAAGATGCTGTCTTATTCCATAGGTCCTTCTTGTAACAGAACTAGTTACTGATGATGTTTGTAAAAGGTATTCACACGTGATGCACCTTTTAGAGTCACAGCAATGAACCCCTGCATTTGTTACAACTTGCTTGAGTTCAGCTCTCACAATAAGAGATCGTAAATTTGGAGCTCTGCGGTAAGCAATGACTGGCGGTTTTGGAAAAACCTTTTGCAATTTTTCACAAGTAGACAGTAAGGGAAATGTTTTTGCATTATATTTCTGTAGTTGGGAGCTGATGGATGATAGTCAACCACAAATGGAGTTCTGTCACTTTTGTTTCTGCCGTTGGTATTCCAAATAAGTGCTTCTCTGGGTAACTGCAAAGACTTGTCAATTTGTTGCTGTATGATATGCAGAGGATAGCCTCGTCTTTTAAATAATGTAGCAAGCTCCTGTAGATGGTCTTTACAGGTTTCCTCATTGCTGCAGATGCGTCTTATTCTGAGTGCTTGGCTGTAGATGATGCTCAGTTTAGTGTGGTGTGGGTGACATGAAGTCCAGTTTAGATACAAATGAGCATCTGTAGGCTTGTGGTACAGATCAGTTGTAATTTTTGTTCTTGAATGGTGAGTAGCACATCCAGAAAAGATATATATATTATCCCCCTTCTCTCTTTTCTCTATTTTCTTAATATTTTCTTTCTTTTCTTACATTTCCCCTTTCTTTTATTCTTATATATATATTTTTTACCGCGTTTTCTTTCCCGTTTTTCCCCCCTTCTATCTTACTCCCTCCATCACTTTAATTCAATTTTTTCCTTACTTGGCCGAACATATTGCTCATCATAGGGATAATCCTTTATTCGTTACATAAGTTATATGAGTATTCTCAGCCCCATTTTATTTTCCCCTTTTTTTTTTCTCTCATACACCCCTAGTTTAAATTCTGCCCTCTCTCATCTGTCGTGGCCCACTAGGGGACCTTAGTGCACCCCTGGTTTCTCCTAGTGTTGTTTAGAGAGAGAAAAAAAAACAATGCCTATTTTCGCCAGATCATACAGTCATATAGACATAGAGTTATAGCCCGCCTGAGGTTAAGAACTCTTTTGCCTTGATCTCAGATGTGAAAAATCTAGTGTGGTCACCCCAAATTACTTTCAGCTGGGCCAGATTTAAGAGAAAGGCCTGTGCCCCCTTCTCCTGAAAAGGTTTAATCATTTGTCGTAGGCGCCATCGACGTTCGACCATGATGTGGCAAAAGTCCGGTCTGGAGAAAAATGAGAACCCATCCCCAGAGCGCTGAGCCTCGGGTCTAGCTTTTTCGAATATATTCTGTCTCAACAGGAAATTTCCAAAATACACCAGAAGTGCTTGTGGTTTGGCGTCTGGGTTAACTGGTTGACGTAGGGTGAATGGGACTCCATGCACTCTTTGAATCTCGTGCGACCAGTTCCACCCTTCAATTTCCGGGAAAAAGTTCTGCAAAAACTGAACCATGTACATACGTGCGTCCGAGCCCTCTTTCCCTTCAGGGATTCCCAAGAACCTCAGATTATTTTGACTCTGATGATTTTCATTGTCCTCGAGCTTCCACTGAATGTCTATTAGTTGCGCCTCGTGAGCTTCTGATTGGCCCTTTGTGCCGGCAATGTCTATCTCGAGGGTAGCTGTTCTTGTTTCCAGATCCGTCATCCGATCACTGATGGTGTAACAGGTTTTACCAATTTTCCTTACTGCCCCCTGTAATTTACGAGCTGCGGCCTGTGATCATTTACTTTCCAGACGGGCTTCTTCCCGGTGTGCAACTACACACTGCAAAATGGAATCCAATGTAGGGGGCATTGTGGGCTGACCGTTGACGGGGGTCGTATTGTTGTTCCCAACCAGTTGTTCTCCAGGGGAGTAGTCCCACTTTAGGTCCCTATGCCTCTGGTTGTCTGTTCTGCCCACTCTGGTGTGTGTCTTCTGAGTTGTGGTGATGGAGTCCATACCGCTGGTGCCTGGTATGCTCTCTGTCTCACTTGAGTCCGAATTGGACCCTGAGCCTGACCCTACATCAGACCAAGTAGCATCCGAAAGGGAAAAGAAAAAGTCATTAGCCTCTGAGTCCAGCTCGCTCTCAGTACGTATGCCTGATTTCTTGGTTTTTCCATGATGTTTTGGCTTTCCCCATAGCTCCTGGCTCGGAAGTGTCTGCTCAGGCTCCCCTGCTGGTCCAATATGCCCTTTATTGGTGGCCTTGCTAGTACCTGTATCCTTAGCCTTAGTTATTGGGTCGCCTTTACTATAAGGATGATCAGGTTGAGCAGATTCCATCCCCCGAATCTGTGCTTGAAAGGATAGCCCTGCAGCTGCCCCCTTACAATTACTATCCACCTCCTCTAGATACACTACATTGCTGGATTCCACTTCCGACCCCTGGACTGGGTTTTTCATTCAAACTTCAGTATACGTTTGTATTGCCAAAGTATTCTCCCCAGTCCCAGACTCGGAATCAACGGGCAAAACTGTACATTGTCCCCTCAAAGTCTCATCCTCCACAGGCCCCCAGATTCCCCACTGCCCAGTATGAGCTTACCGGTCTGCGTGGAACTCTGACTGCCTACCTGAGCCGGGGTTTCGGTCTGCTGCACAGATTCCATAGTTGATGATCCGTTTCCAGCACTCCTAAGCATCTCGAGCACCGAGGCACCGGTCCGATGCGGCTGGGGCTGCACGACAGCGCCACTCCCCTTCCCATCTGGGATACTCTCATTCCGGGTCTTCTGCCAGCATCCAAACTGAGCTGTGGTGGGGGCTGCATCGAGCATGGTTGTTTGAAGGGGTATCTGGGGGGCCGTATGTTGAGTGGTGCCTCTTCCTTTCGCCATCGTCTTTGGTCCCATTACGGCTGCAGGTATGCCCGGGACACGCTGAGCTGAAGCACGGAAAAGCTCCTTCTCCAAGTACCTGCACCTGGCTATAAGCATTTCCGCCTGCTTTACCACTGCCGCGATCCAAGGTAAAGCCCATCCGAGTTCTGCCAAACTTCTGGTCTGCTTGAAGTTCATCATCGTCCAACTCTTCCTTTCATATTGTATTTCTTGCTGCTACCGTTGAAAGCCCCCTACGGCCGAATTAAGCGGCCGCCATCTTGCTCCTCAGAGTGGATTTGAGTAGTATATTTTTCTGTCTTTAAAGCTTTGATATTTTACAGCTGCTACCGACAAGAACATGGGGAAGAAAACCTGATATTGTAATGGAAATATTACAAAGAGGGTCACGAAAAACGTATATCATTATACCTACATATCTGTATTTATTTTGTAATGTTTTACACTGGTTGACGAGTATCGCTAATGAAACTGAACAGGCTGTCACAGTACACAGATTCATTTACTAGACATACAAACAGGCCATTACTGACCCATCATAGTTTCAGACCAAGACATTGAGGCGCTCAGATAATCCTGCACCAACTCGCACATACTGGGGAGTGTCACCAAAGAATACAGATATTATTTAATGAGCTGCACTGAACGCACTTCACTAACAAGAGCTGCAGGACCATCACTCCCCAGAAAAGATAGATTGAAGGCAAGAATAACTCCACAGACCCTCCCGCCTGCCACACTCAACCATAAAGGTACTGGTCTCGGCTCAGCAGCACTGCGCATGCTCAATGTTCTGCAGGTTCTTCTCACACCCAAACTTAATCCATACCACACACTATCACTCACTGGGATGTTGTGCTCATTATTCTCTGCGCCTACGCTTGATTAACTAACTTCTTTTACCCATACTATAGACCACACTACAGCTAATTCATGTGTGAGTGCATAACATGATGAAACTAGTCATGGCCGAGTGGTTAAGGCGATGAACTTGCAATCCATTGGGGTCTCCTTGGGCATGTTCGAATCCTGCTGATTACGTGTTAATTTTTAATTATTTCATTTCATTTTGACATGAAAACTAATTATGTGGTTTGTAAACGTCTGCTTTTTCCGCATAATTGTGTCTTTGCTACTCTGGTGCTGCATGTGCTGCACCTGCTGGTTGAAGCTTGCATTACTGCCGCCCAACTTGTACTTTGATGTGAGTGCAGCTTAAAAACATCTTTTCACTTCACAAAACCCAACTGATTGGCTTTGAAAATTAAAGATACTGGTTGTTGGTGGTACAATACATTGGCATTTAAACACCAAAAACATCTTTAGCTTCGAAGGAGGAGCATTGTGTACATGTGGATAATTATAATAGGAGCAACTGTGTTTGCAGAAAATGAGTCTTTTATCAAACAAAACGTCTCCCATGAGGTTGTGTAAAACACAAGGTCTGTTAAGGATCAAACTCAGTATCTCTTGTTTATTAGATAGGCACTTTAACCAACTAAGCCACAGCGTCGATTCTGATTCATGCTCTCCTGTTTACTAGACAGGCGCTTTAACCAACTAAACCACAGTGCCTATTTCGCTTCAGGAGTCCCCAATGTACCTTCTGTCCTGGTGTCACTGTGAGGCACTGCATATTTTGCTGTCTTGAAAGCTTTGATATTTTACAGCTGCTACCGACAAGAACATGGAGAAGAAAACCTGATATTGGAATGGAAATATTACAAAGAGTGTAACGAAAAATGAATATCTTTATACCTACATATCTATATTTATTTTGTAATGTTTTACACTGGTGGACGAAGGGCTCAATACATTTGTTAAATTAATTGAGAGTACAATGATTTAAAGGTCACCAATATATACAAGATAATTTCCTGATGCCTACATAACCCATGTGATTTTTCCTTCACCTCTCGTGACCTCTGGACATCCCACCGAGATGCCGAAGAACCGCCACTCTAGGAGAGAAAGTGTCACGTTTAGTGATGCATCTCCGTTTCAAACAGCGCTTCAAAAAGTTAACTTTGAGAGACCCATGAAAACATGGCAGAGGCGGGTATCACAGCAAGAGGGGGTCTGTTAGCACTCAGTGCCCTTTATATGAATCTAGCAATACCCACCCTGGTCCAGGTACAAACATCAGGTACCAGAGCTCAGTAAATTA
Organism: Calotriton arnoldi; assembly: GCA_963921515.1. Taxonomy (NCBI): domain Eukaryota; kingdom Metazoa; phylum Chordata; class Amphibia; order Caudata; family Salamandridae; genus Calotriton; species Calotriton arnoldi. Next base: position 1,679,489 of record CAWUFW010002654.1, read on the forward strand.
CCAGAATAAACAACAACACGATACAGTGTTTTTAAAGCCTTGTACTCTAATGCATGTCTTTTCTACTTTATGGAAAAGTAGTGATCTCTACGGGGATCGAACCCATGACCTTGACATTATTAACACCACGCTCTAACCAACTGAGCTAACCAGACAAATCTTAATAAAACCCTATAGGAGTTTCTAATGAAACTGAACATGCTGTCACAGTACACAGAAACATTTAATAGACATACAGACAGGCCATTACTGACCCATTATAGTTTCAGGCCATGACATTGATGCGCTCAGATAATCCTGCACCAACTCACACATACCGGGGAGCGTCACCAAAAAACACGGATAATATTTAATGAGCTGCACTGAACGCACTTCACTAACAAGAGCTGCACGACCATCACTCCCCAGAAAAGATGGATTGAAGTCTAGAATCACTCTACAGACCCTCCCTCATGCCACACTCACCCAGAAAGGTACTGGTCTCGGCTCAGCAGCACTGCACATGCTCAATGTTCTGCAGGTTCTTCTCACACCCGGGCTTAATCTATACCACACACTATCACTCACTGGGCTGTCAATCCTTAACCCTCCCCTTCCTGAACCCTTTTCTCTGTACTCCTTCCCCCATTCACTCACTCCTCCCCCTCCCTCAACTTTCATAGACATGGACCCGTGCTGCACCTTCTTGTTTGGTACTCCAGAGTACACAGCTTATCACTTTCCAAACTGGATGTTGTCCTCTTTATTCTCTGTGCCTCCGCTTCAATAACTAACTTCTTTTACCCATACTATAGACCACACTACAGCTAATTCATGTGTGAGTGCAGATCATGATGGAAGTAGTCATGGCCGTGAAGTTAAGGCGATGGACTCGAAATCCATTGGGGTCTCCCCGCGCAGGCTCCAATCTTGCTGACTCCGAGTTAATTTTAAATCATTTCATTTAATTTTGACATGGAAATTAATTATGTGGTTCGTAAATATCTGCTTTTTGCGCATAATTGTGTCTTTGCTACTCTGGTGCTGCATGTGCTGCACCTGTTGGTTGAAGCTTGCATTACTGCTGCCCAGCTTGTACTTTGATGCGAGTACAGCTTAAAAAACATATTTTCACTTCACAAAGCCAAACTGATTGGCTTTGAAAATTAAAGATACTGGTGGTTGGTGGTACAATACATTGGCATCTAAACACCAAAAACATCTTTAGCTTCGAAGGAGGAGCATTGTCTACATGTGAATAATTATAATAGGAGCAACTATGTTTGCAGACAATGAGTAATTTATCAAACAAAACGTCTTCCATGAGGTTGTGTAAAACACAAGCCACTGCTGAGATTTGAACTCAGCATCTCCTGTTTACTAGACAAGCACTTTAACCAACTAGGCCACATCAGCTATTTTATTTCAGGGTTCTCCACTGTACCTTCTGTCCTGGTGTCACTGTGAGGCACTGCATATGTTTCTGTCTTGAAAACTTTGATATTTTACAGCTACTACCGACAAGAACATGGAGAAGAAAACCTGATATTGGAATGGAAATATTACAAAGAGGGTCACGAAAAATGTATATCACTATATGTACATATCTGTATTTATTTTGTAATGTTTTACACTGGTGGACGAAGGCTCAATACATTCGTTAAACTAAACAAGAGTACTATGATTTAAAGGTCACCAATATATACAATATAATTTCCTGATGCCTACATAATCCATGTGCTTTTTCCTTCACCTCTCGTGACCTCTGAACATCCCACCGAGAAGCTGAGGAGCCGCCACTCTCAGAGACAAAGTGTCACATTTAGTGACGCGTCCTCGGATCAAACTGCGCTTCAAAAAGTGCACTTTGAGAGACCCATGAAAACATGGCGGAGAAAGGTATCACAGAAAGAGGGGCAGCTGTTAGCCCACAGTGCCCTTTATATGGCTCTAGCAATACCCACCCTGGTACAGGTACAAATATCAGCCACCAGAGCTCAGTAAATTACCAGAATAAACAACAACCCTATACAGTGTTTTTAAAGCCTTGTACTTTAATGCTTGTCTATTCTACTTTATTGAAAAGGTATGGAACGTACAGGGATTGATCCTGCAACCTTGCTGTTATTGGCACCATGCTCTAACCAACTGAGCTAACCGGCCAACGCTTTAGGAGACCATATAGGAGTTTCTAATGAAACTGAACAGGCTGTCACAGTACACAGAGACATTTAATAGACATACAGACAGGCCATTACTGACCCATCATAGTTTCAGACCAAGACAATGAGGCGTTGAGATAATCCCGCACCAACTCGCACATACTGGGGAGCGTCACCAAAGGATACGGATATTATTTGATGAGCTGCACTGAACGCACTTCACTAACAAGAGCTGCAGGACCATCACTCCCCAGAAAAGATGGACTGAAGGCTAGAATCACTCCACAGACCCTCCCTCCTGCCACACTCAACCATAAAGGTACTGGTCTCGGCTCAGCAGCACTGCGCATGCTCAATGTTCTGGAGGTTCTTCTCACACCCAAACTTAATCCATACCACACACTATCACTCACTGGGATAATGTGCTCATTATTCTCTGCGCCTCCCCTTCCTTAACTAACTACTTTTACCCATTCTATAGCCCACACTTGAGTTAATTCATGAGTGAGAACAGAATGTGACGGAAGTAGTTGTGGCCGAGTGGTTAAGGCGATGGACTAGAAATCCATTGGGATCTCCTCGCGCACGTTCGAATCCTGCCGACTAAGCGTTCATTTTTAATCATTTCATTACATGTTGATATGGAAACTTATTATGTGGTTCGTAGACATCTGCATTTTCCGCATAATTGTGTCTTTGCTACTCTGGTGCCTCATGTGCTGCACCTGTTGTTTGAAGCTTGCATTACCACTGTCCAGCTTGTACTTTGATGTGAGTGCAGCTTAAAAACATCTTTTCACTACACAAAACCAAACTGATTGGCTTTGAGAATTAAAGATACTGGTGGTTGGTGGTACAATACATTGGCATCTAAACACCAAAAACATCTTTAGCTTCGAAGGAGGAGCATTGTGTACATGTGGATAATTATAATAGGAGCAACTATGTTTGCAGACAATGAGTCTTTTATCAAACAATACGTCTACTAAGAGGTTGTGTAAAACACGAGGCCTGCTAAGATACAAACTCAGGATCTCCAATTTACCAGACAGGCGCTTTAACCAACTAAGCCACAGCATTGATTCTGACTCATGATCTCCTGTTTACTAGACAGGCGCTTTAACCAACTAAGCCACAGAGCCTATTTCGCTTCAGGAGTCCCCAATGTACCTTCTGTCCTGTTGTCACTGTGAGGCACTGCATATTTTGCTGTCTTGAAAGCTTTGATATTTTACAGCTGCTACTGACAAGAACATGGAGAAGAAAACCTGATATTGGAATTACAAAGAGGGTCACGAAAAACGTATATCATTATACCTACATATCTGTATTTATTTTGTAATGTTTTACACTGGTGGACGAAGGGCTCAATACATTCGTTAAACTAAACGAGAGTACTATGATTTAAAGGCCACCAATATATACAAGATAATTTCCTGATGCCTACATTACCCATGTGCTTTTTCCTTCACCTCTCGTGACCTCTGGACATCCCACCGAGAAGCCGAGGAACCACCACTCTGAGAGAGAAAGTGACACCTTTAGTAACGCGTCCCCGGTTCAAACAGCTCTGCAAAAAGTTCACTTTGAGAGACCTCTGAAAACATGGCAGAGGCGAGTATCACAGCAAGAGGGGTGGCTGTTAGCCCGCAGTGCCCTTTATATGGCTCTAGCAATACCCAACCTGGTCCTTGTACAAACATGAGCCACGAGAGCTCAGTAAATTACCAGAATAAACAACAACCCTATACAGTGTTTTTAAAGCCTTGTACTTTAATGCGTCTTTTCTACTTTATTGAAAAGATGAGGCTCATACGGGGATCGGACACATGCCCTTGGCATTATTTGCACCACACTCTAACCAACTGAGCTAACCAGCCAACGCTTTATGAGACCATATAGGAGATTCTAATGAAACTGAACAGGCTGTAAAAGAACAAGGAGAAGAAAACCTGATATTGGAATGGAAATATTACAAAGAGGGTCACGAAAATTGTATATCTTTATACCTACATATCTGTATTTATTTTGTAATGTTTTACAATGGTGGACGAAGGGCTTAATACATTTGTTAAACTAATTGAGAGTACAATGATTTAAAGGTCACCAATATATACAAGATAATTTCCTGATGACTACATAACCCATGTGATTTTTCCTTCACCTCTCATGACCTCTGGACATCCCACCGAGATGCAGAGGAACCGCCATGCTCGGAGATAAAGTGTCACGTTTAATGATGCATTCCCGGTTCAAACAGCGCTTCAAATGTTCACTTTGAGAGACCCATGAAAACATGGCGGAGGGAGGTATCACAGCAAGAAGGGGGGCTGTTAGCCTGCAGTGCCCTCTATATCGCTCTAGCAATGCCCACCCTGGTACAAACATCAGCACCAGAGCTTAGTAAATTACCAGAATAAACAACAACCCTATACAGTGTTTTTAAAGCCTTGAACTTTAATGCATGTCTTTTCTACTTTATGGAAAAGTAGTGGTCCGTACCGGGATCGAACCCACAACCTTTGCATTATTAGCACCACACTCTAACCAACTGAGCTAACCAGACAACGCTTAATGAGACTCTAAAGGGGTTTCTAATGAAACTGAACATGCTGTCACAGTACACAGAGACATTTAATAGACATACAGACAGGCCATTACTGACCCATTATAGTTTCAGGCCAAGACATTGAGGCGCTAAGATAATCCTGCACCAACTCGCACATTCCAGGGAGCATCACCAAAAAACACGGATAATATTTAATGAGCTGCACTGAACGCACTTCACTAACAAGAGCTGCACGACCATCACCCCCCAGAAAAGATGGATTGAAGGCTAGAATCACTCCACAGACCCTCCTTCCTGCCACACTCACCCAGAAAGGTACTGGTCTCGGCTCAGCAGCACTGCGCATGCTCATTGTTTTGCAGGTTATTCTCACACACGAGCTTAATCCATACCACACACTATCACTCACTGGGCTGTCAATTCTTAACCCTTCCCTTCCTGTACCCTTTTCTCTGCACTCCTTCCCCCATCACTCACTCCTCCCCCTCCCTCAACTTTCATAGACATGGACCCGTGCTGCACCTTCTTGTGTGGTTCTCCTGAGTACACAGCTTATTACTTTCCAAACCAGATGTTGTGCTCATTATTCTCTGTGCCTCCGCTTCATTAACTAACTTATTTTACCCATACTATAGACCACACTACAGCTAATACATGAGTGAGTGGAGAATATGATGGAAGTAGTCGTGGCCGAGTGGTTAAGGCGATGGACTTGAAATCTATTGGTGTCTCCCCATGCAGGTTCGAATCTTGCTGACTACGCATCAACGTTTAATCATTTCATTTTGACATGGAAACTAATTATGTGGTTCGTAAACATCTGCTTTTTCCGCATAATTGTGTCTTTGCTACTCTGGTGCTGCATGTGCTGCACCTGTTGGTTGAATCTTGCATTACTGCTGCCCAGCTTGAACTTTGTTGCGAGTGCAGCTTAAAAACATCTTTTCACTTCACAAAACCAAACTGATTAGCTTTGAAAATTAAAGATACTTGTTGTTGGTGGTACAATACATTGGCATCTAAACACCAAAAACATCTTTAGCTTCGAAGGAGGAGCATTGTGTACATGTGGATAATTATAATAGGAGCAACTGTGTTTGCAGACAATGAGGGGCATATTCACAAGGACCTACCACCGATTTATCTCCACCTTAACCCATCAAAAGTGGAGATAGATTTAACACCCCATTCACAAGCGGGTACAAACTGCAGACATCGCCAGTATTCCTGCGACAACTGCCCCCAAGTTTATCTCCACGGTGGACACCACCAACTAACCCTAATGAGATGCAGAGTAGGCGTTCCCGTGCAAAAACACACGAAAAAACCACAACACCACTTTCACAACGAACTGCCAGATCTGCGATGCGAACCAAAAGCAGGCGATAAGCCGCGGTAGCAGCAGGGATTTAACACCTGCCTTTTGCTGGTGTTAAGCACTACGACTACCTGCAGCATGAAAGGGAGCCCAGCCAAGAGCCACATCTGAAGACCCACAGATGCCATGGAGACAATGATCATGCAGCTCCGAGACCCATGAGGGCCACAACACCCACCCCCACCCACCCCAGGCCCGCCATCACCCCCAGGACCCGTCCCGCCCCCCGGGAACACCACAGAGGCAGCGTACACAAAGACAGCGGACCCACCTGAAGCGCACCTGCCGCCCAGACCCAACGCCAGAGGGGGACATTGCCCACCACAGGCCCAAAAGGACAACCATGCCCCGCATCCTGACCCACATCCCCCACCTGCTGACGGTACCAACCCAGCGGACAACCAACATCCCTCCGCAGACAAAGCTGCCGGCTGCGCAGCACATGTCGGCCTCTGGTACCATCCAACCCACAACTGCCAGAGTCGGAGGAGTCACACAGCCAGCTCCATCCAAGGTCATCACACCTGTCCTGGATGCCAACATCAGCCTGGTACCCCAGCACCTCCACGTCACCCACACTGCGCAGGAGCAGCTGGAGACCAAGCAAGGCCCCTACGCCATAGCTGGATTCCCTCACGTGTCAGGGCCAATCAACTGCACACATGTACCCCTCGTGCCCCCTGCCGACACTACACACAACTCCCACAACAGAAAGCACACGCATACCATGAATGTACAGGCAATAGTGGACCGCCCGGGACTCCTCAACAACGTCGTGGCCAACTCCCCAGGCAGAGTGCATGATTCTCACATCTCCCGACAGTCCATCATCACCCAGCGCTCCCAGGATGGCACCCATGGGAATGCAGTGCCCGTTGGTAAGTCCAAAATGAACACACCACACACCTCCAGCCCACAGTCATGCAACTCACGACACTGGCAATGGGCACGCAGCACAACTACATTCAGCATGACACACAACATGCCAACCGACCAGACACGATAACATGACTCCACAGGGAATCTGGCCTTGCCATGCCCACAACCCAGCCACGGCATGGCACCACAGACACACAATAGCAGGATGTGAGGAGAGGCATGGAGCAGGCATGTGCGAGAGCGGCAAGTGACTAAGGAATGTGAACCTACCCAATGCCAGGTGTGGCGTGGAGGTGCCGGACAGACCACATAGTGCAAACCACGGAAATGGCCATGTGGAGATCAACTGCTGGTGCATGGAGTGTAGTGGCCAGTGGACGCTACCATGTCCCCACAGGCTGTGGGGCAGAATGCGGAAATGTTGCACGTTACATCCCCCCCTGCATGCGCGTGTGTAGCTGGTTGGACCTGTGTATGCCAGGCCTGCGTAGGGGTGTGAACAAAAAGCCCGTCGCACTGGGCGTGGTTCTCATTTGGAATGGACAACGTGTCTGCCAGGGCGGCGTCTCTCAGCCCGCCACAAGTCCTGCATCGAGCGCGGCGGGGCCTGCGTCCCTATGCGCCTGCTGCACCGCGGGCCGCTGGTCCCCAGACCCGTCAAGCCTGCCCCAGCGCACCAATGAGGCTCCGCTCACCTGCCTACACCGGTGTGTGTCAAAGAGGGTCCACCACGTGCTGTTGCAAGCTCCAAGCACCAGTCCCGCGACCTCTGCAGCCTCCGCAGACCATCGCTGGCCCCCCCGATGCTGGCCCACATTATTCCTTTCTCATTTACATACTCCACCGGCGTCCTCTTCGGCCCAGTAGGTCCCACATGTGGAACTGTGTCCTGAGTCCAGAATGGCAGTGACCCCAAGTCCGTGGCAGCGGCCACAGCACCAGACTCCCTTCGATCAGTGAGGCATAATTCCATATCGCAGGCCTGCGACACGTGGTGCCACCAACCCTGTTCAATGCAAGCCGGCGACACGTGGTACCACTAACCCTGTTCAAAGCAAGCCGGCGACACGTGGTGCCACTAACCCTGTGCAACGCAAGCCGGCGACACGTGGATGAGGGCTCAGGCCTACACTGCGCTCCATTAGGTCCCACATGTGGAACTGTGTCCTGAGTCTTGAATGGCAGTGACCCCAAGTCCGTGGCAGCGGCCACAGCACCAGACTCCCTTCGATCAGTGAGGCATAATTCCATATCGCAGGCCTGCGACAAGTGGTGCCTCTAACCCTGTCCAACGCAAGCCGGCGACACGTGGTGCCACCAACCCTGTTCAACGCAAGCCGGCGACACATGGTGCCACTAACCCTGTTCAACGCAAGCCAGCGACATGTGGTGCCAGTAACCCTGTGCAACGCAAGCCGGCGACACGTGGTGCCAATAACCCTGTTCAACGCAAGCCAGCGACACGTGGATGAGGGCTCAGGCCTACCCTGCGGACCAGTAGGTCCCACATCCAGCACTTAGTCGCGAATCATGAATGGCAGAGTCCACACCAGTGAACGCATGGAGAGGAGTAAGAGGAAGATGCGGATCAGTCCGGATGAAAGCCGGATCAGAGTCACGGAGGTGATCGAACACTATCAACAACTGATCTGGTGCCATCAGCCCTGTTCACCGCAAGTCCGCGTCCTGTGGTGCCACTGAACCTGAACTACGCAGGCCGGTGGGGCCATCCAACCTAAGCCGGCGACACTCGGTGAATGGCCCGTGCTGAACGCTGCCTCAGGCCTACACTGCGGTCCAGTAGGTCACACATGTGGAACGGTGTCTTGGGTAAGATGTGGAGGAGTCCACACCATTGGACACGCCTCATCGCAGGCGGCATCCCCTAACAGCACTGGTGCCACTAACTCTGTGCGCAATGAGTCATGGGCACTATCTGGTTGGACCTTGGTGGCGTCTGAGTCCATGGCCTGGTGGTTTTCTGCATCTTCATCTGGCTGGACCGAACTTGGTGTCCGACATGTGTCTGTTCCATTCATCTCCACCATAGCGACTGTTTCAGTGTGGTTCTGCCCTCTGCATCATGCCCTGGGGGTACACCTTCCATTGTCCACCGAGACACTCCCCGACAAGCCCTTTTGTCATCTACAGAAACCTGCTCTGCACTCGTGACCCTGCCCCAGTGCCCCGCAAGTCAGCGGCCCGTGGCGGTAGGCCCATGCAGGATGCTGTGCATCCGGGGCCACTAACTCTGTGCAGCACAAGTCATGGGGCCTTTATGGTTGAATGGTTGTGTCCTTTACGATGTACACTGTTGTCGATTTCTGACTGCACCAGGCAGCCCTTGCCGGCTGGTGTGCACACACCCCACACACATCCAACACAGGTGCCACTCGATATGTGTGCCTGCTAATAAATGTGGCTGGGCGCACGTGCCCGTAGCCATTCACACCATTTGAGCAAGTGTGTCAGTGTGGTCATTGTGTCAGCATGATGGGCATGGGCCATGCAACATCACAGTGTGCTGTCTTCAGTGGACGATACCATGTCACCTCAGCATTGGCAGTGACCCTGGACATGTAGCTTTGCACGCCCCCGCTGCATGCACAAGCGGCGTGTGCTGGTCTGGCGTATGTCAGGTCAGCGCAGGGGTGTGCTGATTCGGCAGGGGGAGCAGGGCGTGGCTCGGACCTGGCCTTGGGCAGGATGTGCGGTAAGTGTGTCTCTGTGTTGGGGTGTTGTCGCCACCAGGGCCACAGTAGTCAATGTTGCAATGTAGCATGCATCAGGAGGGCGGGCCCGCACGGACGGGGAAATGTAGGAGCGCTAGACCGCTCGGGGTCTTGGCACATGCATGCCAGGTGTTATGTGTATGAGTCCTGCGGCTGCATGAGTCAGTTGCCTAGCCTCATTCGCAGCGCGATCACAGCCAGCCATGGACTGTACACCTGTGTCCGCCCTGTCCGGACCATTGGCCTACACTCACGTGGCCGCACACCTTCAAAGGCCAGCGTCACGGTGTTGTTGGCATGCCGCTGTACATGCGCGGACAGGCATGACAATGGTGTGCCGTAGGAGTGCACGTGATACAACCACGCAGCGCACACAAGTGTGGGGGCTCGTGGGAGGGAGGAGCAGCTGTGAGGCAACGTAACACACAGTGAGCCCACTCATGTTCCACGTGCTGGGCATATCATCCATGATTCCCAGGGTCACAGACAACCCACCACACCCACGACAGGCCTCTGTACATCTCCTGAATGCATGCAGATGGTGAAGTTACTGTAGGGATGAAGGGTCCTTTGTCTGTACTATCAGGCGGTGGCACATCTGCAGCTCCGAGCTGGGACTTGCATGTGGCCAGCACCCCCTGACATATACAATAGTATTTACTTTCGACTCCCATACTACGCACTGCCCGACGTGAGACCAACGTGTACACATCCCATACGCAGAAGTCCTTGGTCATAGTTGCGTGCATGAGATGGCCTTCACACATACTCCCACCCCACCCCAGGCCTGCACCCGTTGCACACAGACACTGCTCATTGCTCCGAACTGTGCCATTTCATCCACAGGACTGGCGCAGGGCAAGCCAGTGCCGCTTGAAGCAGAGCCACTGACGCAATGGCAGACCATCCCGGACACATGCTCGACTCCAGTCACGTGGACCTGTACCATGCACATCTGCTGCATGTACTGGGGGCACTGCCGTTGGCAGTGCTGCGGATCAGTTACCGGCTGAGCTTCCGCCTTGCGAACGTCACCTGCATTCTGCCTGTGTTGCAGTGTCGCTCGTGCATATTCGAGTGGACCATGGATGTCTGCCTCTCCAATGTAACTGTAGCTGACCTGCATTTTGACGTGTGTGTGTGCCCCCTGTTGGCCCACGACCAGGAGTGTCACTGTGATGCCCGTTTATGGCATGCATGGATGTTTGGCATGCATGCTGGCAACTGGACCTGGGAGATTGCACGAGTCGTTGTGTGCAGTGATCACATTGAGCCGCTACCCGATTGAGCTTTGGTGCACATTGGGGCCAGGGGTTGGAGTCAGCACATCTGTCCGGGTCAGCTGATGGATTACGTCGACGACATGTCAGATGTGGTGGAGAACGATCTCTCATTGGAGATGTTGGCCTACGCTGCTGCACTCGCGTTCATGGACGAGTGACAAGGTATCTGCAGCCACAACTGGATGTGACCCATTGCACGTGTCCCGACGCCTGGTTGCATGTTGGGAATCTGCTCACATGTCCCAAGACGACAGTGGACATGGCTGCATTGACCTGGACTCCTGATCCATGCGCGGACAACCAACGCGGGTTGGCACTGACTTGTGTTGGTGATGGACTCCCCTGAGGTGGACATGGGCGCTTTCCTACGTTCCTCATTCAGACATGCTGCTGCATTGGTCTGCATATCGTGGCACTTCTCTTGGCCGTACTGACACGCACTTGTTGATAAAGTTTCCGCACTTTCACTTGTCTCCAACTGTGTTGTGTCTTGATTTGTATGCCAATGTGTGTGTCATGGACTCTCTGGCTCCCTGCCATACGTGCATTGCTCCCCCATCTGGGCTGTGAGTTAGTACTTGTGCATTATCATGTCCCTATTTCGTGCTTTGCCAGATGCGTATGGCCGTTTGCCGGCCACAAGCGGCTGCACTTGTGTCCTGTGTTCTGTTGTGCAAATGTTGGTGTTTGTACCACATTGTGTTCGATGTTGGGGTGCTCTGCTTCCTATGTGTGTGTGCTGCATTGTGTGTGAGATGTCCCTTCAGCTCAGATTTGGCTCACCCTTCTCCCTTTCAGGCAGTGTGGTTTTCACTTCTGTGCTTGTTCAGTGGTGTGATATTGCCGGGTTATGTGACTTGTGCTCTTGGTTGGTGTTGTTACTCTTGGGCATGGTTTGTCTGCAGTTGTGCTGTGCTTAATTGTGCATGTGTGCCATTGTGCCCATCTCCCCCCGTCCCCCCAGTCCATGGTCGTTCCTCTACATGTTGCTGTTGTGTCTGTTGTTTTGGGGAGTTTCCGGTCCCCGGGTCCTGCCACCATCTCCAGACTGATGAGGTGGACACCATTTCCTCCATGTCATCCAGCTCCTGGTGTGGCGCTGGACTCCCACCTCCGGTGTGCATTGCTGACTTCTTGTTGTTGGCGTGTTTCTGCTTGTTTGTGCGTTTCGCTTCATTCCGGCTGTTCTGGTTTTCTTCCATTGTCCTCCTCCGCTCTCCGGCTGCATTCACCTTGTCCACGATGGCCTGCCATGTACAATGTTTTGTTGCCAATGGGACTTGTGGGGCTGTATACTGGCTCCGGTTGCTTCCATTGTGCTTGGCTGTTGTTTTCTGTTTGGTATGTCTTTCTTTTTCAGGTTTTTGTTGTGCTTATTCCCGCCTGCCGTGTGTGCGTCGCGGGCCTGGCGGTGCTTATCGCTGCTTTCCTCATCGTGAATGGGCTCATCACAGGTTTTGTTGTGTTGTGGTTTGTGTGTTTAAATCTCCGTCGAGGTGGTTGTATCGTGGACATTGGCCGCGTTTTCGGCGGACTATCGCATGGTACCACCGTGTTATCAATTCCACGTTAACACAGGGTTATTTTCCTGCGATAGGCTGCAATGTGTAAAGTTGCGTTAACATTTTTGGGGGAAGTTTAGCACACGTTCTTGTGAATATACCCCTGAGTCTTTTATGAAACAATACGTCTTCTATGAGGTTGTGTAAAACACAAGGTACTGCTGAGATTCAAACTCAGATTCTCCTGTTTACTAGACAGGCGCTTTAACTAACTAAGCTACAGCGCCTATTTCGCTTCAGGAGTCCCCACTGTACCTTCTGTCCTGGTGTCACTGTGAGGCACTGCATATTTTTCTGTCTTGAAAGCTTTGATATTTTACAGCTGCTACCAACAAGAACATGAAGAAGAAAACCTGATATTGGAATTACAAAGAGGGTCACGAAAAACGTATATCATTATACCTACATATCTGTATTTATTTTGTAATGTTTTACACTGGTGGACGAAGGGCTCAATACATTCGTTAAACTAAACGAGAGTACAATGATTTAAAGGCCACCAATATATACAAGATAATTTCCTGATGCCTACATTACCCATGTGCTTTTTCCTTCACCTCTCTTGACCTCTGGACATCCCACCGAGAAGCCGAGGAACCTTCACTCTTGGAGAGAAAGAGACACCTTTACCGACGGGTCCCCGGTTCAAACAGCGCTTCAAAAAGTGAACTTTGAGAGACCCATAAAACATGGCGGAGGCGGGTATCACAGAAAGAGAGGCGGCTGTTAGCCTGCAGTGCCCTTTACCTGGCTCTAGCAATACCCACCCTGGTCCTAGTACAAACATCAGCTATCAGAGTTCTGTAAATTACCAGAATAAACAACAACCCTATACGGTGTTTTTAAAGCCTTCTACTTTAATGCATGTCTTTTCTACTTTATGGAAAAGTAGCGACACATACTGGGATCAAACACGCATCCTTGGCTTTATTAGCACCATGCTCAAACCAACTGAGCTAACCAGCCGACATTTAATGAGATCATATAGGAGTTTCTAATGAAACTGAACAGGCTGTCACAGTACACAGAGACATTTAATAGACATACAGACAGGCCATTACTGACCCATTATAGTTTCAGGTCAAGACATTGAGGCGCTCAGATAATCCTGCACCAACTCGCACATACCGGGGAGCGTCACCAAGGAACACGGATATTATTTAATGAGCTGCACTGAAAGCACTTCACTAACAAGAGCTGCACGACCATCACTCCCCAGAAAAGATGGATTGAAGGCTAGAATCACTCCACAGACCCTCCCTCCTACCACACTCACCTAGAAAGGTACTGGTCTCGGCTCAGCAGCACTGCGCATGCTCAATGTTCTGCAGGTTCTTCTCACACCGAGCTTAATCCATACCACACACTATCACTCAATGTGCTGTCAATCCTTAACCCTTCCCTTCCTGTACCCTTTTCTCTGTACTCCTTCCCCCATCACTCACTCCTCCCCCTCCCTCAACTTTCATAGACATGGACCAGTGCTGCACCTTCTTGTGTGGTTCTCCAGAGTACACAGCTTATCACTTTCCAAACCGGATGTTGTGCTGATTATTCTCTGCGCCTCCGTTTCATTAACTAACTTTTTTTACCCATACTATAGATTACACTACAGCTATTTCATGTGTGAGTGCAGAATATGATTGAAGTAGTCATGGCCGAGTGGTTAAGGCGATGGACTCGAAAGCCCTTGGGATCTCCCCGCGTGTGTTCGAATCCTGCTGATTATGTATTATTTTCAATCATTTGATTTCATTTTGACATGGAAACTAATTATGTTGTTCGTAAACATCTGCTTTTTCCGCATAATTGTGTCTTTTCTACTCTGGTGCTGCCTGTGCTGCACCTGTTGTTTGAAGCTTGCATTACGGCTGCCTAGCTTGTACGTTGATGCGAGTGCAGCTTAAAAACATCTTTTCACTTCACAAAACCAAACTGATTGGCTTTGAAAATTAAAGATACTGGTGGTTGGTGGTACAATACATTGGCATCCAAACACCAAAAACATCTTTAGATTGGAAGGAGGAGCACTGTGTACATGTGGATAATTATAATTGGAGCAACTGTGTTTGCAGACAATGAGTCTTTTATCAAGCAATACGTCTTCTGTGAGGTTGTGTAAAACACAAGGCACAGCTGAGATACAAACTCAGGATCTCCTCTTTACTACACAGGCGCTTTAACCAACGAAGCCATAGTGCCTTTTTTGCTTCAGGAGTTCCCACTGTACCTTCTGTCCTGGTGTCACTGTGAGGCACTGCATATTTTTCTGTCTTAAAAGCTTTGATATTTTACAGCTGCTACCGACAAGAACATGGAGAAGAAAACCTGATATTGGAATGGAAATATTATAAATAGGGTCACTTAAAACGTATATCTTTATACCTATATATCTGTACTTATTTTGTAATGTTTTACACTGGCGGACGAAGGGCTCAATCCATTTGTTAAACTAAACGAGAGTACAATGATTTAAAGGTCACCAATATATACAAGATAATTTCCTGATGCCTACATAAACCATGTGCTTTTTCCTTCATGTCTCGTGACCTCTGGCCATCCCACCTAGAAGCCGAGGAACTGCCACTCTCGGAGAGAAAGTGTCACCTTTAGTGACGCGTCACAGGTTCAAACAGCACTTAAAAAAGTTCACTGTGAGAGACCCATGAAAACATGGCGGAGGCGGGGATCACAGCAAGAGGAGGGGCTGTTAGTCCAGAGAGCCCTTTATATGGCTCTAGCAATACCCACCCTGGTCCAAACATCAGCCAGCAGAGATCAGTAAATTATCAGAATAAAAAACAACCCTATACAGTGTTTTTAAAGTCTTGTACTTTAATGCATGTCTTTTCCACTTTATTGAAAAGATATGGCCCGTATGGTAATCAAACCTGCGACTTTTGCACCTCACTCTAACCAACTGAGCTAACCAGCCAACACTTAATAAAACTACATAGGAGTTTCTAATGAAACTGAACAGGCTGTCACAGTACACAGAGACATTTAATAGACATCGAGACAGGCCATTACTGACCCATCATAGTTTCAGGCCAAGACATTGAGGCGCTCAGATAATCCTGCAACAACTCGCACATACCGGGGAGCGTCAACAAAGAACACGGATATTATTTAATGAGCTGCACTGAATGCACTTCACTAACAAGAGCTGCACGACCATCACTCTACAGAAAAGATGGATTGAAGGCTAAAATCACTCCACAGACCCTCCCTCCTGCCACAATTACCCAGAAAGGTACTGGTCTTGGCTCAGCAGCACTGCGCATGCTCAAAGTTCTGCAGGTTCTGCTCACACCCAAGCTTAATCCATACCACACACTATCAATCAGTGGGCTGTCAATCCTTAACCCTTCCCTTCCTGTACACTTTTCTCTGTACTCCTTCCCCCATTACTCACTCCTCCCCCACTCTCAACTTTCATAGACATGGACCCGTGCTGCACTTTCTTGTGTGGTTGTCCAGAGTACACAGCTTATCACTTTCCAAACCAGATGTTGTGCTCATTATTCTCTGCACCTACGCTTCATTAACTAACTTCTTTTACAAATACTATAGACCACACTACAGCTATTTCATGTGTGAGCGCAAAACATGATGGAAGTAGTTGTGGCTGAGTGGTTAAGGTGATGGACTCAAAATCCATTTGGATTTCTCCGTGCAGGTTCGAATCTTGGTGACTACACATTAATTTTTAATCATTTCATTTCATTTTGACGTGGAAACTAATTATGTGGTTCGTAACCATTTTCTTTGTCCGCATAATTGTGTGTTTGCTACTCTGGTGCTGCATGTGCTGCACCTGTTGATTGAAGCTTGCATTACTGCTGCCCAGCTTGTACTTTGATGCGAGTGCAGCTTAAAAACTTCTTTTTCACTTCACAAACCCAAACTGATTGGCTTTGAAAATTAAAGATACTGGTGGTTGGTGGTACACCACATTGGCATCTAAACACCAAAAACATAATTTGCTTCGAAGGAGGAGCATTGTGTACATGTGGATAATTATAGTATAAGCAACTGTGTTTGCAGACAATGAGTCTTTTATCAAACAATACGTCTTCTATGAGGTTGTGTAAAACATGAGGCCTGCGAAGATTCGAACTCAGGATCTCCTGTTTACTAGACAGGCGTTTTAACCAACTAAGCCACAGCGCCTATTTTGCTTCAGGAGTTCCCACTGTACCTTCTGTCCTGGTGTCACTGTGAGGCACTGCATATTTTTCTGCCTTGAAAGCTTTGATATTCCACAGCTGCTACCGACAAGAACATGGAGAAGAAAACCTGATATTGGAATGGAAATATTACAAAGAGGGTCACGAAAAACATATATGATTATACCTACATATCTGTATTTATTTTGTAATATTTTACACTGGTGGATGAAGGGCTCAATACAATCGTTAAACTAAACGAGAGTACAATGATTTAAAGTTCACCAATATATACAAGATAATTTCCTGATGCCTACATAACCCATGTGCTTTTTCCTTCACCTCTCGTGATCTCTGGACATCCCACGAGAAGCAGAGGAACCGCCAATCTCGGAGAGAAAGAGTCACCTTTAGTGACGTGTCCCTGGTTCAAACAGCGCTTCAAAAAGTGCACTTTGAGAGACCCATGAAAACATGGCAGAGGCGGGTGGCTGTTAGCCCGAAGTGCCTTTTACATGGCTCTAGCAATACCGACCCTGGTACAAACATCAGCCACCAGGGCTCAGTAAATTAACAGAATAACAACAACCCTATACAGTGTTTATAAAGCCTTGTACTTTAAGGTATGTCTTTTCTACTTCTTGGAAGATTAATGGCCTGGACGGGTAGCGAACCCATGACCTTGGTGTTAGTAGCACCACGCTCTAACCAACTGAGCTAAACAGCCGATTCTTAACAGATCACATAGGAGTTTCTAATGAACCTGAACAGGCTGTCACAGTACACAGAGACATTTAATAAACATACAGACAGGCCATTAATGACCCATTATAGTTTCAGGCCAAGACATTGAGGCGCTCAGATAATCCTGCACCAACTCGGACATACCGGGGAACATCACCAAAGAACACAGATATTATTTAATGAGCTGCACTGAACGCACTTCACTAACAAGAGCTGCACGACTATTACTCCCCAGAAAAGATTGATTGAAGGCTAGAATCTCTCCACAGGCCCTACCTCCTGCCACACTCACCCAGAAAGGTACTGATCTCGGCTCAGCAGCACTGCGCATGCTCAATATTCTGCAGGTTCTCCTCACACCCGAGCTTAATCCATACCACACACTCTCACTCACTTGGCTGTCAATCCTTAACCCTTACCTTCCTGTCCCCTTTTCCTTGTACTCCTTCCCCCTTCACTCACTCCTCCCCTCCGTCAACTTTCATAGACATGGACCAAGCTGCACCTTCTTGTGTGGTTTTCCAGAGTACACAGCTTATCATATTCCAAACCGGATGTTGTGCTCATTAATCTCTGCGCCTCCGCTTCATTAACTAACTTCTTTTACCCATACTATAGACCACACTACAGCTATTTCATGTGTGAGTGCAGAAAATGATTGAAGTAGTCATGGCCGAGTGGTTAAGGCGATGGACTCGAAAGCCCTTGGGATCTCCCCGCGTGTGTTCGAATACTGCTGATTATGTATTATTTTTAATCATTTGATTTCATTTTGACATGGAAACTAATTATGTTGTTCGTAAACATCTGCTTTTTCCGCATAATTGTGTCTTTTCTACTCTGGTGCTGCCTGTGCTGCACCTGTTGTTTGAAGCTTGCATTACTGCTGCCTAGCTTGTACGTTGATGCGAGTGCAGCTTAAAAACATCTTTTCACTTCACAAAACCAAACTGATTGGCTTTGAAAATTAAAGATACTGGTGGTTGGTGGTACAATACATTGGCATCCAAACACCAAAAACATCTTTAGATTGGAAGGAGGAGCACTGTGTACATGTGGATAATTATAATTGGAGCAACTGTGTTTGCAGACAATGAGTCTTTTATCAAGCAATACGTCTTCTGTGAGGTTGTGTAAAACACAAGGCACAGCTGAGATACAAACTCAGGATCTCCTCTTTACTACACAGGCGCTTTAACCAACGAAGCCATAGTGCCTTTTTGCTTCAGGAGTTCCCACTGTACCTTCTGTCCTGGTGTCACTGTGAGGCACTGCATATTTTTCTGTCTTAAAAGCTTTGATATTTTACAGCTGCTACCGACAAGAACATGGAGAAGAAAACCTGATATTGGAATGGAAATATTATAAATAGGGTCACTTAAAACGTATATCTTTATACCTATATATCTGTACTTATTTTGTAATGTTTTACACTGGCGGACGAAGGGCTCAATCCATTTGTTAAACTAAACGAGAGTACAATGATTTAAAGGTCACCAATATATACAAGATAATTTCCTGATGCCTACATAAACCATGTGCTTTTTCCTTCATGTCTCGTGACCTCTGGCCATCCCACCTAGAAGCCGAGGAACTGCCACTCTCGGAGAGAAAGTGTCACCTTTAGTGACGCGTCACAGGTTCAAACAGCACTTAAAAAAGTTCACTGTGAGAGACCCATGAAAACATGGCGGAGGCAGGGATCACAGCAAGAGGAGGGGCTGTTAGTCCAGAGAGCCCTTTATATGGCTCTAGCAATACCCACCCTGGTCCAAACATCAGCCAGCAGAGATCAGTAAATTATCAGAATAAAAAACAACCCTATACAGTGTTTTTAAAGTCTTGTACTTTAATGCATGTCTTTTCCACTTTATTGAAAAGATATGGCCTGTATGGTAATCGAACCTGCGACTTTTGCACCTCACTCTAACCAACTGAGCTAACCAGCCAACACTTAATAAGACCACATAGGAGTTTCTAATGAAACTGAACAGGCTGTCACAGTACACAGAGGCATTTAATAGACATACCGACAGGCCATTACTGACCCATCATAGTTTCAGGCCAAGACATTGAGGCGCTCAGATAATCCTGCAACAACTCGCACATACCGGGGAGCGTCAACAAAGAACACGGATATTATTTAATGAGCTGCACTGAATGCACTTCACTAACAAGAGCTGCACGACCATCACTCTACAGAAAAGATGGATTGAAGGCTAAAATCACTCCTCAGACCCTCCCTCCTGCCACAATTACCCAGAAAGGTACTGGTCTTGGCTCAGCAGCACTGTGCATGCTCAAAGTTCTGCAGGTTCTGCTCACACCCAAGCTTAATCCATACCACACACTATCAATCAGTGGGCTGTCAATCCTTAACCCTTCCCTTCCTGTACACTTTTCTCTGTACTCCTTCCCCCATCACTCACTCCTCCCCCACTCTCAACTTTCATAGACATAGACCCGTGCTGCACTTTCTTGTGTGGTTCTCCAGAGTACACAGCTTATCACTTTCCAAACCAGATGTTGTGCTCATTATTCTCTGCACCTACGCTTCATTAACTAACTTCTTTTACAAATACTATAGACCACACTACAGCTATTTCATGTGTGAGCGCAAAACATGATGGAAGTAGTTGTGGCTGAGTGGTTAAGGTGATGGACTCAAAATCCATTTGGATTTCTCCGTGCAGGTTCGAATCTTGGTGACTACACATTAATTTTTAATCATTTCATTTCATTTTGACGTGGAAACTAATTATGTGGTTCGTAACCATTTTCTTTTTCCGCATAATTGTGTGTTTGCTACTCTGGTGCTGCATGTGCTGCACCTGTTGATTGAAGCTTGCATTACTGCTGCCCAGCTTGTACTTTGATGCGAGTGCAGCTTAAAAACTTCTTTTCACTTCACAAACCCAAACTGATTGGCTTTGAAAATTAAAGATACTGGTGGTTGGTGGTACACCACATTGGCATCTAAACACCAAAAACATAATTTGCTTCGAAGGAGGAGCATTGTGTACATGTGGATAATTATAGTATAAGCAACTGTGTTTGCAGACAATGAGTCTTTTATCAAACAATACGTCTTCTATGAGGTTGTGTAAAACATGAGGCCTGCTAAGATTCGAA
Source organism: Calotriton arnoldi (assembly GCA_963921515.1). Lineage (NCBI taxonomy): Eukaryota > Metazoa > Chordata > Amphibia > Caudata > Salamandridae > Calotriton > Calotriton arnoldi. Next base: position 1,700,078 of record CAWUFW010002654.1, read on the forward strand.
CTCAGGATCTCCTGTTTACTAGACAGGCGTTTTAACCAACCAAGCCACAGCGCCTATTTTGCTTCAGGAGTTCCCACTGTACCTTCTGTCCTGGTGTCACTGTGAGGCACTGCATATTTTTCTGCCTTGAAAGCTTTGATATTCCACAGCTGCTACCGACAAGAACATGGAGAAGAAAACCTGATATTGGAATGGAAATATTACAAAGAGGGTCACGAAAAACATATATGATTATACCTACATATCTGTATTTATTTTGTAATATTTTACACTGGTGGATGAAGGGCTCAATACAATCGTTAAACTAAACGAGAGTACAATGATTTAAAGTTCACCAATATATACAAGATAATTTCCTGATGCCTACATAACCCATGTGCTTTTTCCTTCACCTCTCGTGATCTCTGGACATCCCACGAGAAGCAGAGGAACCGCCAATCTCGGAGAGAAAGAGTCACCTTTAGTGACGTGTCCCTGGTTCAAACAGCGCTTCAAAAAGTGCACTTTGAGAGACCCATGAAAACATGGCAGAGGCGGGTGGCTGTTAGCCCGAAGTGCCTTTTACATGGCTCTAGCAATACCGACCCTGGTACAAACATCAGCCACCAGGGCTCAGTAAATTACCAGAATAACAACAACCCTATACAGTGTTTATAAAGCCTTGTACTTTAAGGTATGTCTTTTCTACTTCTTGGAAGATTAATGGCCTGTACGGGGAGCGAACCCATGACCTTGGTGTTAGTAGCACCACGCTCTAACCAACTGAGCTAAACAGCCGATTCTTAACAGATCACATAGGAGTTTCTAATGAACCTGAACAGGCTGTCACAGTACACAGAGACATTTAATAAACATACAGACAGGCCATTAATGACCCATTATAGTTTCAGGCCAAGACATTGAGGCGCTCAGATAATCCTGCACCAACTCGGACATACCGGGGAACATCACCAAAGAACACAGATATTATTTAATGAGCTGCACTGAACGCACTTCACTAACAAGAGCTGCACGACTATTACTCCCCAGAAAAGATTGATTGAAGGCTAGAATCTCTCCACAGGCCCTACCTCCTGCCACACTCACCCAGAAAGGTACTGATCTCGGCTCAGCAGCACTGCGCATGCTCAATATTCTGCAGGTTCTCCTCACACCCGAGCTTAATCCATACCACACACTCTCACTCACTTGGCTGTCAATCCTTAACCCTTACCTTCCTGTCCCCTTTTCCTTGTACTCCTTCCCTCTTCACTCACTGCTCCCCTCCGTCAACTTTCATAGACATGGACCAAGCTGCACCTTCTTGTGTGGTTTTCCAGAGTACACAGCTTATCATATTCCAAACCGGATGTTGTGCTCATTAATCTCTGCACCTCCGCTTCATTAACTAACTTCTTTTACCCATACTATTGACCACACTACAGCTAATTCATGAGTGAGTGCAGAATATTATTAAAGTAGTCGTGGTCGAGTGGTTAAGGTGATGGACTTGAAATCCATTGTGGTCTCCCAGCGCAGGTTCGAATTCTTCTGACTACGTGTTAATTTTTAATCATTTCATTTTGACATGTAAACTAATTATGTGGTTTGTAAACATCTGCTTTTTCCGCATAATTGTGTCTTTACTACTCTGGTGCAGCACCTGTTGGTTGAAGCTTGCATTACTTCTGCCCAGCTTGTACTTTGATGCGATTTCAGCTTAAAAACATCTTTTCACTTCACAAAACCAAACTGACTGGCTTTGAAAATTAAAGGTACTGGTGGTTGGTGGTACAATACATTGACATCTAAACACCAAAAAGATCTTTAGCTTCAAAGGAGGAGCATTGTGTACATGTGGATAATTATAATAGGATCAACTGTGTTTGCAATGATGTTGTGTAAAACCACGAAGCCTGCTAAATCTCAAACTCAGGATCTCCTGTTTTTTAGACAGGTTCTTTAACCAACTAAACCACAGCGCCTATTTTGCTTCAGGAGTCCCCACTGTACCTTCTGCCCTGGTGTCACTGTGAGGCACTGCATATTTTTCTGTCTTGAAAGCTTTGATATTTTACAGTTGCTACTGACAAGAACATGGAGAAGAAAACCTGATATTGGAATGGAAATATTACAAAGAGGGTCACGAAAAATGTATATCATTATACCTACATATCTGTATGTATTTTGTAATGTTTTACACTGTTGGATGAATGGCTCAATACATTTGTTAAACTAAACGAGAGTGCAATGATTTAATGGTCACCAATATATACAAGATAATTTCATGATGCCTACATAACCCATGTGCTTTTTCCGTCACCTCTTGTGACCTCTGGACATCCCACAGAGAAGCCGAGGAACCGCCACTCTCGGAGAGAAAGAGGCACCTTTAGTGACTTGTCCCCGGTTCAAACAGCGCTTCAAAAAGTGCACTTTGAGAGACCCATGAAAACATGGCGGAGGCGGGTATCACAGAAAGAGGGGGGCTGTTAGCCCTCAATACCCTTTACAGGCTCTAGCAATACCCACCCTGGTCTTGGTACAAACCTCAGCCACCAGAAATCAGTAAATTACTAGAATAAACAACAACCCTATACTGTGTTTTCAAGGCCTTGTACTTTAATGTATGTCTTTTCCACTTTATTGAAAAGATGTTGCCCGTACGGAAATCAAACCCACAACTTTGGTGTTATTAGCACCACGCTCTAATCAACTGAGCTAACCGGCCAACGCTCTGTGAGACCCTATAGGAGTTTCTAATGAAACTGAACAGGCTGTCACAGAACACAGAGACATTTAACCCCTTGCATGCGCAGGATGGCCGGGAACCGTCATGCGCCATGGTGCTCGTGTGCGCAGGACGGCTCCAGGCCGTCCTCGCACATGGCAGTTGAAATCCCTCTGGTGCGGGCACCAGAGGGATTCCCTTTTCCACCTGAAAGCCTCGAGAGCTGGTAAAGGGCTTCCCCAGCTCCCGAGGCTGTCTCTGTTGTTTCTGTGCAATGAAGATCAGTGCGCACGTCACGCTGACATCATTGCACAGAATCCGAAACTAAAATGAGCCAATAGGCTCCTTTCAGTTTCACTTTCTACAGCCCCCCGAGCACGTAGAAAGATGGGAGAGGTATCATTGGAAAGGGGAGATTCTCCCCTTTCCAATGGTGTCCCTCCCTAGTGGATCCCTGCTTGGGGATAGCCCCAGGAGGGCAATACCCAAGCAGGGATCCACCCACATTACACCAGGGAGGGGGGAGCAGCGCCTTGGGCAAGGGCCTTTGCTCCCCACATTAAATTTGGCCACATTTGGCCACTACAGTCTTTCTGCCCCCCCAGGGCAAACCCCCTCCCCCCGATTCCCCCCCAGGGCGGCAGAAAGCCCACTAGGCACAGACTTGTTATTAGCAATGTGCCTACCTGTGGATTTTGGGCGCTAGCGCAGCCGGCACATAGGGAAACCTAGCAAACCTGTACATTTTTGAAAGCTAGACACCAAGGAGAATCCAGGATGGGGTGACTTTTGTGCCTCTCACCAGGTTCTGTTACCCAAATTCCCTTGCAAACCTCAAACTTAGTTTAAAAAAAAAACATTTTCCTCACATTTCTGTGATGGAAAGTTCTGGAATCTGCGTGGATCCACACAATTCCACCCACCCCGCATTCCCCAAAGTCTTCCGAGAAAAATGGTACCTCACTTGTGTGGGTAGGTCTAGTGCCCACGACAGGAAATGGCCCAAAACGCAACGTGGACACACCACATTTTCACAGTGAAACCTGACCCTTTTTTTGCAAAGTGCCTAGCTGTAGATTTTGAACCCTAGTGATCCAGCGGTGTACTAACAACAGATACTCCACTACCATATACTCACCTGGGCCCATATAACTTCTTCCACTAATACCAAGAAGACCGCTGGAGCTTGTAGTTTATAAAATTCATGTTTCAGGAATAGTTATATTTCTGTGCTAACTAAACCTTTCACTGATCAAAAAGTTCTTTCCTTTGGTCGATGGACCTAATAGTTGGAACTAATTGATGGTGATAATTAACCTAACTTATTTAACTTTCTTTAATTAAAGTAAATAATCACAGACTCGGGAAGTTTTAAAATCTTTATCTAAATTAATGGAATGTGAACCATCTCAAAGTTTCAGTACAGATACTCTCATTCACAAGAGTGTCAACTCAAGCTATAATCAATAAACAAAATATTTCAGATTCACACAATAACTATGCACAGAAAAGGAGAGGACAGAGAGAGAAGAACATCTGTCAATACGATTAATTTATAGTTACCGAGAATGGTGTGAAGACCAACCCCCTGGCCAAAGGGCTGGTAAGGGTCCCCCGAGATAGATCAGGAGACAAAGACTTCAGGACAGGAATCAGGACCGGATACTTCACCTCTCTAAATACCGACAACTGCGTCGCACCCCTCTCTGACACTCTCTTCCTCCTCGTGGTTCTTCCGCGATCTTCTTTCTAACCCGATTAAGTTAATATAGATGGTTCTGCATTCGATTTCTTCATCAGCGTCTCACAGCATCAACACCACCCCCAGCACCAACAGCATCCCGAGCTCTGCTTCTGCTGCTTCTGCTCCCGTGTCAGCTTTCGTGTCTGCTCATCTCACTAACTAAAACTACCTCAATTATACCTTTCCATAACCATGTACCACCCATCAATGTTTCAATTTCATAAAATACTAACTCTGATTGGACAGGCGAGGGGGATGATCGTCACACCATGCTTACATTTCACTTATTTTCATTGAACCATTGTCTTTTAAACCCATCCCCTCAAACTTTATTAAATCATTTCCTTTCCCATACATCTCCAAACTTTATTAATATAAAATGTTTCAACTTCATGAATAAGTCTTCTTCATGTGAACTCTTCACCCTCATGTTCCCAGGTCACATCTTCTCTGGCCTTGGACGCGTGACAAATCCTTAGTCATCTTTCCTTATTCTCTCTCTGGTGCGCATGCGTGGGGTCAAGTCAGTCAGCTCAATTCAGACAAGTGTGGATGGCCCAAATGCGCACTAATAATAAAGTCAAAAGAAGAAATGTTATTCTCAAAAATAAATGGTTACACTGTACACCACCAACCTCTACTCTAACCCACTTTAATTATTATTACCCTTTTCTGCATTTGCGTTAGTATAAAACTTATTTTCTATTCAGCCAAGCAGGTGCCATGCATGTGAGCTTTCAAGCTGCCATTTTAATATCTTTTGCGCAGGTGCAAGATTTTCCCTCCAAGCATTAGTACGTCATACTACGTAGATGCAGTAGACGCATGCGCAGTAAAGATCCCTTGTTAGAGTGCGTTTTAGTCCTTCGTTCATGTTGTTATGATTAGTAAACACATATGCAAGCTTTGTTGTCCTGTGTGTCTTTCGAAATTGCGAATTATTTATTACAATCACATAGTTAGTAATTCGTTAATGAGTTAAAATGAAAGGATTGCTTCCAAGCAAGTCTCATTTATGAGTCCTTGCTCCATCAATCCCCTCTCTGATGGCATCCTAAGCCATCACAAAATTACCCATTCCATCCCAGATACCAACTTTAGCACATCTCAGTTATCTATTTCTCTTCTCAATTTTTCATCAATCAACTCGTTTCCTTCTAAATCCTTCATTTTCTTATATAATTTGTCTTTCATTTCATCATATTTTCTTTTTCGTTTCTTTCCCTTTCCTTCTCTTTCAAAATGTATTTTTCCTTTCCTTCCTTTTCTACAACACTTATATGTAATCATTATCATCATCACTACGGTTATTATCATAACTAATGGTATTATTTGACTTAGGAAACTTTTCCCAAAATTAACATTCCATTTCCCTATTGATGTTATACTTTTTGTTAGTCTTCCCCATACACTGTCAACCTCCAGTTGGGTCAAATCTTTATGCATTCTTGTAATGTTTTCAATATATCCTTTAATTTCTCTGCTCTTGTCTGGAATGTAAGTGCAACAATGTTGAATTTTCAACATACCACAAACTCCACCTTCCTTTGCTAGTAATATGTCAAGAGCAAGACGGTTCTGTAAAACCATAGACCTGATTGCAACCATCTCTGTGTTAATCATTAAGAATCCTTCTGCAGTATCTGTAGAAAGACGATCAACTATGGTTGATAACTTACAAATTTTCTGCGAATTAAGAATGACTCCAACTGAGGGTATCAGTGCCTTAAAATATCTCCTACAATTTCAGAAAAACTAGCCCTTCTTCTACATGTTAGTCCATTAGAATTTCCATTGGTTCCACTGATTCTGTCTACATGAAAGATTTTTGGAAAAACTATTCCAAAGTAGCGGCTCCCATACCATCTTGCAGGTAACCTATAATAGGCATTGTTCCCGCAAACATAATACACTCCTGGAAATACAGGATCCGTTCCCCCTTTTAGTCCCCACCCTCCTAAAATTAGGAAGTTGTGTTCACATTCACTGGAACCAATGTAATTATTGTTATAATCTGTCTTTAATCTATGGAGGCAGAATTTTCCCCTTTTCACAAAATCCAGGGACATCGCAGCATGAGCCTTGCCCTTTGCATAGATTCCCTCTTTCCCAGCCCATGGAGGTACATGGGGTTTCTGTTCAGTCGCTTTCTTTATTAAATCCTGTCTCCTCTCTTCTACTAAATCCAAAAATTCTTTTTCTTCTTTTCTCAATGTACATGTTAGATTATCTTTATGTGCCTGAACTAAATCTATTGAACTCATTGTTAAGAAAAATTCACCCATAAACTGTGCATTTTTATTACTAACTACTGGATTCATATTCTTTCTAATAGGTAAATCAGAAAATACTATGTCTATGTCTGAATAAAAATATTGAAGTCTCCCTGTAGCATAAAATAAACTTGATAAAATACTACATGACACACCATATGTTAAAGGTATTTGGTGATACGTCACCCCTTCTGATACTGATGAGGGTAACTTCATACACACATAGCAGTTACTAATCTCCATAGTACTAACATATTGAAATAACAATTTAATAAACACATTAGAGGACGTATTATAGTCTGATTCATTATGATAATTTGCTTCATCTTCTACCTCTATTTCTATTTTAGTTCCTTTTATTCTATCTATTTTATCATTAGTTTCTGTATTATTCTTGTCACTTGCTTTCATTAACAAAGGTTCTCCTACTGTTAGGAATAACCATACTAATACTACTAATAAAATACTACAAAAATAAAATCTAAAACATTTTCTTTTCAATCCACGTTTTGATCTTTCGGTAACTTCAATGTCTGCCATTTTACTCCTGAGAAAATTTCTTTTCTCTTATCTTTTCTTTGTCAATTTGACTTTCTTTTTGTTCTTAAGAAGGCCTCAATTTGCTTTCATCAATCTGTGCAACATGAACTTCTTCTGTTTCATCACTCAGATCTAGGGATTCAAATTCTTCAAGTGTGACATAGGTCCATTCAGGAGCCTTGTATCTTCTGTTTAAATTTCTCAATCTTGGACTTCTTCGAGTTATTTTTGTTAAGGTTTGTTTAGATCGTGTTTGACTTGTGATTTCATTTACTTGTTCTGGTTTCTTTTCTGATTTTCTCAAATGATATCTTAATTTCTTTACTCCAGTAGGCCAGTTGTCTCCCTTTCTGATTCTTTTTATTTTACTGCACTTTCACCTTCTTTATCTCCTCCCAAAGTTCTTTTAATTTCACTTAATCGAGGCACAATCTGTTTTAGTTCTCTGTTTTCTGTGCTTGAACCTTCTTCTGCTTCCACCTGCTCAGGTCTTATTGTACTTTGTTCCTCTTTTTCCTGAGCTTGTTCTTCTAGTTCTATCTGACCCTGTTCAGGTCTTACTTCATATTGTTCTTTTTCTGCCTGAACTTGTTCTTCTACCTCTATCTGATCCTGTTCAGGTCTTATTTCAAACTTTTCTTCTTCTGCCTGAACGTGTTCTTCTAATATTCCCTCCTCAGGTTCCTGAAAGTCTTTTTCTATTTCCACCTGAGTGTGTTCTTCTTTCCCTGTCTCTTCCTGACTACTTTCCTGTCTTTTCAGTTCTGTCCTTCTTCTTGTTTCAATAGCATCATCAATTACTTCAATCACTGGTATCCACTCTTCCTGACTTGTACCTGGCTGTTCGTCATATGGTTGTCTTTCAGAATCTATCACTCTAGATTCTTCAATTTCACAGCTTACAACTCCTGACGCTTCAGCCTGTTCAGTCAGTGGTTGCTCTTGTTGTTCTGATGGGCTCGGAACTCTTCTGGTATGACTGGCATGAATCCAATTGGGCAAACCTGCACACTTCACTGCTGTGGTAGTGACTAGTATGACTTGACGCGGTTTATCCCACCTTGGTGCTAGGCACGACTTTCTTGCGTGTTTCTTCACTAGCACCCAAACTCCAGGATTCAAATCATGTGCTTGGTCTGGCTGACTTTCAACTGCGTCTTCTCCAACCTGATGAGAGACAGAACGTACCATTTCAGCCAATCCTTTGCAATAGTCCAATACCAGATCATCAGTTATATTCATTAATTTATTTCCAGGAATAAATGCCTGTCTCATTGCTCTTCCCATGAGAACTTCATGTGGGCTCATTCCTGTTTTTCTGTCTGGAATGCTTCTGAGACCCATCTATACAAGAGGTAATGCATCTGGCCATTTCAGCATTGTGGATGCACACACCTTCCCTAGTCTTGACTTGATTGTGCCATTTAACTGTTCAACTATTCCAGAAGCCTCTGGACGATAAGCACAGTGCAGTTTTTGTTCAATGTTAAATGCAGCACAGATTAATCAAATTATTTCATTATTAAAATGAGGGCCTCTATCTGATTCCAAAGTGACTGGAAAACCAAAGCGTGGAATTAACTCCCTCAACAACAATTTAGCAACTGTAAGACTGTCATTTCTTCGAGTGGGATATGCTTCCACCCATTTTGAGAAGAGGCATACTATGACAAGTATATATTTCAGTCCATTGCTAGGGGGCAACTCAATAAAATCCAACTGTAATCTGGTGAAGGGTCCTTCTGCTTTTCCAATCTTTCCCCAACTAACTATTGTCTTCCTTCCTGGATTTTGCTGCTGACAGGTTAGGCATCTTTGGAAAAGGCTCTCTGCGACTACTCTGAATTTCGGATTGTACCAACTCTGTCTGAATAGTCTGATCATTGAGTCTCTCCCTATGTGTGTTGCTCCATGATACACTCTTGCCATTTTTGAAAGCAAACAATCTGGCATGACTGGTCTTCCATCTAAATACACACATACCTCATCATGTGGTCTCTTTGTACAAGTTGCCTTTATCCAAATTTCCTTTTCCTTTTCCTCAACTTCTTCCTGCAATTGTCTAATCTCATCCCATGTTTCTGGTACTGAGAAAAACATAAGTTGGCATCTGGTTTCACCCGTTTCAATTTTTCTGTTAATGGCCACTGTATTTTTGGCACAGTATTTAGCCACTTGGTCAGCATATTTATTGCCAGCAGTCACATAGTCATTTCCTGACTGATGTGCAGCGCATTTTACAACTGCTAACTCTTTTGGCAATTGTAATGCTTCCAATAAATCCTTTACATTTTTGCTGTTTCTAATAGGAGATCCTGAAGAAGTCAGAAATCCCCTTTGCATCCAGAGCTGGCCAAAATCGTGCACAACTCCGAACCCATATTGACTGTCCGTAAATATGGTTACTTTCCAATTTTTCCCCAATTTGCATGCCATGGTTAGGGCTACCAATTCGGCTACTTGTGCATATTTGACTCCAGGTAAACAGGATGCTTCAATTACCCCAGATATCTTACAAACAGCATATGCAGCACTTAATCCTCCTTCTTGTGTCCTGAGGCAGGATCCATCTACAAATAAATCATGGTCCGCCTCTTTCAAAGGGGTCTCCTTTATATCAGGCCGGGGCTTCGTACATAACTCAGTTATGTCCAAACAATCATGATCACTTTCATCTCTCACTTCTTCATTGCATGGGTCTGGCAATAGGGTAGATGGGTTCATAATTGTACACCTTATCACTGTCACGCTTTCAGCTCCCAAAATCACTCTTTCATACTTAGTCAATTGACTAGGGGTGAGATGTTGTGTTCTTGTTCTTGTCAAAAGAATCTCAACTGATTGTGGAACATAAACCTTTCCCGGATGTCCCATCACTATCGACTCACTCTGCTCCAGACTCATACAGGTAGCAGCTACTGCTTTTAAGCAGCCAGGTAATGCTGAAGCCACTGGATCCAATGTAGCTGAAAAATATGCCACTGGACGTCGACTTAATCCATGTCTCTGTGTTAAGACTGAAAGTGCACAATTTTCTCTCTCACAACAAAACCACGCAAAGTCTTTTGAATAATCAGGCATGCCCAAGGCAGGAGCCTCACACAAACAATTTTGCAATTTCACAAATGCCTCTATGCATTCATCATTCCAATCAATCGGATCTTTTGCTCTTTTTCGGGTCATTTGTATTAATGGTTTCGCTAACATAGAAAAACCATTAATCCATTGCCTACAGTACCCAACCACTCCCAGAAACATTCTCATGTCTCTCTGAGTCTGTGGCAATTGCATTTCTTTAATTATTTTTATTCTTTTCGGTGTCACTTTTCTAACTCCTCTTTCTATTTTATGCCCTAAGTATCTAACTTCTTTTCAACAGAACTGTAATTTTTCTGGAAACACCTTGTGTCCTCCTTCAGCCAAATGGTTCAGTAATGCAATTATGTCTGTGACACAATCTTCTCGTGATTTTGATGCCACCAGTAGGTCATCAATATACTGGACCAGAACAGATTTTCCAGGCATAATCAATTATTCTAGTCACTTTTTCAAAATCTGATTAAAAATTGAGGGACTCTCTGTGTACCCTTGAGGAACTCGACACCATGCGTAAATACGATCCTCAAACTTAAACGTAAAAAGATACTGGCTGTCTGGGTGCAAAGGAATAGAAAAGAACGCTTGGCATAAATCAATTACTGTAAACCAACCTGCATTCCAAGGTATCTGATAAAAGATCACTGCTGGATTTGGCACTATTGGACAACATGGCACTACAATTTTATTTATTTTTCATAAATCCTGCACTATTCTGTACTTTCTGCTAGGCTTTTTCAGTCCCATTATTGGCGAATTACAGGGACCACCCATCACTTCTTTTAAAATACCTTGTTTAACCATTCGTTCAATTTCTGGAATAACTCCTGCTTTTACTTCTGGACTCATTTTGTACTGTCGGGTATTTGGATACACTGCACCTTCTTTCACTGTCACTTTAACTGGGTCTATATTTGTCATTGACCCAATGTCTTTTCCAGTAAAATCCCACACTTCTGGATTAACTGTGGCTCTCAATTCTTTTGGCAATTCATTTTCAGTCACTAGTGAAAATATTTCATCTACTTCCGTTCCCTGTTTGGCTAACATCATCTTGTATACCACGTCTTCATCAGGGGTTTGGAAAGCGACACCATCTGGTGCACAATAGATTGTGCAGTTCATCTTGCACAATAGATCTCTTCCCAACAGATTTACAGGACTGGAATCGCAAACCACAAACCGATGCATTTCTTTGAAGGTTCCAATATGTACCTCCATTGGTTTTGTGATTGGGGTTCTAATCTGTTGGTTAGACACGCCTACAACTTGGATTGATTCTCCCGAGAGGGGTAGGTTTGGGATGTCTGCTGTTCTCACAGTAGACCTGGTAGCACCAGTATCCAATAGGAAAGTAATGTCTTTACCTTCTACTTTCCCATCAACAAATGGACCTGATTGATCTACCGGCAAGGATGCGCCAAGCACGCACTCCTCTTCCTCCCCCCTCAGGCACCGTCATTGTGTGAAATCCGAATTTTCCTCATCATTCTGCAACAAATATTGTGTAATTGTTCTATTATTCTTACCACTTTCTCCTTGAAATCCGATGTTTGCACTGAAACTCTGATGATTCACAAAATTTGGCATAGGAGCTGGTGGTACCTGATATTGTGGAGTAGCTACCTGCTGTTGCTGATTCACAAGTACTTCATTCTGCATCTGTGGGATTAAATTTTGATTTGGCCCATTATTACTCTTATTATTCTGAGTACTCTTACACTCGTTCTTCCAATGTCCAAGCTTTCCGCACGCATGACAAGGAAACTTCTTTTTTGCTTCTTCTCTGTCCAGTCATCCCCTATATTTATTACCATTCGCTCCTTGATCATTCTGACCCTTCTCTTTTGCTTGATTATTATTTTCTTCATTTGTTTTCTCCTCTTGCTGTTCTGCCAGTTTTACTTCTGCCCACATCATTATCTCTTTTAGCTTCCTTAGCCTGGCCTCAATGTCATCCCCGCAATATTTCGCGTACTTTAAAATCTCATCCACTGTCTTGCTTTGCCAACACAACATGTGCTGCTGTATCATCTGACTAATCTCTGGTTTCAAACCATATACTAACCGATACACAAAATGTCCCATATCCTTGTCACCTATATTCTCAAAACCACTAACTGCTTAAACACCTGTAATAACCTCTCATAATATGCATGTACAGATTCATTTGGTTCTTGAGTTGTTCTATCTATTTTTACCCAGTCTGTTTCTTTAGGAGGAATTTTCCCTTTCAAATACGTAATCACTTGGTGATACTTTTTCATCACCTCCTCCGAGGGTGCTCCTGTCTTTGAGTCTCTAGCATACTCCTCATTAGGCCAGTCAATTGTGATCTTACATTCCGTCCATAAATCAGCAGGTACTACTATATCAAATAGACCATCCAAGTCTTTCAATAAAACCTTTGAAACCTTCACAAATCTCTCTACCTGTTTGTACCATTCAACTGGTTTTTCTCTCAGCTTTGGGAAATCATTTGTAAATGACAAAATATCTTGTCTACTCCAAGGAACATGAACATATCCTCCTCCAGGAACCTCTTTCATTGGACACAATTTTTCCACTTTGCTTGATTCTCTTACTGGAAATGCAGCTGCTGCTTCTCTCGCTTGTACTTCCTCTTTCTTTCTTATCCATCTAATTCTCTATTTATCAATGTCTCCCCATTTTCGCAAAATGCTCATTAATTCCTTTATCTGTAGTCTCTTTCCAGAAGCATTTACACTTTCTAAATCTTTATCAGTAAAGTCCACTCGATATGGTTTCTGTAACAACTTTGATTTCCCTATGTCTACTCCAATCTCTGAAGCAACTTCTGTCAATTTCTCATGAAATACCCTTGCTCTGCTGGTTATGTTCTTACATAAAAATAATAATTCTTCTTCATTGTAAGCATTCAATATTTCTGTGCCCACACATCCTGTCATCATTTCTTCCAATTCCACTTTCAATCTGCTGATGTCTAAAATTATTGGTGTTGAGTTCTGATTATCTCTTTCCTGTGCCCATCTTTCTATATCTTTAGAGGTAACTACTGTTGCGCCTTCAGTTCCTGTATGAACCAAAGGTCTTCTTTCTCTCAAATTCATGGGTGTTACTTTCTTTGGAGTTTCCGTCAAAGGTTCCACATTAGGGAGATCCATTAATGAAATAATTGACTCACTTTCGCTAACTTGATCATCTGTAATTATTATCTCTTTCCTAGGCCTATTTAATGGAATTGTCACAGGTTGTGGTTTTTGGCTAATCTTTTTATCTCCATACAAAGGGATTACTGGACCAATGGTCACTGGTACTGTCAAAGCTTCAGTACTCAAATTTAATTGACTTATCTTTTGAACTAGTTCTTCTCTAGTTTTGTTTAAAACATCTCTTTCATTATCCTGTAACACTCTGTTATATGACGTATCATGTAAAATCTGTGGGGTCAATGGAATTCCCATTACTGGTGCACTTGGGGTAACCTTACTAGTTGCTTCTTGATACAGCGGTGGATTTTTAATTAAAATATCCTCTAACAACTCGTCATCTGATTCACCATATCCTGCTGTATTCATGTGCTTCGTTTTCTCCTTACACTTTCCTCCAGACTGTTCCTCAGCCATTAACACTGGATATAAACCTTCTGATACCGTAGCTCTCCTCCATTGTTTCATCTGCCCTTCGCGTGACTCATGCAAGTGTCTCTGAAAGAATCCTCTAAATCTCCCACCTCTGCATCTCTCTTGTTCATATGACTCAGTCTCCCATTCTTCCAAAGCCTCATATTGAGTTAACCTAGGTCTAGGTTCTAGTTCGTTCATTTTCAACCTCAAATTCTGAAGAATCCTCCCATTAAACGTACCATCTTTAGGAAAAGCTAGCACTCCATCATCCTTCGTATATTATATCCAGTTTTCCAACCACACGCAAGTATGATATCCTCTTTCCATCATCATGAAAGATGCTGGTGTTTTCGGTGGCGGAATAGGAATTCCCTCTCTGGTCAATACAGGCTTATCTTTTATAAAGAAATTCTTAATTTTCTTTATAAATGACATCTTTATTTTTCTCCATACATCCTTGAGGAACGATGTATAAAATTGTATTCTGCAAACCCTTGAAATCTTCTAACTGTACGCCTTGCACTAACAGTCAAATCAAAATCCTGCATACAATCTCTCTCTCCACCAATTCTAACGCTGCTTCTAACTAGCTATCCAATTAAAATCAGGCTCACGCTCGTGATCTGACCAATGCCAGTGCGGCCTTTTTCTGACGTCAGTTCTGCTCCTTTCTACTGACCCCTCCTTTACAAGGCTGCTCCTGTCACACGCCCGCTGTTTCTACCAATCCCAGCGCGGCTCACTGTGACGTCAGTACAACTCCAGCAACTGACCCTCCCTTTACAAGGTAATACGAAAACTTATTTCTCAATATTTTCTTTAAAATTCTTTGTTATTAACGACATAGAAAAACATTTGCTACTCTGTCTGTTCCACTAAATCAAAGGATAGTTTATTTCTTTCCACTGCGAGTAAAACCCTTCCGCTTACCCTTCATTCAAGCTCTAGAGAACCTGCTACTTCTCCGGTGTCATCCGTTTTGGGAAATTTGAGACCAAGGATTCACCAGCGAACTCCTTTTGCTGTCAATCTAGCTTGGAAGAACCTGCTACTCCTTCAGGGTTACCCTTTCTAGGTGATATAACGCCTAAAGTTTCACTAGCGAACTCTTTGCTATCAATCACTCTAACTTTTACGCAGAAAAATAGTCCCAATTTTAACACTGCCAGCCCTACCTAGCTTCTCAGTGTTATTCCAACAGACGAGTAACCTCACTGCAGTTTGGTTTCTATCGCCACCCGCTATTCATTCCCTGGGAATTTTCCAGACAACATAAAACAAGAAACTAAGGGGCATATTAGCAAGAACCTCGTTAAAATTATCACCGTTTTAGCGGCAGGAAACTGCCGCTAAAACGGCGATAATGGGATTGCTAATATGCGTTATAGAATTCCAATAGAAGCCCAGGTTAAATGTTCTGCACATCTAACCTGGGCTTCTATTGGAATTCTATAGCGCATATTACCAAGCCCATTATCGCCGTTTTAGCGGCAGTTTCCTGCCGCTAAAACGGCAATAATTTTAACGATGTTCTTGCTAATATGCCCCTTACTCTTTTGTTAAAACATAAATCAAAAATCAATAATCTATACTTATCACCAAACTAGTCAATAATAACCATAACTCTGCTACCAGAAAACTGATCCAGCGGTGTACTAACAACAGATACTCCACTACCATATACTCACCTGGGCCCATATAACTTCTTCCACTAATACCAAGTAGACCGCAGGAGCTTGAGGTTTATAAAATTCATGTTTCAGGAATAGTTATATTTCTGTGCTAACTAAACCTTTCACTGATCAAAACGTTCTTTTCTCTGGTCGATGGACCTATTAGTTGGAGCTAATTGATGGTGATAATTAACCTAACTTATTTAACATTCTTTTATTAAAGTAAATAATCACAGACTCAGGAAGTTTTCAAATCTTTATCTAAATTAATGGAATGTGACCCATCTCAAAGTTTCAGTACAAACACCCTCATTCACAAGAGTGTCAATTCAATCAATACTCAATAAGCAATAATAATTCAGATTCACACAATAACTATGCTCAGAAAAGAGAGGACAGAGAGAGAAGAACATCTATCAATACGATGAGTTCATAGTTACCAAGAATGGTGTGAAGACCAACCCCCTGGCCAAAGGGCTGGTAAGGGTCCCCCGGGATAGATCAGGAGACAAAGACTTCAGGACAGGAATTAAGTCAGGATACTTCACCTCTCTAAATACCGACGACTGCGTCGCACCCCTCTCTGACACTCTCTTCCTCCTCGTGGTTCTTCCGCGATCTTCTTTCTAACCCAATTAAGTTAAAATAGATGGTTCTGCATTCGATTTCTTCATCAGCGTCTCACAGCATCAGCACCACCCCCAGCACCAACAGCATCCCGAGCTCTGCTTCTGCTGCTTCTGCTCCCGTGTCAGCTTCCGTGTCTGCTCATCTAACTAACTAACTAAAAACTACCTCAGTTATACCTTTCCATAACCATGTACCACCCATTAATGTTTCAATTTCATAAAATATTTAACTCTGATTGGACAGGCGAGGGGGGATGATCGTCACACCCTGCTTACATTTCACTTATTTTCATTGAACCATTGTCTTTTAAACCCATCCCCTCAAACTTTATTAAATCACTTCCTTTCCCATACATCTCCATACTTTATTAATACAAAATGTTTCAACTTCATGAATAAGTCTTCTTCATATGAACTCTTCACCCTCATGTTCCCAGGGCACATCTTCTCTGGCCTTGGACGCGTGACAAATCCTTAGTCATCTTTCCTTATTCTCTCTCTGGTGCGCCTGCGTGGGATCAAGTCAGTCAGCTCAATTCAGACAAGTGTGGAAGGCCCAAATGCGCACTAATAATAAAGTCAAAAGAAGAAA
This sequence comes from Calotriton arnoldi, assembly GCA_963921515.1. Taxonomy (NCBI): domain Eukaryota; kingdom Metazoa; phylum Chordata; class Amphibia; order Caudata; family Salamandridae; genus Calotriton; species Calotriton arnoldi. The sequence continues at coordinate 1,716,943 of CAWUFW010002654.1, forward strand.
TGTTATTCTCAAAAATAAATGGTTTCACTGTATACCACCAACCTCTACTCTAACCCACTTTAATTATTATTGCCCTTTTCTGCATTTGCGTTAGTATAAAACTTATTTTCTATTCAGCCAAGCAGGTGCCATGCATGTGAGCTTTCTGTAGGAAGGTGGAATCTGACTATATGGTTGCCCCCACTTTTTTCCTGGTGTTTTGCTGATTTATGACTTAGTTGGACTGGGATCCTGCTATTCAGGGCCCCAGTCTATCTGCTTCCTCTATAAAATGGTTTCCATGTGCCTTAGGCACATCTCTGATTGGAATCTGGAGTGCCCTTATAAGTCCCTAGTATATGGTATACTATGTACCCAGGGCATAGGTACCTCAGAGGCCTGCCAGGGGCTGAAGCATGTATTGTGCCACCCCTGGAAGGCCAGCCAAAAGGACACCACAGGTCTGCTTCTGCAGCCTGGGTAAGGTGGTGCATGCACCCCTTACTGTGATATAGGCTACCTATATCACTACATACATACACACATATAAACCTATAAGTCACTCCTATGGCAGGCCTTATCAATCCTGAAGGCAGAGTGCGTGGTTCCTATGTGAGAGGGTGCCCCTGCATGAGCTGGGCCCCTCTGCAGCATTCGGAGACCCTTCTCTGATGCTGTTTGTAGTGCAGCCCGACCATATACTCTTAAGCGCATTATAACCTCGCGTTAAATGCTAACTTTGGGATGGCTGCACGGAAACATGTCGTGTTTGGTGTCAAACATCTTGGAATACTACCCCCCCGCCAGTTCTGGCGGCGGGGGTAGCATTCCACCCTTCTAGAGGGAGAGACATGTACACACCGGTATACCCGGTACTGACTTTCCAGAGCCCTGGCATCACAAAATGGATGCCGCTGCCACAGACACGAGTCTGGCCTCCTGCTGCTGACCGAAACTCCGGCAGGGGAGGCCTGGACAATAGGTTTCCTGTCCCAGGGAGGTGTAACCACTTCCCCAGACAGGATAGTGTGTATTGGGGCTGGGCGGGAGCACTCTCTGGTGCTTTGAAGTCCTGCACTGGGGGCACATTTGGTGTCCCTGTGCATACCCCAGTTCAAACCGGCTCAGGGGCTTCCAGCCCCTGCTCTGGCACGAAACTGGACAAAGGGAAAGGGGTGTAACCACCCCTCTGCCCTGACCCTCCCATAGGTGGGTCCCCAGAGTATGTCCAACCCCCTACCTTAGTATAAGTAGGGGACCCCAGTCCTTAGGACTTTAGATTTACCTGGACGAAACTCTGACACAGAATACTGGACCTTCGATGCTCTACTTCAAGATTAGAGGACTGAAGAATCTCCCTTGGGGTCAAGGAGTGACTCCCCTGCTTGGCAGGCGCCAAAGAAGCAATTGTCCGGTCTGCATCGCTGAAGCTCCCGTCGGACGCCGAAGTCTTTGCATCACCAGAGGTGGATTTCCAGATTTCCCCGAGGCTTCCCTGAGTCTCCAGCAAAGCTAAGGCCCGTAGCTGTCGTGGGTAACTTGGAACCGTGACCCCTGGACACCGATCGCATTTGCAAGTGCATCCTCTTCTGGGTCTCCCACGAAGTCGTGCTCTGGGCTCCTAGTAGCCCCAGCCTCCAGCACCAACTGCACCGAAGATCACTGGCCTCCACTCCACGAGTGTCCTGATAGCCAGCTCCACGTGCATCGTCTCAAGGCTCCTTTGCAGTCGCTAGTCTGTTGGCTAGTTGGCCCTCCCGAAGGCCAATCTTTTTCTGCTTGGGCTCCCTGGTTGCTCCAGGCGTGTCCTGACTTATCCTCACTGGGTGAGTCCCCCAGACCGTGCTGGTCTGCAACATCGTTCTTCTTCCATTTCCACGAGACTTGCCGTTGCCAAGGCTTGTTGGGTCCAATCCGGTCGCTGACATGCCTGCAATCGACAAACGTCGTGTGACAGCTCGAATCCAGCTCCTGGTCATCGTCGACGCCTCCTGGACCTCATTTGCTGAAGAGTCAAGACGACTGTCAACCTACCTGAAGCACTCGACATCGGTAGGCATCTGCTCATCGCCTTCCTGGTCACTGGCTAGTGACCCAGACTCTGTCCCCTCTGCTTTCAGGTTCTTCAGATCTTCGATCCACCTTTGGATCCACCCGAACACTTTCGACTTGGCCGCCAGCAGCACTTTGCAGCAGATCGCCATTGAAAGCGACGACGAAACCCGACCCCGAAAGACACCTATGCACCGGCTCCCCTAGGTGAGGTAACTCGAGTACTCCGGTGCTCCCGTGGGTATTGACACTAGAACAGCCTAGTTCTCAAAGGGTTTGCTCCAAGTCCTCCTCTAAGTGTCCCTTTTCTTTTAAATTCTAATCGCGACTTTCCCCATAGAAGTTAACGGCGATTCGCAGCTGTGTTCATACACTGCACGCGTCCCCCGTGGGTCCCCTGTGTCACTGCCTTGGGTGGTTCCTTGTGGTCCAAGCACTTCTACAGGCTCTAGGCCTTGTGTCTAGCTCAGTCGTGGTTCTTATACCACTTTATTGGTATATGGTTTGGTACGCCCCTGGGGCTCAAACGTGTATTTGTGCTATTACTGTAGATAACTAACTTATAATTTATGTACTTCGAACTCTAGCCTCATAAAGAGACTAGATGGGTGTGTTTAGTAATAAATACATATATTGTGAATATATACCTGGTGTGGTCCTCTTTCATTTGGTCACTCAAGAGATTATAGACTGGTAAAACAAGCTGCTTTACATTCCTTCAAGACTTAGCCTGAAGGCTGCTCTCCATAGCTACCACTAGGATAGCTTTCAATAAAGGTTGTCTTTAACCTATCTCCAATAAGGGGTTGTTTGGACTGGTGCAAGGTGCCCACTATAATTAGTGGACAGCATATGCCAGGCCAACTTCTCACATTGGTGTGTAGCGTGTGGGATTCCAGCTTGCTATTGTTTTACCAGATAATCTCAATTGAATTGATCAACTGAAAACCACTAAGGGTACCTAAGGTACATATAAATCAAGCTTAGTAATACAGTAAGTTCTACTGAACTTAGAGTTGTGTGTTAAGGGACAGCACACCCTTTCTACAACTCAAGAGAGTTTAGTAGGCCACACTAGAGTAGGTAGTGCATACACCACACCTCACTAGTAATGTCTTCAAAGCCAGGACCCAGTGAGTCCTTGCCAGAAGCCAGTGGGCTTCTTCCCTCCAAGTATGATAAACTCCCATTCTTGGAATTGAGAGCATTATGCAATACTAGGAAGTTGAAGGCGGGCAAAAGTGCCAGCACCCAACACCTCAGGGAGGTGTTACTAGCTGATGATCTCAGCAGGCCCCTAGGGTCTGAAGGGGTAGGCAAAGAGGGTGGGGCAGAAGATGAGGAAGGGGCCAGGGGTGAAGAAACCCAGGCCCCCCTCTGAAACTGGCCAGGAAGGTGAAAATGACCTTGTCCTGGAAAACCCAATTCCTCCTGTGGAGGAGGAGGAGGAGGATCAGAATGACCTCCCCTTTGTCCCCCAGGAAGAGTTCTGAGTGTGCCCAGAAGGTCTAGGTCTCATTCTCAGGAGTCTAACCACTCTGACACCTCAATAGGGACCTCTGTCTCCTCTCATAGGAGGGAATCCTCCCTGGAAAGGAGAAAGAGACTGATTCAGTATGAGCAAGCCCAGCTTGAACTCAGAAGACAGCAATTGGCTATAGACAGGGAGTCCCTAGATCTCTATAGAGAGAGACAAAAGATGGGACTAGAGTCCCATGGTGGCAGCAGTTTCCCCAAAGATAGGGAAAGGTCTTATGGCCATAGAAACCTGAGCAAGATTGTCCCTCCCTACCAGAGTGGGGATGACATCCACAAATGGATAACTGCTCTAGAGAGGGCCTGTAAAGTACAGAGGGTCCCTCAGGAGCAGTGGGCAGCAATCTTGTGGCTCTCCTTTGCAGACAAAGGTAGAGATAAGCTCCTCACTGTTAGAGAGGAGGATGCTGACAATTACAAAGTCTTGAAGAGTGCTCTGATAGATGGGTTTGGCCTAACCACTGAACAGTATAGGTTGAAGTTCAGAGACACCCAAAAGGCTCAGACTCAAGACTGGGTTGATTTTGTAGATTGTGCTACTAAGGCTCTGGAAGGTTGGATACATGGCAACAAGGTGCATGACTTTTTAGGATTGTACAATTTGATTATGAGGAGCAGATCCTTAATAATTGTCAAAACCAGCTTTTACCCCAGTACCTGGTGGACTCTGATCTGACCTCGCCCCAAGAATTGGGAAAGAAGGCAGACAAATGGGTCAGAACCAGAGTAAAGACTAAGAATCAGGGTGGTGACCAGAAGAAAGATTCTACCAAGTCCCAAGAGAAAGGTGGGGATAAATCTAAGGATAAATCCACTACAGGGCCCCAAAAGTCCTCTTCTGGGGGTGGGTCCCAAACTCCTTCCTCTCCTGAAAAGAAACCATATTGCCATGTCTGTAAAAAGCCTGGACACTGGAAAACTGATCCCAGTTGCCCCAGGATTGGCAATAAAGAAAATGTTCCTCCAACAACTACTACCACCCCTCCTGGTACTAATAGTAGTAATCCTCCAGTTGGAAGTAGTGCACCCAAAAAGTTAGGTGCTTTTGCAAGAGGAACAGAGGTGGGCCCTAGTTTAGACAGGACCCCCTCAACAGACTCCTCTGACTCTGATGGTGGTGTAGGATTTGCCACCTTTACCATGGGTCCCAATGCATTGGGCAGGTACAGACTGGAGCCAGTAATTAATGGTCAGAAAGCTGTGGCATTTAGGGACACAGGGGCTAGTGTCACCATGGTGGCAGGGAAACTAGTCCCCCTCACCAGCTTTTACCTGAGTTTAAATACCAGGTAACCAACATTGATGGTGTCAGAACAGATCACCCCATGGCCATGGTCAATCTCAGCTGGGAAGGGGTCACAGGCCCAAAAGAGTGGCAGTGTCCCCAACCTTGCCTGTAGATTGCCTGATGGGCAATGATCTGGAAATTTCAGCCTGGGCTGAAGTTGAACACCAAACCCATCTGAGAATGCTGGGCGTCCCTGTAAAGGTTAGTGGGGCTGTGATGGCCACAGCCCAAGCCCAGGAAATTTTGGAGAGATGGAGCCTGGAAGAATGGCCCACTCTCCCCAAAAGAGAGCACAAGGGTTGAAGAAAAGTCTTCTTCCCTCCAGACAGTCGGTAAGGGTCAGCCTCCTCAGGGAACTGACCCTACCCCTAGTGAAGGAACTGCCCCAGAGGTAGTCCGCCTTGACCTGGCACCACCCCCGATGGCAGAGGACCCTTCCAAGGGGGTACCCCATCTGGAGCAGGTAACCTGCCCCTCTCTACCCTGCCTCAGTCAGCCCAGGGCTGCAGAGGTCAGGGAGGTCAGTGGACCCCCAGGGCCCCCTGTCCAGAGGAACCCCCATCAGCAGATTAGGGGCACCCAGTCTAGTAGCCCTAGCCAGGTGAAAATTCCTCAACACACTGAGGGATCCCCCATACCTTTGTGTAGGGACCTCCCCAGAAGGACTCTGTTAGGCAAGGGCAAACCTGGGACCAAAAGGTTCCAAACCTGCCATGTCCCTCCAGTGGTCCATCCAAAGGGACCCAACCCCCAGCTGTAGGCAGCCAAAGGTTGACCCTTAGAGCAAAGTGCAACTCAGTCATGGAAAGACAGGCATACATGGTGACCAGTGATCTGAGGAAGCTGAGACCAACCTTCCTAGGGCCTCACTTCCCTTCTCAGACACCTCACCAGCCTTGTACTTTACCAAAGCACACCACAGGTAGTAATTCCCCATGGTGGAGACCCTCTCATACCCTTAGGGTGAGGGATTGCTTAGTGGACCATAAGACAGGGGGCAACCATGCTAGTGCAGGTGCTTCCTTATATGGCCACTTAGTAAATAAAGGCTCAACTGGCCAAGGTTAGCCTTATCTCCTTTCGTTTGGGGGGTTATGTAGGAAGGTGGAATCTGACTATATGGTTGCCCCCACTTTTTTCCTTGTGTTTTGCTGGTTTATGACTTAGTTGGACTGGGATCCTGCTATTCAGGGCCCCAGTCTATCTGCTTCCTCTATAAAATGGTTTCCATGTGCCTTAGGCACATCTCGGATTGGAATCTGGAGTGCCCTTATAAGTCCCTAGTATATGGTATACTATGTACCCAGGGCATAGGTACCTCAGAGGCCTGCCAGGGGCTGAAGAATGTATTGTGCCACCCCTGGAAGGCCAGCCAAAAGGACACCACAGGTCTGCTACTGCAGCCTGGGTAAGGTGGTGCATGCACCCCTTACTGCGATATAGGCTACCTCTATCACTACATACATACATATAAACCTATAAGTCACTCCTATGGCAGGCCTTATCAATCCTGAATATATATAAAGAACAAGGGGACCCCAATAGTGTGACCAGGGGTAATATGTATTTGCAAAGAACAACGGTCAGAGTTGGAGGCCAGATAGGTCCTCGGATAGCCGGAGCTATTATTAATACAAAGGTAGTCTTAGTCTAAGTATTATTAGTGAACACAAAGTGCCAACAAAATTTGGAGAACAAAGTATGCAGGGACACAAGGTTGTTCGAATGATACCACATTTATTAACATCATAAATGAGTATCAATCACATTAGGAACTAGTCCTGGTGCTCACACAAAAGGTGAAAAGTGCGTGAAGTGATAAGTGCTTGTGACTTAAAATTTACATCGCATTGACAACACTATACAAAACTCCATAATTAATAAAGTATATTTAAAGAGTTTCGGTTGTGAAAGTCGACGGCGTTTCGATCTCCTTAGGTTGAGATCATCATCAGGACGAGAAAGCGTGTGAGCAGATAGGATCTAGATAACAAAAGAAACCATTGGTCCGTGGGACATGAATCAACATACTAAAAACAACCAATTCCTTAAAGGGCGATTAACTACACTGAAGGTAGGATCATAGACATTGATATACAGTTACTTACAAAAATTTCTTAATAGTTAATCAATTACGAGAGACAGAAGGAGCTACTGATAAGGAAGGAGCTATAGCTGCATAGTGCATGCACAAGGAGAGGTTGTGCAGGGTGAAAAACATACATGGTAGAACAACTAGCATGTATGAGAAGGGGACCGTGTAAGTGGGCAAGAGCGAACAGGGAAAACAGGCACATAACGCGAGTAATGCCGACATGCCGTGGCGTAGAGTGGCCGATTACCGCATGGAGGGGACTGCACGGTCAGTGAATTAAGGAGACAGTGGGAAGGCAATTCAAAGGGAAGCAAGGAAAGAGGTACCTTGTAGCGGAACGATGTAATTAAGAATCGTCAGCGGGTAAAAATAACAGTAGGGTTCAACCGAATCTGCAAAGAAGAGGTACCCGGTAAGGTGTGCGAGACACTGGAATAATGTGAAGGCAAATAACACGTAGTGGCATATGAAGTAACTATTTTGTAGAAAGCTTACGTAGTAATTGTTTAGTAGGAGGTCTATCCACTCAGCGGGGTACGTGCTGGCCGTAAACCAAGGAGGAATCAATCACAAGGAAACAATCGGGCCAACTGTGGAGAAAGGGGGGGGGGATTAAAACAAGGCACAACCGGGGTGGGTCGCTACGCGGGAGCAGGACTCTGCTGTAGTAAGCGGGGGAGGGGGAACTGAAACTTACTTAGGATTGAAGGAAGAGGGACGGGATCCTGCTACTTCCAGGGCAGCTACAATGAATGGTGCCGGCGTCTGGGAAAATGAATCAGTCAACGTGTAGGTGAAACCACCGGAAGAGCAATTAAATAGGGGGAGAGCGTGCATGCGTGATGACGTGTCCGGGTTCAATTTGGGAGCGTCCGGAGTTGGAGGCCATGTTGAATGAGGCAGATAAAGAGCAGTAGGACTGGAATTATGTGTAAAAGGCAATAGAGGATATAAAAATTATAAAAGGAAACATAACAAAATAACAAAGGAATGAATTAAAAACAGCTGACAATAAGTTAGCTGTATACAGACAATTATATACAGAATGTTAGAGACACAACCAGTTATAGTATCAAGTTCCATTCCTCAATTGTATTGAGTCCATTTTCAATTGAGCGGCATTTGAACATCCACAGGCACTCAAGCCTGTTGAGGATGGCTTGAATATCACCACCTCTTGGATTTGGGTGTACCATGTCAATGACTTGCCATCGCAGATCTTGTTCAGAGTGTCCTTTCTCAATAAAGTGTTCCACCAGCGGTGGATTGATATTCTGGCAGCGAATTCTGCTTCTATGCTGTCCTATCCGAGCTTTTATTCTCTGCGTAGTTTGACCAATATAGAGGAGGTTGCAAGGACATTGAATACAATAGATCACGTTTACTGAATTACAGTTAGAAAAGAAATCCAGTTTGTGACTAGTAGTGTCGAAAACAAATTCTTTTGTGTTTTTTGTGAAAGGGCATGCAACACAATTACCACATTTAAAGTGCCCTATAACTGGGGGAGACCGAAGCATGAGCGCACAGTGTTGGCCTTTAGTAAGGGTTTATGTGCCCTAACCAAGCCCAGGGAAATTTTGGAGAGATGGAGCCTGGAAGAATGGCCCACTCTCCCCCAAAAGAGAGCACAAGGGTTGAAGAAAAGTCTTCTTCCCTCCAGACAGTCGGTAAGGGTCAGCCTCCTCAGGGAACTGACCCTACCCCTAGTGAAGGAACTGCCCCAGAGGTAGTCAGCCTTGACCTGGCACCACCCCTGATGGCAGAGGACCCTTCCAAGGGGGTGCCCCATCTGGAGCAGGTAACCTGCCCCTCTCTACCCTGCCTCAGTCAGCCCAGGGCTGCAGAGGTCAGGGAGGTCAGTGGACCCCCCAGGGCCCCCTGTCCAGAGGAACCCCCCCATCAGCAGATTAGGGGCACCCAGTCTAGTAGCCCTAGCCAGGTGAAAATTCCTCAACACACTGAGGGATCCCCCATACCTTTGTGTAGGGACCTCCCCCAGAAGGACTCTGTTAGGCAAGGGCAAACCTGGGACCAAAAGGTTCCAAACCTGCCATGTCCCTCCAGTGGTCCATCCAAAGGGACCCAACCCCCAGCTGTAGGCAGCCAAAGGTTGACCCTTAGAGCAAAGTGCAACTCAGTCATGGAAAGACAGGCATACATGGTGACCAGTGATCTGAGGAAGCTGAGACCAACCTTCCTAGGGCCTCACTTCCCTTCTCAGACACCTCACCAGCCTTGTACTTTACCAAAGCACACCACAGGTAGTAATTCCCCATGGTGGAGACCCTCTCATACCCTTAGGGTGAGGGATTGCTTAGTGGATCATAAGACAGGGGGCAACCATGCTAGTGCAGGTGCTTCCTTATATGGCCACTTAGTAAATAAAGGCTCAACTGGCCAAGGTTAGCCTTATCTCCTTTCGTTTGGGGGGTTATGTAGGAAGGTGGAATCTGACTATATGGTTGCCCCCACTTTTTTCCTGGTGTTTTGCTGGTTTATGACTTAGTTGGACTGGGATCCTGCTATTCAGGGCCCCAGTCTATCTGCTTCCTCTATAAAATGGTTTCCATGTGCCTTAGGCACATCTCCGATTGGAATCTGGAGTGCCCTTATAAGTCCCTAGTATATGGTATACTATGTACCCAGGGCATAGGTACCTCAGAGGCCTGCCAGGGGCTGAAGAATGTATTGTGCCACCCCTGGAAGGCCAGCCAAAAGGACACCACAGGTCTGCTACTGCAGCCTGGGTAAGGTGGTGCATGCACCCTTACTGTGATATAGGCTACCTATATCACTACATACATACACACATATAAACCTATAAGTCACTCCTATGGCAGGCCTTATCAATCCTGAAGGCAGAGTGCGTGGTTCCTATGTGAGAGGGTGCCCCTGCATGAGCTGGGCCCCTCTGCAGCATTCGGAGACCCTTCTCTGATGCTGTTTGTAGTGCAGCCCGACCATATACTCTTAAGCGCATTATAACCTCACGTTAAATGCTAACTTTGGGATGGCTGCACGGAAACATGTCGTGTTTGCTGTCAAACATCTTGGAATACTACCCCCCACCAGTTCTGGCGGCGGGGTAGCATTCCACCCTTCTAGAGGAGAGACATGTACACACCGGTATACCCGGTACTAACTTTCCAGAGCCCTGGCATCACAAAATGGATGCCGCTGCCACAGACACGAGTCTGGCCTCCTGCTGCTGACCGAAACTCCGGCAGGGGAGGCCTGGACAATAGGTTTCCTGTCTCAGGGAGGTGTAACCACCTCCCCAGACAGGATAGTGTGTATTGGGGCTGGGCGGGAGCACTCTCTGGTGCTTTGAAGTCCTGCACTGGGGGCACATTTGGTGTCCCTGTGCATACCCCAGTTCAAACCGGCTCAGGGGCTTCCAGCCCCTGCTCTGGCGCGAAACTGGACAAAGGGAAAGGGGTGTAACCACCCCTCTGCCCTGACCCTCCCATAGGTGGGTCCCCAGAGTATGTCCAACCCCCTACCTTAGTATAAGTAGGGGACTCCAGTCCTTAGGACTTTAGATTTACCTGGACGAAACTCTGACACAGAATCCTGGACCTTCGACGCTCTACATCAAGATTAGAGGACTGAAGAATCTCCCTTGGGGTCAAGGAGTGACTCCCCTGCTTGGCAGGCACCAAAGAAGCAATTGTCCAGTCTGCATCGCTGAAGCTCCCGTCGGACGCCGAAGTCTTTGCATCACCAGAGGTAGATTTCCAGACTTCCCCTAGGCTGCCCTGAGTCCCCAGCAAAGCTGAGGCCCGTAGCTGTCGTGGGTAATGTGGAACCGTGACCCCTGGACACCAATCACATTTGCAAGTGCATCCTCTTCTGGGTCTCCCACGAAGTTGTGCTTTGGGCTCCAAGTAGCCCCAACCTCCTGCACCAACTGCACCGAAGATCACTGGCCTCCACTCCACGAGTGTCCTGTGAGCCAGCTCCACGTGCATCGTCTCGAGGCTCCTTTGCGGTTGCTAGTCCATTGGCTAGTAGGCCCTCCCGAAGGCCAATCTTTTTCTACTTCAGCTCCCTGGTTGCTCCAGGCGTGCCCTGACTTATCCTCGCTGGGTGAGTCCCCCAGACCGTGCTGGTCTGCAACATCAACCTTCTTCCATTTCCACGAGACTTGCCGTTGCCAAGGATTGTTGGGTCCAATCCGGTCGTTGACACCCCTGCAATCGACAAACTTTGTGGTACAGCTCGAATCCAGCTCCTGGTCGTCGTCGACGCCTCCTGGACCTCGTGGCTGAAGAGTCAAGATGACTGTCAACCTACCTGAAGCACTCGACATCGGTGGGCATCTGCTCATCGCCTTCCTGGTCACTGGCTAGTGACCCAGACTCTGTCCCCTCTGCTTTCAGGTTCTTCAGATCTTCGATCCACCTTTGGATCCACCCGAACACTTTCGACTTGGCCGCCAGCAGCACTTTGCAGCAGATCGCCATTGAAAGCGACGACGAAACCCGACCCCGAAAGACACCTATGCACCGGCTCCCTAGGTGAGGTAACTCGAGTACTCCGGTGCTCCCGTGGGTATTGACACTAGAACAGCCTAGTTCTCAAAGGGTTTGCTCCAAGTCCTCCTCTAAGTGTCCCTTTTCTTTTAAATTCTAATCGCGACTTTCCCCATAGAAGTTAACGGCGATTCGCGGCTGTGTTCATACACTGCACGCGTCCCCCGTGGGTCCCCTGTGTCACTGCCTTGGGTGGTTCCTTGTGGTCCAAGCACTTCTACAGGCTCTAGGCCTTGTGTCTAGCTCAGTCGTGGTTCTTATACCACTTTATTGGTATATGGTTTGGTACGCCCCTGGGGCTCAAACATGTATTTGTGCTATTACTGTAGATAACTAACTTATAATTTATGTATTTCGAACTCTAGCCTCATAAAGAGACTAGAGGGGTGTATTTAGTAATAAATACATATATTTTGAATATATACCTGGTGTGGTCCTCTTTCATTTGGTCACTCAAGAGATTATAGACTGGTAAAACAAGCTGCTTTACATTCCTTCAAGACTTAGCCTGAAGGCTGCTCTCCATAGCTACCACTAGGATAGCTTTCAATAAAGGTTGTCTTTAACCTATCTCCAATAAGGGGTTGTTTGGACTGGTGCAAGGTGCCCACTCTAATTAGTGGACAGCATATGCCAGGCCAACTTCTCACACTTTCAAGCTGCCATTTTAATATCTTTTGCGCAGGCGCAAGATTTTCCCTCCAAGCATTAGTACGTCATACTACGTAGATGCAGTAGATGCATGCGCAGTAAAGATCCCTTGTTAGAGTGCGTTTTAGTCCTTCGTTCATGTTGTTATGGTTAGTAAACACATATGCAAGCTTCGTTGTCCTGTGTGTCTTTCGAAATTGCGAATTATTAATTACAATGACGTAGTTAGTAATTTGTTAATGAGTTAAAATGAAAGGATTGCTTCCGAGCAAGTCTCATTTACGAGTCCTTGCTCCATCACTTTGATGCGAGTGCAGCTTAAAAACATCTTTTCACTTCACAAAACCAAACTGATTGGCTTTGAAAATTAAAGATACTGGTGGTTGGTGGTACAATACATTGGCATCTAAACACCAAAAACATCTCTAACTTCGAAGTAGGAGCATTGTGTACATGTGGATAATTATAATAGGAGCAACTGTGTTTGCAGACAATGAGTCTTTTATCAAACAATACGTCTTCTATGAGGTTGTGTAAAACACAAGTCACTGCTGAGATTCAAACTCATGATCTCCTGTTTACTAGATCGGCGCTTTAAACAACAAAGTCACAGCGCCTATTTCTCTTCAGGAGTCCCCACTGTACCTGCTGTCCTGGTGTCACTGTGAGGCACTGCATCTTTGTCTGCCTTGAAAGCTTTGATATTCTACAGCTGCTGCCGATAAGAACATGGAGAAGAAAACCTGATAGTGGAATTTAAATATTACAAAGAGGGTAACGAAAAACATATATCATTATACCTACATATCTGTATGTATTTTGTAATGTTTTACACTGGTGGACGAAGGGCTCAATACATTCGTTAAACTAAACGAGAGTACAATGATTTAAAGGTCGCCAATATATACAAGATCATTTCCTGATGCCTACATAACCCATGCGCTTTTTCCTTCACCTCTCGTGACCTCTGGACATCCCACAGAGAAGCTGAGGAACCGCCACTCTCGGAGAGAAAGTGTCACCTTTAGTGACACGTACCCGTTCAATCAGCGCTTCAAAAAGTTCACTTTGAGACACCCATGATAACATGGCGGAGGTGGGTACCACAGCAAGAAGGGCGGCTGTTAGCCCGCAGTGCCCTTTATATGGCTTTAGCAATACCCATCCCGGTCCAGGTAAAAACATCAGCCACCAGAGATCAGTAAATTATCATAATAAACAACAACCCTATACAGTGTTTTTAAAGACTGGTACTTTAATGCATGTCTTTTGTACTTTATTGAAAGATGTGACCAGCACGGGGATCCAACCGGCATCCTTGGTGTTATTAGCACCATGCTCTAACCAACTGAGCTAACCGGCAAATGCTTTATAAAACCATATAGGAGTTTCTAATGAAACTGAAGAGGCTGTCACAGTACACAGAGGCATTTAATAGACATTCCAACAGGCCATTACTGACCCACCATCATAGTTTCAGGCCAAGACATTGAGGCGCTCAGATAATCCTGCACCAACTCGCACATACCGGGGAGCGTCACCAAAGAACACGGATATTATTTAATGAGCTGCACTGAGCGCACTTCACTAACAAGAGCTGCACGACCATCACTCCCCAGAAAAGATGGATTGAAGGCTAGAATCACTCCACAGACCCTCCGTCCTGCCACACTCACCCAGAAAGGTACTGGTCTTGACTCAGCAGCACTGTACATGCTCAATGTTCTGCAGGTTCTTCTCACACCCAAGCTTAATCCATACAACACACTATCACTCAGTGGGCTGTCAATCCTTAACCCTTCCCTTACTGTACCCTTTTCTCTGTACTCCTTCCCCCCTCACTCACTCCTCCCCCTCCCTCAACTTTCATAGACATGGACCCGTGCTGCACCTTCTTGTGTGGTTCTCCAGAGTACACAGCTTATCACTTTCCAAACCGGATGTTGTGTTCATTATTCTCTGCACCTACCTTCATTAACTAACTTCTTTTACCCATATCATAGACCACACTACAGCTATTTCATGTGTGAGTGCAGAATCTGATGGAAGTAGTAATGGCCGATTTGTTAAGGCGATGGACTCAAAATCCATTGGGGTATCCCCGCGTAGGTTCGAATCCTGCTGATTGAGCGTTAATTTTTAATCATTTAATTCCATTTTGACATGGTAGCTAATTATGTGGTTCGTAAACATCTGCTTTTTCCGCATAATTGTGTCTTTGCTACTCTGCTGCTGCATGTGCTGCACCTGTTGGTTGAAGTTTGCATTACTGCTGCCCAGCTTGTACTTTGATGCTAGTGCAGCTTAAAAACATCTTTTCACTTCACAGAACCAAACTGATTGGCTTTGAAAACTAAAGATACTGGTGGTTGGTGGTACAATACATTGGAATCTAAACACCAGAAACATCTTTAGCTTCGAAGGAGGAGCATTGTGTACATGTGGATAATTATAATAGGAGCAACTATGTTTGCAGACAATGAGTCTTTTATCACACAATACCTCTTCTTTGAGGTTGTGTAAAACACGAGGCCTGTTAAGATTCGAACTCAGGCTCTACCTTTTAACTAGACAGGCCCTTTAACCAACTAAGCCACAGCTTCAATTCTAACTCTGCATCTCCTGTTTACTAGACAGGCGCTTTAACCAACTAAGCCACAGCGCCTATTTCACTTCAGGAGTCCCCTCTGTACCTTCTGTCTGGGTGTCACTGTGAGGCACTGCATATTTTTCTGTCTTGAAAGCTTTGATATTTCACAGCTGCTACCGACAAGAACATGGAGAAGAAAACCTGATATTGGAATGGAAATATTACAAAGAGGGTCACGAAAAACGTATATCATTATCCCTACATATCTGTATTTATTTTGTAATTTTTTACACTGGTGGAAGAAGGGCTCAATACATTTGTTAAACTAAACGAGAGTACTATGATTTAAAGGTCACCAATATATACAAGATAAATTCCTGATGCCTACATAACACATGTGCATTTTCCTTCACCATTCGTGACCTCTGGACATTCCACTGAGAAGCCGAGGAACTGCCACTCTCGGAGATAAAGTGTCCCCTTTAGTGACGCGTCCCCTGTTCGAACAGCGCTTCAAAAAGTTCACTTTGAGAGACCCATGAAAACATGGCGGAGTTGAGTATCACAGCAAGAGGGGCGGCTGTTTGCCCACAGTGCCCTTTATATGGCTTTAGCAATACCCACCCTGGTCCAAACATCAGCCACTAGTGCTCAGTAAATTACCAGAATAAACATCAACCCTACACAGTGTTTTTAAAGCCTTGTACTTTAATGCATGTTTTTTCTACTTTATTGAAAGATGTGACCAGCACGGGGATCCAACCGGCAACCTTGGTGTTATTAGCACCACGCTCTAACCAACTGAGCTAACCGGCAAATGCTTTATAAGACCATATAGGAGTTTCTAATGAAACTGAAGAGGCTGTCACAGTACACAGAGGCATTTAATAGACATACCGACAGGCCATTACTGACCCATCATAGTTTCAGATCAAGACATTGAGGCGCTCAGATAATCCTGCACCAACTCGCACATACCGGGAAGCGTCACCAAAGAACACGGATATTATTTAATGAGCTGCACTGAGCGCACTTCACTAACAAGAGCTGCACGACCATCACTCCACAGAAAAGATGGATTGAAGGCTAGAATCACTCCACAGACCCTCCCTACTGCCACACTCACCCAGAAAGGTACTTGTCTTGACTCAGCAGCACTGCACATGCTCAATGTTCTGCAGGTTCTTCTCACACCCAAGCTTAATCCATACCACACACTATCACTCAGTGGGCTGTCAATCCTTAACCCTTCCCTTCCTGTACCCTTTTCTCTGTACTCCTTCCCCCATCACTCACTCCTCCCCCTCCATCAACTTTCATAGACATGGACCCGTGCTCCACCTTCTTGTGTGGTTCTCCAGAGTACACAGCTTATCACTTTCCAAACCGGATGTTGTGCTCATTATTCTCTGCACCTACGCTTCATTAACTAACTTCTTTTACCCATACTATAGACCACACTACAGCTAGTTCATGAGTGAGTGCAGAATATGACGGAAGTAGTCGTGGCCGAGTGGTTAAGGCGATGGACTTGAAATCCATTGGGGTCTCCCCGGGCAGGTATGAATCCTGCTGACTACGCGTTAATCATTTCATTTTGACATGTAAACTAATTATGTGGTTCGTAAACATCTGCTTTTTCCGTATAATTGTGTCTTTGCCACTCTGGTTCTGCATGTTCTGCACCTGTAGGTTGAAGCTTGCATTACTGCTGCCCAGCTTGCACTTTGATGCGAGTGCAGCTTAAAAACATCTTTTCACTTCACAAAACCAAACTGATTGGCTTTGAAAATTAAAGATACTGGTGGTTGGTGTTACAATACATTGGCATCTAAACACCAAAAACATCTTTAGCTTCGAAGGAGGAGCATTGTGTACATGTGGATAATTATAATAGGAGCAAATGTGTTTGCAGACAATGAGTCTTTTCTCAAACAATACGTCTTCTATGAGGTTGTGTAAAACACAAGGCCTGCTAAGATTCGAACTCAGGATCTCCTGTTTTCTAGACAAGCGCTTTAACCAACTAAGCCACAGCGTTGATTCTGTCTCAGGATTTCCTGTTTACTTGGCAGGCGCTTTAACCAACTAAGCCACGGGGGCGTGGCCAAGCCGCCGACCAACATGGCCGCGCGGCGTTGAAGCTCCGCCAGTCACCAGCAGACTGACAGAGATAACCCGTTCCCGATTGCTGCAACACCGCACCTCTTGACATCAGAAGTTGCCCCGTGATGCAGGGAACACAATGCGATGTTTGATGCATGCTTGGATGGCGGTGCAGCAGAGATTCGATCGTCGGAGACGATAGGGGGAGGAGCTCTTCCACGCTAACGGCCCTTCCTGACTACGGAGGCCTACCGATACCTGAGGAGCACAGTGGAGCGGACTTCCCGACCCGGGGACCCATTGACCCTGAAGGTGAGACCGTCGAGAGTGGGGGGTGGTTTGTGTTCTCCCCCCCTCCCGAGCCCGTCCTACTGCCGCCGCCTTTTAATCCGTGCGGTCGAGCAGGCCTGCGCCCCCTTCGCCTCACCTTCTCCATGTAGGCCCCGCGGGGACAGGGCCCGCGGTGCGTCTCAGCTGCAGCAGTCATTCGACTGG
Source organism: Calotriton arnoldi (assembly GCA_963921515.1). Taxonomy (NCBI): domain Eukaryota; kingdom Metazoa; phylum Chordata; class Amphibia; order Caudata; family Salamandridae; genus Calotriton; species Calotriton arnoldi. Next base: position 1,734,273 of record CAWUFW010002654.1, read on the forward strand.
GGGTGCAGGTGAAAGAGGTGGGGTTTGAGCCGCCGCTTCCCCGCTGGGCAGTGCTGGGTCTCCGTGCTGTGCTGGGTCCCCGTACAGCGGCGAGCTGAATCGGCGCCTCGCTGGTGCAGACACATCCTGAGGGCACTCCCGTTTACCCGACATCATAACAGAGATCCCCAGGCGGCATCCGCTCCACACGGCTGCCCGTTCGGGCGCAGACCTACCGCTGAGGCATTAGACACTATGGGGAGGAGCCCCACCCCTGCTGCGCGCTTCCCTGCCTACAGACCCCGCTGTGGTCGGCCCCCCAGTTGAGGATTGGGGGGGCACCATCATCCCGCCCTGCTCAGAGGCACTTGGGGGCCTACTTTGGACATCGCCCGAACTGCCCATGCTTGCACTGCTCCTTGATCGGACTGGCCCTTCACCAGTGGTGATGTGACCCCGCTCCCCCACCACATCTCCGTGTGGCACCCACAAACGCTGCAGCAGCTACACCAGGAGTCTTTTGCTGGCTGGAGACCCCCTCCTCATCTTCACCACCTGGTGGGACCTGTCCGGCAACTCGGGTGCACTGTCCCTCGGACACCGTGGACCAGACCATCGTCCAGCACAACCAACTCCTCCCTGAGTCCCTCCAGTTGCACCGCCTGCCATCACTCAAGCCTCTGTCCCCCGACCCCGCTGCAGCATGGGCCGCAAGGACCCTAAACAAAAGACCCTGCCATTCGAAAAAATTGCTGAACACAACCGTGAAGACGAGCCCACCATGGCAGAGAGTAGCACTGGTGCCAATGGGGCTGACGCTTCCACTGTGCAGACATCTGGCTTACTGTTAGAGATGCGGGCGGGCTTTCGAGCGCTAGATGGACGATTTGATGTACTGGACAAGCGCCTGGACCACATGGGGGCCAAAATTCAATCGCATGATCAGCATTTGGATGTGGCAGAAGCAAGGATATCAGACATCGAAGATGGAACGGCGCAATCCCTCAAGCGGCTTGAACGCGTGGAACGCATCCTCAAGGACGTTGCTTTGAAGAACAAAGATCTCGAGGCGCGAAGTCGGCACAATAACATCCGCATCCTTGGGGTAGACTAAATCTCTTCATTGAGACTTTGTTGGCGGACTTATATGGCAGGGAGTCCTTCACACCTGGCTTTGTGGTGGAACGTGCTCACCGCTCACTGGGCCCGTGCCCTAACCCCAGCCTTCCTCCGCGGCCCATCATTGCCCGCATAATGAACTTCCGCGACCGAGACACGGCTCTGCGCCTTGCCAGAGAAAAGGGAGACACAGACTGGCAGGGTTCTAAAATTGCGCTGTACCCAGATTTCACTCTTCTGGTACAAGAAGCCTGCCGCAAGTTCAACGGGGTTAAGGCCACCCTCAGAAACCTAGGCCTGCGATACGGCATGCTCTATCCAGCGAGACTGAAAGTTGAAGTCAATGGCCGGCCACGCATCTTTGACACCCCGACTGAAGCACAGGAGTTCTGCCGCACCTTCAAACAGAACAACGCTCGCTCTGGTGGGGTCGGAGACGGGTCCTCACCATTGGCAGCGGCTCCAACGCCAGCATGGAACTATTCTCCAGCTCGGGCATGGGCTGACAAACACACCTTGCTACTGCCTGCGCCCTCAGGTTCTTAAATTGGGTTGTTTAAGTTCAGTTCATCAGTATGGTTTCCATGTCTGCTTGACTGGCGTGGCGTTGCCGCCCCCCATGGTGTACACCTCTGGTTTCCTTCTTAGTAGTTGTGTATACCTTGTTGGGGTTTTGGTAACTGCAGTGTGAAGATTATTGGTATATCGGGATAAGTCTCAAGTTCTGGGTAATGCCTCTTTCTCCTTCAGAAGAGGCTGGGTGGAGGAGGGGGTTAATGTAGGTTTTTTCAACGATTGTTTACAAGATTTTGGCTTAGAGGTTCTCACTTGGTTAATTGCATGCTTATTGTCGCACTTTGATGGTTCTTATTGCTGTTTTTCCATGACATGTGCAAGACACACCTATGATGGTGCAGCTGGGTAATGTAGATGGCACCTCGGGCCTATCCCTTATGACCTGGAACATTAGGGGCCTTAACGACAATCATAAATGGAGGCATGTCCTGCACTATCTTCTCAGACACAACGTTGATGTGGCTTATTTGCAGGAAACACACTTACCCCTGGCGGACTCACTCCGCTTTGCAGCCAGTTGGGGTACACACCGCTATTTCGCCAACTACAGTAATTATGCTAGAGGAGTAGCCATACTCATTCACAAACGAGTTCCCTTTAGCCTCAGCTCCGTTTTTAGCGACAAAGAGGGCAGATATGTTATTGTCTCGGGCTCACTTATGGGACACAAAGTGGCGTTAGTATGTATTTACGCTCCGAACACTGACTCACCTGCATTTTACCACGCATTACACGCACAGCTGATAAAACTAGACCCCTGTTTACTCCTGCTCGGGGGGGATTTTAATCTACTCCTCAGCCCCTCGTTAGATAGCACGGCCTCCACTCCTAACACTAAACCGCGCTCCCGACGCGCCCTCACGGCCCTTTGCGATCACTTTTCCCTCATTGACATCTGGCGCCAGCGCCATCCTACCCACACTGACTTCACGCATTACGCTGGGCAGCACAACACCTGGATGAGGATAGATTACTGGCTAGTATCCCCGGCTATTTCCAATTGGTTCCAGACTCTCGAGGCGCTCCCTAGAACCTACTTGGATCATTCACCGGTTCAGCTCCGCCTGAACATTACTCGTCCTGAGGGATATGAACGGCAATGGCGCTTCCCTAGCCGATCGCTCCTTGATGACTTGTTTAAAGAAGAGGTGCGCGAAGCAATTGAAGACTATTTCGCAATAAACACTGGGTCGGTCGACTCCCATGCGGTCCTATGGGAGGGCTTCAAAGCGTATATACGCGGAGTCTGCATCGCTAAACATTCAGGGGTATTGAAAAGTCTGCGCACCACCATTTCCCTTATTGAACGGGAACTTGCCACTCTAGATGACGCCACACGGCACTCCTCGACCCCAGACGATGCAGGCCAGCGGTTGGCCTTATCGATTGAATACCACAATGCTGCGGACCGTGAGATCCTTTTCCTGGGCAAATACCAAACAGCTAGGCGGTACGGGGAGGGCGAAAGACCGGGCAGGGTTTTAGCACAGATGTTGCAGCCTCCCTACAGCAAAGCTTGCATTACTGAGATCCGCTCCACCTCCGACCGGATCCTCACCTCCACTCCAGAAATCTGTGAGGAATTCTTAGATTACTTCACTGCTTTATACTCCACTAAAACGGGCACCGACCTTTCAGCCCAGGAGGCATACCTGTCGGAAATAGCATTAGTGTACCTGGAAAAAGATATGCAAGACTTTCTCGCTGAACCGATAACTGAATCTGAAGTTCGTGGCGCAATTGCTACCCTCCGTTGCTCCTCAGCCCCCGGCCTTGATGGCTATAACGGGGACTTCTATAAAACTTATGCAGACCTACTGGCCCCGCAACTGATTGAGGTATATGCAGAGGCCCTTGAAAAACAGTTGCTGCCCCCCACGCTAAGAGAGGCAGTCGTGATCCTTCTCCCCAAACCTGGAAAGGACCCAACGTTGTGCGATTCATATAGGCCCCTGTCCCTCTTAAACCTGGATTATAAAATATTGGCTAAAATAGTGGTAAATCGCCTTTCCCAGCTGATGGAGTTCATTATCTCCCCTGCACAGTCTGGGTTTGTCCCCCACTGGTCCACCTCCTTAAATCTTAGAACTCTTTTCTCGGACCTCCATAGAATCAACCCCGCGGTCCCTGCGGCTGCCGTTCTATTAGATACTGCGAAGGCCTTTGATTCATTAGAATGGCCCTTCTTTCTCTCGGTTATGCGTTGTATGGGCATGCCGATTGGATTCATGGCAACCACTGCCCTGCTTTACAACTGCCCCACAGCTCGGCTACGCATAAACGGAACTTTATCACTCCCTTTCTCTCTTTCACGAGGTACACGGCAGGGCTGCCCCCTATCGCCCTTGTTATTTATATTGGCCATGGATCCCCTGATACGACATTTTCAGGAACAACATCTTCAGCGAGGCTTGCAATTTAACACTGGCCCCTCCTTGTCTCCTCTATGCGGATGATACCATTCTTTACGTTAGGGACCCCGGGTAAATTTGGATCCCCTCATCAGGGAAATACTCCGGTTCGGCCTTTACTCCAGCCTTGGGATAAACTGGCATAAGTCAGTTATATTCCCACTCACCTCCAGCACGACCCCCTTTGAATGCGAGTTTCCCCTGGAGTGGTGCTCCGACTCCGTCAAATACTTGGGTATCCATATCCACTTAGATCCCGCCCAAATCCTTCGACTAAACTGCGGTCAAGCCATAACCACAGTTGAGGCCCAGGTTGAAAGATGGTTGCACTTACCTTTGTCCTTGGCTGGACGGGTCACAATTCTCAAAATGGTAATCCTACCCAAATTCTTATATTTCTTCAACAATATTCCTATTCCCCTCACCAACGGGTTTTTTTTTACATTTACGCAAACTCCTTATTCAATTGGTGTGGGGTGGCAAGCAAGCCTGTGTCCGCTGGCAAATCCTCACCTTGCCGTATGAAAGAGGCGGCTTTGGGGTACCTGATTTCCAACTGTATTATTTGGTTGCTCAGTGCTGCTTCGCGTACTCGTGGTACCACCCAGATGCGCGGATACCCTATCTTTGACCAGAAGCAGACTGCGTCCTCCCGGACCGGCTGTCTGCTGTGCTGCCCAGGGGAGTACCCCGTGATCCCTCTGACATACAAACAGTCTCCACCACTAGCTGGGCCTGGGAGAAACTGCGACGGATCACCGCGGCTCCCATACTGTATTCCTCTGCTTTGCCTGTCCCAAATGCCTGTTGGTTTCCTATTACCGGCGAGAAACTGATTCAGCGCACCCTCACCAAGTTTGACATTACCACATTCCGGGACTTGTATCCCGAGGGACATATTTTTTCCCCGTCAGAAGATGCCCGATTTCAGACAGCCACATTCATGGACAGCTTTGTGCTGAGCCGTATCCGATCTGTGCTGCGTGCTGCGCTGCCTGGCTTTCCCCTTGAGCCGGAGTCTTTTCCGCCTCTAACACTCGTAATTGAAAACCCTATTGGGGCGCATCTCATCTCCAAAATGTATAAATCCTGCGCGACCCTACGTCTTGTCCACAGCGATAAGGTACGAGCGGACTGGGAGTCAGACCTTGGGCACCCTATCACGGACGCTCAGTGGGCTAAATGCTGCGCAGTGACACAGGATGTCTCATTGAATAGCAGACATAAGCTGCTACACTACAAGTTCTTGCGGCAAATTTATTTTACCCCGGCTAAAGCTCACCGCCTGGACCCCACTAGACCCCACACTTGTCGCAAATGCACTGCCCCACATGCTGACTTTGCTCATCTCACGTGGACCTGCCCCAAGATTCACACATACTGGGAGGAAGTGCACAGCACTTTGGGCACCATCACGAAGCTGACTCTCACCCCTATTCCGGAAGTCGCTCTATTGGGATACACTGTGAACTTTCCCAAACATATCAGGCGGTTTGCGTCCCTCAGCTTACTGTTAGCAAAACGCGAAATTGCCATACTATGGGGTCGCAAGGCTGCCCCCACTCTGACAGATTGGCTACATAGCCTGGCCTATTGCAACACACACAGTGAGGTATATGCTGAACTCATGCCAGGCTCCTCGTGGCCTAAAGACATCTGGGGCCCATATAGGCTATATATAAATGGCCTCCTGCAAGACGCCAACTCACAGTCACACAATGGCATAGTCCCAGAGGGCGTGGGATGAGACGCCTATCCTACCATTTTCTTGGCCTGCGTTGCAGCACCCACATCACTCCAGCAGTCTATCTGGTTGTTTTCAAGACTTAATGCATCTGTAGATTTTTAATTGAGACGGACTTTGGGGCATTAATGCCATTTTGAGTTACATGCTTATGGGAGATGACCTAGAAGTATATTTTTCATTGTGATGCGGTACTATCTAGCGAGATTGTATCAGTCTGAGTTATGCTGAATCTATGATTATTGTGTGACAAGCAATCTCTGTATTCATTATTTGCCTACGTAAGGTTCTCATGCCTTGATTTGTCAATCTTTGTCTATGCCTGTACTAATCTCTCTCCATAAGGCCGTAGACAACGGCGTCATCACTGCAAAAGTCGAGAGATTTCTCTTACAATTGGATCCCAAATCACTCACTTTATACATGTTACCAAAGGTACATAAGAGCTTACAACAACCTCCCTTCAGACCCATCGTGACAACCAGAGGTAGTTTACATGAACCTGTAGGCAAGTTCCTTGATAAACACCTTCAACCTTTTGTTCACAACATGCGAACATATATCAGAGACACCACCGACTTCATTTCCAGATTGAGTCAAATTTCAATTCAAGAGGACGAAGAACTTTGGCTGTGTACTATTGATGTTAAATCATTGTATACCTCCATACCACATGATTTGGGCCTAGCAGCCATAGAAAAAGTGCTTCTCAATTCAGATTTAGATTTCAATTTACAATTGTTCCTCATGGAACTTCACGCTATATCAAAGCTATTTCAAATGGGATGAGCAATGGTTTTTACAGTTATCGGGCACTTCAATGGGCAATTGCGCCGCTCCGGCGTACGCGAATATCTTCATGCAACAATTTGAAGAAGAACATATCTTGAATAAGAATACATGGATTGAACATGCGAGAGTCTTCTTACGATACATTTATGACATTTTTGTGTTATGGCATGGATCCCAACAAGATTTGGTAACTGCTGTAGATGAGTTGAATCACATCAATGAACGCATTCAGTTCACCTTTGAAATCAACCAAGAGTCCATGGCATTCTTGGACGTGCTCATCAAGAAAACTGCTAACAGTCTTGAAACAGACATATTTCGCAAAAACACAGATAGGAATAACCTGTTGCATTTTACCAGCTTTCATCAACAACCTTTGAAAAATCTTTTACCCTATTCTCAATTGCTGAGAGTTAAGCGCATCGTTTCTCAACCTGAAACATGTTCAAAACAGATTGATAATATGCTCAACAGATTTTCTGACAGGGGTTATCCTCCCAAGATTCTTACACAAGCCAAGACACGCTGTGCATCAAAAACTCGATTGGAATTGTTAGCCAAAACAAGCAAACCAAGCCAGAACCGCATGGTAGTGGTATCCAAATTTTCGACTATGAGTCAACGTTCCAAAAACGTCATCAACAGACATTGGCCTATCCTCGCTATGGAACCTGACTTCAAGGGATTGTTTTGTAACAAACCAATATTTGCTTATACTCGAGGGAAAAACTTGAAGGAGCTACTAACACAACCTTCAAAGAACATTGTCACCCCCATCTACAAGGGCACTTCACCCTGTCTAAACTGTAGCAATTGCAACAACATCATCAGAGGCACATGGACGACCCACCCCATGAAAGGTACACGTATTAACCTTAAAGTCACAGCTACATGTGACACCACCAACGTGGTATATTTGCTCAAATGCCCATGCGGGTTGCCGTACGTGGGTAAGACTGAAAGAAAAATCAAAACTAGACTTCACGAGCACAAAAGCAACATTAGAACTAAAAACATCAAGTCTACAGTCGCTACCCATTTCACTGACAACAATCACAACATAAGCCAATTGAAATTCCTCGTCCTGGAAATCGTGGAGAAGGTGGAAGGCAGAAACAACAATACCTACTTACTACAGAGAGAACTATTGGATCAAGGCTTTGAACTCTTCCAAACCTTTTGGTTTAAATGATCGAATGGAGTTTTCATGTTATCTCTAACTCCCTGGTCTCTTTGGATTCTAATAGTCTTACTTATTTCACCTGGTCAGCACATTTAATTCTTTTCATATTATTCTCTTTGTTTAGGTGTTTCGCACATTTGGTGTTTCTTCAATCTATTCTATCACTTTCTTTTCTGTTTTTATATGCTTGTTAGGTTGATGGTGTTTACACTGGGTTCACATTGGTTGCCCTACTCTCCATTCTGATCCCTGTTTTTCACACTTTTTTATTGTTCTCAGCTTACACACTTTTTTTATCTCACTTTTTTTATCTCACCTTTTTTATCTCATTTTTCACTTTGGTCAGATTGTTTTACATGCCATCTCTCCTTCTTTTCACTGCTTGAATACGTTAACAACTTCTATAGACCCGTATACTTGCACTGCAACTCACGTCCCCTCGGACGTTCCAAGATGGCCGCTATACTTTAACCACATTCTGGCTCGTTTGTGAGTCCGTTTTTTATTGATATAACACACTCGTTGCATGGCCGCTTTCAAATTGTCGATCAGCGCGTTTAGACGTGGTAGCTTCTAGGAGCACCGGTGAGTGTTTTCTCCGTTACATTCCGGTTCCGGGTGAGTACTTAATGAGTCTAACTTTCGATCACTCGGGATGTTCATTTTACTATTTGTTTATCGATATTGGTTGCAACTCCCATGCACTGGGCTATAGTTACAGACCTTGAACACTTATAAGACGCTCTTTCAAGCTCCATTCACCTTGGGTATTCTTTTCACGCTTTCGTTTTCACATTTTATATCCTTGCAGCATGTTTGAGGTTTGCTTTTCACCTATATGTGTGGCACGCACGCGTTGTCATTTCACATTTAAATGTTGGACATGGTGCAGTCGTAGATTTGGTTTGGTTCACGTCACCTCACTAGTTATTATTTCAGCACTAGTAACTTCAGTACTCACAATTGCTTTATTCGATATCAGGATCACATTTTGATATTTGACATTGGCTCATGTATTATGTATAGCATATTCTGGCTGGACGGTTCGTTAGTTCTCATTGTATTCTTTGCTGATTATTTTGTAGATCATTTTCCCCTGACGAAGGGCTTTGATAGCCCGAAATGCATCGGGATTGTGAAATGTTCATTCAGAAGTTTTGTTGATACACTTACTTTTGATGGGATTGATATGATTCATGAAATTTCAATGATTCAAATCGATGAAAAAGTATTCATTTCAACTTTGTATTCTGGATTTATCCATTGTTTGACATTAACATTCATACAGCCTTTTCACACCCACACATTGTGTGGTCATCTGTCTGTGCCCAGGGGGACGTTCCCTACTAAGGTGACGCTTTCTTCTCATTGTTTTCACACCCATCGACCAGAGGGTGATACCCCAGGAGCACGTTACAACTACAGAACAGCATACCTTGGTGTGCGCAGTCCTTTACTCCTTGTTACACCCTTTCTAATCTCTCTATTGCCAAAATGATAAATAAAGTTTAAAAAAAATAAAATAAACAACTGAGCCACAGCGCCTATTTCTCTTCAGGAGGCCCCACTGTACCTTCTGTCCTGGTGTCACTGTGAGGCACTTCATTTTTTCTGTCTTGAAAGCTTTGATATTTTACAGCTGTTACCGACAAGAACATGGAGAGGAAAACCTGATATTGGAATGCAAATATTACAAAGAGGGTCAGGAAAAACGTATATCATAATACCTACATATCTGTATTTATTTTGTAATGTTTTACACTGGTGGACAAAGGGCTCAATACATTTGTTAAACTAAACGAGAGTACAATGATTTAAAGGTCACCAATATATACCAGATGATTTCCTGATGCCTACATAACCCATGTACTTTTTCCTTCACCTCTCGTGACCTCTGGACATCCCACCGAGAAGCCGAGGAATCACCACTCTCGGAGAGAAAGTGTCACCTTTAGTGACGCGTCCCCGATTCAAACAGAGCTTCAAAAAGTGCACTTTGAGAGACCCATGAAAACATGGCAGAGGCAAGTATCACATCAAGAGGGGGGCTGTTAGCCCGCAGTGCCCTTTATATGGCTCTAGCAATACCCACCATGGTCCTGGTACAAACATCAGCCACCAGAGCTCAGTAAATTACCAGAATAAACAAGAACCCTATACGGGGGCGTGGCTTCGCCGCAGAGAGAAATGGCAGCCAGATAGAATAGGTCTGCAGTAAACCCGACCATTTCCTGCAAATCCGGCTCAATTATCCGTTGCCACTACAAAGGAGGGGCCGCTGGAACTACCGTAGAGCCTGCTGCACCGTTGGATACCTGTCTGGGTTCCCGGAACGGCGGCGTGATTGACCCTGAATCCCGTGGCCTGCCTGAGCCCAGGAGCCAGGGACTGCCGTCTGAAGCAGTGGGCATGGCGGGTCGGCAGACCCGGCCCCTAAATCACGCAAGGCCGTGGACGTGTGCCCTCTGAGGCCCCCGGCAAGGCGCAGTGAAATCGTGCTGCGGAGCAGCCGCTGTTGGCGCTGGAGCTCTGTCTGCGCACACCCCGGGGCCGAACTTTCGGCCATCGGCGGAGGAGGTGGCGGACGGCGGTGCCCGAGGCCGCCTTGCATGATGTTCTGGCCCACAAGGCCCCAAGTAAGTGCGGGCAACATAGCGCTGGGACGCCAAAGTGGAGTGCGACCGGCCTAAGGAGTGGAGTACTCGCGGCGGACGCGAACACTGCAAGCAGAACGTCCTGTCCCGCCTCGGCCCCTCAGCTATCTGGGCGTGAGGACTATGCTAGTGCCCGGGGGCTGTGACTGACCAAATATATGGGAGTAAAGACAAAAGGCTGGAGACACTGACTAAACACGTGGCTGGAGGGTGCTGGACGGAGCGTCACTGATGCGCTGCACATTGGGTACGTTTGGCATTTTGAATGCTGCCTCCGGGTGACATAGGCTGGTGGGGCTCTGTGGGACTTGCCCCCCCTCCCGTCTGACTGGTGCTGGAGGAGGTGGCCGGGTGATACCAACTGGGCATTTGGGAGTGCTATTGTGCAGTGTGACGCTCCTCTGCTGAGGAAGAGGCCCATAGTAAAATACAGAGACTGGTCCTGGCTGAAAGTTGGAGAAAATGTTGGGGGCCAAGGGGTTAAAGGGATTGCAACAGACAAGACTCGACAAGTACGCACTACCGAAACACGCTGATTCCCACCACGGTGCCAAAGGGAAGATGGCGCCCAGCCCAGAAAGAGAGTCGCAAGACCCAACGTTAAAAGATGTCATGGATGCCATCTCAGGAATCTGCTCATCGATGGAGCAACGGATGGACACTATCACTTCAGAGGTGACACTGATCAGAGCTGTTTTGACCAAAATAGGAGAGAAGGTGAAGCAAATGGAAGTCGTGACCACTAGCCTCATTGGAGATGCGTCGCAAATGCAACGAGACATCAAAGACCTACAGGATTTTCATAAATTTGTGGAGGATAAGCTGGATGACTATGAAGGGCGGACCAGAAGGAACAATGTAAGAATAATTGGAGTACCGGAAAGGGCAGAAGGCCCGGTGGCTGAACTTTTTGTGGAGGACCTCATACTTAAACATCTTCAGCCTAAGGGGTTGTCAAAAAATGTTGTTGTGGAAGGGGCACGCAGGGTCCCTGGGGATGACCAAAGCTGGGAGCACCCCCCCGTCCCATGTTGGCGAAACTCTTAAACTTTAGGGACAGGGACGCTATTTTGCACGTGGCCCGAATGGCCCCTCCACTGAAGTACGAGAAGTCAGAGATCTCCTTTTTTCCAGACTTTACCCTCAATGTCCAGCGGCAACATTGTCCATTCCTGGAGGTAAAAAGAAACTTTGAGATAAAGGACTCAAGTACGCGATGCTATTCCCGGCCCAGCTTCATGTTGAGGCTGAGGGCAAAGTCTGGTTTTTCGACAACCCAGAGGGGGATGCGGATTGGCTGGAGGGTTGGAGAGCAGCAAAGGAGCACAATGCCCATTGAGGGACAGATCTGGCCAACTCGACTCATGGCTCCGTTCGGATGGGGAGCGGCGTCAGGGACTAGCTTTGAACGTTTGTATCAAGTAAGGACTCTGATCTGAGGTGGTGGTGGAACCTGCACGACGGACAATGGTTTGATTAATAGCTATGCATGTTTCAATTATCCCCTTGGACATTATATGGGCCCCTCTGGAAAGGCAGAATATTTCTGACATTGGGAGGTGGTCGGGGTGGCGGAGCACTCACCCCCTATTGTTTTCTACTTTTAGTTTAAGTTAGGGCGACAAGCACTCTGCATGGTTGATACATGGGCAGTTTTAGGCCCAGAGTGCAGGGGAGCAGGGAGAGGGGTAGTTGGGTTGGGATTGGGTTGTTTAATGTTTTCTTTGAGAGAGAGACACCAAACACTGTGATACATGAGATGGGACACGTGTAACACAATCACACAAATGGGGACACATTGGGACAAGAGTTTCAAGCTTCTAAGTTGGAATGTGAACGGGCTCGGAGACAAGCTAAAACGCAGTATTGTATTACAATATATCGAGCGGCACGCCCCAGATGTGGTACTCCTTCAGGAGAAGCACTTAGTGGGTAACACCTGCAAGGCCATGAGTAGATGTGGCTACCGACTGGTGGTTCATTCCGGTTTTACCTCGGGTTCCAGGGGAGTGGGTATCCTATTTAAAAACTCCTTTCCACTGTCAATACAACACACCTGGACAGATGGGATGGGTAGATATGCAGCGATCTCTGGACAATGGGAGGGGAAACCACTTACATTAGCGGCAGTGTATGTCCCACAGGGGTTGCAGGGCCAAACCTTCAAAGACTTAGGTAAAATCACACTGTCATTCCCAGAAAGCTGCCTGGTTATAGGAGGCGATTTTAACTCCGTAGTATCCGGCTCCCCTGACCGGTGCCCTTCCCGCACAATAAGCCCCTCACATAGATGGCTCCCGGATTTTCTAGATGCACTAGGGCTTGTGGACGCGTGGAGACTGTACCACCCAGGAAATATCCAACACACCTTCCACTCAGGGGCGCACAATAGCTTATCTCGCATTGACTATCTTCTCACTCCGGCGTCCCAAGCGGGAAACATTCGAGAAATTAGACACCTCGCCCGAGGCATATCCGACCACTCCCCACTATGGGCAGAAGTGGTCATGGGCAAGAAGAAGGTAGGGAGAATAGCGATCATCAACCCCTGGTACTTACGGAATCCCGAGGTGAGAGATGAACTGGTAAAAGCTATTGATAATTACTTTCTGGAAAATAAGGAATCAGTACGGTCATCCCAAACCCTGTGGGAAGCCTTTAAAACGGTAGTGAGGGGTCAAGCAATCTCATCCATCGCCGGGGTGCGGAAGGAAAAGTGGAAAGATCTAGCTCACTTAGAGAGTGAAATCCTCCTCCTGGAGGAAGATAATGAGGGACCAGCGACTCAAGACAGACACCACGCCCTGAAACTCAAGAGAGAGGAATATAAAGCCATTGCTACTGATATGGCCAAGTCGCTGAGCAGAGACAAAGAGGGTAGACTATACGATTTGGGGGACAAGGCGGGAAAATTATTGGCGTGGCTGGACAAAAAAGAGCTGGCAAGTAGACTAGTGCCAGAACTACTAGCGGAGTCAGGGGAGACAATCACAGACCCGCAAGAGATTGCCAACGAATTCGCAGGCTATTATCACTCTATTTATCAGGCGGGTTCCTCCCTCACAGAAGAGGACTCGCAAGCCTTGCTTTTAGATATATTGCTTCCTGCCCTGGCCTCCCCCAAAAGAGAGGTGCTCGACAGTGACTTTACTAATGACGAAATCACCCAGGCGATTAGAAACCTCCAATCAGGTAAGGCTTTGGGCCCTAATGGGCTGCCGATCAAGCTATACAAACTGAAGCCAGAGGTACTTGCCCCACACTTGCGGACCATGTTTGCAGAAAGCCGTGACTTGGGTCTACTCCCCCTGGATCAAAGAGTTGCCACAGTGGTCACCATACATAAAGAGGGCAGACCTAGAAACGTATGCTCATCTTATAGGCCCATCTCCTTACTAAATGTGGAGCCTAAAGTGCTGGCGAAGCTTCTGGCCGATCGGTTGTCTCAAGTGATCGGTAAATTAGTGCACCCGGATCAATCAGGCTTTATTCCCCACCGGAACACTGCCTTAAATTTGTGAATATTACATGGAGTGTTGGGGCGCCAGGGCACCATCCAAGAAACAGCTGCAGTGGTTTCCCTGGATGCCACGATGGCCTTCGACACCATAGAGTGGCCATATCTGTTTGCAGTTTTGACTAAGATGGGGTTTGGGCCCAACTTCATAGGGTGGGTCCGCCTATTGTACACGGAGCCCCTGGCGCAAGTAGTCATCAACAATAAAACATCGGAAATATTCATGCTGAGCTGGGGGACGAGGCAGGGCTGTCCACTGTCCCCCCTGCTATTTGCCCTTAGCCTGGAGCCATTGGCGGCGTGGATTCGAAGAGACCCGGTAATCCGTGGGCTGACGCGTGGGAGGACCGCATTTCTTTATATGCGGATGACATTTTGCTTTACCTTGCGTTCCCCAGGGCGTCAATCCACAGGGTGCTCAACATATTCACCAACTTTGGGAAATACTCGGGGTATACAATTAATTTGAGTAAATCCCTGATGTACGTTCTCAGTGGCGAGCCGCCCCCTCTACCGAAAGGGTGTCCCATGCAAGAAGCAAAAGAGGGCTTCCGATATTTGGGAATATTCATCACAACTGACCCCAGAACCAGTTTTGAACGCAACCTGCTCCCCCCACTGCAGAGGCTGAGGCGAGATGTGGCGGCCTGGAAGGCTCTCCTGCTCTCGCTGTTGGAAAGGGCAGCACTATTTAAAATGATGGCGCTGCCACGCTTTCTCTATGCACTCCAGAATTTCTCCGACCCGGTCCCAGCGAAATATTTTAACGAGGTAGAAAGTCTCCAGAGGGAACTGCTTTGGGAGGGTTGCCCTCGCATAGCCTTCTCCAAGTTGGTCTCGAGTTGGTACGACGGAGGGATCGGGCTTCCAGATATTAGAAAGTACTATTGGGTGGCCCACTTAGCCACAATCAATCAATGCACATACCGTCACTGGGATGACCCAGGGTATAGGATGGACAAATGGTTGCTGCCGGGGGGTAACTATAATCTGGCCCTTTATTCCAAGTCCAAGAGATTTCCCCTAACAGGACCGACCAGGCACTCAGTGCAGGTGTGGCATGCAGTCAATGGCAGCTTGGGGTGGGAACAGAAACTTACACAGGCTACTCCCCTATGGGACTCAGAGCAGTTGGACACCCTGGGGAGCTCAAAGGTATTGTACTTTAATGCATGTCTTTTCTACTTTATTGAAAAGATGTGGCCCGTACAGGGATGGAACCCATGACCTTGGCGTTATTAGCATCACACTCTAACCAACTGAGCTAACCGCCCCACACTTTATGAGACCATATAGGAGTTTCTAATGAAACTGAACAGGCTGTCACAGTACACAGAGACATTTAATAGACATACAGACAGGCCATTATTGACCCATCATTGTTTCAGGGCAAAACATTGAGGCGCTCAGATAATCCTCCACCAACTCGCACATACCAGGGAGCGCCACCAAAGAACACACTTCACTAACAAGAGCTGCACCACCATCACTCCCCATAAAAGATGGATTGAAGGCTTGAATCGCTCCACCGACCCTCCCTCCTGCCACACTCAACCAGAAAGGTACTGGTCTCGGCTCAGCAGCACTGCACATGCTCAATGTTCTGCAGGTTCTTCTCACACCCAAGCTTAATCCATACCACACACTATCACTCAGTGGGCTGTCAATGCTTAACGCTTCACTTACTGTACCCTTTTCTCTGTACTCCTTCCCCATCACTCACTCCTCCCCCTCCCTCAACTTTCATAGACATGGACCCGTGCTGCACCTTCTTGTGTGGTTCTCCAGAGTACACAGCTTATCACTTTCCAAACCGGATTTTGTGCTCATTATTCTCTGAGCCTTCGCTTCATTAAATAACTTCTTTTACCCATACTATAGACCAGTGGTTCCCAATCTGTGCGCCACGGCACCCCAGTGCGCCATTAAAAGTAGCCAGGGGCGCCGCGAAAAGATGTGCGTGCACCAAGCACACAGTTTGGAAACTACTGACTGATACACAATAATAAGGGTAATACCAGGGGGTGGAGGGCATCATGCTGCAGACAGGGATTTCTAATCAGTGGCAGCTTTATTCTTGCAGTTCAAAAGCTGGTGTTCCAGAGGCCGGAAAAGTGCAAGCGCTGTAGCACATTCTTTAGCAGTTCAGGCAGAGCCTTTCTGGGGAGGAGGATGGGGCCTGAGTGGGAAACACAAGATAAGCAAGCAGGTAGACGGGGCTGCCGGGATGTAGGTCAATGTGCCTAGAATGAGACTCGAAGAGATACTGAATAAGGAAATAAAACATCCTGCAGCAGTGAAAATAAAAGTAAAGATTTGCAGACAGCCTGATTTTACACACAATGGCCCTTGATAATGATTTATAGCGCCTGGGAGCCACCTCCGGTTCAGCGCAGCTGGCACAAGTGGGCAGGTGAAAACTCATGGCTAATAGCCGCGTTCTCCAAGTTACACATATTATGGGAAACTATCTCAGTAGGTTAATGTGCCTGCTGCTAAGAGCTGTGTAAAACCTGTGGGTTAGAGCGATTTTGGAAAGACTAACCCTGGATTAAAATGCAAACGGTGTGCATTTGCTTCCCTAATTTATGGTTTGAGCGCATTACTTGCCTATGTCTGCTGCTATTAGTCATTTACATGACATTTGCTATTTGTTTTATTTATGTCCTCCTTGCATGGACCAAGTAGTGTGTGCTCCCCTCTGGGTATAGGCCCCACCACCCACTCACTGATCTTCATTTCCTGACATGCCCGTGACTACTGAACTTTGTCTTTGTCTTCCTAATTTTCTATTTTGCAAATTTTAAACACAATGGGGCTGTGCAAGCACAGTGATTGCTTTTCAGTCTTTTATCTAGACATGTGCACTCAGACACATCCAGCACCTCCCTCCTGATTTGCGCCACAGATTGAACCAAACCTCTTGTTCGAGTTTGCACAGTGTCACCCCAATAGTCCATGGATATTTTTGTCTAATATGTGTCACTGCTTTGAATGTCCTGTTTGAACAAGCCAGGTTTTGTGTGCGTCCCGGACTAGACTGATGCAAAACAAATGGACTGCTGAAGCATTGTAAATTGAAATGTACATTAATTAATACAGTGCAGTTTACTTATTGAATCATAAGATAGTTTGCAGCATTGAAATCAGCCTCTCCAATCATGCAGCTATTGGTCCTGGGTTGGACTTGATGCCGGCAGCACTGTGCTCACATGAATATCGAAGTCGATCTTCGAGCCTCTTAAGCTGCCTGCTCTGTATTCTCAGTGGAAATGATTTAGCAATGCTTATTGTGCAGTGTAGTAAACAGGGCATGGTGGGACACTGATATCAGGACACGATCGCCGCAATAATCAGAACAGCAAAACTGTAAGTACTAAGGCAGCAGTGAGAATCCTGCTTCAGATTCCAGGTCTGTCCGTGCACACCACAATGCTGCCAATGCGCATTCCAGATCTACCAGTACATTTCACAGGGCTTCCAGTGCACATTTCTGAGATGGCAGTCAGTGCCAATCATAGTACTATCAGAGCCAATGCATGACAAAGAGCCCTTAGTGCGCATTCCAGTTCTTGCAGTGCATCCAAGGAATATAAGGGTTGCTTTGCCCTGCCCTCTGCATGATCCGAGTGCCCCTTGTTTGGTGAAGCTCAGCCATGTGCCACTTCATTCTACACATCCATTGTGCTTTACCGCCACAAATTATGAAACACACAATAGCTGCACTCATACACCTAGAGATCTTGAGAAAGATGCCAATGATAATTATTTCTTTCAACCCCCGCCCATCTCCCCCTCCATTTGGTTCCCAGGAAAGAGGCCCACATCTATGATTATTATACCTTCATCGGCTTCAGCCCAATTATTTTCAGGGAGAGAAATGGAAGTACTCCAGAGGCTTGGCTTGCATCCTCCCACCCGCCAAAAAAAAGGGAAATAATGGGGAGCCGTGGCCAACGGGCAATAGATCAAGGGAGCCGCAAGTCAAAAATGTTTGGGAACCACTGCTATAGACCAAACTACAGCTAATTCATGTGTCAGTGCAGGTTATGCTGGTGGTAGCCCTGGCCGAGTGGTTAAGGGGAGGGACTAGAAATCCCTTGGTTTCTCCCTGCGCAAGTTCGAATCCTGCTGACTACATGTTAATTTTTAATCATTTCATTTTACATGGAAACTAATTATGTGGTTCGTAACATCTGCTTTTTCCCCCAAATTGTGTCTTTGCTACTCTGGTGCTGCATGTGCTGCACCTGTTGGTTGAAGCTTGCATTACTGCTGCCCAGCCTGTACTTTGATGCGAATGCAGCTTAAAACCATCTTTTCACTTCACAAAACCAAACTGATTGGCTTTGAAAATTAAAGATACTGGTGGTTGGTGGTACAATACATTGGCATCTAAACACCAAAAACATCTTTACCTTCAAAGGAGGAGCATTGTGTACATGTGGATAATTATAATAGGAGCAAATGTGTTTGCAGACAATGAGTCTTTTATCAAACAATACGTCTTCTATGAGGTTGTGTAAAACAAGAGGCACTGCAAAGATTCGAATTCTGGATCTCCTGTTTACTAGATAGGTGCTTTAACCAACTAAGCCACAGCGCCTATTTCGCTTCAGGAGTCCCCACTGTACCTTCTGTTCTGGTGTCACTGTGAGGCACTGCATATTTTTCTGTCTTGAAAGCTTTGATATTTTACAGCTGCTACCGACATGGAGAAAAAAACCTGATATTGGAATGGAAATATTACAAAGAGGGTCACGAAAAATGTATATCTGTATACCTACATATCTGTATTTATTTTGTAATGTTTTACACTGGTGGACGAAGGGCTCAATACATTAGTTAAACTAAACGAGAATACAATAATTTAAAGGTCACCAATATATACAAGATAATTTCGTGGTCCCTACATAACCCATGTGGTTTTCCTTCACCTCTCGTGACCTCTGAACATCCCACCGACAAGCCAAGGAACGGGCACTCTCGGAGAGAAAGTGTCACCTTTAGTGACGTGTCCCCGTTTCAAACAGCGCTTCAAAAAGTTCACTTTGAGAGACCCATGAACACATGGCGGAAGCGGGTATCACAGCAAGAGGGTGCGATGTTAGCCCGCAGTGCCCTTTATATGGCTATAGCAATACCCACCCTGGTCCTTGTACAAACATCAGCCACTAGAGCTCAGTAAATTACCAGAATAAACAACAACCCTATTAGGTGTTTTTAAAGACTTGTACTTTAATGGTGTTATTAGCATCCCGCTCTAAACAACTGAGCTAACCAGTCATTGCTGTAAGAAGTCATATAGGAGTTTCTAATGAAACTGAACAGGCTGTCACAGTACACAGAGACATTTAATAGACATAAAGACAGGCCATGACTGAACCATAATAGTTTCAGGCCAAGACATTGAGGCGCTCAGATAATCCTGCACCAACTCGCACATACCGGGGAGCGTCACCAAAGAACACGGATATTATTTAATGAGCTGCACTGAACCACTACACTAACAAGAGCTGCAGGACCATCACTCCCCAGAAAAGATGGATTGAAGGCTAGAATCACTCCACAGATGCTCCCTCCTGCCACACTCACCCAGAAAGGTACTGGTCTCGGCTCAGCAGCACTGCGCATGCTCAATGTTCTGCAGGTTCTTCTCACCCCGAGTTTATTCCATACCACACACTATCACTCACTGCGCTGTCAATTCTTAACCCTTCCCTTACTGTACCCTTTACTCTGTACTCCTTCCCCAATCACTTCACTCCTCCCTCTCCCTCAACTTTCATAGACATGGACCCGTGCTGCACCTTCTTGTGTGGTTCTCCAGAGTACAACGCTTATCACTTTCCAAACCGGATGTTGTGCTCATTATTCTCTGCGCCTCCCCTTCATTAACTAACGTGTTTTACTTATGCTATAGACAACACTACAGCTAATTCATGAGTGAGTGCAGAGTGTGATGGAAGTAGCCGTGGCCGAGTGGTTAAGGTGATGGATTTGAAATCCATTGGGGTCTCCCCGCGCATGTTCAAATTCTGCCGACTACGCGTTCATTTTTAATCATTTCATTTCATTTTGACATGGAAACTAATTATGTGGTTCGTAAACATCTGCATTTTCCACATAATTGTGTGTTTGTGACTTTGGTGCTGCCTGTGCTGCACCTGTTGTTTGAAGCTTGCATTACTGCTGCCCAGCTTGTACTTTGTAGCGAGTGCAGCTTAAAAACATCTTTTCACTTCACAAAACCAAACTGATTGGCTTTGAAAGTTAAAGATACTGGTGGTTGGCGGTACAATACATTGGCATCTAAACAACAAAAACATGTTTAGCTTCGAAGGAGGAGCATTGTGTTTATGTGGATAATTATAATAGGAGCAACTGTGTTTGCAGACATTGAGTCTTTTATCAAACAATACGTCTTCTATGAGGTTGTGTAAAACAAGAGGCACTGCAGAGATTCGAATTCTGGATCTCCTGTTTACTAGATAGGTGCTTTAACCGACTAAGCCACAGCGCCCATTTTGCTTCAGGAGTCCCCACTGTACCTTCTGTTCTGGTGTCACTGTGAGGGACTGCATATTTCTCTGCCTTGAAAGCTTTGATATTTTGCAGCCCTTTTCCTGGTACAAACATAAGCCACCAGAGCTCAGTAAATTACTAGAATAAACAACAACCCTATATGGTTTTTTTAAAGCCTTGTACATTAATGCATGTCTTTTCTACTGTATGGAAAAGTAGCAGCTCGTACAGGGATTGAACCTGCAACCTTGGCGTTACTAGCATCACACTCTAACCAACTGAGCTAACCAGCAGACGCTTAACTAGACCATATAGGAGTTTCTTATATATTTTTTTAATAATTATTTCTTCCCAGAAAAAGCAGTTTTTACCGCAAATACAAAAAAAGAACAACTGTAGATGTATACAAATACACAAATCAAAATTATAAATGGTTCATACATCCGTTCTTCCAAATAGTTCCTTAAATAAACATACAAGACCCAAAAAGGAAATGAGGAGTACGTTTTACACCGTACAGTATTACTTATACGTTGGATACTGACCTATAGCCGGCATTCTTAGGAGATGCTTGAAAATACGATACTCCCTACCTATTCCATCAATGGACCCCATATTTGCCTGCCCCTTCTCCTCGCCCTCCGGCCTTTACATCTATACAGTGCCATCTCTATGTTATATACATGAAGCAGTCTGGCATACCAAGCTTGATACGTCGGAGGGTCAGCATCCTTCCATTTTGATGCCATCAGTAATCGGACTACTGCGGTTGCAATAAAACTAAAATATACCAGAGTTGATTCTAACTGTGCCTTCTCATCACAGCCTAATAACATCATTGTTGGTGAAACACACACATAATGTGTTAACACTTTATGCAAAAAGGTTTCAATCCCCTTTTTCAGTAGATTTAGTTTATTGCAATCCCAAAACATATGGGACAGATCGGAGGGCCCTGCCCACACCTTGGGCAATGATCATTTTCCCTTTTCCCCCAAGCAAACAGTTTTGCCGGGGTAAAGTACAGATTGAACACTGTTTTGAAGTGTTGGGCCTTTAAGTTGGCACAAAGAAACACCTTCTTTGAGAGTGTCAATGACCTGCTTAAGTCCAAATCATGATTCTCCAACTTGCCTGCCCAAGCGGTTTCAACTTTCACTAAATCATCCGGATTGGCGCTTATCAGGATGGAATATAAATTCTTTGTTCGAGATTGTTTATACAGAATACTTTCTAGTAGCGGGATCCGATTCGAACTAATAATCTGTGATACGACGGGTCTAATTCTCTCCCTAATCTGGACATACTTGAAAAATGATCTAGGGTCAAGATTATACCACTCCTGAAGTTCTGAAAAAGTAATGATTCCTGTCAGATCCATGACATCACCTATCCTACTGACTCTTGCCTGTTCCCAAAGTTTACCTATTCCATCATAGAGAGGAGCCGAAAATACCGATGAACGCCACAGGAGCAGATATCTCTGAAGTCTAGGGATTTCTAAAAGCTTGCATACTTTGTGCCAGACATTCCAAGCTGCTCTAAGAGGCTTGAAACGTGTTTTTTTTAATAGTAACTGCCCTCCAACTGCCTTGATAAAACCCCTGGTGCTGCACCACCTTTGGCTAGCTCAAAGATTGAAGGGAGGATTTCGCTTTCCCGACCTCCCGAGAGTGTTTCTTCCCCCGTGTTTGATTTAAACAATATAGCCATTTGTTGTAACGCTATGGCCCAGTAGTCATAGAGTAAGTTGGGAACTGCCAGCCCCCCCCCGGTCTTGAGAAAGGGTCAGAAATTTCAATAATCGCCTGACCTTAAGATAATGCCAGATAAATTGGGAGAATATTCCATCTAATTTCCTAAAAAAGACAGGTTCTGGCTCTAACAGGATACAACGGAATAGATATAAAACTTTAGGGAACATCGTCATTTTAAGCACATTGCACCTACCTATAATAGACAGATGTAAATTATCTATTCTTTTTAAGTCTCAACTAATCTTCTCTATGAGAGGAGCTGAATTAATTGCCCATGTGGATCCAACATCTGCCGAAATATCAATCCCGAGATAGGTAGCAGCCTCAGTCTTACGTGGATCCTGGAAGGTAATAGTTTTGGTACAGACAATCCTAGTCTTATTTGAGTTCAAACTGTATCCTGACTGCCTGCCGAACTCCAAGGCCAAGACTTCGATCCTTGCAATTGCTCCCAATGGGTCAGGGGTGACGACCGCTATGTTGTCAGCAAATGCTAGCACCTTGGTGATATACCCCCTGACCACTACTGGTTTGATTGCCTGATCTTGAAAAGTTGATCTAATGAATAGATCTATATATAACCCAAAGAGAATTGGAGAGCATGGGCACCCCTGTCTTGTGCCTCGAGCTACCAAAATCCTTTTGGACTCCCTACTCATCAATTGAATCCTGGCAAATGGCTGTACATTCATAGCTCTTAAGGCCGTGAATATGCGAGGTCAAAACCCATTAGATCTTAAATTGTCCCATAAGTAAGCCCACTCAACATGATCAAAAGCTTTTTGTGCATCAAGGAGGATTAGAGACATCTGCTCCCCTGAGACATCCGCTATGTCAAACAAGGAGATTACCCGGTGCACGTGATCCATAGTCCCTCTCCCTGGTATAAAGCCATGTTGCCAAGGGCTCACCAAAGAGGCTATAATTCCACCAAGTCGGAGCGCAATAATCTTAGAATATAATTTTTCATCGGCGTTAATCAGGGAGATGGGTCGATACGAGGCTGGATCCTCCAGAGCTTTCCCTTTCTTCAAGAATACTATGATGTTGGTTTCTTGCCAGGATTGAGGTGGGATCCCCTTCTGCTGAACAGCCAGGAACAGGTCTAAAAGGAGAATGGTTAGCTCTGATTGGAGGGCTTTATATATTTCCATCGGAATTCTATCAGGGCCAGCCGCCTTACCTGAGGCCATCGAAAGGAGAGCCTCAGTAACTTCACTGATCGAAATATCTGCCTCTAATTCCTGCAGGATAGGGGAATTCCTGGCATTTTCTGGCCCACCGGCCTCTGGGGATTCATCCCTAGACTGATACAGGTCCATATAAAACTCTGCGAATACTTTTAATATTTCTTGGGGTTCTGTAGCCAGGGTCCCATCTTTCCTTTTTAGCCTCAAGATGTTATTTGCTGCTGCCCTTTGTCTTAACCGTAATGCCAAATGTTTACCTGTGGCCTCCGCATACTCATATTTATCCCTCGTATGAGTTTGAAAGGCTCCCACCACTGATTTACTATAATTTCCGCCTTTATCCTTATAACCTCTAGTTCGAGCTGAATTTGTCGCTCAGCCTGTTTTTGGGCAATAGCAGCCATGTGTTCCTCCTGACACTTCATCAACAACAATAACTTTATAAAGGGGGTCTTAGGGAAAGTTTTAAAGACCAATATGGTTTTGAATCCTCACACCTAAACTGTAACAAACAAAAGAAAAACCATCAGTCTAACGAACATATGAGCAGAAGCAGCAATAGTGAGGAAAAACCTTATTTATCAGAGGTGTCCTTTAAAGAGGACGGAATCCCATCACCCACCGAGGTGGCATGCTTCATCATCTGGGACCTCCTCTTGGTTACAAAACCTAGTGCAACCAAGGGCTACAACCTTCTCATAAGGAGAAGGGAGCTCAGGGATGTTTTAGAATTTCTAATTGGATCAACTAAGATCCCGTAGAGGTGAAGCAATCAGAATGTTGACAGTGATGGTTGCAGTGCGTGTAGTGAACAAAAGTGAAATGTGATTTAAAATTGGCTACCAAGATCAAAAACAAATTTAATACAAATTGTCTTGGTGTCAAATATAAAAATCAGTGCGTATGCAGCTTAAACCATATAACTGCATTAGTCCGAAAAAAGATGGTCTACATGTTTCAGCTTGTCGATCAAAAATGAGATCTCGGCTTTTGTCAGGACCTAGATAATGTATTGCTACTGCAAAGTTTGTGTGAAAAATACCAATAAGGATAGAAGTTATGTCACAATCTATGTGGTTGGATATGACACAACCTACATTAACCTGTGGTTCCAAAATTGTGGTCACATGTCACAGGAGTATTGGACGAAAACCTGAAAAAGAAAGAGATAATATAAGTGTGTTCCTCACAGTTACGTAAGAATTACAAAACTAAACTATCACTAGAACTGCCCAAAAGTGATACTAACACTGTATCACCAGATACCTAAATGTGTATCATATACCATATAGTGTATACCAACGTGTATTGTAGAAATCTTCATATGCTTACCCGTCAATTCGCGGGTGCACTCCTCACCTCACCTGGCGTTAGCTCAGGACGTGAGGCACCGCTCTATATGTGAGGTAAAAAGATAAAAACCACTTTCATAGTTTATTTTTCTGTGAATATGGCTACCTCAAGATTAATGTCAAATACTTGTGCACAAACACGGCCAAACTGAAAGCATTGTCCCTTGATGTATCACTCAAAAATGTTTAAAACAGAGTGTTATTGTATATTGTATCAGTCTTAAGATGGTAATATGATATTCGTATGATCAAGTGCAGCATCAAAATTAATTTGGTCTGCTATATCTAGCTCACATACCCGTCTATTAGTGGTAATAGTCAAAAAAACGAGCTTCGACATGATCAAAGTGTCAGGATGGTATTTTTGTGATCTAATTCAGCATAAGAACTAACTTTGAATAAAGTCTTTTGTTTTTTTTTATCCCCAAAAGTAACGATAACTGACTCAGAAAAAGCTTCTCAGCTAATCTATAGGATTGACTCCCGTCTCGATCTTGTATTCGTGATCATGCGAAAGACGGGTTTTAACATGCTCCGCTTAATAGTTAAAGACCCTTTGATATATCACGTAACAGTACGTCATGGGTATAATCTATAAAACAGTAGACTTTAACTACCACATAGTTCATTTTCTGGCGAGTAATCGTCTAAAATATAGACTAAGCATACTCCACTCTTTTGTGGCAATAAAACAACTGCAAATCGTGCGCGCATGTACTCACCTGTCCGTCGGTACCCTGGGCCGGAAACGAGCTGGAACGGGAGGCAACCGACGGACGGTGAGGCGCGCTAAAATAGGATAGCCACATAATCCTATACCGGTGTGTGTGCTTCCGACAGTGCCCTATTATGACGTCACTTGTAGAATCATTTTGACAAGGACTCATGGGTAGTGTAGTTTTTTAACCATTTGGAATCTCTTGCCGGCAATAGCAGCCATGTGTTCCTCCTGACACTTCGACAGTCGGTCTGTTAGTCTGTATACTTCCTCTCTCTGCCTCTTCCTACATTGACCTACAAAGCTAGCAATCTCCCCCCTTAGCCCTACCTTAAACTTATCCCACACTATTTCTCTGGAGGCACTAAACCTATTTATATCAAAGAACTGTCGGGTCCATCCCCTTATATGCTCTATGAACCCCTCCGTGACCAACAATTTCTTATCAAAGGTCCAATTTGTACAAGATCGTTCATGTGCCTGTACCATTATTTCCAACATCAGAGGGTTGTGATCCGACAACACTTTTGGCAACTTCCTGATATCAGCACCCTCCATAAGGGAGGCAGAAACAAAAAAGTAATCAAGACTGATGTATTTCCTGTGAGGGCACGAAAAGTAAGTATACCCTGAATCACCTGGCTTCCTAGAGGACCACAAATCAACTAGTCCATGACTAGTGATCAGAGCATCTAGTGCTTTAAACACCTGTGGCTTCCTCCCCCGATATTCCTTAATAAAGGGGCCCCTTGCCTCCAAATGAATATTGAAGTCCCCCAAATAATAAGGGGAGAAGGCCAAGAGGCTAACTCTAGCTCTAGTACCTCCAGCAAACCAGGGTCATCTATATTCGACCCGTACACCGTGCATACTGTTGGCCCACTTGATAATGAAACTATTGCCCACCGACCCCATTTATCTGATAGTGTTCGTTTTACGGGTGGCAGTCGATTAGAAACATGAATTGCAACACCTCTGGTCGTGGTGGACTGGGATGAGCAAGTTACCTGTATGTACCCTGGGATTACGTTGAGCCCTCTCTTTTGCCACGGGATGTGAGTTTCTTGTTGGCAGATAATATCTGCCCCCAGGGATCTAAGTACTTCACTTACCCTGCCTCTCTTCCCCTATCATTTAGGCCCCCGGCATTTACAGAACAAATGGTTAGCCTACCCATCACTAAAACCTTCTAGGGACCCAAAATGAATATCATACCATTTATACACACATTTTCCTACCTCCTTCCTTAGAATATAACAAACTTTCTGGGTTTTTACTCCCCCCCTCTCCCCCTCCCCCACTTCCCCTCTTGCCCCCCTCTCACCCCCTGCGCCCCCTCCACCCCCGCCCATCCTGATGAAAAACAGAACTGAGCCGGTCTGTGAAGGATGATCGGTGGTGCCCCTCCCAAGTGGTGACTTAAGTTTTGATATAAGTGTCTTCTCTAGTACCCCAATACCCCCGGGGTTGCCTTCAGACAATAATAGATAATAATAGCAAATGCAGTGTAAACTTTTAGTCCCCTACCCTATATATATATATTTTTTTATCCCCCTTCTCTCTTTTCTCTTATTTTATGAATATTTTCTTTCTTTTCTTACTTTTCCCCTTTCTTTAATTCTTATATATTTTTTTACCGCTTTTTCTTTCCCGTTTTATTTTTTCCCCCTTCTATCTTACTCCCTCCATCACTTTAATTCCATTTTTTCCTTACTTGGCCGAACATATTGCTCATCATAGTGCTAATCCTTTATTCGTTACATACGTTATATGAGCATTCTCAGCCCCATTTTTATTTTCCCCCTTTTTGTTTTTTCTCTCCAACACCCCTAGATTAAATTCTGCCCTCCCGCATCTGTCGTGGCCCACTAGGGGACCTTAGTGCAACCCAGGTTTCTCCTAGTGTTGTTTAGAGAGAGAAAAAAAAAAACAATACCTATTTTCGCCAGATCATACAGTCATATAGACATAGAGTTATAACCCGCCTGAGGTTAAGAACTCTTTTGCCTTGATCTCGGATGTGAAAAATTTAGTGTGGTCACCCCAAATTACTTTCAGCCGAGCCGGATTTAAGAGAAAGGCATGTGCCCCCTTCTCCTGAAAAGGTTTAATCATTTGTCGTAGGCGCCATCGACGTTCAACCGTGATGTGGCAGAAGTCCGGTCTGGAGAAAAATGAGAACCCATCCCCAGAGCGCTGAGCCTCGGGTCTAGCTTTTTCGAATATATTCTGTCTCAACAGGAAATTTCCACAATACACCAGAAGTGCTTGTGGTTTGGAGTCTGGGTTAACTGGTTGATGTAGGGTGAATGGGACTCAATGCACTCTTTGAATCTTGTGCGACCAGTTCCAGCCTTCAAGTTCCGGGAAAGAGTTCTGCAAAAACTGAACCATGTACATACGTGCGTCCGAGCCCTCTTTTCCTTCAGGGATTCCCAAGAACCGCAGATTATTTAGTCTCTGATGATTGTCATTGTCCTCCTCGAGCTTCCACTGAATGTCTATTAGTTGCGCCTGGTGAGCTTCTGATTGGCCCTTTGTGCCGGCAATGTCTATTTTGAGGGTAGCTGTTCTTGTTTCCAGATCCGTCATCCGATCACTGATGGCGTTACAGGTTTTTGCAATTTTCCTTACGAGCTGCAGTCTGTGATCTTCGACTTTCCAGACGGGCTTCTTCTCGGTGCGCAACTACACACTGCAAAATGGAATCCAATGTAGGGGGCATTGTGGGCTGACCGTCGACGGGGGTCTTATTGTTGTTCCCAACCAGTTGTTCCCCAGGGGAGTAGTCCCACTTTAGGTCCCTATGCCTCTGGTTGTCTGTTTTGCCCACTCTGGTGTGCGTCTTCTGAGTTGTGGCGATGGAGTCCATACTGCTGGTGCCTGGTATGCTCTCTGTCTCACTTGAGTCCGAATTGGACCCTGTACCTGACCCTACATCAGACCAAGAAGCATCCGAAAGGGAAAAGAAAACGTCATTAGCCTCTGAGTCCAGCTCGCTCTCAGTAGGTACGCCTGATTTCTTGGAGTTTCCATGATGTTTTGGCTTTCCCCATAGCTCCTGGCTCGGAAGTGTCTGCTCAGGCTCCCCTGCTGGTCCAATATGCCCTTTATTGGTGGCCTTGCTAGTACCGATATCCTTAGCCTTAGTTATTGGGTCACCTTTATCATAAGGATGATCAGGTTGAGCAGATTCCATCCCCCGACTCTGTGCTTGAAAGGATAGCCCTGTAGCTGCCCCCTTACAATTACTATCCGCCTCCTCTAGATACACGACATTGCTGGATTCCACTACCGACCCCTGGACTGGGTTTTTCATTCAAACTTCAGGATACGTTTGTATTGCCAAAGTATTCTCCCCAGTCCCAGACTCGGAATCAACGGGCAAAGCTGTACATTGTCCTTTCAAAGTCTCGTCCTCCACAGGCCCCCAGACTCCCCACTGTCCAGTATGAGCTTACCGGTCTGCGTGGAACACTAACTGCCTACCTGAGCCGGGGTTTTTCGGTCTGCTGCACAGATTCCATAGTTGATGATCCGATCCCAGCACTCCTAAGCATCTCGAGCACCGAGGCACCGGTCCGATGCGGCTGGGGCTGCACGACAGCGCCACTCCCCTTCCCGTCTGGGATACTCTCATTCCGGGTCTTCTGCCAGCGTCCTGACTGAGCTGTGGTGGGGGCTGCATCGAGCATGGTCGTTTGATGGGGTATCTAGGGGGCCGTATGTTGAGTGGCGCCTCTTCCTTTCGCCATCGTCTTTGGTCCCATTATGGCCACAGGTATGCCCGGGACACGCTGAGCTGAAGCGCTGAAAAGCTCCTTCTCCAAGTACCTGCACCTGGCTATCAGCAATTCCGCCTGCTTTACCACTGCCACGATCCAAGGTAAAGCCCATCCGAGATCGGCCAAATTTCTGGTCTGCTGGGGGTTTATCATCGTCCAACTCTTCCTTTTTATATTGTATTTCTTGCCGCCACCTTGTTGGGAGCCACCTACGGCCGAATTAAACGGCCGCCATCTTGCTCCTCAGAGTGGATTTGAGTAGTATATTTTTCTGTCTTGAAAGCTATGATATTTTACAGCTGCTACTGACAAGAACATGGAGAAGAAAAACTGATATTGGAATGGAAATATTACAAAGAGGGTCACGAAAAACGTATATCATTATACATACATATCTGTATTTATTTTGTAATGTTTTACACTGGTGGACGAAGGGCTCAATACATTTGCTAAACTAAACAAGAGTACAATGATTTGAAGGTCACCAATATATACAAGATAAGTTCCTGATGCCTACATAACCCATGTGCATTTCCTTCACCTCTCGTGACCTCTGGACATCCCACCGAGAAGCCGAGGAACCACCACTCTCAGAAAGTGTCACCTTTAGTGACGCGTCCCCGGTTCAAACAGCGCTTCAAAAAGTTCACTTTGAGAGACACATGAAAACATGGTGGAGGTGGGTATCACAGCAAGTGGGGCAGCTGTTAGCCCGCAGTGCCCTTTATATGGCTTTAGCAATACCCAACCTGGTCCAGGTACAAACATCAGCCACCAGATCAGAGTGTATCAGCAGAATAAACAACAACCCAATACAGTGTTTTTAAAGCCTTGTACTTTAATGCATGTCTTTTCTACTTTATTGAAAAGATTTATCCCGTACGGGGATCAAACCAGTGACTGTGGTGTTTTTAGAACCACACTCTAACCAACTGAGCTAACCAGCCAATACTTTACAAGACCATATATGAGTTTCTAATGAAACTGAACAGGCTGTCACAGTACACAGAGACATTTAATAGACATACAGACAGGCCATTACTGACCCATCATAGTTTCAGGCCAAGACATTGAGGCGCTCAGATAATCCTGTGCCAACTGGCACATTCCGGGGAGCGTCACCAAAGAACATGGATATTATTTAATGAGCTGCACTGAACGCACTTCACTAACAAGAGCTGCAAAAGCATCACTCCCAAGAAAAGATGGATTAAAGGCTAGAATCACTCCTCAGACTCTCCCTCCTGCCACACTCAAACAGAAAGTTACTGGTCTCAGCTGAGTAGCACTGCCCATACGCAATGTTCTGCATGTTCTTCTCACACTCAAGCTTAATCCATAACACACACTATCACTCACTGGGATGTTGTGCTCATTATTCTCTGCGCCTCCCCTTCATTAACTAACTTCTTTTACCCAGACTATTGACCACACTTCAGTTAATTCATGAGTGAGTACAGAACATGATGGAAGTAGTCGTGGCTTAGTGGTTAATGCGATGGACTAGAAATCCATTCGGTTCTCCCTGCGCAAGTTTGAATCCTGCATAATTGTGTGTTTGCTATTCTGGTGCTGCATGTGCTGCACCTGTTGGTTGAAGCTTGCATTACTGCTACCCAGCTTGTACTTTGATGCGAGTGCAGCTTAAAAAGATCTTTTTACTTCACAAAACCAAATTGATTGGCTTTGAAAATTAAAGATACTGGTGGTTGGTGGTACAACACATTGGCATCTAAGATGCAGGTATTCAGGTCTCATCACCCAGAGGCGGCAGAGAACTCAACGCCTTTCCCAGAACAGCTTTGGAAACTTGGTGCCCCCAGCTATCGGACCTCGTGGCAGCTAGCCTAGCACCCAGGACCAGGAGGGCATACGAAGGGGCGTTTGGGGCTTACTGCTATTTTCTGGGGGACAGTTGGCCAGAAAAATGGCACGACACTGAGTCTGTCATTTCCTATTTGAGGGCCATGAGAGATGAGGGGCGCTCAGTAGCATCGGCAAGGCGGCATATGGCAGCCATTTCCTTCTTTGCAAAAATTAGAGAAAAGAGGGATCCCACTGGCACTTTCATAGTGCGGAAAGCCTTAAGAGGGTGGCAACGCCTACAGGGGGGACAGCCCGACGTAAGGAGACCAATAGGTATTCATACATTGGCCACACTGATGGATGCTTTACACCAGGTGTGCACTTCAGATGGGGAAACACTTTTGTTCCAGACAGCTTTCTGTCTAGCGTTCTATGGCTCTTCCAGGATAGGGGAATTGGTAGCGAAAAACAAAATGGATTGGCAGGGGGGGCTCCAGTTGGCCCACGTGCTGCTTCAGGGGGACTCCCTATTGATATCTATACCCAGGTCCAAAACTGATCAGGAAGGCAGGGGTGAAGGAGTGGTATTGCGTAGGGCTGAAGGGAGCACTTGCTGCCCCGTGGCCAGACTGGAGAAATTTCTGGCGCAACGTACAGGGGGTGCGGGGGGTCCACTACTGGTGCACGCAGATGGGACTCCCCTCACTAGCTTCCAGTTCAAAAGGGTCATGGGCCTAGCCATGCAGAAAGCCGGTTTAGACCCGGGCAGTTTTGGGACCCACTCTTTCAGGGTTTGGGCCGCCACCGAGGCAGTGGCCAGGGGTTTCTCTGGGAGTGAGGTGCAAAGGATTGGGAGATGGTCCTCAAATTGTTATAAACGCTATGTGCGCCTACACATGCTATAGAAGTGTCAAAATAACGCACTGACGGTTGGTTTTCTTTCATGGTTCTTGCAGTTTCTACATCCTGTGATGCAGGGGGGAAGCCTGCATCGGTCCAACGTCCAACAAAGGCGGCAACATCCTGTCAGGCAGGAAGACAACGGTCAGCGGGTCATCATCAAGCAGCGCACGTTACAGACCAGGTGCACGCATGGGACCGCAGAGAACAGGAGGTGTGGATAATCGGCCACTCATATGTAAGGAGGTTAAAACAGTTTTTTGTTGCAGGTTCCTATGAGGCCAGGGCACGCCAGGCAGGTGCAAAAATCTCATTTCATGGGCAGGGTGGTCTGCGACTAAGCCAGTTCAGGGCCCTGGTGGCACGCGCTTTGGAAAAATGTGAGGGGCCTCCTGCGGTATGGATTTTGCATTTAGGGGGTAACGACCTAGTGCACCTGGGGCGGAGGGGCGTAATTGAGGCACTGCTGACTGAGGTAGGGTGGTTGGCAAAGAGATGCCCTGAGTCAATGATAGTGTGGTCCAATATGATTCCTAGATTAGAGTGGAGAGGGGGTGCATCTGTATGGGCTTAAAATAATTCAGTTAAACGGATTAATAAGAAAATGGAAAAGTTATTCAGGACCCCGAAACTAAGATCTATAAGTCATGGGTGCATCTGAGGGGAGCAGTTTTTCCTGCAGGATGGGGTTCATCTCTCAAGTCGTGGCAACCAGATATTCATGGAGAACATAATGGCATGGTTAGAGGGCGCAAGGTGCAGGACATGACCTTCCAGTAGGCAGAGGGGGGAGGCCAGATAGTCGGGCAAATATACTTGCATGTGGCAGTAAGGTCATGATCGGTGAGCATAGTTTTCGGTCCTTAGTGGGCATCACCATTGAAAAATAGGGATGCCCGAGGGGGAGACAGAGGGTCTCTCATGGAACTCCAGGGGCAGTTACAGCTGGTAGGCTGGAGGGGTGCGGGGGGAAGGGAAGTCTTGCTTCCAGTAGGCTGGTTGGCCAATCCCTGCATGCGCATGCGCTCAAGGGCGCAAGGAGGCATAACTGCCACGCCCCTTCATGGAGTTTAACGTAGAGAGCATAGGGGGGGCCCGGGGGAGGTATCCATCTGGTAAGCTGGGCCCCCTATGCAAGGTCACGCCGGTAAGGAGGCGGGGACCTAGCTGGATCAGGATCTGGGGCCGCCAGTCATTGACCTTGCCGTAGGCTCTAACAGGGATACGCAGAAAGTTAATTTCTTCATCACCTAGATTATGATAGGATTGGCTCTGGATTAGAAACATGTTAAGGTTAGCCAATTGACATCATGTACCTATCAATGTATTGGACTTTCTGCGTATTGTACATAATGTAAATAAAATGATTATTAATGTTTTAAGATTTTATGTAATACAATACGGCCGGGGTTACTACGACGCCTAATCCAAACAGTTGTGGTGTTTGCATTGTTTTGCCTTGGGAGAAAGTGAGGGTCGGGGAGCCTCCAAGGGAGTGGGGAGGGTCCCTCATTTCACCAAGGTTATATGTCCATGGAAGGGAGGGGGTATTAGGCAGTACCAGACCATATTGAACTAGGCATAATTCAAAATTCTATTAATAGGGTAAGCAATATATTAATGCGGTGTTTATGAATAGGATGAGTGTCCTCGTCTAAAGTGGTTGAGAAGAGAGTTGTTTGAACTTAGATCCTGAGTTTAAATCTCAACAGCGCCTTGCTTTTCTCATTTTTAAATAAAAGATAATTTTCATTAAGTCAGTCCTTTGATACAATTAAATTAGAAAAGTCTGATTCATTTTCCTGTTGAACAGATCATCTTAAACCTGATAGAAACAAAAAATTGTTGTCAAGATGATAGTAGAAATACTGTGATTGCAAAATAAAAAAGGTATACTAATGAGGAAGACACAGATAAAATATAACCCTAGATTTGAGCAATATTGATGTATTTATGTGAAACTAATTTAAAACTATTCAAAAAATGGAATTGAGTTAAAAAAGTGTTATTTTTCAATAAAACATTGTTATTCTTGTTTGGAGATTAGAAATCCATTTTGTTTAACATTGGAATACATATTAAGAAACTTTATTGCAGGCACCAAATTCGATCACCAATACTAAATTAATGATCCCTTCTTCATCACTAAAGTTGGTGCTCTGGCTAAGTGGTTAAAGCGCCTGTCTCGTAAACAGGGTATCTTCAGTTCAAATCTCAACAGTGCCTTGTTTTTGGCTCCATACATGTAAGAATAATTTTCATTAAGCAAATGTTTAATACAATTTAAAAAGAAAAGTCTTGTTCTGTGAACTTTAGTATGGGTCATTTTAAATTGAAATAAAAAAACTTGGTATTGTGAAGATTTTCAAAGTAATGCCTTGAATGAAAAAGGGAAAAGAGAATGACAAAGTGCAAGATATAGATAAACGATCATTCTAGAGTTGAATTCAATTAATGCATTCTTGAACAAGGCATAATTCAAAATTCTATGAATAGGGTAAGCAATATATTAATGAGGTGTTTATGAATAATATTAGTGTCCTCATCTAAAGTGATTGAGTAGAGAGTTGTTTGAACTTAGAAAAGATTATGAAAGTGAAAAATCAGGATTCTCTTGAACACCATAAGGCAAACTGTTCCTTAAAGCATTTGCAAGAGGATGCTGTGGCTTAGCTGATTAAAGTGCCTGCTTAGTAAACAGGAGATCCAGAGTTTAAATCTCAGCAGCACCGCGCTTTACTCATTCTAAATAAGAAATAACTTTCATTAAGTCAGTCCTTTGATACAATTAAATTAGAAAAGATGATTCATCTTCCTGTTGAGCAGATCTTCTTAAACCTGATAAAAACTCAAATTTTTGTCAAGATTATAGTAGTAATACTGTGATTGTAAAATGAAAAAGGTATATCAATGAGGAAGACGCAGATGAAATATAACCCCAGATTTGAGCAATATTAATGTATTTATGTGAAACAATTATTTGTAAACTATTCGAAAAATGGAGTAGAGTTTAAAAAGTATTCTTTTTATTAAAACATTGTTATTCTTGTTTGGAGATTAGGAATCCTTTTTGTTTAACATTGGAATACATATAAAGAAACTTTATTGCAGGCACGAAATTCGATAACCAATACTAAATTAATGATCCCTACTTCATCACTAAAGGAGATACTCTGGCTAAGTGGTTAAAGCGCCTCTCTCGTAAACAGGAAATCCTGAATTCAAATCTCAGCAGCATCTTGTTTTTCGGCTCCATACATGTAAGAATCATTCTCATTAAGCAAATGTTTAATACAATATAAAAAGAAAAATCTTGTTCTGTGAACTTAGAATGGGTCATCTTAAATTGAAATAAAAAACTTGGTATTGTGAAGATTTTCAAAGTAATGCCTTGAATGAAAAAGGGAAAAGAGAATGACAAAGTGCAGGATAGAGATAAAAGATCATTCTAGAATTGAATTCAATGAATGCATTCTTGTACAAGGCATAATTCAAAATTCTATGAATAGGGTAAGCAATATATTAATGAGGTGTTTATGAATAAGATTAGTGTCCTCGTCTAAAGTGATTGAGTAGAGAGTTGTTTGAACTTAGAAAAGATTATGAAAGTAAAAAATCAGGATTCTCTTGACCAACATAAGGCAAACTGATCATTAAAGCATTTTCAAGAGGGTGCTGTGGCTTAACTGGTTAAAGCGCCTGTCTAGTAAACAGGGGATACTGAGTTCAAATCTCAGCAGCGCCTTGCTTTTCTCATTCTTAAATAAAAGATAATTTTCATTAAGTCGTCCTTTGATACAATTAAATTAGAAAAGATGATTAATGTTCCTGTTGAACAGATCATCTTAAACCTAAGAAAAACTTAAAGTGTTGTCAAGATTAAAGTAGAAATACTGTGATTGTAAAATGAAAAAGGTATATCAATGAGGAAGACGCAGATGAAATATAACCCCAGATTTGAGCAATATTGATGTATTTATGTGAAACAATTATTTGTAATTATTCAAAAAATGGAGTTGAGTTTAAAAAGTATTCTTTTTATTAAAACATTGTTATTCTTGTTTGGAGATTAGGAATCCATTTTGTTTAACATTGGAATACATATAAAGAAACTTTATTGCAGGCATAATTCAAAATTCTATGAATAGGGTAAGCAATATATTAATGAGGTGCTTATGAATAGGATGAGTGTCCTCGTCTAAAGTGGTGGTTGAGTAGAGAGTTGTTTAAACTTAAAAGAGATAATGGAAGTGAAAAATCAGGATTCTCTTGACCACCATAAGGCAAACTTTCCTTATAGTGTTTTCAGGAGGGTGCTGTGGCTTAGCTGGTTAAAGCGTCTGTCTAGTAAATAGGAGATCCTGAGTTCAAATCTCAGCAGCACATTGCTTTACTCATTCTAAATAAGAAATAATTTTCATTAAGACGTCCTTTGATACAATTAAATTAGAAAAGATGATTAATCTTCCTGTTGAACAGATCATCTTAAACCTAATAAAAACTCAAAGTGTTGTCAAGATTAAAGTAGCAATACTGTGATTGTAAAATGAAAAAGGTATATCAATGAGGAAGACGCAGATGAAATATAACCCCAGATTTGAGCAGTATTTATGTGAAACAATTATTTGTAAACTATTCAAAAAATGGAGTTGAGTTTAAAAAGTGCTCTTTTTATTAAAACATAGCTATTTTTGTTCAGAGATTAGGAATCCTTTCTTGTTTAACATTGGAATACATATGAGGAAGATGCAGATAAAATGTAACCCTAGATTTGAGCAATATTGATGTATTTATGTGAAACTATTATTTTAAAACTATTCAAAAAATGGAGTTGAGTTTAAAAAGTTTTATTTTTTTATTAAAAATAGCTATTCTTTTTTAGAGATTAGGAATCCATTCTTGTTTAACATTGGAATACATATAAAGAAACTTTATTGCAGGCACTGAATTTGATCACCAATACTAAATTAATGATCACTTCTTTATAGCTAAAGTAGGTGCTGTGGCTAAGAAGTTAAAGCACCTGTCTCGTAAACAGGAAATCCTGAGTTCAAATCTCAGTAGCACCTTAGTTTTGGCTCCATACATGTAAGAATCATTTTCATCAAGCAAATGTTTAATACAAATTAAAAAGAAAAGTCTTGTTTTGTGAACTTTAGTATGGATCATCTTAAATTGAAATAAAAAACTTGGTATTGTGGAGATTTTCAAAGTAATGCCTTGAATGAAAAAGGGAAAAGAGAATGACAAAGAGCAAGATAGAGATAAAAGATCATTCTAGAGTTGAATTCAATGAATGCATTCTTGAACAAGGCATAATTCAAAATTCTATGAATAGGGTAAGCAATATATTAATTAGGGGTCGGCGGAATTTGCGTAGTCGCGTTACGCAAAGTTCAGCGAAACGGTAAAAAATCTCCACGAGCACCCGGAATTCCGCGAGCACGCGGAATTGCTTGTTCTGTCCGTTCGCGATGTGATTTTCCTGTTAGGGGACGCTGTTTGCGTGCTCGCGGGTAAATATCTTGCGAACTTGCCCATGCGGTCGCTAATGGATGCGGCCATCTTGTTTTTCACTTGTCCCGCCCGCGATGCTTATTTCCTGTTCCGGGTCGCGTATTGCGTGCTCCCGCCCATTCGCGATGAGTATTTCCTGTTCGGGAATGCGTAATACGTGTTCGCGAAGCTTTTTGCGTGCTCGGGGGGGAAATATTGTGCGAACTTGCCCATGCGGTCGCAATGGGCACGGCCATCTTTTTTTTCACTCTATTGCTATTGTTCTGGGCCTGCTTTTCTATCCTCCCTCTATCTTTGCAATCCTTTGTTTCTGCACACTTTTTTTTATTCTTTTTATTTATTATCTATCTCTCTATTTTCCTGATTCTATATTTTGAGTTTTTTTCTACTTTTTGTGACTTTTTCTACTACTTTTCACTCTTTTTCTATAACTTGCTTTTTTCATTTCTTTTACTTACTTTTCTAATTCTTCCCTTTTCTTTTCCGCCCCCCCCCCCCGAGTCCCAGAACCATGGCCAAGGGAGAGGGCAAGGGAAAGGGCAAGGCTACCAGTAGCCGCAGCCACGACTGCCTTCCCTGCGGAAGGCGGCGCCCACAAGGGGTGCAGGCTAGGGACATCTTTACCGAGGCGGAAGTGGCCGCACTTGTTTTTTTTGTGCAGCGCCACCTCCCCTTAACCTTAGCAGCAGGCGGCAGGCCTGGGTACGGGTACGGGCTCCGGGAGCATCGCCAGAGGTGGGGAAAGGTGCGCCGGGCAGTGTTTTGCTGCTCTGGTGTCCAGCGCACTGATACCCAGCTGACACACCAGTGGTCCGATCTCCTGGACCAGGAGCAGGGCCTGCTGGACCTGCTAGGAGTGGAGGTCCTGGGGCTTGGTGAGTAGCTATTTACTATTACTACTTTGTGTTCTTCTGCTCTGTGTTATACATTGCGAATATATATTTTTTCCGAACAGCAAGAATGCTGCTGCTTACATTGCAGGTAAATTACGTTTAAAAATCTTCTGTGATTGTTATGACACAGGTGCTCGGCGCTACTAATCTTACTTTTTGCAACATTGCGCTCGTTTGGCCTGATTATGTAAGAGTTTACTTTAGAGAACTTAAGTTAGGTAATGCTAGAGAGACTCTAGTCCTTCCTTTGTCCTCCTGCCACTAAGAAGAGATAGTGGTGGATTAATAGGTTTAGTTACTTATTAGTACTAGTTGGTAATTTTTTAGTGGTCTACGTGATGCATCCTCTGTCACGTCAAGTGCTGCTGAGTGCTGCTTACCCCAGTCCTTAGTAGAACCTTTTGTAGTTTGTTTAGTGAGTGGTAATAGGCTTATCACTAGCAGAACATCAGCAGCAACCAACCAACAATTTGGTGTATGCAAAAATGTATGCATGTGTCCTCCATCAATGCATTTTTGAGGACTAAAATAAATGGAAATGCAGACTTAGCGAACAATTGGCCAGTCTGGAATAGGTGGGCTAGGTCAGGTGGTACTTAGGCTTAGTTAGTATTCTGGAATCAGAATGGAACACTGGATTAGTGTTCATAAATAATAACTAGACGGTCCGTGAATCCCGCAATACTAGTCGACCAGATTAGATAGGTCAATTTTATTGCAATTGTTGTTTCCATAAATGTTTTTTTGAGCGTTTTTTAAAATATTTTATTTGTTTCACACGAATCCATGCTTGTCTCTTTCTTTCTTACATCTTTCATGATCAGCACCCAGGGGCAAGAATACGGGGTCGGCGGAGTCGGCGGGAGCAGCTGATGGCCAGGACCGCTCCTCTACCGAGGGCTCTGCTGCTGGCCCCAGTAAGTCCTCCTGTTGTTAATATTAATAATTATACTTCCCTAACTTTTACTGCACCTTATTTTTTCCGAACTATTATTTCGGTTTCCTAATTCTATTTTTTACAAAATCTTCTTCGATCTAGACTATCTGTTTCTAAATTCTTGTTATCCCTGCCTCTAACTGCCTCTGCTATGACTCTCTGTACTACTACTATTAGTCTGTCTGTAGCTAAGCTTGCCCAGTTGGCCACTCTTTATTACAAGGTTTTAAATAAAACTCAGATTCACCAATAGCTCTTGCCACTGAGTCCAGTCCTTTGGGTTGTCCTCTTCTAGTCTTCTTAATCTTGAAGCTTTTCGACAATTCAAACCAACAAAATGCCCAACCAGATATTTTACTATTTTTGATAGGATAGGACATACTACTAACCCTGGGCGTAGTTCGCGTAGTCGCGCTACGCGAAGCTACGCGAAGACGTCGGAGCGCTACGCGAGCTACGTGTAGCTTCGCGAGCATGCGTAGCTGCTTGGCGCGCCTGTTCGCGATGCGTTTTTCTTGCTCGGGAACGCGTTGTTCGTGTTTGGGACGCTGTTTGCGTGCTCGGGGGCGCGAACTTACCCATGCGGTCGCCTATGGGCGCGGCCATTTTGTTTTTCACTTGTCCCGCCCGTTCGCGATCCATTATTTCCTGTTCCGGGTCGCGTATAGCGTGCTCGCGATGCGCATTCCATGTTCGGGAACTCGTTGTACGTGTTCGCGACGTTTTTTGCGTGCTCGGGGAGAAATATCGCGCAAACTTACCCATGCGGTCGCGATGGGCGCGGCCATCTTGGTTTACCACTCTATGCTATGGTTCTGGGCCTGCTTTTCTATCCTCCCTCAATCTTTGCAATCCTTAGTTTTTACACTGTTTTTCAATTTTTCTTTATTTCTTACCTATCTCTCTCTCTGCCTAAGTCTATATTTTGCATTTTTTTCTACTTTTTACTGTGCTTTTTTACTTTTCAACTGTTTTATATAACTTTCTTCTTTAAGCTCCTACTTCTTCCCTTAACTTTATTTTTCCCTTCTAACTTTTCTTTTTCACCTCCTCCCACCCCAGAACCATGGCGAAGGGTAGCAGCAGCGGCTCAAAGGGCAAGGCGCGTGCGCCCAATCGCCGCCTGCCTTGCGGCAGACTGCGCCCTGCAGGGGTGCAAGCCCGCCAGCTGTTTACGGAGGAGGAGGTGGCCGCCCTTGTTTTTTTATTCAGCGCCACCTCCCCTTGACTTTGGCAGCAGGCGGCAGGCCAGGCTCCGGTTACCCGACCCAGGAGCGTCACCGCCGGTGGGCGAAGGTGCGTCGGGCAGTGTTTCGCTGCTCCGCGGTCCGGCGCACCCATAACAAGCTGGCCCACCGGTGGTCAGACATTCTTGACCGGGAGCAGGACCTGTTGGACCTGCTAGGTGTCGAGGTTGTGGGGCTTGGTGAGTAGCCAATATATATAGTAGTATAAGTATTGTGATTTGTGTATACATTTTTTACAAATAACAAGAATAATGCTGCTTACATTGCAGGTAAATTACGTTTCAAAATCTTCTGTGATTGTAGGACACAGGTGCTGGGCGGTACTCTTACTTTTTTGCAACTTTGCGCTCGCTTGTCATTATTATGTAAGAGTTTACTTTAGAGAACTTCAGTTAGGTAATGCTATTGCTAGAGAGACTGTAGTCCTTCCTTTGTCCTCCTGTCAAATAGTGGTGGATGGATTTGATACTAGGTTTAGTTACTATTAGTTGATAATTTTTGAGCGGTCTGCGTGACACATCCTCTGTCACTGAGTGCTGCTTACCCCAGTCCTTAGTAGAACCTTTTGTAGTTTGTTTAGTGAGTGGTACTGGTAAGCTTAGCTTAGCAGTGTCAGTCAGCTGCAGAACATCAGACGCAACCAAACAACAATTTGGTGTATGCATTATGCACTGACTTTATGCATGTGTCCTCCTTCTCATCTATGCATTTTTGATGGAAAAAAAAATGGAAATGCAGGCTTAATGAACAATTGGCCCGCCTGGAATAGGTGGGCTAGGTCAGGTGGTACTTAGGCTTAGTTAGTGTTCTGGATTTTATTTGAATCAATCAGAATGGAACACTGAATTAGTGTTCCCAAATAAGTAGACTGTCCGTGAATCCCGCAAGCCAGTAGTCGATCGGATTAGATAGGTCAATTTTATTGCAATTTTTGTTTCCTAAAACGTTTTTTGAGCGTTTTTTTAGATAATTTATTTGTTTCACAGCAATCATTAATGTTTGTGTCTTTCTTTTTCTTTATTATATCTTACATGATCACTGATCTGCAGCACCCAGGGGCAAGAAGACGGGGTCCGAGTCGGCGGGACAACCACCAGAGGACCGC
Source organism: Calotriton arnoldi (assembly GCA_963921515.1). Lineage (NCBI taxonomy): Eukaryota > Metazoa > Chordata > Amphibia > Caudata > Salamandridae > Calotriton > Calotriton arnoldi. Next base: position 1,775,980 of record CAWUFW010002654.1, read on the forward strand.
TCCTCTACCGAGGGCCCTGCTGCTGGTCCCAGTAAGTCCTCCAGTGGTTATATTAACAATTATATTGCCCTAACTTTTACTGGACCTTATTTTTTCAGAACTATTAATTCTGGCTCCACTCCCTAATTATATTTTTTACAAAAGATTCTTTGATCTTGACTTGACTATCTGTTTCTAAATTCTGGTTATCCCTGCCTCTAAGTTCTAACTGCCTCTGCTATGAATGTCTGTACTCTGTACTACTACTATTAGTCTGTCGCTAAGCTTGCCCAGTTTGCATTGCCACTCTTTATTGTACGGTTTTGAATAAAACTCAGATTGACCAATACTAATAGCTCTAGCCACTGAGTCCAGTCCTTTCGGTTGTCCTCTTCTAGGCTTCTTAATCTTGAGGCTTTGACAATTACCACAAACAAAATGCACAACCAGATATTTGACTATTTTTGATAGGATATAGTACATACTACTTGGATTCTGCACAGCCCCATGCAGAACTATGCACAATGAAATAGGATGTTGGTGATGCGAGTTTGGAACTTGGACGTTCCTCACACCTCAGTCAGAAGTGAACCCACAATCCCCTGAACGACTAGCTAGTGTCTCATTAGGTCCCCGAACCCCCACCCGAAGATACCCAATGATTATGATTCCACAACCCAGAACATAACACCCTTTCGCTCACTCACTCATGTAAGTCAACCACCACCACCACACCAAATACCACAGAGTCTATGTGTAAGTTCAAAAGGTTTATTTTCAAATAACAACCTCTGTATGTTGTTGTTCTATAAAATTCAGTGTACTCCAGCCAGCTCCAACAGCAAAATGCATAAGATTAAAACAATAAAAATTGTTGCAACAAGTGCATGATGATATAAGACAAAAGATCTGTGTGAATTCTGGGCGACTCCTCACCATAGAACGTAGAATTACTGGTTACATGCATCATTCATAAGCTCTGCAAATCTCTGGTTCGTAGAAGGGAATCCTCTGCCTGAGAAAAATGGTGCGTGTTAATGCAAGCATTTGTCAGTCCTGCCAAAAAACTGTAACATGTTACCTATGGCTAAGTAATACGGACTAACCGAACTCCATAACAAAGTGGCTTGTTTTTCGACCTCTTGTACGCAACGCTCAGACAGTAGCTGTATGTGCTCATGTGGGCTCAAAAGGCGTCTTACTGTTACTGCACAACAAGCTGCGAGGTAACATGCGCAAAAGACATGAAGCGAAAAATGGTTGCATGGCTCAGGCTAACTTTGCAAAGAGTAGAGTATAGTATAATAATGACCCTAGGGACCATAATAACACTACTAGTGTCTGTCTACTGACTGTACTCTAGTACCCGATTTGGACTATTGAATGTGATTTATAATAATAATATGTATGTATTAACTTTTTTTCAATCTTGCTAGTGAAAAAGAATAAATAGGGGAGGTGTACAGGCATCTAAAAATGTGTCATGTTTTTTCTAGGCGTACTACCGACCACCAGTGCCGGTGGGGCCAGCGGCGATGGCGTTGCGGCCATTCCGGAGGGGGCAGGAGATGCAGCACCTGCAGGAGATACAGGGGTGAGCCAGCAGCAGTGGCGGGCGGTGGTAAGTTATATTCATGACTTATTGACATTGCACTAGCTGGAAGGGTGTGTGGAGTGGACTTCACTCACTGTACTGTTGTTGAGACTTATTAGGTATGAAGTTGTAGTGAACATTATACAACAGTTAATAAAGAAGACACCTTTACTTAGCATGAGCAATGCAGTAGCAATAGCATTACCAGCGTGACTTCATTAACCAATGGCCTCTTATATCTGACTCCAACTCAGCTGTGAAAGTTTTATGGAGGAGACTAAAAGTCAGATCAGATGACCTTGATGGATGTGTTGAACAAAAGGGAAAGAAGGGTGGAAGGAGGAAGGGCGGGCGAGATTTAATATGACGACTGGCAGAGAAGGATACGTTGGAAGCATGGATAGGTGGCTGATAGGAATCAGATGCATGTGTTGTTGAAGGATGGGTGGGAGGTGAAAGAAGAATGGATGCCTGCCTGGGTGGGCGACACAGTATGGGTGGATACTGTGGATAGCAAGAATCATCAGCGGTGTTTGGGTGAAACTCAAAGCCAAGGCAAGCAACGGAGTGAGTGGACGCATGCGTTGTTGTTGGTGAAACAAAGTAACGTTTGTGGAGAGATTAAGAAGAATGATTGACATTTACTTAGAATGGATGGATGCCTGTATGTATTCATCATAGACAGCATAGGTGGAGACTGTCACGGGATGCACAGTTTTAGGGAATGTTAAAGAAACCGCGCCAGCGTAGCAAAGCCGATGTGGGGAGGGGCAGGGTGGGGGTAGTAGTAAACAATGTATTACGCGGGCAAATACAGGTAACTTTACTGTAACATACAAATAAATAAAGTGAATTTCATTGTGCGCACTGCACCGCCAAATGCGATGCAGTGTGCGCAACAAATTAGTTTCATTTATTTATATGTTTACTTACCTGTAATTGGCCGTAATCCATAGTTTACTACCCCATCCTGCCCCTACCCACGTCACCGCCCGGCCGAACTCCCGAGTCCCACCACCGACCGCTACTGACCTTATGTCGTTGTCCCATATAAAAGCAACGATCATTGGATCAGATATATAATCTGCCTTTTTGTAGTAGCCAAGGCACTGTGAAATTGAGCAATTGCCCTCCATGTAACAGAGAGAGTATGGCCAGTGCCACCCGTAATAGAAAAATACGAGCTTCCCCACCTGCAAACAGTAGTAAATCAAACTAATGTGACTCTGCGTCATGACTCGTATGTTTGTCTTGGGTTCAAGCATAGATGACCGAGCTGGCAATGCCGGCTACAACCAGGTTATGTCATTTTGCTAAACTAGAGATAAGAAGAACACTGGTGTACTGTGTACTGGTTGGAGTCCATAGTGCTAGTATAATGCCTGAAACTCCCACAAATGTTAGAGGCCGAGGAAGTGGGAGGATAGATAGATTATTACCACAAATGTTATGTACTGTGCTTCTTGCTAGTGCTACTGTGCCATTATGTGTTGAATTAATTTTGTGTTACTGTTTAGGTAAGAGTACTGGTTACAACAATATTTTTTTCTTTCTTTTCCCAAGACAAACCATCGCGGAAGGAGTTGGCAGTCAGGGCCCGGCGCCGGAAACTGGAGGCCATATGCCAGGAGTACCGGCGGCTGGTGGCTCAGGCGGAGGAGGAGGAGGAGGCGGCAGCAGCTGCAGCCTCATCCGATGCCCGGGCCCCAGCCAGGCCCCAACTCCAGCGGTACGGCACCGCGGTCTGGTAGCCGCCCGCCGCAATTCACTAGCAGCCAGCACTGCTGTCCCCATTGTGGATGCCACTGCAGGGCATTCCGCAGGAAGATTCTCCTCCGGATGGCACGGCAAGAGGAGCAAATGGAGGAGCGGGTGAAAATCCTGGTGGACAAACACCTCAAAGCCCGCCGATTATAACATCGAGGACCCTGTTGCTTTGCCCCTTTTTATTCCTTGTTTTGGTGGGTGGGAATTGGGCGTTGGGGTTTCGGGACATTCTTTGGACTTTTTCGTTTTGGACATTGGTTGGGGTTAGGGAGAGGGGTGGGTCAGGTGTGGGATAGTTTATTTTTGTTAGGGTAATAAATTATATTTATACTTAAACATACAATGTTAATGTTTTGTGGGGGGTTACTGTTTTACGAATTAACGTCACATTGGTTTCCTTGCTGCTGCAGGGCCGCAGCTAGTGTTTGATTTAAATAATCTGCCGATGATGTATAACAAACAGATAGATGCGGTACCCCTCACTGAGTTATTTGTCCTACTAGTATTCTACCTCCCACCAAACTTATCTTACCTGTGATTGATGATGACTACGTTCGGCACAGCGATGGCTGCATGGTTTCCATAGAGAATGTAGAAGATGCCATGGTTGTGGTGGTAGTAGTAGAGTAGACACTGGCAGTAGCATTTGCTAAAAAATAAAAAGAGACAGTCACTTGCCTGAGAGCGACTGTGGGAGGAGTAGTCGAGCGAAGTAAAATACAGTACAGAAGACGACTGCCAAACAAACAATATTGCAGTTGCAACTGCTAAAGTCAAATTAAACATAATGGTGGCGGGGACAGCCTAGTACAAGAAGTTATAAACTGTAGTTGTGCTGTCGAGTGAGTCACTTAACTTAACACAATCGTAATTCGTAACCTTTACTGCTGTGTGGTAGGAGTTTGATGATTAATCCAATCAATGACGGCAATTAATTATGATGTACTACTATTAGCCGGTGACGGCTTGCACATAGACTGAGCATGGGTGGGCAAGCAGAAGAAGCTCCTCGCCCTGCCTTGCAATTGAATTAGTGTTGCTTTCACCACATCTGCCCCAGCAAGCGTGTGATCAATTGGTGTACATTTTATGTAGTCACATCACACCTCAATATAAATCACAGCCCGGGGAAGAGGGTTAGGGTTTGATGAATGGATGGGAAGGAGGGTTTGGGGAAAGGTTTGAAAATGAAAAACAGTACGCATGGACAACAAAAGCAAAGCGCAATCTTGACAGACGACCATGATCTTATCCAAAAAATCTATAAAGGGAGAAAAGGGAAATGCATGCGTTAATGATGATGAAGATTAGATAACTTGATGGTTAATGAGTAGTACTTAATAACTCCTACTAGACAATTAGACAGTACAGGGCACCAGTATATTCTATGCAATTTGCCTTGCCTGTAATATGCCCTCAGAGACCCAAATTCCATGTTGTACTGGGCTTACTTGTAAAGATAGCAAAGACAATAAAAAACATTTGTAGGGATCAATTAGCAAACAAACACACAACACACAGTCCTAATGATTGCAGAGAAAAAAGGATTCAAATTAATTAAAAGATGAATGATGAATGATACTAAAGTTACTGTATTATCATGCTAAAATTGTGGAGTTGAATCTCGTCCTTCCTCTTGGTCCTATCTTCCATGGACGCTCCGCACATCAATCTTGGTGGCCTTCCTGATGCCGATTGGTAAGGTAAATGTGAGTTGTGTCTCCCAGTATAGCAAGCACAGGGTAAAGGCCGGCCTGTAACGTCTAGATGGAAAAACAAAAGGGGTATTGAGAAATCAATGAATAAAAAAAACATCATTTACGGTGGAGTCCAAGAAGAGAAGAGAGAACACTTTCAGAGTGAGGCGGCTTGGATATATCGTGTAGATTCTGTTTACAGCATTAAGCTACAACAACAACAGGACAGAACAGGCCCACCACAGCACCAGCCCGTGACCCAACCTCCATTTACCTTAATTTTTGACATAGCCAGACAAAAGGCATACACAGCAACTTAGCATTTTCCTAATTAAGTGACAAAATCAATGCGCCGCTGTCAGTCATCACTACACTCGACTTCACCACTACATGGACATGTAGGTCTGCTGTGTTTACTACTTTCTTGTTGAATTGTTGTGTTTATGTTTACCTTATGCCACTTCATGAAATGCAGTTATTCCTTGAATCATCTCCGAACCAACTGAATGACTGCGCGCAAAAAGATAGTATGGTCATCATCATGGTGTGGTACGTGTTGTCCAACTACAACTCAGTCTGTAGTGACTCCGATTAAGTCCATATTCCGTATTAAAAAATTGCAACAGATATTGGCCTGCACCTGCAGTAGTAGGAGTACAATTTGGTTATTAAACAACAAGAAGGGAAACATTGACTGTCACTGACTTACTTGAGTCACTTTGTAGATTAACTAGTAGAGTAGAGTTCGACTTCATGCACAACATCAACAACAAACAACAGCAATCGCTCAGAGTCTGCAAGCATCCAATGCATTCCATCATTACCTGTCTTGCTCTTCTTTTTGGCTGTCAGATCATCAGATGCCTAGTTCTGACATTTTTATTTTTTTTACGGGGCAGTGGCCTCATCATTACTCCAGTCCACATTCATTTTGAGTGTTAGGCGCTGTTTCGGTTTTCGTCTTATTCATCTGTGGCACTTTGTCACAGTTTAAGTTGCTTCCCATGGTCAGCACTGTGATGATGGGCTGCGGCCTGTGTAGCGCTCATTGCTGGTCATTTGAGTTTGCACAAATGTCAGCAAGTTTCTTCGAAGAGTCTCTTGTCTTTCTCTGCCAAGTACCTTCTGTCCTGACAGTGAGGACCTTTGGATGCCTGCTGAGGCTGTAGCCTTCGGACACTGATGAGTTTCGGCTCGAAAACAAAACGGAGGATAGCTATAGTAGTCACGTTTCACTTCTAATGGAGGCGGGACTGGTAAAGGCAACATTTCTTGTACTAATGTCTGGCTTGATGGAAATGTACTTGTGCGAGACAGGAAGATGAAGCAGGACTCTGAAGAGTGGACAGTTAAATGCACAGACGTGCAACTCCAATAGGGAAATAAAAGAGAAGACGGTGGTGATGGTTTTGTTGTGATTTGATTTGAACCAGAAAGACAGATACACAGACACATAAAGGAAGGAAGAAAGCAACAATTTGAAAGCCTAGTTGTCAGGGAAGAGGAGCTCATCCTCAAACTCTGGTGGTTCGGACAGAAGTAGGTCCTGTAACGCACTATTTACGTCATCCAAGTCGCTCTCCTCTTCCTGCTGTGATTCACGTATTTTGTAATCCGGTGGTATAAAGTGCTGATTCATTTTGATCATGGTTAACCTCTCCACGCTTTGGGCCGAGAGACTGGTCCTTTTCGAAGTTACAATGGCACCAGCAGCACTGAAAACACGCTCAGAAGAGACACTTGCGACAGGGGAAGCCAGATATTTTATCGCCAGCCTGCTGAGCACTGTCCATTGGCTTCTTTTCCCATACCAATACACCAATGGGTTTTGATCCATGAAGACCTCTGTTGGGTCATCCAGATAGGCCTGGACCATCCGCTCAATGTTCAGGGGTGCTCCGATGTGCTCGGCCTGTTTTGCCTTTGCATCAGCACTGGACTTACCATACCCCTGCTGTAGAAACCAATCAGTTGCACATTGTGCTGTGGATGATCCTGTTCTTGATGTTATTGTTGGTGTAGGTGACTGCTGGGAGGCAAATGCACTGCCCTCAGGCTCCGAGTAGAACTTGACTCTGGATGCCCTGTAGTACTGGTTATGGCCTGGGGTGGGGGCCTGTAATTAACAGCCGTTCGCTTTCGAAAATAGTGGCTTCCTTAGCTATCAAAGTTTTGTAGTTGACAACATCCACTTCCGAAAAAGGAATTACTGCCTTGCTGTTCAGAAATACTTTGTACCGTGGATCCAAAATTGTGACACTAATGTAATGTGGTTGTGACAAAATTTTATTTTTAATCCTTGTATTTTCCGATAAGCGAGCGGCTAAGGTCTCCGCCAAATGATATGCGTCTTGTTTGTCATCCACACCTGCGTACGTTTCAGACACATCCTTCAGCTGTTGCTCTAGCATGTGCAACAATGGGATAGCTTGGCCCATAGTACAGTCCTCCCTGCTGACTTCACGTGTGAAGATCTCAAAAGGAAGTAGCATCTCAGTCAGGCATTTAATGAGGTCCCATTGAGACATCTCAACGGTCATGCCTCTCACAGTAGGTTCCCTAATCTTTGCATGACATAAGCATTGAGTGGTATGTACAGTTCAAACAGACGATCAAGCATGTAATAAGTTGAGTTCCAACGTGTTGGCACCTCCTGGATGAGCGCTTTGACTGGCATATTATGCTCACGTTGAATGACCCTCAGCTGCTTCCGGGCTTTAAAAGAATGGCTGAAATGTGTGCATATTCTTCTGCAGGTGACCAGTAAGTTGCTGACTTTTGATTCATTTTTCAAAAGTCTTGAACAACAATGTTAATGCAGTGTGCCAAACACGGGACCCTGAAATAGCCACCATTGCGCATGGCCAAAACTACATTACTGCCGTTGTCCGTGGCAACAAAACCAATCGTAAGCCCTCTTGGGCGCAGCCACTCAAAGACCTTGGTGTTAAACTCTTCCAAAATGTTTGCAGCAGTATGAGATTTCTCCATGGCAAACATGGCTACAGTTGCATGTTTGCGAGTGGCATGAAAAATCTCTGCAGTATCAACACCAGCAGATACCTGTTCTCTAACCCCCGCAAAACTGATCCAGTGTGCAGTGATGCACATGTAATCTGTGGCTTGGCAACTGGTCCACATGTCTGTAGTCAGGTGGATACTGTGAACAGCACTCTGCTTCAAGGCCTTTCCTAGCAATTCCAGCACGTCGTGATGTAGTGCTGGAACTGCAACTCTGGCAAAATAGTAGCGGCTGGGAACATGCCATTTTGGGCAGATGGTTGACACAAATTCCACAAAACCCAACCCTTCAACAAAAGAAAAAGGAGAAGGTCCAGTGCTAACATTTTAGCCAGCTTCGCATTGTACAAACGTGCTATTGGGTGGTTGCGTTCGTACTGCCCCTCACCCCCAAACATGCTGATAATGGTAGGCTGCATGGTTTTCCTTTCTCTTAGGCTCAACGCACTTTTGGTAGTGCGGACCTGGTACTTCTTGGTGTCTCCGGCTGACTCTTACTCTTGTGCCACTGAGATGTTGCTGAAGATGTGTGCAACGTTAAGGCTGCACTGCTGGGGTCAGGGACACCTTGTGTACCACTACCAGAGAGAATGTCTCCCTGTCCTTCCTCTTCCACCGTGATCGGATCTTCTTCTTCTACTCCTTTATCCCCACCAACACCAATGGTTGCAGTTTTTATGGCGCGAAGGTGGTCCTCCCAGCTGATCAAGTGGTGTTTTTCAGATGGGTCATTTGGCCTCCGGTACCATAGTTTGTACCAAGCTTACCATGACTAACAGAGGTATTACAAATGGAGCATATAGCAATGTTCTCCTCCTTTTCGCTAACCGTAAAGAAGTCCCAAACTGGGGAGCTTAACTTTGGCCTCCTGCTGGAGGTGCCACTTCCAATGCCGGATGATCTGTAGGGTGTGTGTTGAAATTGACTCTGTGCTGCTGTACCACTACCTACTCCTACAGAGGTGGTGGTTGTGCTGGATGTAGGTCGCTGCCGGGCCTTTGCTAATGCAAATATGGAAGCTGTAGGTCGTGTTGGTGTTACCTGTGGAGGTATGCGTGCTACATCCCTCGCAGCGATTTTGGATAGAGTAAGAATGTTGGTCTCCATCTCCTCGGGGCCGGGAGTGATGTTCGTGATGACTGGCTCGTCGTCATCATCATCATCATCTTGCTGTTCTACATCGACCTCCATAAGTGTAAGGCTTTCTGGAACCTTCCTTTTCCCTAGCTTGGTCTTGGAACGTGGCTCCCTCTCAGACTCAGTTTGTGGCTTCCAAGTGGCATCTAGATCATCAGAAGGGGGCTTGGCGAAGAACTTGATGGACTACCCCTCCTTTTCCTTGCTGGGGATTTGGAAGACAATGGATCTTCTGAATGAGTGGCTTCTTCTTCTACGTCTGCATGCGGCTCAATTTCCTGAACTGCCCCTACTTCAGGAGGAACAACAACTACTATTGCAGGCGGTGGTTGCGGCTGTTGTTGTTGACCACTTATCTGCTGTGTTTCCTCCTGCGTTGATTGGGTACTACTTTGAGATAGCGATAAGTTTATCTCCGGCTCAGCATCACTGCTTTCCACCATTAGGCTGGCTACCTCTTCCCCACTCATGTGCTTGGGCCTGGGTTGGTGGGTTGGGTCCACTGATGCGGAGGTGCTGCACCCAGCTTGCCCCCGGACACCGCTGCTGCAGGCGCAATTTTTTCCCCAAAAAGGTATTGGCCGGCACACCAGACTTCAGTGTCACTTGCTTCTTCTGTTCCTTCTTCTTCTCAATAGCAACTTTCTTGGTACTGGAGGACCTGGTACCTGCTTTCTTTGGGCCCATCTTCTTCAGATGTCAGCAGCACTCAGTTGCAGAGATGTCTGGTCAGGTCACACGTCACGTTGTGTTGTGTGTACAGCAGCAGGATGTCTGTCTGGAAGTGCAACAGGCAATGATGAGAGACACACCTCCTCCTCAGTCTTTGTGCACCTAAAAGCAAAAAGCCAGAACATCAGTCAAACATAGCACAAATCAAACAAATAGAATATAGAACTTAGTGTGTGGTGGCCTCAATTATTAAATTTCAGAAACTCTGTGAACAACAACACACAGTGTAGCCATTTATGAGACGTTGACAACAAGGCCAGGGCTTTCCTGGCTACTGTGTAGTGCTAGTGTACACTCTGGAAGAATAAGAATAGTAAAGAACAAAAACTAAAATGTACTGGAGCATGTTTGGCCTAAATTTGTGCATCACGTGGGATGTATTATATAGCAGCATCAGGGAGCTGCAGCTGGCAATGGGGATGGATTTGGAAGCAGTAAGACAAGAGGAACAATGGAAAGACACGCAGGCCTATGTGGCAAAAACAGCACACTAATAACTACCACAACAAAATGGCCCCCAGAAACATGGTGACTCACAGGCACAAGGCACGGCAAACAATGAACTCAAGCAGGCCTATATATGGGCAGACAAAGGATGCCTTATAAAACACACACAGCTTTAATGCAAAAACTAAAATCCACATGGCTAAAAACACTTTGGAAAGTTAGACAACCACTACAACAACACAATTATAATTACACAGTACACACGCAAAAAAGGCATTTATTTAACACACCCAAAATGTGAAATAGTCAGACCCTCCAAAAAAAACACATTTCACAATTCAATTGAATCAATTCAATGCCATCCATGGCCTAAATGATGTCAAAATTCCACAGACTACACAGAAACAGTTTTATGCACCCATGGTGACTACCTCTGGGCCTACTGGCATACTGGGCCGCAAGCTTGGAGGCCTATGGCAAAAGCACAGTGGCTGGTTTAACAAAATGGCCGCCGCCCACATGGCCAGGCCACCAAATACCACAGAGTCTATGTGTAAGTTCAAAAGGTTTATTTTCAAATAACAACCTCTGTATGTTGTTGTTCTATAAAATTCAGTGTACTCCAGCCAGCTCCAACAGCAAAATGCATAAGATTAAAACAATAAAAATTGTTGCAACAAGTGCATGATGATATAAGACAAAAGATCTGTGTGAATTCTGGGCGACTCCTCACCATAGAACGTAGAATTACTGGTTACATGCATCATTCATAAGCTCTGCAAATCTCTGGTTCGTAGAAGGGAATCCTCTGCCTGAGAAAAATGGTGCGTGTTAATGCAAGCATTTGTCAGTCCTGCCAAAAAACTGTAACATGTTACCTATGGCTAAGTAATACGGACTAACCGAACTCCATAACAAAGTGGCTTGTTTTTCGACCTCTTGTACGCAACGCTCAGACAGTAGCTGTATGTGCTCATGTGGGCTCAAAAAGGCGTCTTACTGTTACTGCACAACAAGCTGCGAGGTAACATGCGCAAAAGACATGAAGCGAAAAATGGTTGCATGGCTCAGGCTAACTTTGCAAAGAGTAGAGTATAGTATAATAATGACCCTAGGGACCATAATAACACTACTAGTGTCTGTCTACTGACTGTACTCTAGTACCCGATTTGGACTATTGAATGTGATTTATAATAATAATATGTATGTATTAACTTTTTTTCAATCTTGCTAGTGAAAAAGAATAAATAGGGGGAGGTGTACAGGCATCTAAAAATGTGTCATGTTTTTCTAGGCGTACTACCGACCACCAGTGCCGGTGGGGCCAGCGGCGATGGCGTTGCGGCCATTCCGGAGGGGCAGGAGATGCAGCACCTGCAGGAGATACAGGGGGTGAGCCAGCAGCAGTGGCGGGCGGTGGTAAGTTATATTCATGACTTATTGACATTGCACTAGCTGGAAGGGTGTGTGGAGTGGACTTCACTCACTGTACTGTTGTTGAGACTTATTAGGTATGAAGTTGTAGTGAACATTATACAACAGTTAATAAAGAAGACACCTTTACTTAGCATGAGCAATGCAGTAGCAATAGCATTACCAGCGTGACTTCATTAACCAATGGCCTCTTATATCTGACTCCAACTCAGCTGTGAAAGTTTTATGGAGGAGACTAAAAGTCAGATCAGATGACCTTGATGGATGTGTTGAACAAAAAGGGAAAGAAGGGTGGAAGGAGGAAGGGCGGGCGAGATTTAATATGACGACTGGCAGAGAAGGATACGTTGGAAGCATGGATAGGTGGCTGATAGGAATCAGATGCATGTGTTGTTGAAGGATGGGTGGGAGGTGAAAGAAGAATGGATGCCTGCCTGGGTGGGCGACACAGTATGGGTGGATACTGTGGATAGCAAGAATCATCAGCGGTGTTTGGGTGAAACTCAAAGCCAAGGCAAGCAACGGAGTGAGTGGACGCATGCGTTGTTGTTGGTGAAACAAAGTAACGTTTGTGGAGAGATTAAGAAGAATGATTGACATTTACTTAGAATGGATGGATGCCTGTATGTATTCATCATAGACAGCATAGGTGGAGACTGTCACGGGATGCACAGTTTTAGGGAATGTTAAAGAAACCGCGCCAGCGTAGCAAAGCCGATGTGGGGAGGGGCAGGGTGGGGGGTAGTAGTAAACAATGTATTACGCGGGCAAATACAGGTAACTTTACTGTAACATACAAATAAATGCAGTGTGCGCAACAAAATTAGTTTCATTTATTTATATGTTTACTTACCTGTAATTGGCCGTAATCCATAGTTTACTACCCCCATCCTGCCCCTACCCACGTCACCGCCCGGCCGAACTCCCGAGTCCCACCACCGACCGCTACTGACCTTATGTCGTTGTCCCATATAAAAGCAACGATCATTGGATCAGATATATAATCTGCCTTTTTGTAGTAGCCAAGGCACTGTGAAATTGAGCAATTGCCCTCCATGTAACAGAGAGAGTATGGCCAGTGCCACCCGTAATAGAAAAATACGAGCTTCCCCACCTGCAAACAGTAGTAAATCAAACTAATGTGACTCTGCGTCATGACTCGTATGTTTGTCTTGGGTTCAAGCATAGATGACCGAGCTGGCAATGCCGGCTACAACCAGGTTATGTCATTTTGCTAAACTAGAGATAAGAAGAACACTGGTGTACTGTGTACTGGTTGGAGTCCATAGTGCTAGTATAATGCCTGAAACTCCCACAAATGTTAGAGGCCGAGGAAGTGGGAGGATAGATAGATTATTACCACAAATGTTATGTACTGTGCTTCTTGCTAGTGCTACTGTGCCATTATGTGTTGAATTAATTTTGTGTTACTGTTTAGGTAAGAGTACTGGTTACAACAATATTTTTTTCTTTCTTTTCCCAAGACAAACCATCGCGGAAGGAGTTGGCAGTCAGGGCCCGGCGCCGGAAACTGGAGGCCATATGCCAGGAGTACCGGCGGCTGGTGGCTCAGGCGGAGGAGGAGGAGGAGGCGGCAGCAGCTGCAGCCTCATCCGATGCCCCGGGCCCCAGCCAGGCCCCAACTCCAGCGGTACGGCACCGCGGTCTGGTAGCCGCCCGCCGCAATTCACTAGCAGCCAGCACTGCTGTCCCCCATTGTGGATGCCACTGCAGGGCATTCCGCAGGAAGATTCTCCTCCGGATGGCACGGCAAGAGGAGCAAATGGAGGAGCGGGTGAAAATCCTGGTGGACAAACACCTCAAAGCCCGCCGATTATAACATCGAGGACCCTGTTGCTTTGCCCCTTTTTATTCCTTGTTTTGGTGGGTGGGAATTGGGCGTTGGGGTTTCGGGACATTCTTTGGACTTTTTCGTTTTGGACATTGGTTGGGGTTAGGGAGAGGGGTGGGTCAGGTGTGGGATAGTTTATTTTTGTTAGGGTAATAAATTATATTTATACTTAAACATACAATGTTAATGTTTTGTGGGGGTTACTGTTTTACGAATTAACGTCACATTGGTTTCCTTGCTGCTGCAGGGCCGCAGCTAGTGTTTGATTTAAATAATCTGCCGATGATGTATAACAAACAGATAGATGCGGTACCCCTCACTGAGTTATTTGTCCTACTAGTATTCTACCTCCCACCAAACTTATCTTACCTGTGATTGATGATGACTACGTTCGGCACAGCGATGGCTGCATGGTTTCCATAGAGAATGTAGAAGATGCCATGGTTGTGGTGGTAGTAGTAGAGTAGACACTGGCAGTAGCATTTGCTAAAAAATAAAAAGAGACAGTCACTTGCCTGAGAGCGACTGTGGGAGGAGTAGTCGAACGAAGTAAAATACAGTACAGAAGACGACTGCCAAACAAACAATATTGCAGTTGCAACTGCTAAAGTCAAATTAAACATAATGGTGGCGGGGACAGCCTAGTACAAGAAGTTATAAACTGTAGTTGTGCTGTCGAGTGAGTCACTTAACTTAACACAATCGTAATTCGTAACCTTTACTGCTGTGTGGTAGGAGTTTGATGATTAATCCAATCAATGACGGCAATTAATTATGATGTACTACTATTAGCCGGTGACGGCTTGCACATAGACTGAGCATGGGTGGGCAAGCAGAAGAAGCTCCTCGCCCTGCCTTGCAATTGAATTAGTGTTGCTTTCACCACATCTGCCCCAGCAAGCGTGTGATCAATTGGTGTACATTTTATGTAGTCACATCACACCTCAATATAAATCACAGCCCGGGGGAAGAGGGTTAGGGTTTGATGAATGGATGGGAAGGAGGGTTTGGGGAAAGGTTTGAAAATGAAAAACAGTACGCATGGACAACAAAAGCAAAGCGCAATCTTGACAGACGACCATGATCTTATCCAAAAAATCTATAAAGGGAGAAAAGGAAATGCATGCGTTAATGATGATGAAGATTAGATAACTTGATGGTTAATGAGTAGTACTTAATAACTCCTACTAGACAATTAGACAGTACAGGGCACCAGTATATTCTATGCAATTTGCCTTGCCTGTAATATGCCCTCAGAGACCCAAATTCCATGTTGTACTGGGCTTACTTGTAAAGATAGCAAAGACAATAAAAAACATTTGTAGGGATCAATTAGCAAACAAACACACAACACACAGTCCTAATGATTGCAGAGAAAAAAGGATTCAAATTAATTAAAAGATGAATGATGAATGATACTAAAGTTACTGTATTATCATGCTAAAATTGTGGAGTTGAATCTCGTCCTTCCTCTTGGTCCTATCTTCCATGGACGCTCCGCACATCAATCTTGGTGGCCTTCCTGATGCCGATTGGTAAGGTAAATGTGAGTTGTGTCTCCCAGTATAGCAAGCACAGGGTAAAGGCCGGCCTGTAACGTCTAGATGGAAAAACAAAGGGGTATTGAGAAATCAATGAATAAAAAAAAACATCATTTACGGTGGAGTCCAAGAAGAGAAGAGAGAACACTTTCAGAGTGAGGCGGCTTGGATATATCGTGTAGATTCTGTTTACAGCATTAAGCTACAACAACAACAGGACAGAACAGGCCCACCACAGCACCAGCCCGTGACCCAACCTCCATTTACCTTAATTTTTGACATAGCCAGACAAAAGGCATACACAGCAACTTAGCATTTTCCTAATTAAGTGACAAAATCAATGCGCCGCTGTCAGTCATCACTACACTCGACTTCACCACTACATGGACATGTAGGTCTGCTGTGTTTACTACTTTCTTGTTGAATTGTTGTGTTTATGTTTACCTTATGCCACTTCATGAAATGCAGTTATTCCTTGAATCATCTCCGAACCAACTGAATGACTGCGCGCAAAAGATAGTATGGTCATCATCATGGTGTGGTACGTGTTGTCCAACTACAACTCAGTCTGTAGTGACTCCGATTAAGTCCATATTCCGTATTAAAAAATTGCAACAGATATTGGCCTGCACCTGCAGTAGTAGGAGTACAATTTGGTTATTAAACAACAAGAAGGGAAACATTGACTGTCACTGACTTACTTGAGTCACTTTGTAGATTAACTAGTAGAGTAGAGTTCGACTTCATGCACAACATCAACAACAAACAACAGCAATCGCTCAGAGTCTGCAAGCATCCAATGCATTCCATCATTACCTGTCTTGCTCTTCTTTTTGGCTGTCAGATCATCAGATGCCTAGTTCTGACATTTTTTATTTTTTTTTACGGGGCAGTGGCCTCATCATTACTCCAGTCCACATTCATTTTGAGTGTTAGGCGCTGTTTCGGTTTTCGTCTTATTCATCTGTGGCACTTTGTCACAGTTTAAGTTGCTTCCCATGGTCAGCACTGTGATGATGGGCTGCGGCCTGTGTAGCGCTCATTGCTGGTCATTTGAGTTTGCACAAATGTCAGCAAGTTTCTTCGAAGAGTCTCTTGTCTTTCTCTGCCAAGTACCTTCTGTCCTGACAGTGAGGACCTTTGGATGCCTGCTGAGGCTGTAGCCTTCGGACACTGATGAGTTTCGGCTCGAAAACAAAACGGAGGATAGCTATAGTAGTCACGTTTCACTTCTAATGGAGGCGGGACTGGTAAAGGCAACATTTCTTGTACTAATGTCTGGCTTGATGGAAATGTACTTGTGCGAGACAGGAAGATGAAGCAGGACTCTGAAGAGTGGACAGTTAAATGCACAGACGTGCAACTCCAATAGGGAAATAAAAAGAGAAGACGGTGGTGATGGTTTTGTTGTGATTTGATTTGAACCAGAAAGACAGATACACAGACACATAAAGGAAGGAAGAAAGCAACAATTTGAAAGCCTAGTTGTCAGGGAAGAGGAGCTCATCCTCAAACTCTGGTGGTTCGGACAGAAGTAGGTCCTGTAACGCACTATTTACGTCATCCAAGTCGCTCTCCTCTTCCTGCTGTGATTCACGTATTTTGTAATCCGGTGGTATAAAGTGCTGATTCATTTTGATCATGGTTAACCTCTCCACGCTTTGGGCCGAGAGACTGGTCCTTTTCGAAGTTACAATGGCACCAGCAGCACTGAAAACACGCTCAGAAGAGACACTTGCGACAGGGGAAGCCAGATATTTTATCGCCAGCCTGCTGAGCACTGTCCATTGGCTTCTTTTCCCATACCAATACACCAATGGGTTTTGATCCATGAAGACCTCTGTTGGGTCATCCAGATAGGCCTGGACCATCCGCTCAATGTTCAGGGGTGCTCCGATGTGCTCGGCCTGTTTTGCCTTTGCATCAGCACTGGACTTACCATACCCCTGCTGTAGAAACCAATCAGTTGCACATTGTGCTGTGGATGATCCTGTTCTTGATGTTATTGTTGGTGTAGGTGACTGCTGGGAGGCAAATGCACTGCCCTCAGGCTCCAGTAGAACTTGACTCTGGATGCCCTGTAGTACTGGTTATGGCCTGGGGTGGGGGGCCTGTAATTAACAGCCGTTCGCTTTCGAAAATAGTGGCTTCCTTAGCTATCAAAGTTTTGTAGTTGACAACATCCACTTCCGAAAAAGGAATTACTGCCTTGCTGTTCAGAAATACTTTGTACCGTGGATCCAAAATTGTGGCACTAATGTAATGTGGTTGTGACAAAATTTTATTTTTAATCCTTGTATTTTCCGATAAGCGAGCGGCTAAGGTCTCCGCCAAATGATATGCGTCTTGTTTGTCATCCACACCTGCGTACGTTTCAGACACATCCTTCAGCTGTTGCTCTAGCATGTGCAACAATGGGATAACTTGGCCCATAGTACAGTCCTCCCTGCTGACTTCACGTGTGAAGATCTCAAAAGGAAGTAGCATCTCAGTCAGGCATTTAATGAGGTCCCATTGAGACATCTCAACGGTCATGCCTCTCACAGTAGGTTCCCCTAATCTTTGCATGACATAAGCATTGAGTGGTATGTACAGTTCAAACAGACGATCAAGCATGTAATAAGTTGAGTTCCAACGTGTTGGCACCTCCTGGATGAGCGCTTTGACTGGCATATTATGCTCACGTTGAATGACCCTCAGCTGCTTCCGGGCTTTAAAAGAATGGCTGAAATGTGTGCATATTCTTCTGCAGGTGACCAGTAAGTTGCTGACTTTTGATTCATTTTTCAAAAGTCTTGAACAACAATGTTAATGCAGTGTGCCAAACACGGGACCCTGAAATAGCCACCATTGCGCATGGCCAAAACTACATTACTGCCGTTGTCCGTGGCAACAAAACCAATCGTAAGCCCTCTTGGCGCAGCCACTCAAAGACCTTGGTGTTAAACTCTTCCAAAATGTTTGCAGCAGTATGAGATTTCTCCATGGCAAACATGGCTACAGTTGCATGTTTGCGAGTGGCATGAAAAATCTCTGCAGTATCAACACCAGCAGATACCTGTTCTCTAACCCCGCAAAACTGATCCAGTGTGCAGTGATGCACATGTAATCTGTGGCTTGGCAACTGGTCCACATGTCTGTAGTCAGGTGGATACTGTGAACAGCACTCTGCTTCAAGGCCTTTCCTAGCAATTCCAGCACGTCGTGATGTAGTGCTGGAACTGCAACTCTGGCAAAATAGTAGCGGCTGGGAACATGCCATTTTGGGCAGATGGTTGACACAAATTCCACAAAACCCAACCCTTCAACAAAAGAAAAAGGGAGAAGGTCCAGTGCTAACATTTTAGCCAGCTTCGCATTGTACAAACGTGCTATTGGGTGGTTGCGTTCGTACTGCCCCTCACCCCCAAACATGCTGATAATGGTAGGCTGCATGGTTTTCCTTTCTCTTAGGCTCAACGCACTTTTTGGTAGTGCGGACCTGGTACTTCTTGGTGTCTCCGGCTGACTCTTACTCTTGTGCCACTGAGATGTTGCTGAAGATGTGTGCAACGTTAAGGCTGCACTGCTGGGGTCAGGGACACCTTGTGTACCACTACCAGAGAGAATGTCTCCCTGTCCTTCCTCTTCCACCGTGATCGGATCTTCTTCTTCTACTCCTTTATCCCCACCAACACCAATGGTTGCAGTTTTTTATGGCGCGAAGGTGGTCCTCCCAGCTGATCAAGTGGTGTTTTTTCAGATGGGTCATTTGGCCTCCGGTACCATAGTTTGTACCAAGCTTACCATGACTAACAGAGGTATTACAAATGGAGCATATAGCAATGTTCTCCTCCTTTTCGCTAACCGTAAAGAAGTCCCAAACTGGGGAGCTTAACTTTGGCCTCCTGCTGGAGGTGCCACTTCCAATGCCGGATGATCTGTAGGGTGTGTGTTGAAATTGACTCTGTGCTGCTGTACCACTACCTACTCCTACAGAGGTGGTGGTTGTGCTGGATGTAGGTCGCTGCCGGGCCTTTGCTAATGCAAATATGGAAGCTGTAGGTCGTGTTGGTGTTACCTGTGGAGGTATGCGTGCTACATCCCTCGCAGCGATTTTGGATAGAGTAAGAATGTTGGTCTCCATCTCCTCGGGGCCGGGAGTGATGTTCGTGATGACTGGCTCGTCGTCATCATCATCATCATCTTGCTGTTCTACATCGACCTCCATAAGTGTAAGGCTTTCTGGAACCTTCCTTTTCCCTAGCTTGGTCTTGGAACGTGGCTCCCTCTCAGACTCAGTTTGTGGCTTCCAAGTGGCATCTAGATCATCAGAAGGGGGCTTGGCGAAGAACTTGATGGACTACCCCTCCTTTTCCTTGCTGGGGATTTGGAAGACAATGGATCTTCTGAATGAGTGGCTTCTTCTTCTACGTCTGCATGCGGCTCAATTTCCTGAACTGCCCCTACTTCAGGAGGAACAACAACTACTATTGCAGGCGGTGGTTGCGGCTGTTGTTGTTGACCACTTATCTGCTGTGTTTCCTCCTGCGTTGATTGGGTACTACTTTGAGATAGCGATAAGTTTATCTCCGGCTCAGCATCACTGCTTTCCACCATTAGGCTGGCTACCTCTTCCCCACTCATGTGCTTGGGCCTGGGTTGGTGGGTTGGGTCCACTGATGCGGAGGTGCTGCACCCAGCTTGCCCCCGGACACCGCTGCTGCAGGCGCAATTTTTTCCCCCAAAAAGGTATTGGCCGGCACACCAGACTTCAGTGTCACTTGCTTCTTCTGTTCCTTCTTCTTCTCAATAGCAACTTTCTTGGTACTGGAGGACCTGGTACCTGCTTTCTTTGGGCCCATCTTCTTCAGATGTCAGCAGCACTCAGTTGCAGAGATGTCTGGTCAGGTCACACGTCACGTTGTGTTGTGTGTACAGCAGCAGGATGTCTGTCTGGAAGTGCAACAGGCAATGATGAGAGACACACCTCCTCCTCAGTCTTTGTGCACCTAAAAGCAAAAAAGCCAGAACATCAGTCAAACATAGCACAAATCAAACAAATAGAATATAGAACTTAGTGTGTGGTGGCCTCAATTATTAAATTTCAGAAACTCTGTGAACAACAACACACAGTGTAGCCATTTATGAGACGTTGACAACAAGGCCAGGGCTTTCCTGGCTACTGTGTAGTGCTAGTGTACACTCTGGAAGAATAAGAATAGTAAAGAACAAAAACTAAAATGTACTGGAGCATGTTTGGCCTAAATTTGTGCATCACGTGGGATGTATTATATAGCAGCATCAGGGAGCTGCAGCTGGCAATGGGGATGGATTTGGAAGCAGTAAGACAAGAGGAACAATGGAAAGACACGCAGGCCTATGTGGCAAAAACAGCACACTAATAACTACCACAACAAAATGGCCCCCAGAAACATGGTGACTCACAGGCACAAGGCACGGCAAACAATGAACTCAAGCAGGCCTATATATGGGCAGACAAAGGATGCCTTATAAAACACACACAGCTTTAATGCAAAAACTAAAATCCACATGGCTAAAAACACTTTGGAAAGTTAGACAACCACTACAACAACACAATTATAATTACACAGTACACACGCAAAAAAGGCATTTATTTAACACACCCAAAATGTGAAATAGTCAGACCCTCCAAAAAAAACACATTTCACAATTCAATTGAATCAATTCAATGCCATCCATGGCCTAAATGATGTCAAAATTCCACAGACTACACAGAAACAGTTTTATGCACCCATGGTGACTACCTCTGGGCCTACTGGCATACTGGGCCGCAAGCTTGGAGGCCTATGGCAAAAGCACAGTGGCTGGTTTAACAAAATGGCCGCCGCCCACATGGCCAGGCCACCAAAAATAACAAAAAAGTGAAGACAAAGGACAGGACCAGGAAGTTGGAGACTCTGGGCAACTTGCTACCTCTTGGAAAAAATTGTAAAACAAAAAAAAAATGACTCCTTGCTCACCAAACTACATCTAAATGACAACCTGAGGAGTTTTTGTGCAAAATGAACTAAATCAACATTTTCGAGAAGGTTTAATGATGCTCGAGAGATATTGTTCGCCAGATTGTAAATTCTGCGTGTTCGGCATCGCGATCATCACAAAATGTCGTTATCGCGCGCGCGAAAACGTACATTGAGGCGCGAAGAAGATAAAAAGTGTAAGTCCGCGTTGTCGCGCAGTGCGGACTTGCCCAAAGTCCGTGAGCTGAATGCCCAGGGTTACCTACTGGCTGAAAAGGCCTATTTATTTAACAAACACCCAAAAAAATAAAATACGCCCCAAAAGCCACATTTTGCAAATCAATCCAATGCCATCCATGGCCTAAATTATGTTACAATTCAACAGACAACACAGAAACAGTTTTTATGCACCCATGAGGATGACTACCTCCGGGCCTACTGGCACACTAGGCCGCAAGCTTGGAGGCCTATGGCAAAAGCACAGTGGCTGTTCACACAAAATGGCCGCCAACACATGGCCAGGCCACCCAGAACAACAAGAAAAGGAACACAAGACAGACAATGCAGGCCTATGGCAAAAGCACAATGCCTGGCTTTACAAAATGGCCGCCACCCACATGGCCAGGCCACCCAAAATAACAAAAAGTGAAGACAAAGGACAGGACCAGGCAGTTGGAGACTCTGGGCAACTTGCTACCTCTTGGAAAAAATTGTAAAACAAAAAAAAAATGACTCCTTGATCACCAAACTACATCTAAATGACAACCTGAGGAGTTTTTGTGCAAAATGAACTAAATCAACATTTTCGAGAAGGTTTAATGATGCTCGAGAGATATTGTTCGCCAGATTGTAAATTCTGCGTGTTCGGCATCGCGATCGTCACAAATTATCGTTATCGTGCGCGCGAAAACGTACATTCAGCGCGCGAAGAAGATAAAAAGTGTAAGTCCGCAGTGCGGACTTGCCCAAAGTCCGCGAGCTGAACGCCTAGGGTTACCTACTGGCTGAAAAGGCCTATTTATTTAACAAACACCCAAAAATATAAAATACCACCCCAAAACCCACATGTTGCAAATCAATCCAATGCCATCCATGGATGCCCGGCCTACATGATGTTTAAACTTTAAATTCAACAGACACCACAGAAACATGCACCCATGGGTACCTCTGGCTCTAGTCCGGGCCTACTGGCTGAAATTCCAATCAAAGAAAAACAACTAGGCCCCTGCCGAAACTACAGGCCACAACAATACATTTTAAAAACTATGGAAATCCCACAAAAAAATGTAGGTACAAACAAGCCCCAATCAAACAAACAAGTACACCAATTCTCCAACTTACTTGTAAAATCTCAAATCCAAGAGTCCTCAAATCCAATCCAATGATATGATGCAGCAGACAGACACCTTCCAGCTCCAAATCCAAATGAAAGTGAACAGCACATAGACAAAGCACTGGGAGGAGCCTGCTGGACAGGAACAGGAAGTTTGAGAATCAGGGGCACTTCCTTCCTCTTGGAAAAAAGAAAAAGGACTCCTTGCTCACCAAACTACATCTCTAAATGACAACCTGAGGAGTTTTTGTGCAAAATGAACTAATTCATCATTTTCGAGAAGGTTTTATGATGCTCGAGATATATTCTTCGCCAGATTGTAGTTTCTTCGTGTTCGGGATCGCGATCTTACCAACACTGCCGCCGGAAGTCAGATCGCGCGTCCGAATGACGTGTTCGCGTTCGCACACTCTCGCGGGATCGTGCGGCCGGATTCCAAATCTCGTGGCGCCCGCGAACGGATAGGAAGTCGCGTCGGCGAACGCAGAATCACGGTAGGTCGTTACCGCGCACGCGAGAACGTATATTGAGCGCGTGAAGAAGAAAAACAGCTACGCTACGCCGCAAATTGCGTAGTGCACAGTAACTTCGCGTTCTACGCGAATCGCGAAGTTATCGAAACTTCGCAAATTCCGCGAGCGTAGCGTAGTTCACCGCCCAGGGTTACATACTACTACTGTTGTAGGGATTCTGCACATTCAGAACTATGCACAAGAAAATAGGACGATGTTGTTTGGAGGTTGGACCTTCCTCACACCTCAGAACCCACAATCCCCTGACCGACTAGCTATAGTGTCTCATTAGCTCCCCGAACCCCCCGAAGATACCCAATGATTAGACAACCCAGAACATAACACTTCAGACCTCTCCGAGTCACGGAAGCAATGCACACCCTTTCGCTCACTTACTCGTGTAAGTCCACACCAAATACCACAGAGTCTATGTAAGTTCAAAAGGTTTATTTTCAACTAACAAGCTCTGTACGTTGTTCTATAATGCAGTATACGAGCCAGCACCAACAGCAAAATGCATAAGATTAAAACAATAAACATTGTTACAACTACAAGTCCATAGAAGACAAAAGGGGAAATCATGATAACTGAACAGTGGTGGAAGAACCACCCTCCCCTTGGTAGGAATATAGTTTATATAAATGAAGATCTCTGAGCGAATTCTGGGGGACCCCTCACCTTGTTAGAACCTAGAAGTACTGGTTACATCATAAGCTCTGCAAAGCTCTGGTTCATAGAAGGGAATCTTCTGTCTGTTATGAGAAAAATGGTGCACGTTAGTATAATGCAAGCATTTCTCAGTCGTGCCAAAAAGTGTAGCATGTTATGGCTAAGCAACACCGACCGACCAGAACTCCATAACAAAGTGGCTTGTTTTTCGACCTTGTACGCAGCGCTCAGACAGTAGCAGTATGAACTCATGTGGGCTCAAAGGCGTCTTACACAACAAGATGCGCGGTAACGTGCACAAAAATAAAAGACACAAAGCTAA